>JBBGZY010000544.1:3127500-4327500 GCA_037952925.1 Lithobates clamitans
CAGAACCCGTGTGCAGGCTATGCACACTAAAGCATATACATATTCCAAACAAGCAGTCAAAAAAAGCAAGTACTCATTTATCTCTGTAGCTATAGACACTGTGGAGATATTCATCTTCAAATATTGTATCAGAGACACTGAAATCACACAGCTACTCTCCCTTTATTTTCTATGACAGCTGTGTGTGCACTTGAAAGCCAAACTCTGGGATAAAGAAATATTGTGTAAATACAAGAGACGTATGCTTTCACTTTATTCTTGGTGTCATTTGTGTATTTCCTTCAGATCTGAGCAGTAACCAAGTATGAAACCGCTTCTGCAAACCAATCCATATACGCTTATTGTGATTTTTTTTACCAAAAATATGTAGAAGAGTACATATTGGCCTAAACTGATGAAGAAATGTGTTATTTTATATATTTTTGGGGGATATTTATAGCAAAAAGTAAAAATATTGCTTTTTTTTCAAAATCGTCGCTCTTTTTTGTTTATAGAGCAAAAAATAAAAACCGTAGCGGTGATCAAATGCCACCAAAAGAAAGCTCTATTTGTGGGAATAAAAGGACATACATTTTGTCTGGGTACAGTGTTGCACGACCGCGCAATTGTCAGTTAAAGCGACACAGTGCCATATCGCAAACAATGGCCTGGTCATTGGGCGGGTAAATCCTTCCGGTCCTTAAAGCGGGGTTCCACCCAAATTTTGAACAATATCTGTATGTATTCTCTTCCTTGCCTAGATGCTGACATGCCGTTTAAAAAAATTTAAATCGCCGTAATTACCTTTTATTTTTCTATTCTTCTTTGCACTTCCTGGTTCTCCTCCGGTGGGAGTAGGCGTGTTTCTAGCCTCTCCCAGACTCCGCACAGACTCCTGGGAGCTAGTCTCAGGCTTCCCAGGATGCCACTGAGCATGTGCGGGAACAAGCGGTGAATGCTGGGAGCACAGCATTCACCACATCCAGGAAATAAATGCTTCTGAGCTTCAAATGCCCACAATGAAGATGGAAACCACCTGCAGTGAATAATATAAGTTATTCTTCCCGACGAAATCTGACACAGGCGGACATATTACACACAATATGTGAGTATGTAATGCTGAGAAGAAAAGTTTGTGAATGAACTAAAAACAAAAAACAAAACGATAGATAGGTGGACCCCCGCTTTAAAGTGCAAGTTCACCTTTATAGAAAATCTGTAAGTAAACTTACACTGGACTCTGTCCCCATTGCACCCGGTCCCGTCAGTTCTGACACCTCATATCGCCGCTTTACCAGTCAGGGGATTTGAAATCCCAGCGGCTTTCTCTCCTCTTTGCCCGCGGTGACAGGACGGGTTACGGGGGTTCTGATTGGTCGATGCTCCTCCTGACAAGGTATGTTTTGGAGATTAAGCCAAGGGGAGCCCCGGACAGGTGAGGCGACTATAGGAGGTGTCAGCATGGGTGATTGCCGTGCTCCAGGTCAGCGGGAGCGAAGGGGAGGGGGGGGGGGGTTAAGGGGTTAAGGAGGGGGTCCTGTGTAAGTTCACCTTACAGATTTTTCTGTAAAGGTGAACTTACCCTTTAAGTGGTTAAAGGATGATTATACTGCTGCATTGGCTGTGAATTTAGCCTATGATCACTATTTGTTTATCGGAGTTCCCTGGGCTTTGGTGCCAGCACAGACTCATCCCCCTTCTGCTCTGCTGCTGGCCAATCACCAGGGAAGTCCCCATAGACCAACAAGGATTTCTAGCTGGCTGCAGTTAGGAACGCCGAGGGTTTAGGTGTGCCAGCAGCAAATATGAAGATGGAAGTTGCTAGAAGAATCTGTCTGGATTTTCACTGAAACACTTGTAATAAGCACTTTTACAATTCATTGGTATAAGGAATACAGAATTACTGTATTTATTGGCGTATAACACCCACCTTTTCACCATGAAAATCTGGTGTAAATAGTGTGTGCGTGTTATACGCCAATACTTCAATTTTAGCTTCCTCGGAGGGGACAGGGAGGGGGGGGGGGGGTGAGCGCTGTCAGATTACATACAGTGAGAATCTCTTTACTTGGCAGCCTCTGTAATAGGAAGTCCTGTCTCCTGGGCCACCATTGGACCACTGTTCTGTCTATCATAGGAGATTCTCACTGTATGTAATCTGTCGGCACTTGTCCCGCCCCCTCCCTGTCCCCTCTAGGCTGCAGATGGGCATCAATCAGGCTGCACTGATGGCAATGGTGAGGCTGCTGCATTGATGGCACTTGTGAGGCTGCAGATGGGCATTGACCCTTATTTTGCTTCAAAGTTCCTTATTAAAAATGTAAGTTTTTTTAACTTCCCTCTTAAAATGAATGTGTGTGTTATATGCCGATTAATATGGTAGTTAATCATTGTCAGATATAGATAATTATTGAAGCAAATCTGTGTTCACTAAAAATGTATATTTCAATGCAGCTAATACTGACAACAAGACTAAAAAAGTGATGGAGAGGGATCTCCAGGACACAGCCTGTGGTTGACAGCTTCAGCTCTGTTCATGTGTGCTGTGTGGAAGGGGAGTAGTGTGTCTCTTCCCTCCAATCAGCTCTCAGAGCGCTCCTCACTGTGCTCTGCACTGTGTCATTTCAGCTCTGCTCCCCTTTATTTCAGACATGCTTTACAAATTCAGGACTTTGAACAGATGTAGAGAGGAGAAGATGCAGATAAACAGGTGCAACTTATACAGGAGGATGTGTCTCATCTCTGTGTATCACTTGAGGCCAGTCACTTCACTGGGTATATGTGAGGATGCACCTCGTGCATACCTGCCAACATTGTGAGATGGGAATGAGGGACACCTACCAGCAAATGTATGTGTGCAAAGGACACACCTCCCGCCACACCCACTTAAAGGAGAATTAACCAGAAAAAAAAGGTTAATTAATTCCACAAGGGCTTTTTATACCACTACCATTCCTTTATATTGGCTTTTAAAATTTAGAAATGCAACAATTTAGAAATTGGGTGAAAGGTTTAGCACTGGGAAACACTTTTTAAAAGATACAAAGTGCATTTTATATACAACTATATGGATCAGACCAAAATTGGGGACAATGAGGGGGGAAGAGGGAAATCAGGGACAGTTGGGAGCTATACTGGTGGACTGAAATGACACCACAAGGGCTCTATAGGAAACCATTATTCTTGTATGCTCTGCAATACCATATTTTACCAGCAGGTAGTGCTGCAGGGAAGGTCTGTAATTGCAGCTCACACTCAGGGTGAAGCCTTGAAGTTTAGGAGGCCCACCACCATGCTACTACTTGTAAGGGTCACGAGCAAATAGGGGATTTTCTTTGTAATTGGAAATCCTCTTAATGTGGCCTAAAAAAAAAAGAAAAGAAAAAGGTCCTTGTGACTCCGCAGATAAGGAGACATTTACCAGCGAGATCTTTAGATGCCCGCTGAATTCAGGAGGGGATTTTAAGCAGCTGGACTCACTACACGGCTAATTGTAAAAATAAACTGTATTGTTATGTTAGAGTGAAGCCGCATGACAATATGTGAGGCCCGAAGACAGGAAGGATTGATTCTAACCAGGAATCAATGTTATTACCGCAGTAAGCGCCTCCATTTAATTATTTGCGCACTCTAGCGATGATTGCTGATTTAATCTCACATCTAAGCCTTTTAACAGAAAAGTAGAAGAAAGTAGCAGCAAATACGGAGCGAAGAAAAAAACACTCCAACCTCTCGCCATTTAACTCCGCTGACACTAAAAAACAGGCACTGGAAAAGGAATCTAACGTGCTATAAAAATAAGTGGGGCAGTGGTTTCTTTTTCCTGCAACTCTGACCTAAAAAAAGAACCGAGCAAAAGGGAGCTCCATTTTTCCTGCCCTTCACTTAAAGTGCGTTCGATACAATAAATTGGTTTCCAAAGTTTGAAGGAATTTGAAAATGACTGCGCTTTTTATATATAAACGGTACACAGAGATAAATATTGGGACTGCCATTACCGACCTCTTTCTGTCGCCTGGCTGTGTCCGACTTTAATACTTTCTGAGTCACTAGTCTAGAGCAAAGCATGATACTTAGAAAGGATTGAAGCCATTGGATCGGTATGACAGCCAGGCAACCTGTAATTGCATAAAGTAATGCCAGCAAAGACATGTTCCAGATTTCATTTCAGGTTTCTTTTGGCTAAATCCTGCTGCAAAATTTGAAAAACAACGAACCTCTCTGGGTACTGTTTTTGCATTGAACATGGCTCTAATATACACGCATATATAGAAAAAAAAATAATAATATATATGAGATGCTATTCCTCCTCTGCATGTCACAGCTGGCAGGTATGAGCAGAGCATCTTTTTGTTTCTCCACCAACATGAATGGGTGTCCTCATTCTCGTCAGCCTCTAGATCAGGTATGTCCAGTCTGTCCCGCGGGCCAATTGCGGCCCGTGGTCCGGATTCATACGGCACCACTGGAAATTTGGATATATAGATATATATATATATATATATAACCCGAAAGGTCTAAAATTCTGGGGCATAGAAAGGGTCACTAAGCACTGGAGAGGAGGTAACTTCATTAGACAACTTAGTAAGAGAGAGTCTTATTGGATATACGAGACACAAGTGCTCTGCCCCGAAGGGTTAAACGTAGAATTTGATACTAATTGTTTCATATCTGACCGGTAATGAAGAAAATGTTTTCTGTCATAGTTTATGTATTTCTTATTAACTTTATTATCTTAATATAATTGCAATAGTTTTATGTATTTTGGACAATATTTCTTAGGTTGTTGTTTGATTTTATCAGAGCAGTCGATGGCCGCGGATGAGTTTTTGAGATTTTAATAGTAATATTATTCCATTTAGATATTTTGGAATTAATTTTTATGCATATTATGAGTAGTTACAAATTTTTATACAGCATTCCCCCCTATTTTTATATTTTTATGTTTTTATTACACATATTGCTTATTTATGTTCTGTCAGTGCGCTCACTATGAGTTCCGTTTAGTATAAGTCCCTTATGGGGACACTTCCGGATTTCCTCTCCTGATCTGTGAGCGCGCCGTTTGAGTTTGTTTTCCATCACCATGGTAACTTACCTCAATAAAGCGCGGGTGCCCACGTTGTCCAATCATCTGCTGAAGAAGTCCCCGCCCACTGGGACGCAACGCGTCCAGATCGAGACGTCGTGACGTCACCCGCGGCCATCGCGCATGCTCCATTTTCGCTTGTGTGTACACACCATCGTCTTACGCTGTTCCACTGGCACTTGAGAAGTGCTAGTTATGTAAGTGCATTGTCTTATCCTATAATAAATCTTTTCTTAAACGGAGAGCACTATATGTTATTATTTTGTATTATATATACCATTGGATCACCCGAAATTGTCCACCCGGTGTTTGACGGAGTCTTGGTCCCTGATTTTGAACATCATCCATGTCTATGACCCGTAAGGGAAGGCTTGTATGACCCTCTATGATTAAAGGGTCCTGTTGGCCAGGTGAGAGGCTATTTCAGATATCGGTGAAGGGCACCACAGTCACCTGCATCTGCATGTCATCACGTTCACTGGGTTGATTTTTCATGGACAAAGTTTATGGACTCTATTTGCATTTTAATGCTTTTTATGCCATATGAGGATTTACTGATTTTGCTATCATCTTTCACATATAATAATTTTTTGGATACTGCTATCCCATATTGTTTTGTTTAGTTCATTTAGCGCTGCACCTTTCTTTATACTTTGACTCAAGGGATTTGATTGATTGACCCTGGTGTTCAGCTGCTTATTATCATACACGCGCTGATTTTCTCCTTTTTTCATATATATATTATATATATATATATATATATATATATATATATATATATATATATATAGAAAAAAAGTCCAAGAGGTTGCTGCACTTAAAAACTTCTTTGCTTTATTTCACAATATCTTCAGGAGAGATTTACAAAGCAAGTATAATCCTTTCAAGCAATATCAAAGGCAAGAAATGCCTACACAGTTTCAGACAAGAGTAGATTCAGATATGGATGGATGGATTACGTTTCGGGCTAGTCAGCTTACGCCCTTCCTGAGATCCATTGAAGCATATCTGAAGGTTTCATTCCAATCATTCATTTAAATACAGGTTTAGTCAAGTACTTCACATATGGAATCAATATGGCTAATTACCAAGACCTGATTGCTGGCACTAAACTGTAAGCAGAGTGTGGTTCTCCTCTACAAGTGAATATATATATATATATATATATATATATATATATATATATATATATATATATATATCTTTTGTGGCCCCCTGACGAATCCGTGGTCGGGGATTCGTTGGGGGGGGGGGGGGCACAATAGATATATACTGTATTTATCGCTCTTCAGGGGGATAAGGAGGGGGGCGAGACGAATGCCGTCAGAATACATACAGGAGAACCTCCTGTGCACTCGGCGCCTTCTGTAATAGGAAGTCCCGTATCCTGGGCTAGCATTGGACGACTGTTCTGTCTATCATAGGAGGCGGGACTTTGTATTAAAGAAGGCACCGAGTAAGCAGGAGATTCTCCTGTATGTAATCTGTTGGCGATGTCCAGCCCCCCTCCCTGTCCCCTCCGAGGCTACAGATGGGCATGGATCAGGCTGCACTGATGGCAATGGTGAGGCTGCATTCAGAGGCTGCAATCATGGCAATAGTGAGGCTGCAATCATGGCAATGGTGAGGCTGCAATCATGGCAATGGTGAGGCTGAAATCATGGCAATAGTGAGGCTGCAATCATGGCAATGGTGAGGCTGCAATCATGGCAATGGTGAGGCTGAAATCATGGCAATAGTGAGGCTGCAATCATGGCAATGGTAAGGTTGCTGTGTGATCCCTGGATGGACACATTGGAGGTCC
This sequence comes from Lithobates clamitans, assembly GCA_037952925.1. NCBI lineage: Eukaryota > Metazoa > Chordata > Amphibia > Anura > Ranidae > Lithobates > Lithobates clamitans. The sequence continues at coordinate 3,134,373 of JBBGZY010000544.1, forward strand.
TAAAGACACCCTATATTATATGCCTGTGGGTCACTTGGTGGCCAAAGATATCTGGTGAGCGTTTAGATTGACCACTTTGGGTGAAGCACTTTATTGAAGCACTTTGCACTTTAGAAAACCACGGATTGTTGGAGTATACACAGAAGATTAAAAATCACTTATTATATTTGCTGAACATATGGCTTTTTTGTTCTAATAAGAGTATATTAGCTGTGCATTCTGAACCATTTTATACATTGGTACACTTAACACACTGGTATAGTTCACATTTATTATTAGTTTGACATAAACTATATATGTTTGTTGCGCCCTTTATTTTCCTTTATATGTTTATTAGTAGTCACTAACTTCAGGTGCAGCATCAGACGTATTAGTATTTCAGGTTTGGCGCCGACACTCTATTTTTCCACTTCACAAGGCTGAAATCATGGCAATGGTAAGGCTGCATTCAGAGTCTGCATTCATGGCAATGGTGAGGCTGCATTCAGAGACTGCATCCATGGCAATGGTGAGGCTGCATTCAGAGACTGCAATCATGGCAATGGTGAGGCTGCATTCAGAGACTGCATACATGGCAATGGTGAGGCTGCATTCAGAGACTGCATCCATGGCAATGGTGAGGCTGCATTCAGAGACTGCAATCATGGCAATGGTGAGGCTGCAGATGGGCACTGATTAGGATGCATTGATGGGCACTGACCCTTATTTTGCATCACAGTTCTTTATTTAAAATTTATTTTTTTTCCTGAAACTTCCCTCTTAAATTGAAGGTGCGTTTTATACGCCGATAAATGCAGTATATCCAAATAACACGCCCAAGCTCATCCTTAGACTCTTCACCACACACAGCCACAAAGGCAAGATAATTTTTGTTGGGCAGTGTATTAGGTCATTTGCATTTAGGTTTAATGGTTCAAAGAATGTCAGGCAAAATGGTCGGCCCTCATGCATGTTCACTTCATCAAATATGGCCCTCCGTGAAAAAAGTTTGGACACCCCTGACATTGATCATCCTCACCGCTGGCTCTTATTGCTGTCAGTCTGCAATCGTGACCGGGAAGACTAACCTGCAGTAGAGCGATCTGAAAGCGTGGCTTGTACCCCTCGTGGAGCGCAGCGTGGAAGGGACGTCAATGGCGGAGCAGGGGACGGTCTATGTGGACAGCTTTCTCCCAGATGCCTGTATACTTAGATATGTCTGTTTTATTCATCAACCATGTGAGTTGCTAAATATTGTACCTTCACTAAATGTAACCATATTGCTACACTTAGAGGCGTCTCTCTTCTCTTTTATACTCAGTTGTGACATGGCGCTACTTGTATATCAAGTCAAAATTTATTAAAAAATGTTGCTGGTCTTGCAAAACGCTCTCAAACCAAGTTACTCTCACACCAAGGTTTTACTGTACTAAAACCGTCAATAATCAAATTCAGAAGCAGATATTTAATATGATAAAGAGTACATATATTTGTATAATCTTACAGATACAATCGGCCCTTTGAGGGCAATCATAATGCTGATGTGATCTTGGGGGGAAAGGAATAAATTAAGTAATGCATCCATTATATCCTTCATCTTGTTTAGTGTAGAATAAAAAAAAAAATTATACCTGGAATCTAATTGCTTTTACAAACACAGAATTATCACTTTCCTACAATGTAATGTCTTACCTAACAAAAGATTTGTAATTCTGTTCAGACTCTCTTACAATTTATACACCCTGACAAACTACACATCCAGAAGGTGGCACCACTTGAGAGCCTAGAGCTCTCCAGTGTCCTAGATCTTCATCCTGCCTCCAGCCTGGCCATTTCTTTTATCGATTAAGATTCCTACAGCGATGAGCCGTTTCCTATGAATAAATCACTAGACTAAAGTGTATTTTCCCTGGAATGCCCCTTTAGTTCTACTTCATCTGTTGAGTGCATGTCACATTAATGCGGTCTCTCAGTATTAACCTGGTACTAGGATCATAGAACAGACGGGGAGATTATATCCCGTGACACCACGCTGAAGGAAAGCCTGGGGATGAGAGGCTGAAATGTCATGAAAAGCTGATTATTATGAACTAAAGTGTGAGATATGGAAAAAGACTCTGTGACCCAAACCTCTCCAGCAAATGGAACATTTTCAAAGTGTATGAGTGCATTATACTAATGGAGGGTCATTATCCAGAGAAAGGCGGCTTTTTCTGCCAGTGATCACTTTAATCCAAAGGAAAATGGACTTTGTCATGCGGTAAGGAAATTCCTGTACTTTTTGTGGCCATGCATATTGTCATTACTATAATCCAGCCTTTCTCAACCTTATTATCCCAGAGGAACCCTTAAAATAATTTTCAGCTCTCAGGGAACCCCCTGCTAAAATAAATTCATCTAGGATCAATGGGAAGGATGCCTTTAACATTGGTTGTCAGTGGGAAGAATGTTCCCCCTTATATTGTTGGTCACAATGCCCCTGTTACAGTAATGGTCAGAATATACCCTTACAGTGGTCGTCACAAAACACCACCTTACATGATAGAGTATCCCACATACAGTGCTGGTCAGAAAATCCCCCTTACATGATAGAGCAGGGTTCCTCAAACCAGGGTTCCATGGATCCTTAGGGTTCCTCCAGAGGTTGCTAGGGGTTTCTTAAGCAATGAGCAATTTCTGCCTCTCAGATAAGTTCCCACTGACACCATCGACCTTTTTAGCTATCTGTAAGGGGGCAATTCTTCCCAGTGACCACAAGTTTAATGAGCATTCTCTCCATTGACCATCACACTAAAGTATCATGAGTTGTAGATATAGTCATTTTTAGTAGGGGTTCCCTGAGACTGGAAAGTTATTTTGAAGGGTTGCTCTGTGTTTAAAGGTTGAGAAAGGCTGTGGTAGAGGGTTCCCTCTTACATGGTGGTCAGAATATTCCCCTTATAGTGGTGTTCAGAATGCCCCCTTACATTGCTGGTCACAAAACTCCCCTTATAGTGGTGATCATAATACCCCCTTACAGTGGTGGTCAGAATATCCCTCTTACAATAATGCTCAGAATATCCCCCTTAGATGATTGTCAGCATGTCCCACATACATTGGTGGTCAGAATACCCCCCCACATGGTGGTTAGAATGGCCCACTTACAGTGGTGGTCAGAATATCCCCCTTACAGTGGTGGTCACAAAACCCCCCTTATAGTGGTGATCACAATGCCCCCCTTACGGTGTTGGTCAAAATATCCCCATAACCTGGTGGTCACAATCCTCCCTTTACATGGTGGTTCAAATTACCCCATTACAATGGTGTTCAGAATGCCCCCTCACAGTGATGGTCACAATGCCCTCCTTACAGTGGTGATCAGAATGCCACTATTACAGACAAATAAAATTATTAATGGTGTCACGCTACTGGCTCTGCCAATTGGTGTTAGTTCTGGATCTGTGCAAGCATGATCAGATGGGAGGTTAATTAGTAAAAGCTCAAAGGAACCTTTAGCTGGCTAAGAATTAAAAAAGAACCAAAAAAAAAACAACCCATCTAGCATTAGCCTGTGTGGGGATACAGCCACTGAGAGACTCTCCAGAAATGTTTAGAATCAGCCATGACTCCATTGAAAAGTCTAAAAGATCAGAATTTTTTTTTACATTTTTTTAGGCATGCTGTGTGAATGCAAACACATAACAACCATCAACTCAAATTTGACAGCAAAATGGAAATACACTTAAATGTCTATAATTTAGACATATTTACACCTTCTGAACAAGACCTCGTGCACACCAGACGTTTTGCCATCTATCCTAGAAGCCTTTCCTCCTGGCGGCAGCAGTGTTTTGGCAGAAAAAAAGCGATTGATGCTTGTAAACACGCGCAGCACATTTAGACGCGTCAATCCCTCAGACATTATCCATGTCATTCGCCAGAATAATTATTTATTCTGGCCATTGAAATTAATTATTGCTCAAGAACTAAAAATGTCTATCGTTAATGCGCGTTTGCAGACATCAAGATTTTTTTCTGCCAAAACGCTGCTACTTCTAGATGCACTTGTAGTGGGATTTTTTTTTCTGCCTCCAAACACCCCTTAACCTAAACTTCTATAAATGCCTATGTGTGCATGGACACATAGGCTAACATACAGGGGTGTAGACAAAAAATGCCAGGCACCCCTAGCAGCCATGTTATCAGTTTGTATGAAGGCCCAATCAGTAAAAGAGCTTTAACCTCTGTAGCTGCATGTGCTGTGAAGTAATTCACGCTCACGACATCAGCCAGTGAATGTTGTTTAGAAAATGTAAACATTTAAAGGGCACATGAGACCAGACTATGCACATTTAACAATCCACACATTCATACAAGTAGCCCAGTGATGTTAAGTGTGAATTGCACGTACATCCTATCTCCACTGCTGAGATTCCAAAAGCGTATTGGTGGAGTGCTGGATCGACTGATACATGAGAGTTTGGTTGGTGTAAAGTACCTACAGGCAGCCTACAGGGTATCCCAAAGGGCCCCTGGAGTAATAAAAATAGTATATAGAAGGGTGAGAGCGTCTCATGGTTGTATCAAGCCCAGAAACATTTCTTTATCTTGACCACAAGTTTAGAGCACATGTTTCAAACACTAGGCCCTCGTGCCAAATCCAGCCCTCCAGATCATTTCATGTGGTCCTCACATCTCTCCTGCAGCTGCAGCACCTTCCTCGTCTCCACCTCCCCCAGTCTCAGCAGAGAAGAGGACAGAACTCATCCTACAGATCATATGCCCCTCTGTGCAGCCGCAGCACCCCCTCGACTCCTCCTCCCCTGGTCTCAGCATTCAGCAGACTTCAGAAGCAAACTCCAGCCCTCCTCTGGTCCTCCTCCAGACCCTGCACTTTCTGCTTCCCAGCTTCTTCTCAACAACAGCACATGGCAAGGGGGGTGCACTGTGATGTAAGGAAGGGTGGGGGACTTTTGACATCTGATTAAGGGGGGGGATTTTGACATCTCATGTAAGGGTGGGACCTCTTGACATCTGATGTAAGGGGGGGGGGGGGTTGCTCTGGACATCTAGTCTTACAGATACAACCGGCCATTTAAGGGTTTAAGGGCGACCATAATGCTAATGTGGTCCGCAATGAAATTGAGTTTGACACCCCTGTGTTAGAGCATATATCCAAAGCAACTCAAGGACTCATAACTCCATCAGGGCTTGTGTGCTGGTGGTTTTTTTTTGTATACTGTACAATGAAAAGCATAAAACGAGGATTAACCAGTTCATGCCCGTAGGAGCCAGACGACGCGCTGACGTCACCCCCAAACAGTGTTGCATTCCAGCAGGACGGGTTTGTCCGTGCTCCTGTGGCCAAGGAACCGGACTTAAGGCTATTTTATCTACACACGTTTTGTAAGTGTTCACTTTGTGTTTTAAATTTTAAATAAATCTTGATGGTTTTACACTATGTGAGCTCCCTTTATGTATTCTATGGTGTATCCCTGCCATGGGTTTCGCTGGTGTGGCTGACGGTGAGATGACCTCTAGTGGATGCCGATAGAAGTTTCCATTTTCTGTCTTACAAGGTTGTCTGCTTGCTGTGATCCTCTGTAGTGGGGGGTCATGGCCATCTGGTAAGGAGTAACCCCTTCTATTCTTGGTGGTGGACCCTCCTTTGCTGTCACGGATTAATTACAATTATCACTTGGACTCTTTTTTTGTATTTTTTGCGTGTGATTTGGAGTTACTAATATATTATATTGAGTTTTCACTTGACGGGACATTTGGGTGGATCACAATCAACTGTTATCTATATTTATCTTCGTTTACACCTATTATCAAAAAATTTTTTTCACTGAAGATTTTTTATGTCATTTTGCACATGTATTAGCGCAATTCCTTTTTTTTCTTATGTTTACTCCACAATTGATGTTTATTGTCGGGATTGCAGCTTTTCAATGATCAATTGTTCACTTGGTTTATAGCACAGTTTTTCTTTATTTTTCCTATATTCTCAATTTGATCTGATGCTTTTAAGGGCAGAGGAGAGATCAGGGCTCTAATAATTCCTCCACCCCAAAGTTGGGAGCATGAAATTGTCCAAAATGTCTTGGTATGCTGACGCCTTAAGAGTTCCCTTCACAGGAACTAAGGGTCCAAACCCAACCCCTGAAAAACAACCTTACACATTAATCCCCCCTCCACCAAATGATTTGGACCAGTGCATAAAGCTAGGTCTATAAAGACATGAATGAGCAGGTTTGGGGTGGAGGAACTTGACTGGCCAGCACAGAGTCCTGACCTCAACCCGATAGAACACCTTTGGAATGAATTAGAGCGGAGGCTGCGAGCCGGCCTTCTCGTCAAACATCAGTGTCTGACCTCACAAATGCTCTTCTGGAAGAATGGTCAAACATTCCCATAGGTACACTCCTAAAGCTTGTGGACAGCCATATATATACAGTATCTCACAATAGTGAGTACACCCCTCACATTTTTGTAAATATTTTATTTAACTTTTTATCTGACAACACTGAAGAAGTGACCCTTTGCTACAATGTAAAGTAGAGAGTGTGCAGCTTGTAAAACCATATCAATTTGCTGTCCCCTCAAAATAACTCAACACATCCATTAACGTCTAAACTGCTGGCAACAAAAGTGAGTACACCCCTAAGTGAAAATGTCCAAATGGGGCCCAATTAGCCATTTTCCCTGTCCGGTGTAATGTGACTCATTAGTGTTACAAGGTCTCAGGTGTGAATGGGGAGCAGGTGTGTTAAATTTGGTGTTATCGCTCTCACTCTCTTATACTGGTCACTGGAAGTTCAACATGGCACCTCATGGCAAAGAACTCTCTGAAGATCTGAAAAAAAGAATTGTTGCTCTACATAAAGAGCCTAGGCTATAAGAAGATTGCCAAGACCCTGAAACTGAGCTGCAGCATGGTGGCCAAGACCATACAGCGGTTTAACAGGACAGGTTCCACTCAGAACAGGCCTCGCCATGGTCGACCAAAGAAGTTGAGTGCACGTGCTTAGCGTCATATTCAGAGCTTGTCCTTGGGAAATAGTCCTATGAGTGCTGCCAGCATTGCTGCCGAGGTTGAAGGGGTGGGGGGTCAGCCTGTCAGTGCTCAGACCATACACCACACACTGCATCAAATTGGTCTGCATGGCTGTTGTCCCAGAAGGAAGCCTCTTCTAAAGATGATACACAAGTGCACAAGAAGGTCCACAAACAGTTTGTTGAAGACAAGCAGACTAAGGACATGGATTACTGGAACCATGTCCTGTGGTCTGATGAGACCAAGATAAACTTATTTGGTTCAGATGGTGCCAAGTGTGTGTGGCGGCAACCAGGTGAGGAGTACAAAGACAAGTGTGTCTTACCTACAGTCAAGCATGGTGGTGGGAGTGTCATGGTCCGGGGCTGCATGAGTGCTGCCAGCACTGGGGAGCTACAGTTCATTGAGGGAACCATGAATGCCAACATGTACTGTGACATACTGAAGCCGAGCTTGATCCCCTTCCTTCGGAGACTGGTCTGCAGGGCAGTAATCTAACGTGATAACGGCCCCAAACACACCTTCAAGATGACCACTGCCTTGCTAAAGAAGCTGAGGGTAAAGGTGATGAACTTGGCAAGAAGCATGTCTCCAGACCTAAACCCTATTGAGGATCTGTGGGGCATTCTCAAATGGAAGGCGGAGGAGCGCAAGGTCTCTAACATCCACCAGCTCCGTGATGTTGTCATGGAGGAGTGGATGAGGACTCCAGTGGCAATCTGTGAAGCTCTGGTGAACTCCATGCCCAAGAGGGTTAAGGCAGTGCTATAAAATAATGGTGGCCACACAAAATATTGACACTTTGGGCCCAATTTGGACATTTTCACTTAAGGGTGTACTCACTTTTGTTGCCAGCGGTTTAGACATTAATGGCTGTGTGTTGAGTTATTTTTAGGGGACAGCAAAGTGTAATTTCTTCAGTGTTGTCACATGAAAAGATAGAATAAAATATTTACAAAAATGTGAGGTGTGTACTCACTTTTGTGAGATACTGTATATATATCTATCTATATATATATATATATCTATATACATCTATCTATCTATATATATATATATATATATATATATATATATATATATATATATATATAGAGAGAGAGAGAGAGAGAGAGAGAGAGAGAGAGAGAGAGAGAGAGAGAGAGAGAGAGAGAGAGAGAGAGAGAGAGAGAGAGAGAGAGAGAGAGAGAGAGATCTATATATATATATATATATATATATATATATATATATAGTTCTATATGTTTGAGGGTTCTAAGTAATTTTCTAGCAAAAAAATTATGATTTTTACATGTAGAAGAGGAATGTCAAAATTGGCCTTGGTGGGAAGTTAAAATACACAGGTTGCCATTCTGATTAGCCCTGATAAAGGGAGAGTTGTAAGCCCCTGAAATGCATTGGCATTGTCAAGATAAGTAAACGTTTGCTAGACTTGATACAAACCTATGGTACACTCATCCTTCCATTGTTGGGATGACACAGTCCATTTCAGGTATAAAAATGAATAATGCAGCGTACACACGGTTGGACTTTTCGACCGGACTGGTTCGACGGACCGAGTCCGGCGGACAATCTGATCATGTGTGGACTTCATCGGACCTGCAGGGGACTTTTCTAGTCGAAAATCTGACGGACTTTAGATTTGGAACATGCTTCAAATCTTTACGTCGTAACTCCGCCGGACCCAGAAATCCGCAGCTATTGGCTACTGGCTATCAACTTCCTTATTTTAGTCCGGTGTACGTCATCACATACAAATCCGTCAGACTTTGGTGTGATCATGTGTAGGCAAGTCCGGTCTTTAGAAAGTCCGTCGAAAGTCCGTCGTAACTCCGACGAAAGTCCATCGGACAGGCCGTCGGACTTTTGTTGCTGAAAAGTCAGAGCGTGTGTACACGGCATTAGTCGATAAAACATAACAATAGCACATACCATCCATCCAGATTTATCTCTTCCTGATCTGATCATTATAAATGAAGAAATGATTGGCTGCAATAGGTTGCAGCTTGCTGTCTTAGCACACAACACTGCCTTATTAACCAAGCTCCTAGTGCTTAGTGGATTTTATAGCATGATGAATATGAATATTCAAGAGAATATTAACTAACAAGATGTTTATTCATAATAAATTGATCGCTGTAAAATAGAGAGCGATATGTACTTGACTTCATTCTCAGCTGTGATCTGCAACATAAAACCCTAATTATGTTTCAGGATGAAAAGAGTGTCAGCTCTGTGCGGCATTAGCGATAGCTGCTGGTCCCGTTCCACCTAATCACAAATATTAATCTCTCAGCTCGGCCATCAGTTTCTTCAAGAGTGGGGCTTTTCAGAATGCATCCTGCTAATCACTAAGCACAGATGTGAATTATTAAAGAGCAAAGAAAATACCCCAAATCCCAGAAGCTGTACAGCAGGGAGATGTGAGCGTTGCACTAGGCATTTGTTATGATGCTCGCATTAATTGCAACACATCGTCATAATTAGGTCTTATCCATCCTGTTAACCTGCTTAAAGGTCAGTTTATCAACCCAAGAGGAAAATCTTTCTTGACATCTAGCGCCTTCGTGTTGGGTTTTTTTGACAGGCTTTGGCAAATCCAGACAAGGTTTAAATGGCCTTCTTAAAGGAGAACAGCACGGGGCATACAGATTACAGTATGTTGTTTCTAAATAATGTAAAACAGGGACCTCCAACCTGCGGCCCAAGATGGCTATGAATGCGGGCAAACACAAAATTGTAAACTTATTTAAAAATGTTGATTCTTTTTTTTGGATTTATTGTACAAATGCGTTTACATTTAGCGAACACATGCGACTGAAGAAAAATTTGACCGTGTCTCTTTACTGGACCTGTCACTTTATCTTCCTAAAGAAAAATCTCCCACTCTTCACAATCACACCATTAAGTCATCAGTTTTCGGCAGCACCTAAATTTTGAGCAACTATTTTCAAAGGAGAAGCACGCGAAGGGCAAAATTAGAACCTAAATATATGATGAGCACCTTGAGAATTCATTGAAAATTGCTACTCCATCCAACCAGATATTAAACCATATATTTATTGAATTTTTGCAAAGAGATACAAAAGTATTGGATATCAAGTAGTTATACATAGTAATATACAATGTTCAGTTAAGTAGTCCGGGTGTGCCATAAAATGAACAGTAGTACAATTAGTTGTTTCGTGAGATTAGCTGAAACATTAATAAAACAATAACCAAAAATAAACACCCTAACAGAGGGGGGGGGGGGGTGAGATGTACTATGCTTAACTTTAATAGTCTTATTGATTGCTTTTATATTAGGGTATTTCCCTTCTACTTCGTAGATGTTAGTTGGGGATAGGTAACCGCAACCGTCCCATCACCCCTGTGGGAGCAAACTGTGGCAAAACGAGTGCTGGCGACCATCCCAGGAGCCTTCTCCATTGTTTCTGGAGGGAACACGTCAAGTTTATTTAAGACTTTAAGGTATGTGAGAGTAGGGATTTTCTGTAAGTTTAGCTCTCTAATGATATGACCCGTGAAGAGGGCCTTTGTGTCGTAGTTAGGGTTACATGGTGATGGTCAGACGGTTGGTATCCATCCAACCAGATATTGATGCCTTATGTCAGATATTGCACTAGTCTTATGTTGGTTCCGTATACTTTTATAATAAAACATATTATATTACTCAGATAGGTACATTATCTATATCAGTGATCTTTAACTTGTAATCTGCCCGACTTTTTCTGCTCATCAGCGATTCTTATTGTTAGTGTATTCCATATGTGGCCCAATACTATTCCTCTTCTTCCAACTATTCTTCTTCTTCCAATGTGGCCCAGGAAGGTCAAAAGATTGGACACCCCTAATAGATACTGAAAGATAGTAGTGCATTTTTATTACAGTGGGATAGTACTGGATCTATTATGTCTTCAAAAAAAGACAGAACAAGAGATTAGATATTTTTTTAAAGGTGAGTGGGTTAAACTTCCACTGGCTACCAGTGATTATGAGTTTTTTTTGGGGGAGAGGGATTAAAGTGCTGATGACCACCAATAATTGTGGGATGGATTATTGGTGGGGTGGTACACAATATAATGAGTGGACATTGTTAGTCCGCCCGCTAGTAACCAACTACATGGCCGCCTCAAGGCGGCGACAACTTTTTTCCTCCTTAACCGGTGTCGAAACAGCCAACCCATCGTGTACCGTAGTGTATACGCTGCCGGTGTTCTGTGAAAACAGCCAGCTCGTGGAAATCTCCAAATACTGATGCTGGAGAGTCACCGAAAGTGACGTGGTTGGAGATTTTTGGGAGTTGGAGTTTTTGGTAGAACACCGGGTCTCATAACAAAGGAGGACAAAAATATATTGTATCTTCTTCCCTTTGCTAGATGACAAAAAATACAAGAAACAAAAGTATGTGTAAAAAAAATAAAAAATAAAAAATCTTCAGTATCTTACAAAAGTCAGTACACCCCTCACATTTTTGTAAATATTTGCTTCTATCTAATCATGTGACAACACTGAAGAAATTACACTTTGCTACAATGTAAAGTAGTGAGTGTACAGCTTGTATAACAGTGTAAACTTGCTGTCCCCTCAAAATAACTCAACACACAGCCATTAATGTCTAAACCGCTGGCAACAAAAGTGAGTACACCCCTAAGTGAAAATGTCCAAATTGGGCCCAATTAGCCATTTTCCCTCCCTCCCTCGTTAGTTTTACAAGGTCTCAGGTGTGAATGGGGAGCACCTGAGTGCAGCCTCCATTTCTAGTGCAAAGCATAACTTCAGTTTTGTTAAACATTCTTCCAGTTAAACTCCACATATTAAAGTGTTTCTAAAGCTTTAAGGTTGTTCACCTTAATGGATTCTAGGCCCAATCTGATCCAGTGATGTGCATGAGAGCAGAGGCTCTTGCCACTGTCTTCCTTCTCCTTGGGCAGATTGATGGCAGTGGCTCCCGCTACTGTCAATCAAATGCTGTGCTGAACGAGTGGGGGAGGGGGGGAGCAAAGATTTCCATCGAGGCACTTGCCAAAGAGGAGGAGCCAGGAGTGCCAGAGAAGGACTCCAGAAGGAGAGGATCAGGGCTGCTCTGTGAAAAACCATTGCATAGAGCAGGTAAGTATAACATGTTTGTTAGTTATAAGATGTTTGTTTGTTAAAAATAAAAAAGAATATACAGATTTAATGTTACTTTAAACGATTTGACAAACTTTTTCTTTTACAGAATCATACCTTTCTGTTCTGAAAAAAAAAGCTCTTTTTTTACCATGTCCTTTCCGTAACCGATTTCTAAATAGGAGGGTCACCCTTCAATATATCTGGGGAAATGTCACTGTTGTAATGAGAAAAGCTGCAGCGTCTGCATCCCTTTAGGCAAGGATGAGCCTTGGAGAGCAAATCAGCAAAAATGAAGGCCTTATTGCAGGGGAAGCCTGAAATTCAACTTGCATTTCAGCAAAGACTCATCATGAAGAAGGAGGGAGGCATCTAAATTGCTATATTAAGGAAGTGACATTCACATTTTTTGACAATTTTAGAAAAATACAGTATCTGCAGATTGAAATGGAAAGCTGAATTTTAATATCATTAAATAAGAAGGTAGTGTATTACTGTATGTACAGTAGTAGAGCTAATAGGACTTGATGCTTCAATTCATAGGGTAAGTTGGCAAAGGGGAGGGTAGGTATGTTTTTGGGGTTAGCAGATAGGCACCCTCCATCTTTAACATGTCATTGATGAACCCACTACACCTCCAAAGGGCTGAAATGTGATACACCATATTCCGTTCTATTCCAATTCCATACCCTACTGTCCAATCTTGCAGACCAGTTGTTGCCTTATTGAAATCCAAAAAGGGGGGCGTGGCCAGCTCGGCATGTGAGCAGACGCTTCTTCACAGAGCTCCCGTTATCACACTGAATTGATCCGGTTTCCGGCTTAGTGAGACACCCGGTTTCTGTCGTACGACACGGGGGAACATCTGTTTAAACACCCGCAGACATCTACCCTCAAACAGTAGCGATGCTGACCCTTGACAACCAGGGAGACAGCTGGATCACCAAAATAGCGCTGCTCTGGTGCCTACACAGAAAGCTTGCGGTGTGGAAAAATCCATAGAGAGGGTGAATAAACAACTTAAATACCCCAAAGACTGGACCCGAGACCCCCCCAGAGATATGTGCTACTACGCCCAGAAGATGACAGAGAAACAATTACACATTGTTTGTTCCCTTCACAAGCAGCAGGCCTTTACAAGCGAATGGCCTGCCACTATCTGGCACGATGCAATAGTTTGAAGCACCGTTGTGGATCTTGGGTTGGTTTCAGAACAGAAGAATTTTCTCACTATAACCGCAGGGAAGCAGTAACTGCTAATTTAAAGCAGACCCTGAGGTCACCACTGAGGTACGGGTCTATGTTCAAAGGCAAAGCCCCTTTCATACCCAACGCTCCAGTGGGAGCACACATTATTTCTCCTGCAAGATCTCTATTTATACCTTTATGATGACGACAGTGACAGGTCTATCTTGGAACATTAGGGGGCTACATGACCCCTTAAAACTTACCATGGTGTGGTCCTTGCTACGGAAACATTTGCCGGCTATTTGTGCCTTACAAGAGACCCACCTTTCAGCTGACTCTGTTACCTGTTTGAACTTTCACTGGGTGGGAAAGGCTTACCACTCCACTCACACCTCGTACTCTAGGGGTGTGAGTGTACTGATCCATAGCTCATTAGATTATGAGGAGCTTGATGCAGAGAAGAGATATTTTTTTTTGCTATGCAGGTTGTTTTCTCTTAAATGTATTCTTGCTTTTGTTTATACACCCATTCTGTATAATAATCAGGTCTTAAGAGCCCTAATGGAGTACCAAATGAAATATCCCGAGGTGCCCCTTTATGTCTTGGGAGATTTCAATTGCTATACAGACCAGCTATTAGACAAACACCCACCTATGGTGGGGGGGCGGGAGACTGCTGTACTGCCCTTAAAAAAATGTATAGATGAGGTGGGGTGGAAGGATCCCTGGCGAGCAAAAAATCCGGGAGTAAAGCAATTTTCCTGCTTCTTCAAGAGCTATTCTTCATTGTCACAAATAGACCTATGTTTATGCTCTTTTTGAATGATACATCTCAGAGGCGACATATGCCCTCAGAAGTGTATCGGCTCATTCCCCACTGATGGGGAGGTTTACTAAATATAGTCCCATATGGGATAATAATTATTATCAGGAAATTTGCGAAACTACCCTATAGCTTGAAGTGGAAACAGTTTGGTATATCCCATATGACCCATATTTTCAGAGATGGAAAACTAGGGCCCTTTTCTGAGATCCATGAGAACTTTAGACTCTCTGCATCTATGCACTTTTATTACTTACAAATCCAACATGTGGTCAACACCCAGAAGGGCACGGATCAATGGTCCTTGGATTCTATGTCGGTTTTCAATTACCTGTTTGAGGTTACCACATACAAGGGGGGATTTATATCTTGCTATTATGCCATGCTGCTTAATCTCTTTCTACGGGATGCTCCCCTGAAGGCAGTGTCCCAGTGGGAACAAGACCTGGGGGTGTTTGAAGAAGAACAGTTGGAGGAAGCCTTGCAGGTGGTTCCCCACTGTTCTTTGAATGTGGTGCAGAGACTATCACAGCACTATATAATTCTTAGGGTACACAAAATACCGGCTAGGTTGGACCGCATTAGGGTGAGACCTGACTCCACTTGTACTAGATGCAGTAGAGAACATGGAGATCTAATACACCTTTTATGGAGTTGCCCAAAACTACACTAATATTGGAAGAAGGTTATTAATACTCTTAATAGAGTGTTCCAGGCCCAGATTCCACTGGACCCTAAACATTGCTTACTAGGGATACTAGATAGCCTCCCAATAGAGGATATCTCTAGACAAGCTATTGCTAGAGCTCTCTTTCAGGACCACAAAATGATTCTGAGACACTGGAAATCAACAGAACCTCCCACATTGCAAGAATGGATTAATGGGGGAAACCCTCCACCTAGAAAAGCTTATATATCAACACAGGGGTAAAAGGGGCAAACTTGAGAAATTATGAGCCTCCTGGTTAGATGTCCCTGGTCTATCTCCAGTAGATTTGGTTCATGACTGCATATTCTAGTATTGAATGAGGATCTTTCTGTCCAGTCATATCTATGTTTCATATCTAGTGATTGTATAGATCTACCTGAGGAGTCCGAATGCTGTATGATTCGGCAATATAAATAACACTGGATGAGAAACAGTGATAAAATGGTACTAAAGTATATTATTTGAATGACTTCCTTGTGTGTTATACCCTAGAGATTATGTGTAATGGTTATGCTCTGGAACATGTATGTTTTATTTCCCATGCTCAATAAGGCATGAGAAAAAAAAGAAATCCAATAAAGGAATTTTTTTGGAGGGAGTGACCCCTCACTCTCATCTTCTTCAGAAGGATGTGATGCCAACGAAATTCCTGCATCCCACTGATCTCATCAGTTTTTAGGTGAAAGTGGAGTTTTCCTTTAAGTGTAATAGTTTAGTTTGAAAAGTAATTTGGTTTCATTAGTGTTTCCTAAAGCCCTGCAGTCTAATTATTTGATGACTTGTTTTGACTTTATCTACAATCTAGTAACAGATAGATTTTATAGTTTCTGTGTACTTAAATAATTCATGAAGGATAATCATTTGACCTTAATGAGTATAAATTAATTATTCAAATTAATTAAAACATAGCAAGCTCATGTAATGTAATGGAATTGTATTGTAATACAGGTGTACATGCACACGCTGACCCTTTTTGACTTATTTTAGTTCTTTAATTAAGGAAGATATAAAACATTTATTATGCTTTATGTTATGGTAGAGTGTGTGTGTGTATATATATATATATACACAAACACACACACATACATACATATATATATATATATATATATATATATATATATATATATATACACGGTGTATCCGGAAAGTATTCACAGTGCTTCACTGTCTCCACAGCCTTATTCCAAAATAATGTTACAGCCTTATTCCAAAATGGATTAAATTCCTTATTTTCCTCAAAATTCTACAAACAATACCCCATAATGACAACGTCAAAGACGTTTGTTTGAAATCTTTGCAAATTTATTAATAATAAAAAACAAAAAAATCACATGTACATAAGTATTCACAGCCTTTGCCATCACAATCAAAATTGAGCATAGGTGCATCCTGTTTCCACTGATCATCCTTAAGATGTTTCTACAACTTGATTGGAGTCCACCTGTGGTAAATTCAGTTGATTGGACCTGATTTGGAAAGGCACACACCTGTCTATATAAGGTTCCACAGTTAACACTGCATGTCAGAGCACAAACCAGGTCTGTAGACCTCTGAGACCAGATTGTATCAAGGCACAGATCTGGGGAAGGGTACAGAAAAGTTTCTGCAGCATTGAAGGTCCCAATGAGCACAGTGGCCTCAGTTTTGAACCACCAGTTTGGAACAACCAGAACTCTTCCTAGAGCGGGCTGCCCAGCCAAACTGAGCGATCAGGTGAGAAGGGCCTTAGTCAGGGAGGCTACCAAGAACTCAATAGTCACTCTTACAGAGCTCCAGCGTTTCTCTCTGGAGAGAGCAGAACCTTCCAGAAGAACAACCATCTCTGCAGCACTCCACCAATCAGGCCTCTAAGGTAGAGTGGCCAGACAGAAGCCACTCCACAGTAAAAGGCACATGACAACCCTCAGACCACGAGAAACAAACTTCTCTGGTCTCATGAAACAAAGATTGAACTCTTTGGCCTGAATGGCAAGCGTCATGTCTGGAGGAAACCAGGCACCGCTCATCACCTGGCCAATAGCATTACTACAGTGAAGCATGGTGGTGGCAGCATCATGCTGTGGGGATGTTTTTCAGTGACAGGAACTAGGAAACTAGCCACGATCAAGGGGAAAAATGAATGCAGCAATGTACAGAGACATCCTTGATGAAAACCTGCTCCAGAGAGCTCTGGACCTCAGACTGGGGTAAAGGGTCATCTTCCAACAGGAGAAAGACCCTAAGCACACAGCCAAGATAACAAAGGAGTGGCTATGGGACAACTATGTGAATGTTCTTGAGTGGCCCAGCCAGAGCCCAGACTTGAACCCGATGGAAAGTCTCTGGAGAGATCTGAAAATGGCTGTGCACCGACGCTCCCCATTCAACCTGATGGAGCTTGAGAGGTCCTGCAAAAAAGAATGGTAAAAAAAGCCCAAAAATAGGTATGTCAAGCTTGTAGCATCATATTTAAAAAACTTGAGTAATTGGTGCCAAAGATGCTTCCACAAAGTATTGAGCAAAGGCTGCGAATACTTATATACATTAAAAAATTTAAATTTTTAATAAATTTGCAAAGATTTCAAACATACTTCTTTTACGTTGTCATTATGGGGAATAGTTTGTAGAATTTCAAGCAAAATAATGGATTTAATCCTATAGTGACAATGTGAGGCTCTGTCATTGTGGAAATGGTCAGGAAAAGGACAAAGGGTTTGCACATTTGCTGAGTGCAGGACTACAGAGCATTGATTTTGAGTGTAGAAAACTGCTTTTGCAGCTTTCACCGGATATTGGTAGTTTCAGATTGGGCTCCATAGTTTGGAGAATTCAGAGTGCCTTGGGAGGAATCAAATCGTCAACCCAGTGTCTGGGTTTTGTGAACAACCAGCAGGGTGTGTGCCCAGGAGCACACAGACCTCATAATGATGTTTGGTTTGCAGTTTCAGCCAGGAGTAAGATTTGGAGTTGGTGCAGTTGCTAAAGCCAGGAGGGATGTGAGCTCCTGTTTAGAAACCAAGCCAAACCATTCAAGATGTCAGTCCATGTGGGAGAGGATCCAGGTCAGTGGACAGAGAGTTGGGCAAGCTGACAGACTTTTGGAGACTATAGCTGAAACAACTGGTCTAGAGTCCTAGGGACTAGGGGAAACCGTGAGTCTCGGAGGAGTGAGAAAGCCTGGGGTATCAGGAGAATCCCTTCCTAGAGGCCAATAGTGGGCCTGTGCAGCATGATACTGCGACCTGGGGCTAAGTGAACCTTAACAGCTAGGTGGCTTGGCATTTTGTATTGTGTGTATTTTGCTGTAGAAAAACCCCTGCGTGGGAAACTTTATGTTGGACTTTTGTTTTGTTTTCTGCTGTCTTATTAAAAGTGGGCTGCCAGGCCCTTAAACACAGTTCTGTCTGACATGGACTTTTTCTAACAGCCCCCTGTGTGTTTACAGCCTCAGGTCAAAAATCTTGACCAACGATGCGCCTTTGGCTGCCCAATGGTACAACTAGAGCTTTAAGGTTACTTTGAGGTCAGTTGGCTGTCTGCTTTCATCCTACCAAAGAAGTCAATATAAATGCATGGGCAACATATTTCAAACACCTGTGTACTCTAGTCATTAATAATGTATTTTTTAGTATCTTGTTCATAGATGATATGGATTTTTGTGTTTGATCCCTCTAAGTGTCTCCATTTTGAAGGACCTCCCTGAATTTCATACAGCTGTGTGGGGGCCTAGATAAAAGGGCACGTTGTGGCATACAAATACAAATAAAAAAAAAAAAATGTTGTTCAAACCAAAGGCAAGGCCTAAAACACAGTTTTATAAAACATTGATTCTGATTTTTTAATAATATTTTTAGTCTATTTAATTCTGTAACTGCAACGGGGTATATCTCCTTGATATCGAAGTCATGGTAATAAATAACACTGGAAAAGAAAAATAACCTGTGCTTCATTTTTTAATGTGCAGTAGAATTCAGATGTTTGAATCAAACAGAACAATTTTTCTTAATTGCCATACTGGGCGTTACTGGTCATAATTCTAGACTTCCGTCAACCAGCAATAATAATAACATAACACACTCGGGGAGACATAGAAGATTGATTACACAGTATGTTCAGTAAGGGAGATTTACCAAAGAATAAGGGTGACTAATAGTCCGTCAACTCGCTATGAAACTAATTAATCTACTGGAATACTTTTGATGTTAAGACTTTGCTGGGTGGCAATGCTCGATTAACACCTACTTAACCAGTTTGTTTAATGTTTTCTACAGACTGTCTTTGAAATGAGAGCCTCAATAGAAATATAAGTATTAAAACCCCATTCCAGGCAACGTTGTTAATTCCCATAGAGCCCTTTGGATCCTTGATCCAGACAACTTTATGAGGCCTTATGTCCTACTTGCTCCTGGTGCTAAATTCCAACTTTGTCATTAAACTGTCAAATGGCAGTAGATGCTTTGTCATTTGGCAGCTAAATTAGAAATGAGGCTTACAGTCAAAAAGCAGGTGAGACTTAATCTCAGCTTGGACAGATGTCAATGCTCTATGTACAACACAACACTTTATGTACAGCCTCAGCTAAGATCTAAGCTCCACAAAAACATGTGGATGAAAATGATTTGTCAGTTGATACATTAAAGGGCCTAAATATAAAGGAGTTCCCTTCACTGAAACTAAGGGGCCAAGCCCAACCACTGAAAAATAACCTCACACCATAATCCCAATGTCATTCTGGTAACATGTCCTCCTTTAGGTTTACTGGCATTGAGAGATGGACTCCTATGCCCAGGGGTAGTAATGGGAACAGACAGTTTTTTTATAGAGAGGCATGGTGGATATTTAGATTAAAAACCAGGGTCCCTCAGGGGCTAAACCTCAGATGGAACCTAGATTTACATGTATGTTGATTTCTTTTTTGCACTACCTGCCTCTTCCGTTTTAGTACTATTATTTTAATTGTTGTTTTCCCTCACTGGGCATTCTTGCTTACTTATTTTCAATTTTTCTGTTTATTCAGCTTTAGTTTTTGTATTGTTATTTTCTTGGATTTTAATGTCATTTTTTGATCATGCAAACAATCATGTTTGTATCTCAATTGAATCTAGGTCTGTCCATGTATAGTAGACAAAATAGAAAAATAGCCGGCATCTCCAATCCATAAGAGTAATTTATTGGCACATGTAGGAAAACAAAAAAGCAGACCTGTTTCGGCTGGAGAGCCTTGGTCGCCGAATAAAAATGACAGAGAAACACATTCTATATATAATATATGGGGATCTCCACCCACCCAATCGGGATCAGGCTAATCAAGCAAATTGAAGAGTTGTTGGGTTGGCGGGGGAGTATATCACTATGAAGAAACCTCAGGAGCTGGGCATGCTATTGGTTAATGACCTATGCACATAAGCACATGTGGCAATAAATTATTCTTATGCATTGGAGTTGCCGACTATTTTTCTATTTTGTTTACCTATTTGGGTGTTGTCTGGAGGACACGGCAGCCTGAGCACCCACCTGTGGACTCCGCCCTGCCTGTTGGTATTCCCCTGTTTAGAGCGCTGCACCTTTCTGTTTTTTATGTCCATGTATGGTGTTTTACTTCTCCAAGTAGCTCTGTTAATCTACTAATTGGCAAATTAATGACATGTGCTGCCAGGAGGGGTTTATACACTATACATTGTGGCATTTGTAGCGAACAAGGCCCGCAAGGCTGAAATGTGTTTACATCTACTCTCTCTTTCTTTTATGGAGAATCAATAATTTTTGAAGATTTTAGGCTATGTTTCCACTAGTGCAACTTTTCATGTGACTTGGGACTGAAAAGTCGCATGACAAATTGTATCCCATGATTTCCAATGAGTACCGTTCATATCTGTGCGACTTCAAGTCGCAGCGACTTCAAAGTAGTCCCTGCACTACTTTGGTCCCACTTTGATGCGACTTAAGGTCTATAGATACAGGCATTGCTTCAAATCGCTGTAAAAAGTCGCGGTAAAATCGCGGTAAAAAATCTCGGCAAAATCGCGCGACTTTGGGGACGTAATAGTGGAAACATAGCCTTAAAGAGCAAGCAAGGAGTTGCAGACCATCTTTTCTCACACCATAATCCCCCCTCCACCAAATGATTTGTACCAGTGCACAAAGCAAGGTCCATAAAGACATAGATGAGCGAGTTTGGGGTGGAGGAACTTGACTGGCCTGTACAGAGTCCTTACCTCAACCCGATAGAATACCTTTGGGGTGAATTAGAGTGGAGACTGCAAGCCAGGCCACATCAGTGCCTGACCTCATAAATGCACTTCTGGAAGGATGGTCAAACATTCCCATAGACACACTCCTAAACCTTGTGGACAGCCTTCCCAGAGGAGCTGAAGCTGTTATAGCTGCAAAGGTGGGCCAACTCATTATTGAATCCTACGGACTAATACTGGGGTGCTTGAGGAAGAAAAACAAAGGACTATATCTTTTTACGCCCAGCTTTCTCAATCTCCCTTAATTGCCTGATGGTACTCAATATTAAGTCTATATCTAATTTATACCCATAGAGAGGCTACGTTTTCCTAAGACTGGGATGCCATTAAAGTTCATGTGTGTGTAAAGGCAGGTGCCCCAATACTTTTGGTAATATAGTGTATATTGCGCTGCCCCTCTTTCTGCATGTCAACATGGTAGGTGATTTAAAGCAAACATGATTGTTTTAACCCTTGCTGACCGGCTCACGCCGATATACATCAGCAGAAGGGCACGCACAGGCATATTAACGTAACTGTACGTTGCCCTTTAGGACGCGGCATTTTGGGTGTGCGCGTGCGCCCGCCGCGGGCTCTCTGAGTGTGATCGCGGAGAGGTAGAACGGGGAAATGCTGATGTAAACAAGCATTTCCCCGTTCTGCCTAGTGACAGGACACTGATCACAGCTCCCTGTGATCGGGAGCGGTGATCAATGTCGTGTCACACACAGCCCCTCCCCATAGTTAGAATCACTCCCTAGGACACACTTAACCCCTTCACTGCAGTCACATTTACAAAGTAATTAGTGCATTTTTAATCGCACTGATCGCTGTATAAATGTGAATAGTCCCAAAATAGCGCCAAAAGTGTCCAATCTGTCCGCCATAATGTCGCAGTCACGATAAAAATCGCAGATCGCCACCATTAGTAATAAAAAAAAAAAAAAAAATGAATAAAAATGCCACAAACTATAACTTTTGCGCAAACCAATCAATAAACACTTGTTGCGATTTTTTTTACCAAAAAGAAGAAGAAGAATACGTATCGGCCTAAACTCAGGAAGAAAATGTTTTTTTTATTATATTTTTGGGGAATATTTATTATAGGAAAAAGTCAAAAATATTGCGTTTTTTTCAAAATTGTCACTCTTTTTTTTTTGTTGATAGCGCAAAAAAGAAAAACCGCAGAGGTGATCAAATACCACCAAAAGAAAGCTCTATTGGTGGGGAAAAAAGGACGTCAATTTTGTTTAGGAGCCACGCCGCACAACCGCGTAATTGTCAGTTAAAGCGACGCCGTGCCGAATCGCAAAAAAAAAACGCTCTGGTCTTTGGGCAGCCAAATGGTCTGGGACTGAAGTGGTTAACTAGAGCCTGTGTGGACAAAGATATGGAAGCTACCATCCCAAATCCTTGTTCCACTCCTAGTATGCCACTGACCTGCAACAAACATGCATTCAGTGAAAACGGAAAAGTCTGTAATGAAGCAATAAGGACATCATCCCTAAAGCTAACGCTTATAAAAGCAAGTCAGCGGCGGCAGCTGCGGTAGTTCTATCCTCACAGGTACCCTTTAAGCGGTAAACAGCTGGAGTTTAGCTTCAAAAGACGTGCTAGCTGCTTCGATGCCAAATGTGTTTATGTCATTTCTCAGTGTACTTACAGTTATTTGTTTTTAATGAACTTTAATTAGCACAAGTATAGACACCACCGGCAAAATGCCAACTCTCTGTTCTGACAGCCATATTGTTTGAATGTCAAAGGGATGACTGGGGGAGAGAACATGGGTATAATATCATGCTGGAAGCCAGCCTCAGATGCATTGTTCAGACTTATCACTCCAAGCATTATACTGGAATGAGGAGCAATGTATATAGACTTGGCTTAATTTAATTAGCACACTCTGTGGTCAGTCAACAGAGGTAATCCCTTGATTTCCAGATTTACGTAAGGTTTATGCTGAATGGAATTCTACTTAGGTTTGTGATGTAGTACTATGGTACAAAAGGACGTGGGGGGCCGTCATAACAAGGAAGAACCTTTGCAAAGCATTACCGCATATGCATTAAGTCACATGTTGATGTAAACCATTACAAGTCTGCATAAATAAATACCTAACATGTATTTTTTTTTTGTTGTTGTTGAAAAAGGTCCAAGCTGTTCCTGGGCTCCAGTCGGCAATTTTGCCTAGGCTGAGATGATGTCATCAGTCTTCTGCAAGCAGAAAATGCATTTCCTAATGCCGTGTACACACAAGCGGAATGTCCAACAGAAAAAGTCAGACAGAAGCTTTTCATCGTCTATTCTGGTCGTGTGTAGGCCTCATTGGAGTTATTTTTTCGAAAATTCTGACGGACCTAGAAATGAAATATGTTCTAAATGTTTCCGATGGAACCAATTACTATCGG
Source organism: Lithobates clamitans (assembly GCA_037952925.1). Lineage (NCBI taxonomy): Eukaryota > Metazoa > Chordata > Amphibia > Anura > Ranidae > Lithobates > Lithobates clamitans. The sequence continues at coordinate 3,157,840 of JBBGZY010000544.1, forward strand.
TAAAACCGATCATCTGTATGCTGTGCCGACGGACCAAAAACAACCTATGCTGTGAAGCAAGTACGAGACGGAAGCTATTGGCTACTGGCTATTGAACTTCCTTTTTCTAGTCCCGTCGCAAGTGTTGTACGTCATTGCGTTCTGGACGGTTGGACTTTGGTCGGACTTTGGGTTGACTGTGTGTAGGCAAGACCGCTTGCATGGAATTCCATCAGAGAAACCTTCGGGGTTAACCTCCCTGGCGGTTTTCCCGAGTGTGGCTCGGGGTTAAAATTCAGGACCATTAGCGGTAACCCCAAGCCACACTCGGGATTACATCGCAGGATCCTGGTGTGGCTTTACTTACCTTGTCCCCAGGATCCTGCGATGTCCCCCGCAGCGTCCGTGGGCTCCGTCCTCCTCCGAAGTCTCTTCTTGCCAGGCTCCGTTCCCTGCGAGCGCCGCGACGCACGGGGGCGGAGCCTGGCGGCAAATTCAAAAAATTGTCAAAATCATAACACATACAGTACTGTAATCTTACAGATTACAGTACTGTATAAAATTATTTCACATCCCTTTTGGCCCCAGTGCTTTGCCCAGTGCCCTGCATGCAGTTTTATGTTATATATACTGTTCTTTCTGCCTGGAAACTGGAGATTGTCCATAGCAACCCTTTACGTCAAAAGTGGCTTTAGACCAGCTAGAAAACAGTGATAGTAAATTAGAACACTTGCAGAATTGGACGATAGTGAATCGTGGGGAAATTTATTTTATTATTATTATTATTTTTTTTTTTTTTTTTTTTTATTTATTATATTATAATTTATGTTTTTGTGTTTCAAACTTTATCATACCCGAGATATCTACTAGACTCTTGTTTGGACAGATTTAAGTGGGTTATTGTTAAGAATTACAGACCTACAATATAAAACGCCAAATTTCCATGCAAAATAATTGTACCGCTATTAGCACCTAAAATCCGAAATAGTCATACCGCCAGGGAGGTTAATTCCGACGGCAAAACCGGTCGTGTGTACGCGGCATAAGTCTCCTTTGCTTTAACCACTTCCGGACTGCCCACCGTCGTTATATGTCAGTACTTTGAAGAGGTCTATCGTTATGGCAGCAGCTAGCTGCCATAACCCTGGTATCCTCTTCTTCAGCGGGCGGTCTGCTTCAAGATAAAAGTGGTCTCTGCGGCGGATTCACCACGAGATCACTTTTATCGGCGGCGGGAGAGGGCCCTCCCTCCTGCTGCCGTGTTTCGGTGCCCTCCGCCGCTTACTGGAGCCGTCGGCAGCGGCGGAGGCGATCAGATCCTTCTTCTGGCCTGACATGGAGACGAGCGAGGGGAAGATGACCCCCACCCATCTCCATATCATTGCAGGGCGGAAGCAACATCAAAACGTGTTTTTTTTTTTTTTTTTTGCATTTTAGTGTAAAGATGAGATCTGAGGTCTTTTTTACCCCAGATCTCATATTTAAGAGGTCCTGTCATGCTTTTTTTCTATTACAAGGGATGTTTACATTCCTTGTAATAGGAATAAAAGTGACCCTTTTTTTCTAAAGAACAGTATAAAAATAAAAAATAAAAAGGTAAAATAAATAAGAAAAAGATAAACATATTTTTAAACGCGCCCCGTCCCGCCGAGCTTGCGTGCAGAAGTGAACGCATACGTGAGTAGCGCCCGCAAATGAAACCGGTGTTCAAACCACACATGTGAGGTATCGCCGTGATCGGTAGAGCGAGAGCAATAATTCTAGCCCTAGACCTCCTCTGTAACTCAAAACATGCAACCTGTAGAATTTTTTTAAACGTCGCCTATGGAGATTTTTAAGGGTAAAAGCTTGTCGCCATTCCACGAGCGGGCACAATTTTGAAGCATGACATTTTGGGTATCAATTTACTCAGCGTAACATTATCTTTCACAATATAAAAAGAAATTAGGCTAACTATACTGTTGTCTTATTTTTTAATTCAAAAAAGTGTATTTTTTCCCCAAAAAGTGCGCTTGTAAGACCGCTGTGCAAATACGGTGTGACAGAAAGTATTGCAACGACCGCCATTTTATTCTCTAGGGTGTTAGAAAAAATATATATAATGTTTGGGGGTCCTAAGAAATTTTCTAGCAAAAAAAAAAAACAGTTTTTAACTTGTAAACAACAAATCTCAGAAAGAGGCTCGGTCCTTAAGTGGTTAACTTCGAAACTCCAGCCAAAACGTTTCTTTCGTTTTGGGTCGAGTGGGGAAGAGGTAGAACCTATGTCAGGTTTTTATTGCCTGCCATGCCCCTATTGGGGAGACTTCCCTTTACTTCCTGTCAGGACAGGAAATTATGGGAAATGCTCTTCACCGGACACACAGACAAAAACACACGGAGGAAGGGTTGGATGTTCTGACAATCTTTTTATTGCTGTCTGCACTTTTCTATCCTGGTGATGCCACCCTATTTTTTTGAACAAAGGGATACTAAGCGAAAAAATAAATATCCCCAAATCGATCGCACATACAAATAAGTAAAAATTAATGTAAAAATTGTGAAAAATTTGTTACCAAAGTCAGGCTTGAAGCTTTATTTATACCGTTGAGGACAACAAACTGATATTTAGAGCTGGGAGGCCCCCTAAGGTCTAAAAGTTTATGCTAACATCTCTCTGAACCTCGGAATCAAATAATAGAGCCTTGCAGTGGTTTACATTTCTGTAGTAGACTCTTATTTGATGTGCTTATGAGGTCAGGAGGTTGACAGGGCAAACTTCAGGGGGCCTCCCAGCTCCAACTCTCAGCTCCAGAGTCGTCATAAAACAAAGTAAAGCAAAATAATGACATATATAAATCTTTAATAACTTGTATTAATAAGACTGTAGAATTATAAATATTTAATAATTAATATTCAAACTCCATTTAGTTCCCTGCTGCTGACTGTTTTAAACAGCTAGACATGTACAGCATGGAGAAACTACCACACAGAATATTAACTTTGGATGCCTAAGGAGTGCCTAGTACAAAGGATTATATCACTTAAAAAAATTTTTGAACAGTGTATTGTGTAAGAGCATCAGAAAAAGCCAAGACTCTTTGGGGAAAAAAGACCTCCCCTTCTTCAGGGATTCACCTTGAAATGCACTTATCGGCATGAAGAACGGCTGGCTGGGTTTCAATTCTATCAACATCCATTGTTCAAGCCCTGAGGAAGGGGGCCTCTTCCCCTGAAACATGCTTGTTGTATCTGTGCCTAGTACACAGGACTGTATCACTCAATCGCCTCCCCCGGTACAGTGCCTTGCAGAAGTATTTACCCCCCTTGGCTTTTTACCTATTTTGTTACATTACAGCCTTTAGTTCAATGTTTTTTCAATCTGAATTAAATGTGATGAATCAGAACACAATAGTCTAAGTTGGATAAGTAAAGTTAGAAAAATATATACATAAAACTATTTTTCAGAATTAAAAAATGGATAATTGGCATGTGCGTATGTATTCTTTGTTATGAAGCCCATAAAAAGCTCTGGTGCAACCAATTACCTTCAGAAGTCACATAATTAGTGAAATGATGTTCACCTGTGTGCAATCTAAGTGTCACATGATCTGTCATTACATATACACACCTTTTTGAAAGGCCCCAGAGGCTGCAACACCTAAGCAAGAGGCACCACTAAGCAAACACTGCCATGAAGACCAAGGAACTCTCCAAACAAGTAAGGGACAATGTTGTTGAGAAGTACAAGTCAGGGTTAGGTTATAAAAAAATATCCAAATCTTTGATGATCCCTAGGAGCACCATCAAATCTATCATAACCAAATGGAAAGAACATGACACAACAGCAAACCTGCCAAGAGACGGCCGCACACCAAAACTCACAGATCGAGCAAGGAGGGCATTAATCAGAGAGGCAGCACAGAGATCTAAGGTAACCCTGGAGGAGCTGCAGAGTTCCACAGCAAAGACTGGAGTATCTGTACATAGGAGGATAATAAGCCATATGCTCTATAGAGTTGGGCATTATGGCAGAGTGACCAGAAGGAAAGCCATTACTTTCAGCAAAAAACAAAATGGCATGTTTTGAGTTTGCGAAAAGGCATGTGGGTGACTCCCAAAATGTATGGAGGAAGGTGCTCTGGTCTGATGAGACTGAAATTGAACTTTTTGACCAAAGAAAACGCTATGTCTGGTGAAAACCCAACATCACATCACCCAAAGAACACCATCCCCACTGTGAAACATGGTGGTGGCAGCACCATGCTGTGGGGATGTTTTTCAGCAGTCGGGACTGGGAAACTGGTCAGAGTTAAGGGAAAGATGGATGGTGCTAAATACAGGGATATTCTTGAGCAAAACCTGAACCACTCTGTGTGTGATTTGAGGCTAGGATGGAGGTTCACCTTCCAGCAGGACAATGACCCCAAACACACTGCTAAAGCAACACTTGAATGTTTTAAGGGGAAACAGTTTTGCAAGGAGGGATGGGCAAAAATCCCAGTGGTAAGATGTGGCAAGCTCATAAGAGACTTATCCAAAGCGACTTGGAGCTGTGATAGCCGCAAAAGGTGGCTCTGCAAAGTATTGATTTTAGGGGGGTGAATAGTTATGCACATTACTTTTTCTGTTAATTTTCCTATTTTTTGTTTGCTTCACAAAAAAAAAAAAAAAAAACATCTTCAAAGTTGTGGGCATAATGAAATGATGCAAACCCTCACACAATCCATGTTAATTCCAGGTTGTGAGGCAACAAAACACGAAAAATGTCAAGGGGGGTGAATACTTTTGCAAGGCACTGTATATAGACAAATGACGGCGGAGTAGTGCGCCACTTGTTCTGGGATGATGTCATATGACGGCGCCCAATTTAGCTGCGATCGTGCACTCGGGGGGGGGGGGGGCGTGCAGTGTGGCGATCACGGGCGCGCCATGGTCCTGGGACATGGCAAATACTGATCTCGGCAAAGGGCCGCGCCTGTGGCTCTTTACTCATGTGATCGGCTGTGTCCAATCACAGCCGATCACATGTAAACAAGGAAGTGACGTTTATCGACTCTCCTTGTCTCACACTGACAGAGTGTGACAGGAGGAGACCTGATCAGCGGCATCTCCTCACAGGGGAGACGTGTAAAGGTGTTGATGCCACTCTGTGCCCACCAGTTATGCCTTTCAGTGCCTGCCCCTCAGTGCCGCCCATCAGTTCCACCTATCATTGCCCATAAATGCCGCTTATTAGTGCCCATCAGTGCCACCTATCAGTTTCGCCTATCAGTGCTCATTAGTGCTGCATATTATTGTCTCCTCATCAGGGCCACCCTATCAGTGCAGCCTATCAGTGCCCATCAGTGAAGGAGAAAAATTACTCATTTACTACATTTTCTGACAGAAACTAAGAAAAACGTATTTTTTTTCAAAATTTTTGGCCTTTTTTTTTTTCAGCAAAACATGATTAAATACCACCAAAAGAAAAAAAGAAATCATTTGGGTACAGTGTTGCATGACCGCACAACTGTCATTCAAAGTGCGACAACTCTGAAAGATGGAAATTGGCCTGGGCAGGATCGAGGTGAAAGTGCCCTGGATTGAAGTGGTAAAAAAAAAACACTTTTTTAATTGTGTTTTGGTTGAGAGCATCAGATACAGCCAAGATATTTTGGAGGAAAAGGCCTCCCCCTTCAGGGAATCACCTTATGACCCCTTTCACACTGAGGGCGTTTTGCAGGCGCTATAGCGTTAAAAATAGTGCCTGAAATGCGCCCTCAAACAGCTGCTCCATTGCTTCCAGTGTGAAAGCCCGAGGGCTTTCACACTGGAGCGGTGCGCTGGCAGGACGTCAGGAAAAGTCCTGCCAGCAGCTTCTTTGGAGCGGTGAAGAACCGGTGTGTTTACTGCTCCTCCACCGCTGCTCCCCATTGAAATGGGGCAGCGATGCGATACCACCGTCAAAACGCCGCTATTGTGGTGCATTGCGGGCAGTTTTAACCCTTTTTCGGCCACTAGCGGGGATAAAAGCGCCCCGCTAGCGGCCGAAATGCGCCACAAATCCGACGGTAAATCGCCGCTATCGGCGGCTGTGAAAGCCGTCTAAAATGCACTACAGGACCTAAACCTCATGAAGAACGGCCGGCTGGGTCTCAGTTTCTAATAACCACTTCAATACCGGGCACAGGACAATTTTGAGCTTTCAGTGCTGTCGCACTTTGAATGACAATTGCGCGGTCATACAACACTGTATCCAAACTAAATTTTTATCATTTTCTTCCCACAAATAGAGCTTTCTTTTGGTGGTATTTGATCACCTCTGTGGTTTTTATTTTTTGCTTAACAAACTAAAAAAGAAAAAAGAAACCTGTTTTTCTTCCTTTCTGTTATAAAATTTTGTTTTCTCCTTTACTGACGGGCACTGATGAGGCAGCACCGATGGGCACTGATGAGTTGGCACTGATAAGGTGGCACTGATGGGCACTGATGAGGAGGCACTGATATGCAGCACTGATAGGCACCAATAGGTGGCACTGATATGCACTACTGATGGGCCCTGACAGGCAGCACTGATAGGCACTGACAGGCAGCACTAATAGGCACTGACAGGCGGCACTGATTGGCACTGACAGGCGGCACTGATGGACACTAATAGATGGTACTGATGGGAAGCACTGATTGGGCAGGTACTGACAGGTATTAATGCTGGGCACTGTGATGGACACTGATTAGCACTGTGGTGGGCTCTGATTGGCACTGTGGTGGGCACTGGCAGACTTTATTATTGGGGCACTGCTGGGCACTGATTGGCAGCTGATTGGCATATCTGATGGGGCTTTGCTGATAATCAATGTGCTGATTATCAGCACAGACCCCCCTCTGACAGAGAGAGCCGCCGATCGGCTCTCCCTGTCAGCGCGAACCCAGGAATGCCATTTACCGGCACTTCCTGGTTCTTGCGATGATCAGCTGTGATTGGTCACAGCTGATCACGTGGTAAGAAGCCTCTGTCAGAGGCTTCTTATCACGATCGGAGATGCGGCGTGTCAGACTGACACGCCGCCCCTGCGATCGCCGCGCTGCGCGCCCCTGCTGGCGCGTGCCGGATTGTTATCCTGCTCTACATCAAATGACGCCCAGTCAGGATAACAGAACCACTTCCCGGCCGTCATTCTTTTATAGGCCGGGCGGCAAGTGGTTAACATCCATTTGTTCAAGCCATGAGGAAGGCCTTTTCCCCTGAAAAGTGTTGGCTGTATCTGATGCTCTTAACCGATATACATTTCAAATAGACTTTTTAAATGACACAGTCCTTTCCCAAAAAGCAAGGATAACTTGAAACAAATTTGTGGCAGTGTTAAATTGTAAGTCTTGTTCATTTTCTGCACATTTTCACTGGCAAGTCATACACTTGCAGGGCACTTGAATCACAAGTTCTAGTTGACATTTTCCAATTTGTAGAAAATTTGCATTTTCTGTGAGAAAAGTTGCAGTGGTGAGTCTACAGCAAGAGCTTTGCAAGTCACAGTGCCCCCTGTGGTGAGGTGACTATTGAACAACATAAATAAATCAGAACTTGCAGCAGAATTGCAGAATGTTTGCAAAGAAAGTTGATCTTGAGCCATGCAATGCAGACTCGCTGCAATTGTGCAACAAACTTTCTAAGCTATTGCTAGACATGCCAGGCTTCACAATTCATTTTCTAACTTGCAGCTCAATTGCTTGCCATCTGTGTTGTACCAGGAGCCCCTCAATATATATCAAAGAGTTGATTGTCTGTTGAGTGATTTGCTTAACGTGATCTGAGAGGTAGCACCTCAGGACCAAAACAAGGTCCAGATACACCATATTTCACTATGACTATGCCGCCTTAAAGGAAATTGCACTCCACTGTTTATCCATCAGAATGAATTCACACTTTTATTGGTCCAGTGCAATCCCACATACATCAGGCTGTAAAAAACAGAGTTCATTGTAAATCACGGAACACAGCTTCAGCAAGACCCTGCTGTCAATCAAACTTAAATATAAGAAACACACAAAAGTCCAGAACCCAACTTTAATGCTTGGGTTAATCTGCCCATCTCTTACCAGCACCATTTATACAATCATTGCTATTAAACACATTATTTTTATTTTATAGCGTTCTCATGTTTATAACATTTGAGAGATGTTATACAAAGTATAACCACAAAGCGTTCAGTTATTAATCTTCCACAAGGGTTATTATCACATAATAACAGACTCACTTAAAAACTAACATTATACTGGATAATCTCTCAAGTTCCTGGCATGGGGCTGCAGGGTAATCACCATGCAAAATATGTCAATAATTCATTACCCTGCCGGTTGGAAATCAGATATATATTCATGTTTAGCTGCATGCCATAAAAAACTATCATCAAAATACGGTCTATTAAATATTGGGTACAATTAAATAGAACGGAAAACTGCAAATTATTTCATGTGAAGAACACAGTCCATGTTGTTTGGGTGTTTGGAAATATGTAATGGCATGGTGCAAAAGAGTAATGCAGTAACCTAGAAGATGTCTTGCCGAAAGGACAAAGACACAAACTACTGGAAGGAAATCTTGCCGCGGAAACTCCTGAAAAAAAGCGCTGCCTCATAGAAAGAGTCCCTAGCACTGTTTATGTTTCGACTTAAATGTAGGGGGTGAGCATAGACTGCTGGAGTTGAAGGGGACTGAAGTAAACCTGTTACTTTGACATGCATAGGCATATAAGTTTATATTAAAGAGAAACTTTCCCCTTTATAATGTCCCCCCCCCCCTTTTACTTTGTCTGTCCACTAAAAACATACTCGCACCCAGCGAACCCAGTATAGTCTTGTGTGAACCGCTTCTCCATCTCAGGACTGCGGGTCCCACACTGCCATCTTCTCATCTTAGCACCGGTTGTCTATTCCTGGTTTTAGTAGCCAGCCCCTAATGACGTTCAGAAGCACATGTGCAATGTGGTTGGGATGGCCTTGTGCACGCACAGTGCAGTGAAGATTGCCGTGAAACCTCCTGAAATGTGTGATGTTGGCATTCCAGGAGGCTTCAGGTGGGGGCAGAGATGGGGACAAGTAAGAAAGCAGGGTTAGCAAATCTGGGTCCATCCAAAAAAGTACTCAATCTAAAGAAATTTAAATAATGTCCAATTGTGTAATAGAGGGAAGGAAATAATGGCAAGTCAGAAAAGATGGTGGCGGTCCTCTTTAAGGAAAAGGTGTAGGTAAAGGGCATGGAGGTGTTATTATACTATAGGTCTACTTTAAAGAAGAACTCCATGAAAAAATATTATTCTCCCATGCAGTGGGGCTCTGCTCGCTCTGCACGGGTTAACAGCTCGTTTTATCTAGGGGCACAAGGGAAAGCAGTATTTTGACCCTCTGGAAAACTGCGCTCTCCCACTTCCACTGGTGGACTGTTCCTGCCGTCCTCACAACCAGAGTCAGTCTATGGACGTGATGACAGTCCACTTAGCATGCGCAGGGGGGGGGGGGGGTGAAGGCACGGCAGGGACTGGTCTTGCGCTTCACGGATTAAGTATTTCTCCTCTCCGCAATCCCCTATATGAAAACAAGCAGTTAACCAAGTAGTGTGGGCACAGTTCCACTGCATGGGAAAATAAATGTTTTTCCCAGAGTTCTTCTTTAAGAAGGAAATCCTTTAACACAGCAGATTGCAAATAGTGAGGTGTTGTGTGTGGGTGTCCTAGTCTCATTGTGGAAGACAGGCCTTGAAATCAGAGCTGTATCTTCCACAAGGCAACCTAGGCAGGAGTCTATGGTCTGGCGGATGTCTACGGGGCCCAGCTACAACCCTATTGCCTGGAGTAAACCAGGGGTATAGCATAGGTGGCCAAAGCTGGTGGTCTGACTTAAAGTGGATGTAAACCCTCACATATACCCAGTGAAGTGAACAGCCTCAGATGATACACAGAGATGAAACAAATCTCCCTACAAGTTTTACCTGTATATCTGCTATATTCAGCTTTATATATCCTTTAGAAAGTGCTCATTGTGTTACAGATTTTTTCTTCCTGGTCAGCACTGAGTGTGAAGTCTGGGCATACAGCCAAGACAGCTGATTGGAGGAAAGGCACACACCCCTACTCCACATTGGCAAAGGAAGTAAGGAATGTGCAGAGCTCTGCTGTGAGAAGGCAAGCTGTCTGCTCATCTATTTATAGCAACCTCCCAAAAATTTCAGGCTGCTTTTATCCCCCGTGTCGGAGAACTTCTCAGAAGTTATCAGGCTGATAACAGAGTTACTGAGCAGAAGAAAGCCACGGGACTCAGTGCTTTGGAGAAAGATAAGAAAACACTATAGATATATGTGCCCAGCTCAAATTTCATGAATCGGGTTTACATCCACTTTAAGAATTACAGTAAGTCCTTCAACACAGCAGAGTGCAAATAGTGAGGCCTTGTGTGTGCAGGTGTCCTAGTCTCATTGTGGAAGACAGACCTTGAACATAGCAACGTAGCATTGCATCTTCCACAAGGCAACCTAGGCAGGAGTCTAGGGTCTGGCAGATGTCTACAGGGCCCAGCTACAACCTTCTTGCCTGGAGTAAACCAGCTGAATAGCATGGGTGGCCAAATCTGTGCACCAACTTTCACTTTACAAGGGAGGATACACTGGTAGGCAGTTGGCAGCTGATGGGATGGACCGTGTCGATACAGACAGTGCAAAAGTAATGGCTTCTCTAAGTCTAATGCAATCCTTATTAACATTAATTGAAGGGATGTGGGGCATATGATGCTATGAGGCCCCATTTTACCTTAATACATCTCTGCTTCAAATGGTGAAGGAACTATAGTGCTGTCACATATTCTTCATTATTCCACAGATCCTGGGTTACAACACAATACAATAGGCTATAGTATGGTCGAAGTAGAAAAAACAGCCCTGGTTAAAAATCAGGCCCCTACTCCCTGGTTCAGCTCTGCTCCTGCTGGAAAATGAATTCCCAATATTCTGCGCAGGCTAGTCAATGGCTTCACATAGCTTACAAAGCAGGAGAATAGCATCTCATTGCCTATTAATGAGAAGGAGATTTCAGGGTGTGCTCCTCTGGAGATTCAGAGAGCAAAACAGCTCAGCCCGTTCGAGTACAACAAGCAGCAGTGTGTATGGTCATGTCAGCATGGAATGGAGAGAGGAAGAGAACACCAGGAAAGGATGTAGGTGCATTCTATGTGACTGGGATATCTATGCATTAATTGTAACGGTATGCCACAGTGGATGAGCTGCATGCATAATATCAACCTGTGCTTTCAAGACACCTGATGATCTGTATATATTAAGCTATTTCCATTTTTTGTGTTCATTGGTCCTATTATCATCCAAATAACGCTTTTCAGAGTAAGAGAGGCACTGTGGTTTGAAGTAATGGAGTTTACAGAATAAAACATGCATGTATACTCATGCATAAACCCATCAGTGACAATTTATTTAGCACTTTATTTAAAATTATTATTGCAGTTAAAGTTAATGTTGAACTCCAGATTAGTTAATTGAGGCCATAACATCATCATTTTTTTAATGAAGCTTCTTAGTCCATGACATCATCGCTAATATGGAGAACGTGCATCTCTGGCTAGGCGCCCAGATTGGTGGCTACATCCCTTATGTGTGGCGCTGCTCCAAAAAAACTACTATTCCAATGATGCCATGGAAATTTTAGCTGTCAATGAGTGTAAATGTGGACCGGATTGATTGGCCTGTCAATAAAATTATACAGTGAGCGGGTGGAAAGACTGGGCTTCTATAATGCCTAGGTCCTCCCACTACAGCGAGTGGTGGTGTAACCACGGGGAATTTACAAGAAACGGTGGAGCAGGGCAGTAGCAGGCATAGTGCCAACGCTCAAACAACCAGAATGTTAGCCACGCTGAGCCCTGGAAATGCTGCATTAAAAAAGGATTGATCAGTGCCTGCTGCTTCAATTAAAAAAGGAACACCATATTTGTTAAAAATGGTTGTAAACAGACACTGATCCCTAAACCAAATAAGGACCACTCGATCCCACAAAACTTTAGGCCTATCTCGGTTCTTAACAATGACATCAAGATCTTAGGCAGACTTTTAGCAGATCGTTTGGCCTCTATAATTACATCAATGATTGGTCCTGAACAAACGGGATTTATTCCTGCCAAACAAGCTTCTTTTGTTTGATAGTTCATGGTTTATACCTCTGAACCTATAGAGTAGAATGGGTTTACCTAGCCCTATGGCCCTATACGAACTATATCGACGTTGAGGTACTAATATCGATCCCACTTTTGCGGTAATGAGAGAATATGTTTAGGATATAGGATTGCAAATGATAGGTCCACACAGAAGTAAGCTGCATTACCCTCTAGATTTAAGCCGATAGGACGATATAAGATATGTGCACATATCTCTCTTGTATGTAACCTGACAATATATGTAAACGTCATTATCTTGTTATACTGGCAAAACTTCAATAAAAGCATTCGTATTTAAAAAAAAAATGGTTGTGAACCCTTACATATACCCACTGAAGTGACTGGCCTGAGATGATACACAGAGATTATTATTTTTATTTAAGGTACTTGTATAGCGCCATCAATTTACGCAGCGCTTTAAATATACATTGTACATTCACATCGGTCCCTACCCTCAAGGAGCTTACAATCCTAAGGTCCCTAACCCACATTCATATACTAGGGCCAATTTAGACAGAAGCCTACCTTAACCTACCAGCATGTCTTTGGAGTGTGGGAGGAAACCGGAGTACCTGGGGGAAACCCACGCAGGCACAGGGAGAACATGCAAACTCCAGGCAGGTAGTGTCGTGGTTGGGATTTGAACCAGCGACCCTTTTTACTGCTATAAATTCTGAATTTATAAAGCTTGTCTGAGTGTACAGAAAAAAATGGGCTGAGAGCTGAGATTACACTCTGCAGAGCTCAGTGAGAAGAGCTCTGAAAGCTGATTGGAGGGAAGGGACACCCCCCCTCCCCCTTTCACAGAGCAAACAGAAATTGAGCTGAGACTGTCAATCTGCTGGAGGTCCCTCATGCTGATAGCAGAGCAGACATAAATTACACTTAGTTGAGACTATAGAGGGATATGCTTTGTTCCCAATTCATGTCTGAAGTTGAAAACCACTTTGAAGCGGACCCCAAGGACCCACCCTCCCCCCCCGGAAGATTCCGCCTCGCCACCCCTCCTTTGCCGGCATTTTTTTTCTACTTTGATTTACATTATTTCATTTTATTGAAAGTACGCCCTCCCTCTCAATGCACATCACATATCTTTCATTGAAGAACAAAAGGAGGGGGCTGGCCTATCGGTACATCATCAAGAGGCCCATGCATTCCATGCATTATGGTGAAAAACCTTTTTTAGTGCTGCAGCCCCCCCCATTTTACTTACCTGGACACTGTCATCCTCTGTCCAGGAACGAGCTCACCATCTGTAGCTGGTGTCTCGTGTCCCGATTGGATAGTTTGATAGCAGGGCAGCCATTGGCTTCCACTGCTGTCAATCAAATCCAATGACATAGCGCCGGAGGGTGGGGCAGAGTCCTGCATTCTGTGTGAATAGACACAGATGCGGGACTCGGGAGCGCCTGCACTGGTGTCCACCAAGGAGAGTGCTTCTCCAACGTGGACACTCGATGCGGGGAGGAGCCACCAGAACCGCCGTGGGACCCCAGAAGAGGAGGTTCAGGGCCACTCTGTGCAAAACGAACCGCACACTGGAGTTAAGTATGACATGTTTGTTAAACGCTGCACAAACAACTTGCAATTCAACTCATTAGAGAACAAGCTCCTGCATTTTCAGGGTCTTTCCACTGAAATCCAAGATTTCAAATACAGCGAACCTTGGTGGGCTGGATCAGTTACTTGAAGTTTGAACCTTTAATGCAATGGCTACAGCAAGTTGGCAGGCTTGGGAATGCAATCTTATTATCAGAGACCCAAGACATATAAGAAGGCAGGATTTAACCTCTGACATCTTCCTGTAAATTAATTAACACCATTAGGCTGACTGACCCTTTAATACCACAACGCAAAGGAAAAATAGTGTGTAGTAGATATGAGCCAGTTCCTCGGCTCATCTCTAGTGTGCAATAACCAGATGCCAATCCAGTACACATTCATCTCCATCAGCTGAAAGGACTACACTGTTCCAAAATCAGACATCCAATTGGTTACTGATGTAGGTTTTCATTTACATATTTGAATATGTATGATTTGCGCCTGCCTAAGAATAGAATTTGATAAAATACCTGATGTTCAGGCACTTGGAGGTACCTGCTGTGTGCTATTGGAGTGGATTTGGTGCTTACATAGCAAAGCTTTTTTGGCCATACTTCTAATGGGGATCACAGGAGTGCACTTAGATCTGCACTCCCCTGACCCATCATCAGCTAAAGTCTGCTATGGGCTTACGTTACTCAGCCAGTCCAGGCTCTGCATCAATCCCAACTTTAATGTTGGGATCCACCCAGATGCCTGGACCAGCAGCTGGCTCGGCCTCTCAGCAAACCACTGGGAGACTGAGACAGCTGCTCCTTACCCCTCCACAGCCCGGTGCTCCAGTGAGCGCTGGAGGGGCAGAGCAGACAGCTGGTAACGGATAGTCACTGGTTCTCTGAAGACTGAGAACTGAGCAATCAGCGGTGATCACTCAGATCTCAGTCTTAAAGGCGGTGGGGGACAGATGCAGCATCAGACCAATGCTGCAATCACCTAGGAGAGTATAATTGTTTTTGTTTTGTTTTTTCAATTCCCAATCCTCTTTTAATGATGCAATTTTTTATCATCTATTTTTATTTAAAAAGTAATGATGTCCTAGTTGTATGACTTAACTTATATTTGTAAAGTAGTGATGTCAAAACTCACCATAAATAAAATGTATAACTGAAAGTGTCATCAATTCTGCGCCAAATGTCAGTGACAATAAAGCATATTTAGATAATCAGGTGACATTAACATGTGACTGCTGGGTAGATAGATGTTTTTCTTTTCATTTCCTTCCAAATGAGAACTTGTTAAATGGAATATTAAAGGTCACGTCAGAGCTCCACGTTCTCTACAGAAGCACAAGGATGTCATGCAACTCTTCTGTGAACTCTTTCACCTTATTTATTGTGGAAGAGAGATTATTTCCATTTTATGTTCACAACAAATTTAAACAACGTCATGACAATGGTTTTCCTTCTAGAAGCATGTAGCCATTTGGGAAATTTGTCAGGAAAGCTCAGTTTTAAAGAAGATCTGTGATCTAAACCGTATTAAAGGAAATAAAAAAAGCATCAATGAGGAAAGATGCATGCTATGTCTCTGGGAGGTCACAAGCTTCTACTCAATCATACATCCCAGCATGCCTGATTTTGGTAGTATAGCTCCCGGGCTTTCCAAATAATATACAGGACGTAAAACTCCACCTTGGATTTCCCCAAATTCCACCGCCAAACTGACCATATCTGGACATGCAACGTGCACTGCCAACAATTTCAGCAAGCAGCATCTTGGGTTGTAAATATAGAAACTTTTAGCCAGGGTTACTTGGGTGCCTTTTACAAGGCTTCTCCCATGCTTAATAGGTTGATAAAGACTGTTTAAAAAAAAATTGTGCATTTCCAACCTTGTGGCAAAGTTTGATAAAGGTCCCTTTCTGTTCGGGCATAACTGTGCCCCGTGCACAAATCAAGCTCCATAAAGACATGGACTGAAGAGTTTTGTGTAAAGGGACTTGACTGGCCTGCACAAATCCTAACCTCGACCCTAATATCTTTTATGTGAATTTGATTGCAAGCCAAAGCTTGTCCAGCATCAGTACCTGAATTCACAAACACTGTTTTGGTTAAATGGGCACCCCACCGGCACATTCTAAACTCTTGTAGAAAACCTTCCCTGATGAATAGAGGATGGTATAGCTTCATAACCACGTCTATGGTTTGGGAATGGGATAGTCAACAGCTCATATAGGTATGATGTTCAGGTGTATACAAACGCTTGGCCAGTGAATCATTGGTGGCTTTGCCTAAATATGTGCCTACAGAATGGTCCAACAATAGACTGGGCACTAAGGCTAAAATCACACCAGCCGATGTGAATTGTAGGGGCAGGAATCGCCTTAATTGCCAGTTTGAATGTAGCTTTAGGAAGTATCATGGGTGGATCAAGAGTGGATTAAATGTTGTGCTTGACTTGTATGTCCACATTATGGCTACATCCACTGTATTTAGAAAGCCGATCCCCACAACCAATGGAATATAGAGATCTAAACAAATGAAGACCAAGCAATAAACAGGCAAAAAAGAAAAAGCCAAAGCTATGGCGGCCACATTGAAACAAAATAAACAAAATCAGGCTTAAAAAAACATCAGGCCATAAATTTTTGAAGCAAGGTTGCCCAAATGAATATTTCCATATTAACGCAAGAACAAAAATCGGCTGAGTTTTGGCTGGTGTTAGCAAACGGCAATCAAAAAATATGAGAAATATACCTTCTGGAGTAATATCTATAGTTATCGTTTTACGTACTGGCATTTCCAAATTATCTGCAATACAAACAGAAGAATATCTCAGAGATTACAGTCACAGCAGATGGACATGAAAGATTTCTGGAACCTACAGGAAATCGATGTGGAAATATTTTAATCCTATAATGAATCCCCATGTTTACGGCAGCAGAAAACTCAATTTGCAGCCACTGTCCTTCCCGTAATGAGCTGAGCTAAGAATCCTGTCTAAGGCGCTATTCTCTTAAAGGAACACTCTATAAGTCCTCTTTTTTAAAGCCCAAATAAAGCCCAAAAGTCTCACATGTTTAATACTTTCTTGTACTGCATATGTTTTGACTGCAATACTTTTCCAGTGGAAATGTTTTTTTCTGCCTTCCCATTTGAGAGTTCTATGCTGGCAGAGATAGGCAAGGCCCTTAACTAGACTTGTACTGCAGAGGAAGAGAGGAGTGTGTCTGACCAGGGTGCTGTGTGATAACTAAGGGCACTGGGCAGTATGATCAAACTCTGGTGCCCAATACATTGTGCAATCATATTAAAGCACCCTGCACAACTGCTGTAACAGTAAAGTGGAGATAGGAGGACTGTGAAAATAGAGATTGCTAGTACAATCTCTATCTGACTGCCTAGTTCTCAGACTTCACCTGGGCTTTAATCCTTTCGCTAAAGCCATTTTTGCATTTTTTTTGCACACGTGAAAAAAAAAATAGTTTTAGGTCTGTAGATTAGTTAAAACCTTCCAAACAACACATGCACACAAACACGACATATTTTATTTTTATATATTTTATTTTAAATATTATATTTGATATACTGTATAAAAATAAAATTATAATTATTACATTATTACATTATAAACATATCATAATATATATATATATATATATATATATATTCAGATTTAGAATACTTGATTAATCCCAAGGGAAGTTATTAAAATTTAATTAAAATTAAAATATAAAAGATCAGGTTGCGCCAAGTAAATGGATGCCCAACATATCAAAACAGTAAAATGGAACTTTACCCAAAAGGGAGAGTTCTGCTTTTCTGCCTCCTTCCCCCCTTCTCTCCCACTTTTGTCAACATTTTTTTTTTTTGGCGGGGGGGAGTTTTCACAGGTACCTGTTCCCACTTTCACCCTCCCTTGCCCAAAGCCTTTTGGGACACATTACAGGTCCCAGAAGGCCGTGGCACAATACACAAAACGCAGCATGGTTTATGCATGCACAGTTGTTAAGCAGGCTGTGAAGCCGCAAAGAGTCACAGCCAGCTTCCCTTAGTAAATATGTCGGCACCGGGGACCCAAAGAAGTTTTTTTTTTTTTTCATACAGCCTGAAGATCCTCTTTAAAGTATAACTCCGGGCAAATCCTAACTACTCCTAAAAATGCTTCCTTCCCCCTCCTAACACCTATTCTGACTAAGCTGTGTAAGAAAGATCTGTGTACCTACCTATTTTCAGGCCGCTGCAGTGCAATCACGTAATCCGGCTCTCCTGCGTCAGCCAACGGAGGCAGCAGGGGAGAGGAGGGTGCATTGACAACAGATGAGCCATACGAGCCTTTGGGTGACGTCACAACTCCCAGGGATTACCAGCCGCAGGCAAGGCTGGCTGACACAGGGGATATCAGCTGCACTTGAGCTGGTTTCCTTTTGCCTGACTATGCAAAACATGCAGAGTCCCAATGTTTAAAATTGTCCTTACTCACACTTGTACACTCAGTTGCCCTGCGCTCTATGCCCTATGCTCAAAAGAAGCACATAAACTTCAATCGGAGCATCTGTAAATGCACGATACAAATGTTTTCTTGCAAGAACTGAGGAACTCCTCATCTGCCATAGAACTGCTCTCCTTTCCTTGCCCAGGCCAGGAAACAAATGCCTGTAGCTTGACACACTTGTTCCAGTTGTGAATGCAGACTAAATGACATTTGCCTGCCTGCCATGTTGATCCTTTGGCTTCTGTACTTTAATTATTCATGCGTGCACATCAGGAGATCTCTATCTCTATATCTGGTATTCTCAGGGCTCATTAACAAGGGGAATAGCAATGTGTTCCCCGTGCTTGGGTAGTGTTTACCCATACGGGGATGCACAGGTGTTCCATACATCGCCATGAGGGAAGTCCCACTGAGGTCTATTGGGACGCAGTGGTGACACAGACGCATACACTGCTCCCAATTTGACATCCGTGTGGGTGCAAGTACATGGCTCTACCACACAGCCAGGAACACTGTGTGTTCAGGGCTGTGCACCCACACAGATGTCTATTGGGATGCATTGGCTGCACAGACACACTCACTGCTCCCAATATGACATGTACGAGATGGCCTACACAGGAATACATTGAACACCTATGCATCCATGTGCGGGTAAACATGGCCCTAACACAGGGTATGCATTTCAAAGCCCATGTGAAGGAGGCCTTAGCAGGTAGCCAGCGAAGGCAGTATGCAGGTGCATCTCAGAAAAAATTAGAATATCATCAAAAAGTTATTTTCTTTCGGTAATTCAATTCAAAAAGTGAAACTCATATATTTTATATAGATGCGTTACATACAGAGTGATATATTTCAAGCATTTCTTTCTTTTAATTTTGATGATTATGGCTTACAGCTAGTGAAAACCCAAAATTCTGTACCTCAAAAAATGAGAATATTACATAAGACCAATAAAAAATTTATAATACAGAAATGTTGGCTTACTGAAAAGTATGTCCATGTGAAGTATGGTATGCACGCAATACTTGGTCAGGGCTCCTTTTGCATGAATTACTCATCATGCGGAGCGGCATGGAGGAGATCAGCCTGTGGCACTGCTGAGGTGTTATGGAAACCCAGGTTGCTTTGATAGCTCATCTGCATTGTTGGGTCTGGTGTCTCTCATCTTCCTCTTCACAATACCCCACAGATTCACTATGGGGTTTAGGTCAGGCAAGTTTGCTGGCCAATCAAGCACAGTGATACCATGATCATTAAACCAGGTATTGGAAATTTTGGCAGTGTCGGCAGGTGCCAAGTCCTACTGGAAAATGAAATCAGCATCTCCATAAAGCTGGTCAGTAGATTGGAGCATTAAGTGCTCTACAATTTCCTAGTAGGGGGCTGCGCTGACTTTGGATTTGATAAAACATAGTGGACCAACGCCAGCAGATGAAATGGCTCCCAAAATCATCATTGACTGTGGAAACTTCACAACCAGACCTCATGCAACTTGGATTCTGTGCCACTCCACTCTTCCTCTAGACTCTGGGACCTTGATTGCCAAATGAAATGCACAATTTTCCACAGTCCGTGATGATTTGGGGAGCCATGTCATCTGCTGGTGTTGGTCCACTGTGTTTTTTCAAGTCCAACGTCAGCGCAGCCCTCTATCAGGAAATTCTAGAGCACTTTGCGCTTCCCTCTGCTGACCAGCTTTATGGAGATGCTGATTTTATTTTCCAGCAGGACTTGGCACCTGCCCACACCAAAAAGTACCAATACCTGGTTTAATGATCATGGTATCACTGTCCTTGATTGGCCAGCAAACTCGCCTGACCTAAACCCCATAGAGAAATTGTGGGGTATTGTCAAGAGGAAGATCAGAGACACCAGACCCAATGATGAAGACAAGCTGAAGGCTACTATCACAGCAACCTGGGCTTCCATAATACCTCAGCAGTGCCATCGGTTGATTGCCTCCATGCCACACTGCATTGATGCAGTATTTCATGCAAAAGGAGGGAACCCCTGACCAAGTATTGAATGCATACTATAATGTACATGGACATACTTTTCAGTGAGCCAAAATTTCCGTATTAAAAATTGCTTTTTTTTTATTGGTCTTACGTAATATTCAAATTTTCTGAGATAGTGAATTTTGGGTTTAGCTGTAAGCCATAATCTTCAAAATTAAAAGAAAGAAATGCTTGAAATATATAACTCTGTGTGTAACACATCTATATAAAATATAGGAGTTTCACTTTTTAAATTGAATTTCTGAAATAAATTACCTTTTTGATGATATTCTATTTTTTTGAGATGCACCTGTATGTATTCTCAAAAAAAGGTATTTCCTGTTTTTCACCCCACAGAAAAATCTTTATTTGTTCTAGTGGTAAAGCAGTTAAATCAGGTGCTATTTTACACAGAAGCAGGGCACAATTTCCTGTCAGATTTCTGAGCTCTCCTGTTCTGTCAGCTGGAGGGGATTACTTCTCTGCATCTTAATATTCTGACAGGGAAGAGGTTAATCTTATGTACCATTAGTCCCTTGGATACGGGGGGATTATTACTTCTCTACAACTTTAACACATCCAACTTCAAGAAAGAACAGGCACAAAATGGCCGCCACAAACCCAGTCATGAAGCAGCTGACAAAAGCTGCTGAATAATCAGAGGTGTGATGTCAAGTAAGACATGCACTATTCTGTCCTGGCCAACTTTATTAATGGCACAATGACGTGAACATCACTCACTGACAATTTTCACATTTCAAATAAAGCTGCCATCTGACTGAAGAGGTGCAATAGGCTTTCAAGAGGGCATTCTGACCACCTTTGGTTCAAAAGTAATGTACCATAATTTAAAAAACACAGTTAGCAGTCACAAAAATCTAATAAGGCTGATTTTACAAATACTGTATATATGAGCTCCTGTAATTTGTGTATTTTAACAGCACTACAACCCATCTTCAACCCAGGGCACCACTGAGCCCTATTGTGCCTTTAAGATTCACTGTTCTGGGTTGGAAGCCTATTTACATTACTAGACTGCATTTATGCAATGTGTGTGCATTAATGTACCATACTGGACCACACTAGAGATAAAATAAGTTCATGTTGCATATGAAGATTTTGTATAAACATATGCAGCCAACTGGTGAGGCTATCAGATTCTGTTCATGTGTTTTCTCAGACTCTTTCTTGCTCCTGTGTATTTTACAGTGCACAATAGCTGAAACATAAGGGGTAGGCTCAACTGGTATTGACAACGGTAACTATGCATGATACAGGGACATCATGGAAGAGTCCATGCAGGTTTATCCTGCACTTTTATTCAGCAAGGCATCAAGCACAGGTTTAATGCAGAAGGGCTTTTTCAGCAAGTTCAACAACAAAACGAAACATTTGCTCATCTGCTAACTAAGGGTGCTCACCAACGGGTTCCCCACAACAAACTGGCAGTCCTTGTACTGTTTTAGTGTTCTGTCAGCACTCAGCCTTTTCACCCAGCAGCAGGCTCCCACGGAAAAAAGAAAGCCCTGAGCATCAGTCAGTTGACAATCATAAAGGTCTGTGGAGAGCTGAGACTAATAGTTAAGTCTGGCTATCTAGTAGATGTGGAACTAGGAATAGAGGCTACATCCCAGTCAAAGCTCTAGAAAATCTCCAGGCTGCAGAACCCAGAAAAGACCTTAAGATACTGGGAAAACAACACATTTATTTATATCATATCATCTAATTTTCATCTAACTGGATGGATTCACTGTTCGGCCAACAATTTTCCACCCAGCGCCTTCGACCTTTCAGTCAACTTTTGTTGAGCCAAGTGGTGTTGACAGAGCCACCAACAGCTTGAATTTTGGCTTATTCAGCAGGGTGGGGGGACATGGTTGGACAAAATATAAGCAGATTAAACTTCACATTAAAAATCCTCACTTTGGCTTCTGAGATGTTGGCAGTGGTTGCATTGCAATGGTTAACGGCTTGCTTATTCTAGGGGAGAGTAAAACACTTTTACTTACCCAATCTTTCACTACCCTGGCAAATGCCATTCCCCTATGCTCCAATGATGCACTGTCTCTCTGTGTCAACTATGGGCTATAGGACTATGGGCCATGCATTAGTCTTGAAGATGTCAGAACTTTAGACCACTAGAGCATGGGGCAGAATGTGCTCCAGGGATCGGCCTATCAATGCAGAGGATCAGGTCAACACATCTCCTTTCTAGGCCCTTTTAAATAGGCTTCCAGCATCCACTAGGCCAAATTTACATTATTGGATCCTTTAGGCACACAAGCTTTGGTACTAAAAACACAGACTCACATTGAGCCATAAAGAAGATTTTACAGAAGGGAATCCTGCACTGATAATCCCAAGCTCCTAGGTGTTCTAAGGACTTTGTGGCCTGCTTTGATGCTGGTTATGAAGCTACCTCCTCTGAACATGACAAAACACGCACTGACCCAAGTCAACTTAGCCGAAAAATACAATTCTTAAAACTGTATTCTTCTCTGTCCAATTGAAATGTCTGACTATGGGCTTTACTCAATCTGACAGATGCCAAAGTTAGGCCATTAGGGATGTGCTGGAGCTATCAGGTGATGCGGTCTAAGGAGAATGCCTTCAGGCAATGATGTCAGGACCATTCACTGGAAATGTGTGAAACCTATACTTAGAATAGCAAAGGAAGCAGATGCAGCATGCATAAAGATCTATCCTGAACTTGGCTTGTGAATGTACAGTCCTTACACATTGCTCTTCTATGGCAAGCGATGTGCGATGGCATCTACCCATATCCTTCCCTCATTATACTAGCATACTTGTGTCTCATCATATTTTCTGTATGAAAGGAAACGGAACGGTAGTTTCTTCAGGTAAGAAATTTGGAGAAGCAGGATGGAAACATTTTCTCAAACTAAATTGTAACTATGAATGTGGTTTTCGTTCTGGAAAAAAATGTACATATTACAATGAAACCTGTTTAATAAGTCTGGGATTCCACTCAAGTAGCAGGCCTTAACTAAATTTTAAGGATTTTAAAACAAAATTAGTTGACCTGATGATGGCAATAAAGAATGTTTTTTTTTGGCTAGTCAGGTCGAAAAAATACACACAAGTCCACCTAGTTCAACTAACAAAAACAACACCAATAAAGAACTACAGTACCTACAGTTGATCCAGAGGAAGGCACCAATCCTAAAAGAATGGTACAATTTACTTGTACAAGGGAAGAAAAAAATCATTCCAGATTTAAGGCCGGGGTCTCTAAACTTTCTAAACAAAGTTTACCATCCTTCAGACTTAAAGTGATACTAAAGGTTTGTTTTTTATTTTCTAAATATGTTCCTTTAAGGTAGTGTACTGTTGGTTCACTTACCTTTTCCTTCGTTTTCCTTTGTAAATGCTTTTTTCTGTGTGTGAATTTTCAACTTCCTGTTCCTCCTCTAGAAGCTTGCCCCCATCGTCCAAACCATTCTGGCTGGGGGTTAGTCAGCATGCTCACCCCCTCCCTTGGGACTACATCCCTGCAGGGAGACGCTGTGTCCATTCACAGGCACGGGAGGCGTGTCTAAGATGCTGTAGCTCCACCTCCTGTGCCTTGCTATTGTAATCTGAATGACCATCTCAGCACAGCCCCGTCTTTACTCCACCCTACCCCGCACCCTTTTAGTTGAAGTGGAAGTGTGGCTCAGGTTCGTCGTCACGCAGCGAAAAAGCGGCACTGCTTTTTCGCCGTGACGTTGCTGCAGGGAGCACGCTCAAAAACCCAGGAGTTGAGGAGAACATACAGAGAGGAAAGGAAGAAGTGCTGATAAAGCCTATTTATCTAACAGGTAAATAAAAAATTTCGGGAGAAATAACAGCTAGATTCATGATCTATATAGCATATAGATCAGATATTGGCAAAAAAAAATTTCTCTTTACAACCACTTTAATGGGGCCCAGACTACGGCAAGTGGCAGTAGTATTAGTGGGATGAATAGTGCCCCATATTTGGCTTCAGGGGAACAAACAGTACCCCACCATTGGTGTCAATGGAAGGAATAGTGCCCCAAGGGCTGAATAAAGACAATCAGCCACATTGGCCACATCTTGCCCAAAGGCAATCAGATATTCCCTGGATCAAAAATCTAACAGATTTTTCTAAATTTCTGTATGAACCTTTGTATGGCCATCTTTAGACCCCAGTAGGGTTTTTCCTGCTATATGATGCTCTATCAGAGGGATTTTTCATTACTTTCTCCTACTTTTGCTCTGGTTAAAATGATTTTACCAGACGGGAAGTGAAGTAGAAATCTGTAACAGGAACACCAGCAACAACCAAAAAGCATGAAAGGGGTTCAAGTATTTCCCAATTCTACATAAAGTGGAACTAAACTCTCTCAATGAACATTAACAATTTTTAATGCTTATGCTACTAGCCTTAGTAAATAGATATTAAGTTATATTATATTTACTTTTTTTTTTTTTTTACATTTTTCGTCAGTTGCTTCCTAATTTCTGGCCTAGGCCAAAATTATGTCATACATCAAAGAAGTCTTCCTGGGCATTGTTTTTTTCTTTCATCTGAGGAGGTTTTTTTTTTTTTCAGCTAAGCACACCCTCCTGTCTGCATGCCTGAGCCAAAGGAAGATGGGTTCCAGGAAATAAATGCTACATTATTCATCTGCCCTGGATGGATGTAGCTAGAAAAAGCTAGGGGAGTGATTTTCAAAGCGATTTCTCAACAAAGTAAAGCGTGGAGACATGGATGGATGGTTGAGTTCACCTTGAATACTAAAAGTAGATTAAATAGCGTTTTCAGTCTGTGAAGCTCAGATACACTTAAAATGGTTCTAAAGGCTCAAGGTTCTTTACCTTAATGCATTCTATGCTCCCCAGGGTCTCTCTCTCCTCACTGGCTCACACAGCAGCGGGAGCCATTGAGGAGAGAGCTAGGGTGGGGCCAAGCCACACTCTGTGTGTGAATGGACACAGAGTGAGGCTCGGGAGTGGGCCTGCATTAGTGCCCCCATAGCAAGAGGTTTGCTATTGGGGGCTCTCGGCAGGGGGAGGAACCAGGACCGCTGACAGTCAACCCAAAAAGAAGATCGGGGCTGCTCTGTGCAAAACTATTGCCTTTCCTTTAGAAATACATTAAGTACTGCTTTAAATATATATATATCCACTTGACATCCGGAGGCCGTCATATGACGGCCTCCACTTTCAGGGCTTATATCTGAATGATGTCTGAGGCTACAGACATCATTCAGATACCGGCATTTTCAGCCGGCGATTCCGTACACCATAAGAACGATCATAGCGGCTGTTCCGCCGCTTGATCGTTCTTACGGGCGGCGGGAGGGGACATCCCCCCCCCTCCCGCCGCCCTCCGGTGCTACTACCGACTCACCTCAGCGATCGGTGAGTCGGATAGCGGATCCGCCGGCGCCGGATGTTCACCATAGAGATTTCCGGCGGACCAGATGGTCGCCGTAGTCTCTATGATCGTTCGGAGGCCGGGCGCGATGTTATGACGTCACGCCCGGCCTCTGCATTCAAAAAAACGGCGCCGCTTCGGCTGTGAAGCGGCGATCGTTTTATTTTTTTTTTTTATTTTAGGCTTCCCAGCCTAGAGGTGAGATGTGGGGTCTTATTGACCCCATATCTCACTGTAAAGAGGACTGATCGTGTCATATTCCTATTACAAGGGATGTTTACATTCCTTGTAATAGGAATAAAAGTGATCAAAAAAAAAAATATTTTTTTAAAGTGTCAAAATAAAAAATTTTAAGTAAAATTAACAATAAAAAAAAAAAAAAAATTTTTTAAAGCGCCCCTGTCCCCGTGAGCTCGCACGCAGAAGCGAACGCATACGTAAGTCCCGCCCACATATGAAAACGGTGTTCAAACCACACATGTGAGGTATCGCCGCGATCGGTAGAGCGAGAGCAATAATTTTGGCCCTAGACATCCTCTGTAACTCAAAACATGTAACCTGTAAAAAATTTTAAAGCGTCGCCTATGGGCATTTTTAAGTACCAAAGTTTGGCGCCATTCCACGAGCGTGTGCAATTTTGAAGCGTGACATGTTAGGTATCTATTTACTGGGCGTAACTTCATCTTTCACACAATGCAAAAAAATTTGGCTAACTTTGCTGTTTTGTTTTTTTTTTAAGCATGAAACTGTTTTTTTTCCAAAAAAAACGCGTTTGAAAAATTGCTGCGCAAATACCGTGCAAGATAAAAAGTTGCAATGACCGCCATTGTATTCTGTAGGGTCTCTGCTAAAAAAACATATATAATGTTTGGGGGTTCTATGTAATTTTATAGCAAAAAAATGATGATTTTTGACATGTAGGAGCGAAGTGTCAGAAATGGCCCGGATGTGAAGTGGATATATATATATATATATATATATATATATATATATATATATATATATATATATATATATATGTAGTGCTGGTAGATTTTTTAATCTACCGCTGACAGGTAAATCTAGTGGGTCACTTATTATAGGAAGTTAGATTTGCCTCTGTTCCAGCTTGGCTGACGTTGCGTGTAGTTCCACACTGTGCCGGTGGGTGTCGTTGTCATCATGGGCCAGTGTTGGAAAAGCAACGTGTTGAAGCGTATGAGTGCTCCTCTGTCCCGGAGATAACTCGGTGGAGGTGGTCCTCCGAGTTGCATTCTGGGAGAGGGTATTTATGGGACAGACGCCATGTTTAGGGGTTCGTTTTCAGCCACCTGCTGGCCCTCCTGGCCGACAGGTATGCGTTAAGAGTACCACCTCGTGGTCCTCCGTTCCGGAGGCCCACATCGCTGCGGCGTGTGGGTGGGCCCAGAAGCCTGTCTGGGGCCTACCACAGCAGCAGAGGAATGGTCCTGAGCTGTCTATCCTGAGTGAAGAAGCTGGACAACCAAGAAGATCCCAGGGGAGGACCCTTCATGGAAGGATCATGCAGAGTGCTGGTCTGAAGAGGGGCCTGTTGACTCAGTTGGAGGACGTATCCTAAAGTAGTCTTACTGCATAGTACTACCGGGTTGGCTCAAAGGTTAAAGTACTGTGTCTGACGTTCATTGCAAACCAATACATTCTGTGGCAGAGGATCATACGGGTTTTATTCCAAACAAGTCTGTGGCAGAGACTTCTGTTTGTGCTACGTACTGGCTGCTAGACAAGTCAGAGAGGTCTATCCAGGCAGGCAAAGATTGAATCCCACAAGGGGAGCGCATTCAACTACAAGTGTTCAATTACTAAGAATGTTCTGGAGAATACTAAGGAAAGGTATTTGAGCTTCCCTGCAGTTTTCCTTCTGCCTCTTTCCTGCTACTTCCTTTATTTGTTCATTAAAGCATTGGAAAAACCTACTCAAGTGTTTGGTGCTTATATCGTCCAGAGGTAAACTCAACGGAACCCTAGACCCGGTGCCGGTGAAACAGAGGTATCGAGAGTGAAGGTAACAGCCCGCTTTAAACCAGCAGCTCCACCGAGAGTTAGTGCTACATATATATATATATATATTTAAATATACATATACACACACACACAGTATCTCACAAAGTGAGTACACCCCCTCACCTTTTTGTAAATATTTTATTATATCTTTTCATGTGACAACACTGAAGAAATTACACTTTGCTACAATGTAGTGAGTGTACCCACCTTTGCCATTACATACATACAGTCCTGGAGGTGTCCGAACTGCATACCCCCACGTTCCAGCTGAAAAAAAGCACTGGGAACTTTCAAATAAAATGTAGACAGGTTTAAGATTTTTTAACATTGAAGTACGCTGGATTTACAGTATCTCACAAAAGTGAGTACACCCCTCACATTTTTGTAAATATCTTTTTATATCTTTTCATGTGACAACACTGAAGAAATGACACTTTGCTACAATGTAAAGTAGTGAGTGTACAGCTTGTATAACAGTGTAAATTTGCTGTCCCCTCAAAATAACTCAACACAGAGCCATTATTATCTAAACCGCTGGCAACAAAAGTGAGTACACCCCTAAGTGAAAATGACCAAATTGGGCCCAATTAGCCATTTTCCCTCCCCGGTGTCATGTGACTCCTTAGTGTTACAAGGTCTCAGGTGTGAATGGGGAGCAGGTGTGTTATATTTTGTGTTATCGCTCTCATTCTCTCATACTGGTCACTGGAAGTTTAACATGGCACCTCATGGCAAAGAACTTTCTGAGGATCTGAAAAAAAGAATTGTTGCTCTACATAAAGATGTCCTAGGCTATAAGAAGATTGCCAAGACCCTGAAACTGAGCTGCAGCACGGTGGGCAAGACCATACAGCGGTTTAACAGGACAGGTTCCACTCAGAACAGGCCTCGTCATGGTCAACCAAAGTAATTGAGTGCACATGCTCAGCAACATATCCAGAGGTTGTCTTTGAGAAATAGACATATGAGTGCTGCCAGCATTGCTGCAAAGGTTGAAGGGGGGGGGTCAGCCTGTCAGTGCTCAGACCATAGGCCGCACACTGCATCAGATTGGTCTGCATGGCTGTCGTTCTAGAAGGAAGCCTCTTCTAAAGATGATGCACAAGAAAGCCTGCAAACAGATTGCTGAAGACAAGCAGACTAAGGACATGGATTACTGGAACCATGTCCTGTGGTCCGATGAGACCAAGATAAACTTATTTGGTTCAGATGGTGTCAAGTGTGTGTGGCAGCAACCAGGTGAGGAGTACAAAGACAAGTGTGACTTGTCTACAGTCAAGCATGATGGTGGGATTGTCATGGTCTGGAAGTGCATGAGTGCTGCCGGCACTGGGGAGCTACAGTTCATTGAGGGAACCATGAATGTCAAAATGAACTGTGACATACTGAAGCAGAGCATGATCCCCTTCTTTCAGAGACTAGGCTGCAGGGCAGTATTCCAACATGATAACGACCCCAAACACACCTCCAAGACGAACACTGCCTTGCTAAAGAAGCTGAGGGTAAAGGTGATGGACTGGCCAAACATGTCTCCAGACCTAAACCCTATTGAGCATCTGTGGGGCATCCTCAAACGGAAAGTGGAGGAGCCTAAGGTCTCTAACATCCTCCTGCTCCGTAATGTCGTCATGGAGGAGTGGAAGAGGACTCCAGTGGGAACCTGTGAAGCTCTGGTGAACTCCATGCCCAAGAGGGTTAGGGCAGTGCTGGAAAATAATGGTGGCCACACAAAATATTGAAACTTTGGGCCCAATTTGTACAATTTCACTTAGGGGTGTACTCACTTTTGTTACAGTAGTTTAGACATTATTGGCTGTGTGTTGAGTTATTTTGAGGAGACAGCAAGTTTACACTGTTATACAAGCTGTACACTCACTACTTTACATTGTAGCAAAGTGCCATTCCTTCAGTGTTGCCACATGAAAAGATATAATAAAATATTTACAAAAATGTGAGGGGTGTACTCACTTTTGTGAGATACTGTATTTACATATATATATATATATATATATATATATATATATATATATATATATATATATATATATATATAATTTCTGTCTGTGCACCTGTTGGAGATTCTCCCTCCAAGACATCTTCTCAAAATGCACACAAATTTTAATAGTCAAAAATATTTGTTAAGAAAAATGTTCCCTGTGACAAGTGCACTTTAAAATACAAAATGCTCTGTTCCCAAACCATGCCCTTTTAAAATAATATTATCTCCCTCTTTTCAGATTTATACTACATCAGTTTTCATGATTTTTATAGAGAATTAAGGCAGAGAAGGGAAAGAATTGAGCAGAGCTTGTGTACAAGACCCACAGCAGGTATGAAAACACATAATGCAGTAACCAGAGGTTTCTCTGGGTTTATTAAGCCCTGCAACATCGGCAGCCTCAGACAGAGTGACAGATTTGTTGGTAAAATAATTCAATATAGTGGTCTGTACAATTCGCCCGGCCTGATTGTGTAAGTGCTTATGAACTGTACTGTTCCCCAGGAGAAGACTCCTGCCATGAAAAATAATTTATAGGACTTTGTTGTCTTTGCCCACAATCTAGACCGCCTTCGTTTACAGCAAGAGCTCCTGGTATCCACCATTTACTCTCCTTGGCCAAGCATGGATTTCGCAATTCTTGGATCAACCGGATAACTAGAAAATTATACAAGCCTTCAATCATATCAAAGAGAACATTTTGCTTCTTGGGCTGACTAAAAAATCTGAGTAAAAGAATAACCACAAAATTGTAAGTTGTTACCCAAAGAAGCCAATCAGTATCCTTGTTTTATTTATCCTGGTAATAAAATGTGAAACTTGTTAGCAAGTGGATACCCTGCTGGAAAATAGTGGAGTACAAAATGATAGACCTTATAAATTCTTAAACAGTTTTCAATGTACTTTTAAGCTTGGATTTAAAAAATAAGTTTCTTGAACTTTTGAGTTGAATACACATTGCACATACTTGATTAGATTTGTTTTTAAAACAAAGTTTAATGTCACCATATATTTAAAGGCATAGTCCATTTTTTTGAAAAATGTAAAAAAAGCACCCACAAAAAAAAAAAATAAAAAACTATGCATTACATGTTTGCATCAAAGCTTGCAGAGCACTGCAACAGTGATGAGTGCAATGTGGGTGCAATGCACAGCTTC
The DNA here is from genome assembly GCA_037952925.1 of Lithobates clamitans. NCBI lineage: Eukaryota > Metazoa > Chordata > Amphibia > Anura > Ranidae > Lithobates > Lithobates clamitans. The sequence goes on from JBBGZY010000544.1 coordinate 3,188,605, forward strand.
CGGAATTTTTTCACCCTAGTACCAGGTCCATACAGAGGTACGGATCTACCACTTTAAGGCTGGAGGAAGTAAACAAACTACAAGTTTTGCAATGGAAGTAAACAAACTACAAGCTTGTCAACGTTACAAACTGGCTTAAGCAGGGGGACACGTCTGGCACTGCAAGATCTGAGTCCCTGGCGGCGTAGTGTGTTACTGATGGTAGCCTTTGTTACGTTGGTCCCAGCTCTTTGCGGGTCATTCACTAGGTCCCCCCGTGTGGTTCTGGGATTTTTGCTCACCGTTCTTGTGATCATTTTGACCCCACGGGGTGAGATCTTGCGTGGAGCCCCAGATCGAGGGAGATTATCAGCGGTCTTGTATGTCTTTCATTTTCTAATTATTGCTCCCACAGTTGATTTCTTCACACCAAGCTGCTTGCCTATTGCAGATTCGGTCTTCCAAGCCTGGTGCAGGTCTACAATTTTGTTTCTGGTGTCCTTCGACAGCTCTTTGGTCTTCACCATAGTGGAGTTTGGAGTGTGACTGTTTGAGGTTGTGGACAGGTGTCTTTTATACTGATAACAAGTTCAAACAGGTGCCATTAATACAGGTAATGAGTGGAGGACAGAGGAGCCTCTTAAAGAAGAAGATACAGGTCTGTGAGAGACAGAAATCTTGCTTGTTTGTAGGTGACCAAATACTTATTTTCCACCATAATTTGCAAATAAATTCTTTCAAAAATCAGACAATGTGATTGTCTGGACTTGTTTCCACATCTTGTCTCTCATAGTTGAGGTATACCTATGATGACAATTACAGGCCTCTCTCATCTTTTTAAGTGGGAGAACTTGCACTTGAACTTGGTGGCTGACTACTTTTTTTGCCCCATTGTATATATATATAAGTTCAGAAGGGTGAGGTGCACGTCGGTCGGAGTAACAAGTGCAAGCAATCAAGCCCTCCCAAAGGCTTATATTATAGGAAACGGCAAAAAGAGATAGCTGCACAAAAATGTTAATTGATTGATATATTCTGTGAAGTGTGGAGTGTGGTAGTGTGGAAAACAGTCAAACCTGTTGTTTTTTTCGTTCCATGATCTTTTTTGTATAATAGATTTTGGACTTTTACCATAATGTGTCTGAGATCCAGTGATTAATTGATTCCAGACAGGCTGGTTGATTATTTAATAGTATGCAGATGTATTTGCTCTATATAAATTGTACCATGTATATCATCACTTATAGGCACCATGTTTTGAAGAAGGGCGCGATCTGAATTAACCCAAAACTGTTACGATGACGGCCTATATATTTTGGATGTTTTGATTATATTTTTATACATACATACATACATACATATATATATACACATACATACATAAATATATATATATATATATATATATATATATATATATATATATATATATATATATATATATATATAAAAACACATACACAGAGAGAGAGAGAGAGAGAGAGAGAGAGAGAGAGAAACACAATGTTTCACATTGAAACCCTCAATAGTATAGGTGACTCATTCACTAGGATGTGTAAACTTCAGTTTGAGCTATTGACCTCTGTAAACCATAGTCTTTTTAGAACCAAGGAGATAGTGAAAACATGCAAACTGGAGCCTAAGAATTGTCAGGCAATTCTCCCACTACTGACAAATCGCCAGTGGCAGGATCATGAATGAGGCTACCTGTTTCCCTCTGCAATTGCTCCCTCAATTAGCTGAGGCCGCAAGATGACACTAGCATCATTAGTGATCAAAGTTCAGTAGCATTGAAGAGGACAATTCCACAGAGGTAAGCAGAGGGCACTATGCCGCTGGTGATCTGTATCCCATCTGACATCAGCGTAAAGCATCGCCTGCTGCCTGGATATAGGAATACAAAATATTCCAGTGCTAGATTTTACCTGCCAAATAACATATTTTATTTTTTTAGTCCAGAACAGAAAAAAGAAAAAGATAGAATCAAGTGCAAAACCACTATAAGCTAACTATATGCCTAATTTATGATTTTCTTCTCATTATAGAAGCCCACAATTAAGTGAGGATTAAGGCCCCTAAGGGCAAGAGTCCTACAGGATCAGCCTAGTATATGGTGCCCTGGGACTGTGGTATAGGCCTACATTGACGTTGCATCTATGTGACAGGTGTCTGGCAGCTGAAATTCCAGCCTTAACCACAGAATCTGCCCTGTTTCTTTAATGTCTAATGCCCATAACTCTGTGCACCTCAAGATCATCTGTCTTCCTGTCTCTCTCTCATGAGTACTGATAGGGACAGAAGTAGGTCAAGCTACCGGTGCTCTGACATTCGCAGGAGGCTGCTGGGGCCTCATTAGTTGCATTTAGCACACACATCACTCCCTGCTCCTTTCCCGACAGGAGACCTGCAGCTTTAATTGTGCTGGATAGGCCTCCCTCTAATTAGAGCAGTCCTAATTACAGCCACCTCGTTAACACTGGCGAAGCTCCTGTTAAGGACGCTGGAAAGGGCACCAATATATTTTCTTCTTTCTATGGCTGCTGGGCATTTTAACCACTGTGATGCCGCCGGAGCAGCTGGGCTGGAGCCGTGCATGCTGCGTGACATTGAAACGACATTGTCTCCGATCATCTGACGCCACCACGTAGTTCACTTCGAGCCGGATGCGTATAAATAAAAACGCCTCGACGTACAACATAAACCTCATTTGCCCAAGGTTACCAATGACACAATTACTCAATCCATCTGTGGTAAATCAGAGTATCACGGGAGCATTTTAGTTGTGTAAGTGAAATTTAATTGTATTGCCCTCTAGCTGTGATAAATAATAAATAAAACAACAGTTTAAATTGATGGTACGCACCGCAAGAATATGGACATTTTCCAAACTGTATATGTGACTTTTGAGCTCTTTTCGGAGACTTTGACCTGTTTCACTTAGATTCCCTGCAGGGTTGGCAAACCACCTGCCATTTCTCCCATAGGCAAGATTTCAATAGCGTTGACACTTGAATGCTGACCCTTGGACGATTTAAAAGGTAACTGTTAGCTTTTAAATGGTTTTTAGATGTATATGGAAGTGGTCAACTGAAAGCCCAGCTCCGGGTAAAAAAAAAGTTTTCCCATGCAATGGGGCTGTGTCTGCACTGCATGGGTCAACTGCTCATTTTTGTGTAAGGGATTGAAGATCAGAGATATACTTACCTAAGCCTCTGATCCTCTCTGCACAAGACCGGTCCCTGTGTCTCCTGGCCCCCCCGCGGTCTAACGGTCTTGAGCGGTGGACCGCTCCTGAGGTCATCACGACCATAGACCTGCTCTGGATGCGGGGATGTCAGGAACAGTCCACAGCTGGATTGTGGGGCATCACCGTTTGCAGGTGGTTTGGAGAATTGGGTTAGCATAAGCTTTCTCTTGATCCCCTAAAAAAATTGAGCAGTTGACTCGTGGGAAAACTTTTTTTTTTTGCCTGAAGTTGGGCTTTAACCACTTGCCGACCGCCGCACACACATATATGTCGGCAGAATGGCACAGGCAGGCAAATGGGTGTACAGGTACATCCCTTTAAGCACATATAAAAGTGTGCCCGCATGTCCCGGGAACTCTATGTTCGCCGGCGACCCACGATTGCGGTGTGGAGAGGTAGAACGGGGAGGTGACTATGTAAACAAGGCATTTCCCCGTTCTGCCTCTACTGCTTCCTGTCATCGGAAGCAGTGATCGCTGTCATGTCCTAAGTAGCCCATCCCCCCCCACAGTTAGAATCACTCCCTAGGACACACTTAACCCCTTGATCGCCCCCTAGTGTTTAACCCCTTCCCTGCTAGTGTCATTTACACAGTAATCAGTACATTTTTATAGCACTGATTGCTGTATAAGTGCCAATGGTCCCAAAATAGTGTCAAAATTGTCCGACGTGTCCGCCATAATGTCGTAGTCACGAAAAAAAAATCGCAGATCGCCACCATTACTAATTAAAAAAAAAATAAATAAATAAAAATGACATAAAACGATCCCCTATTTTGTAGACGCTATAACTTTTGCGCAAACCAATCAATATACGCTTATTGCGATTTTTTACCAAAAATATGTAGAAGAATACATAACGGCCTAAACTGAGGAAAAAAAAATTTTTTTAATATATTTTTGGGGTATATTTATTATAACAAAAAGTAAAAAATATTGCTTTCTAAATTGTCGCTCTTTTTTTGTTTATAGCGAAAAAAATAAAAACCGCAGAGGTGATCAAATACCACCAAAAGAAAGCTCTATTTGTGGGGAAAAAAAGGCATCCATTTTGTTTGAGTACAATGTCCCACAACCGTGCAATTGTCAGTTAAAGCGACGCAGTGCCAAATCGCAAAAAGTGCTCTGGTCAGGAAGGGGGTAAATTCTTTCGGGACTGATGTGGTTAAATGTGGGTACATTATGTGGGTACATTATGCAGCTATTCCACATACAAACAGTGCTTAGATGAGTTCCCCTTTAAGTTGAAAGACCAAAACATTTATGCCTTTCCAGTTCTCATTGGACATGACTGTATTGTTACACAACTGACAGCGTAAAAAAAAAAAAAAAAAAAAAAGATAAAATCAATTCCATTTGTTGTGGCAATATATCTTTTGACTGCTATCTTCACTGTGTTGATCTGAAGTTTCCAAACTCATTAAAGTTTAAATTGCTTTAAAAAAAAAAATAGCACAATTTTGTGATATAGTTTTTAATGTAGTGACAGAGAGACAGTTTGCATGTATGTGTCAAGCAGCCAGCTTTGAGCAGGAGGCAGCTGAATGACACTGTATGTAAATACATTTACCTTAGCTAGATGCCTCAGCAAAAATACCAGTCCTATTACCGGATTTTAAAAGTTGGCTTATTTACTTGAAGTGAATCAGTCATGAGAAAACAATGGAGGCTGCCATTGCGAAGTCTCTTTTAAGAATTCTAGTTCCTTGCCAATGCTGGGGCCCAGGACTAATAGAGTTAGGGGATTCAGGCACTTTTGTACACTCAAGCTTGTTATTGATCTCAGATTCAAAAGTACACTGTATTACCAAAAGTTTTGGGATGCCTGCCTTTACACGCACATGAATTTTAATGGCATCCCAGTCTTAGTCTGTAGGGTTCAATATTGAGTTGGCCCACCTTTTGCAGCTATAACAACTTCAACTCTTCTGGGAAGGCTGTCTACAAGGTTTAAGAGTGTGTCTATGGGAATGTTTGACCAGAAGCGCATGTGAGGTCAGGCACTGATGTTGACGAGAAGGCCTGGTTCACAGTCTCTGCTCTAATTCATCCCAAAGGTGTTCTATCAGGTTGGGATCAAGACTCTGTGCAGGCCAATCAAGTTCCACCACTCCAAACTTGCTCATCCATGTCTTTTTGGACCCTGCTTTGTTCACTAGTCAAAATCATTTGGTGGAGGGGGGATTATGGTGTGGGGTTGGCAGGCTAGTCAAGTTCCACCACTCCAAACTTGCTCATCCATGTCTTTTTGGACCTTGCTTTGTCCACTGGTCAAAATCATTAGGTGGAGGGGGGATTATTGTGTGGGGTTGGCGTTCCAGTGGAGGGAACTTATAAGGCGTCAGCATACCAAGACATTTTGGACACTTTCATACTCCCGACTTTGTGGGAACAGTTTGGGGATGGCTCCTTCCTGTTCCAACATGACTGCACACCAGTGCACAAAGTCAGGTCCATAAAGACATGGATGAGCGAGTTTGGGGTAGATGAAATTGACTGTTCTGCACAGAGTCCTGATCTCAACCTGATAGAACACCTTTGGGATGAATTAGAGTGGAAACTGCAAGCCAGGGCTTCTTGTCTAACATCAGTGCCTGATCTTACAAATGAGTTCTGGAAGAATGGTCAAACATTCCCATAGACACACTCCTAAACCTTGTGGACAGCCTTCCCAGAAGAGTTGAAGCTGTTATATCTGCAAAGGGTGGGCCAACTTCTTGTCTAACATCAGTGCCTGATCTTACAAATGAGTTCTGGAAGAATGGTCAAACATTCCCATAGACACACTCCTAAACATTGTGGACAGCCTTCCCAGAAGAGTTGAAACTGTTATATCTGCAAAGGGTGGGCCAACTCAATATTGAACCCTACAGACTAAAACTGGGATGCCATTAAAGTTCATGTGCGTGTAAAGGCAGGTGTCCCAATACTTGTGGTAATATAGTGTACACCAGCCTTGTGCATTACCATAAAACCATTTTACTGAAATAAAAATATACAAATATACTCACCAATGTTAAGAAAGTATAAACAGTCACATCAATAACCCAACAAGTGCAATCCAATATAGTATACAGGGGATGTCCATGTGCATTGAGCGCGGCTTACGCATTTCCAGATCAGAACCCTCTTCATCAGAGCACTGATGAAGAGGGACAAACACAGAATCTCCTACACTTGAAAGTGGGCCCAGAGAAGAGATATTTAGTAGACTATACTTCCATTCCCATTCTTGGGAAGTTAACTATGGCCTGGCCCGAAACACTTCCAAAGATATCTAAGGGTGCCTGCTTATCACCCATGCTAGCAGTTTACTACTAACATCACATAAGATCACTCTGAAGTGTACCTAAAGCCATACCGAACTTCCTGAAGTGCCATGCCACTTATATGGCATACCTTTGGGTGCCGGCAAATCCTCTCTGCTCTGCAAAGTTTGATTCAGTAAGCCCCTAAAACATCCAATATGTTTAATGGGATCAAAACTCCCCCTTCATTGGGGTTTGTGCACCGGCCAATTCATTCAAATTTGAACTGGTCAACAAATGTAAAATATGAATAATATGAGATCCAGGTCGCCAGACAAGCAGCCAGTTGTCCAGTAAAAGTTTGAACCCACTGCCAGCACACAATCCCTGATAAAGAGGGAGCTCTCAGCTCCTGAAATACATTAACTTTTTTAGAGGAAAAAAATACAATTTTGAATCAAGCTTTGTGGTGCCGCCATTTTAATGCTTTATAGACTACTCTAGGGACCCTATGGGACACCTTAGCTGACAGAGAGCTGCCTCTGAAAGTAGGATATTTATTGCTGTATCTCAGCCTACTCTGGGGTCCAACACTTCTCCAAGCCATACCTATCTCTGCATTCAGAGGTCCTGAATTCCAAGTTCAATGCCAAGGAGCTTAAGCTTCATATGCAATATGAAGCTTAATATGCAAATTGCAACTAACTCCCTTGACTGAGAACCATCACCATGATTGCTGTATCTCAGCCTACTCTGGGGTCCAACACTTCTCCAAGCCATACCTATCTCTACATTCAGAGGTCCTGAATTCCAAGTTCAATGCCAAGGAGCTTAAGCTTCATATGCAATATATGCAATCTGAAGCTTAATATGCAAAATGCAACTAGCTCCCTTGGTTGAGAAGCATCACCATGATCACCATGATTGCTGTATCTCAGCCTACTCTGGGGTCCAACACTTCTCCAAGGCATACTTATCTCTGCACCAAGAGGTCCGGAATTCCAAGTTTAATACCAAGGAGCTTAAGCTTCATATGCAATATATGCAATCTGAAGCTTAATATGCAAAATGCAACTAGCTCCCTTGGTTGAGAACCATCACCATGATTAGAACTTTCACTGGTCCAAAGTGTGGCTTAAGTACAAAGCCATGCTCTCAATCAAAAAAGCTGGTTGAAATTTGCGTACCATAAGTCTTTTGAATTTAAATCTCCTTGGTGCTGAACAGCACAGCTAACTACAGTAAAGCCTTGGATTGCGAGCATAATTCGTTCCAGAAACATGCTTGTAATCCAAAGCACTTGTATATCAAAGCAAATTTCCCCATAAGAAATCATGGAAACTCAAATGATTCTTTCCACAACCATTTATTCATAGGTCCTTCAGTTTATAGTCCATATAAAAAGATTATAGCAATGTGACCAGGTTATGTAACCATAAAATGTCCATCCACAAATTGAAGCCTCCACAAGGGGATTAGAAGCAAAATTCAGCAGGAGCTACAGATTATAAAAGAGAAGAGAGGCGCCTCTATGTGTAGCAATATGTTCCTAATAGTTGTACCTTCATTAAATGTAACCATATTGCTACACTTAGAGGCGCCTCTCTTCTCTTTTATACTCGGTTGTGACATGACGCTACTTGTATATCAAGACATCGCTTCTATATCAAGTCGAAGTTTATTAACAAAATTTGCAAAACGCTCTCAAACCAAGTTACTCTCAAACCAAGGTTTTACTGTATAGCCATAAAGGTACCTTTAGGCAGGTGAAGAGATATCAGGAAATTTGGTATGATTCGAGTTTGCTTTAGGTTTACTGTAGTATTAACAGATTCTGATTGGTTATTTTGGGCTTCTGTTCTTTACAAGTTGCTCTTTGCCTTATTGAATAATCATGGAGGAGTTAAAATGCCCCTACCATACTGCCTGTCTTAAACTGTTAGCTATAATTCCGTATATCTGCTGTAATGCAAGCGTAAAATAAGATTATCTAGATTCCGCCACCATGATGACACTGTATATATTAGATATTTTTTACGATGTCTGCCCCATCCATTCCTTGCCTATGGCACTTCCTGAATTATCAGCCTCCAGCACTGGACTGCGTCCCAGGAATGTCTTCTATATGTGAATTTGTCACAGAACGTGACAGTATATAGACATTTTTAAAGCGTATTTGGTTGTGCGTGTGGGAGAAGGGGGCCCAGTTTGCTCCTGCGGAAAAAGTCAGCCATTTTTGGCTCATACAAAGTGCTTTGACAAAAAAAGGTTAACGCTTAAATACACACAAATGGATTTTATTTGCATGCCGTAAATTAGTGTTCAAAATCCCTTTTTTAGAAGACGGGAACGAAGGCTCGGTGGTAGAATGGAGGGGTGGGTCCCTTCTACGACACCCCCTTAGTCCTCCCCCCCCAACCCCCGCCGCCAAACAGTAGCAATATCAGACCTTTGTGTCTGACTGTCACACTATGGCTGGATAACTTATGATCCATGCAGTGCTGCCAGGCAGGTTTGGGAAGCGTGGTAAATGGGACAGAAAACAGATTCCATTCTCTCTCTAGCTTCGGGTTCAGCTCGTTATAATCAATTACACCCGGTTGTGCTGAAGCTCTTCTACGTTTATTTTATGCTCTGCCTGTCTCTTGGGTATTTATGGGGCTGTACTGTTGCCCGTCTGCGCCTACACTTCCCTATTCATCATCCTCGATTCTCTCTCTGCCTGTCATTGTTTTCTGTTTAACGAGCGTCTTCAGTCCTTTATGTAGAAAACATCTATTGTTTTAATTCGCAGCCATTGAGAATTATTTCTTGCCACGTCTTCTCTCCTCCTCTTCCACCTTCTGAAATGAAGAGACGTTGGAAGTCACTCCGGCTCATCACCACCTGCTGTATAGTCGGCGTGTGTTTATTAAGCTCCTCCACCGTTACTGGGGGTCTGCTTCATGATTTCAATCTCTCGCCTGCCATTTATTTCCATGTTTACAATGGTTGATTGGCTTCCGAGACTCATCTACAACTTCCTGATCATGTTAGGGTTACTGGAAAAACGAGGAAGTTGTCATATATGGACTTCGGTGGGGCTTGGTCCTTAATGGTGGGCTTCATTTACCAACGTGAAGATCCATTCCCCTTAGCAATGAATCGGAATGCCCCTTTTATTCTTCCAGAGCAGGCTTGAAAATCAATAGGAGGCAGGGCTCGTGTTTGTCAAGTGTCTTTAAAGTGGAACTTCACTCTCTCAATCAGCATTGACTAGTTTTTTTTCCTTATGCTGCTAGCATTACTAAATAGATAGGAAGGTATATGAGATTTACTTGTTAGGGCTGCAACTATTATTTTCATAATCGATTAGTTGGCCGATTATTGTTTTGATTAATTGATTAATCGGATACAATCATTAAAAAAAGTGTAATATGCATTTTTTTTGTTTATTTAAAGTAATAATGAAAATTATGGGACACTATTCCACCCGGGAACACCAGTGATGGGGCACTATTCCTCCCGGGAACACCAGTGATGGGACACTATTCCACCCGGGAACACCAATGATGGGACACTATTCCACCCGGGAATGCCAATGATGGGGCACTATTCCTCCCGGGAACACCAATGATGGGGCACTATTCCTCCCGGGAACGCCAATGATGGGGCACTATTCATCCCAGGAACGCCAATGATGGGGCACTATTCCTCCCAGGAACACCAATGATGGGGCGCTATTCCACCCGGGAACACCAATAATGGGGCGCTAATCCTCCCGGGAACACCAATGATGGCGCGCTATTCCACCCGGGAACACCAATAATGGGGCGCTAATCCTCCCGGGAACACCAATGATGGGGCACTATTCCTCTCGGAAACGCCAATGATGGGGCACTATTCCTCCCGGGAACACCAATAATGGAGCCCTATTCCTCCCAGGAACACCAATGATGGGGCGCTATTTCTCCCTGGAACACCAATGATGGGGCACTATTCCTCCCAGGAACACCGATGATGGAGCACTATTCCTCCCGGGAACACCAGTGATGGGGCGCTATTCCACCCAGGAATGCCAATGATGGGGCGCTATTCCACCCGGGAACACCAGTGATGGGGCGCTATTCAACCTGGGAACGCCAATGATGGGGCGCTATTCCACCCGGGAACGCCAATGATGGGGCACTATTCCTCCCGGGAACACCAATGATGGGGCACTATTCCTCCCGGGAACACCAATGATGGGGCACTATTTCCCCCCTCCCCCCCAGGAACACCAATGGGACACTATTCCCCCCCTCCCAGGAAAACTAACAATGGGGCACTATTCCACCCACCCCCCGGGACACCAATGATGCCCCCCCCCCAGAAATACTTAGGATCATTCATGGGGCACTTGTTATAGAAATGAATGTACTGTACTGATTTGTTACTGTATAGCCATTAGCCGCTACCTTTCACAGTGTGCAGCTCGGCTCTCACAGCTGCTTCTCGCCTCTCTCTGTTCCCTCGAGGCAGCAGTGGGCGGGGCTGAGAAGATCAGTGGGGAGCTGACGTCAGTGAGGAGGAGAGGCGCGGACATGCGGCGCGGACGTGCGGCCTTGTACACAGGGGGACACAGGAGGGTTTTAATGGACAGACAAGGGAGGAAGGTGCGGACCAACTAATCGATAATGAAAATCGTTGAAAACAATTTTCATTATCAATTATTATCGATAATATCGATTAATCGTTTCAGCCCTATTACTTGTTTTCACCTCTTGCCGACCAGCCTCCGTCATTATACTGCGGGAGGTTGGCTCATTCCCGCAAGTCGCCGTAGCTGTATGTCGGCTCGGGAGCTCACTTTTGTGGACGCGCATGTTTCAATTGGCCAGCGGGGGGGAGCCAATTGGCGGGTCTGGCGGACTTGATGTCCGCCTGCCACTTGCGATCGTTCCCTGCAGTGACAGAATGGGGATCTTCCTGTGTACGCAGGCAGATCTCCGTTCTGACAGGGGAGATCACACACAGGGCCGGGACAAGGGGTGGGCAGAAGGGAGTTTGCCCTGGGCACAGGGATGGGGGTGCCGCAAGTTCCTTCTGCTATAAGGCTGACAGGAGTAGTGACAGCGAAATTACTACTACTACTGTCAGCCCAGCCCTGGAAGCAGCAAGTAGAGAAGGAGAGAGGTGCGGGCTGTGCTTTCTCTCCCCTGCCTCCTCATAAGCTCGCACATAACAAGGGGGGGCGGCTCAATATGGCATCTTTGCCCTGGGCACTGAATGATCTTGTCCCAGTGCTGATCACAGATCCTGTCTTTCTGCTAGTCACACAGTCCCCCATACAGTTAGAAAACAAAAATGGCGAACACATTTAACCCCTTGATCACCCCTGGTGTTACCTCCTTCCCTGCCAGTGTCATTAGTACAATAACAATGCATATTTTTAGCACTGATCACTGTAATAATGTCCCAAAAAAAGTGTCAAAAATGTCAGTTAGGGGTCCGATCTGTCCGCCGCAGTGTCGCAGTCCGGCCAAAAATTGCTGATCGCTGCCATTACTAGTAAAAAAACAAAAAATAAAAATGCCATAAATCTATCCCCTATTTTGTAGATGCTATAACTTTTGTGCAAACCAATCAATATACGCTTATTGTGATTTTTTTACCAAAAATTTGTAGCAGAATAATTGGCCTAAACTGATGAATAAATTTGTTTGTTTTTTTTGGAAATGTTTTATAGCAGAACGTAAAAATTTTTTTTTTTAAATTGTCACTCTTTTTTGGTGCAAAAAATAAAAACTGCAGAGGTGATCAAATACCACCAAAAGAAAGCTCTATTTGTGAGGGAAAAACAGGGCGTCAATTTTGTTTGGGTACAACATCACACGACCGCGCAATTGTCAGCTAAAGCGACGCAGTGCTGTATCGCTAAAAATGGCCTGGTCAGGAAGGGGGTAAATCCTTCCAGGGCTAAATTAGTTAAAGTGATAGTAAAGTCTTCTTTTTGACTTGTACCTATAAGGTAAGCCTATAAGGTATACCTGTACGTACAGTGATGATCTCCTAAACCTGCATGGTGACATTACCGGCGCATGCGCTCTGAAGGGACAGCATACCCGTGCCGTCCTTCAGAGCTCCACGTGCATATGCAGGAGTGACGTCATCGCGGCTCGGCCAATCAGATGGCTGCAATACTCGAACCCGGAAGGAAGACCGGGTGAAGATGGAAGCCCTGTCAGCGGTGACAGTGCGCTGCTGGAGGGCTTTGTTCTAAGTATTTCATAATGTGCTAGTATGCAATGCATACTAGCACATTATGCTATTGTCTTGCAGTTTTTCTTTTTTTTTTTTTTTAGTGTCGTTTACTACCGCTTTAAACCTTTTTTATCCATTTCTTCTAGCGTTGCTCCGATACGGGAATAAACTCTGAAGGTTTCTCCGACGGAATTCCGCTCAAGCTGTCTTTGCATACACGCGGTCACACCGACCGTCCAGAACGCGATGACATACAACACGTACGACGGGGATAGAAAAAGGAAGTTCAATAGCCAGTAGCCAATAGCTTCCGTCTCGTACTTGCTTCAGAGCATGCGTCGTTTTTGGTGCGTCGGAACAGCATACAGACGAGCGGGTTTCCCGATAGGAATTGGTTCAGTAGGAAAAATTTAGAACATGTTCCCTTTCTAGGTCCGTCAGAATTTTCGATGTAAAAAGTCCAATGGGGCATACACACGATCAGAATATACGATGAAAAGCTCCCGTCTGACTTTTTCTATCGGAAATTCCGCTCGTGTGTACACGGCATAATAGTTTTACATAATGGGTAACATCCACACACGTAGGACACCCAACATTCTAGGTGATTTGTTCTGTGCACAACTGTCTCAGTTTGTCCTCCTCACTCAGCTAATGTAACCTCAGTGCTAATGGAGAGGAGCAGGAGAAGGGCAAATATGGATGCTGTGCAGGTGCCTGACATCTTCTTTATCAACCGATGATGTCACTGGTTACTAGGGCACCCATGGCTAGAAGGCTGTAATGATCCACCAACTGATACATTTTGGGCAATTTTTAGACATTTCCCACAGCACTCCCGAAGAAACCTGAAGGCACCATAGGCGTGCGCACAGGGTGTGCCAGGTGTGCCTGGGCACACCCTAATTGCCTTGTGTGCTGCTTATTACCCCCTGTTTAGACCACTGATATTTAATTCCCCCCCCCCCAAAAATGTTACACAAGCCCAAAAATGTTGGGAAAAGAAAATTAACAAAATTACACTGTCCACTGCCCTACTGACACCATCAGTACATATACACATGCATATGTATTTGAGCTTTGGGGTGCACACCCTAATGCAAGAGGCTGCGCACACCTATGGAAGGCACCCTGGTTCAAAAAGGCTTCTTTAGACACAGTGCAGACCAAGGCATGCTAAGTTAGTAAACAGGATAAGGCTAACTGCTAGAAGACCACCGGCAATACTGGTAACTAGTCCTTTGCCCCTTCCTGCCTATTTTGGACTCAGCTGCCAGAGTTCAGATCCTCTTTAAAGCGGCAGTAAACTCTGTTTTACCACTTATTATACCTACAGTATAGGTACTGTGAATATCTCCTACACTTGAACGGTTTAGGAGATATTCAGAGTGCGTGCAGCCGGTGACGTCACCAGTGGATGTGCTCTGAAGGTTCGGCATACTGTGCCAGACTTCAATGAAGAGAAGATTCTAGACAGTCAAAATCAAATGCCTTTATTAAAAAAAAAAGGAGGTAATAATCCAAAAAGTACAAGCCACAGCAAACAACGGATCACAGGAGCTGACGCGTTTCACACTTTTAAAAGTGCTTATTCATAGCCAGAAACTTCCCTTCATCCAATTACCCATGCTTAGCCAGCACCTGCTCTTCCTTTTCTGAGAGCTAGATTTCCAGACACCCTTCCTAGAGCGGCATCTCTCTTCCCCATACTGTGCCGGACCTTAAGAGCCACGCCGTTAATGCTGGCTCCCACGCGCATGCACATGAGTGATGTCATAGCGCCCCTGGCCTCTAAAGTAGCAGGAGGCCATGTACCCGGAAGAAAGACCGGGTCAGGACGGAAGTCCTCTCAGCAGTGACAGCGCGCCGCTGGAGGGCTTCGTTTTAAGGTAAGTCTCTCATAATGTGCTAGTATGTGATGCTTACTAGCATACTAGTACATGTAGGATTTTTTTTTTTCTTCAACTACCGCTTTAAGAAGTTATTTTTATGTAGATCTGATTACATATTCAAGTTAGGCATTAAAGCAGAAAGAAACCCTCTAAAACATTTCTAGAAGGTAGAGAGTTTTCTGTCTTCTGTTATGCCGCGTACACACGGTCGGACTTGTCGGCTACAAAAGTCCAACAGCCTGTCCGACAGACTTTCGATGGACTTTTGTCAGACTTTTGGCGGACTTTTGGCGGACTTGCGGCAGACTTTCTTACGAACGGACTTGCCTACATACGATCACACAAAAGTCCGACGGATTCGTACGTGATGACGTACACCGGACTAAAATAAGGAAGTTGATAGCCAGTAGCCAATAGCTGCCCTAGCGTGGGTTTTTGCCCGTCGGACTAGCATACAGAAGAGCGGATTTCTGGGTCCGGCGTAGTTACGACGTAAAGATTTGAAGCTAGGGCTGGGAAAAAAATCGATTTAAATCTTGAATCGAGTTGAGAGGTCAAATCGATTCAAAATTTAAGCAAATCGATTTTTTTAGATTTTTTTTTTTTTCACCGCGCCGGTCCCGAGGCGCTGCGGGCATGAGTTTTTAGGCGAGGCCGCGGCTTCGGCCTAGTCCGCGGCTACGGCCGGACGCCACGGACTAGGCCGAAGCCGTGGCCTCGCCTAAAAACTCATGCCCGCAGCGCCTCCGGACCGGCGCGGACACCGCTCCGGGCCTGAAGAGCTGCCGGCAAGGAGTTTTTAGGTGAGGCTGCGGCTTCGGCCTAGTCCGCCAGGCCGGACGCCGCGGACTAGGCCGAAGCCGCGGCCTCGCCTAAAAGCTCATGCCCGCAGCGCCTTGGGACCGGCGCGGTTTCCAAAAAAACAAAAACAAAAAAAAAACTCGATTCGAATCGTGAATCGAGTTTTTTTTAAGAGAATCGAAGATTTTTTTTTTTACGAAAATCTCCCAGCCCTATTCGAGGCATGTTTCAAATCTAAAGTCCGTCAGATTTGCGGCTGGAAAAGTCAGCTGAAAGTCCGGGGAAGCCCACACACGATCAGATTGTCAGCCGTATTTTGTCCTTCGGTGTCCATCGGACTTTTGTAGATGAAAAGTCCGACCGTGTGTACGCGGCATTAAAAACGTTTAACCCTTTCTCCTAGCAATTTTCCTTTTGTAACACTGCCTGCCGTGCATACACAGTGGTGTGTACTCTCCTGGAGCACTCCCAGCATCTATAAGATGCCGAAAATGAAAACAGGTTTCTGGATGATACAACTCACATACGCAGCACAGTATTTACACAAAGGTGGCTGTCCAATGACCAACGCTGGAAGACACAGTGTTGGGTATGGCCTCTGGCTTACATTATGATTCACAGGGCTTTAATAATCTAAATGTCATCCAATTAAGGTTCTCATCAACTTGAAATGACCTTTTTCATTCCAGCTAACAGGAATGTAATTTTACAAATCTAAACCCCAATACAGTTAAAAAATAACCTACATCAGTTTTCCTTAACTGGAGGTGTCCAAACACCTTAGGGGTACAGAAATCAATTGGTAGTTTTATAGAACTGGACCTCTGAATACATTAAAAAAAAAAAACAGGATTCTCTGCATTATTGATTTTGAAGTGGAGAAATCAACTTGTTAGATGTCATGCAAGTAAAGGCCTGTGGCGCAGAGCTCTGAGCTTGTGTCAATGGCAGCAGGTTATTTACTGACCAATGCATTTCACCTGCTCCATGCAGGTTCTGCATTCCCATAGACATGTATGCAGTGGCGGCCGGTGGTAATTTTTTTGGGGGGTGGGAATGGCAAACAGTATGCCAATGACACCCCCCAGCCGGTCGGTAGCACCTACCCCATCGCTTCACCGGCAGCTTCCCCTGCTCGGCGGCAGGCTCCCTCTCCCCTGCTCTCCACGGGTCATCACGGCGGCAGCCTCACGTTCCCCTGCTCTCCACGGGTCATCACGGCGGCAGCCTCACGTTCCCCTGCTCTCCACGGGTCATCACGGCGGCGGCAGCTTCCCTCCCCTCCCTCCTTCGGGAGGCTTCTATTTTTTTATTTTTCAGAGACATGCGCTGTCTCTTCTGCAATCAAATGCCCCTACCTGCCCACTCGCTGTCTCCTTCGGCACTGTAAACTGGGCTGTGCATTTGCAGCTCAGCTTACAGTGCAGGGCCTATCTCTGAGCGCTGGGATGGCGGCCTCCTGTGCATATTCGAGGAATGACATCATCCCCCGACGGCCAATGAAGCGGCCCAAAGACTGGCACTCAGAAGAAGATGCCGACGCAGGACCGATAGGCAGATAAATATAGAGACTTTAGTTCTGCTTTAAGAGCCATTTCACACCACATACAGTCCAGTGTGTTTTTTTTCTGCATCAAAAACGCATGGAAAGTAGGTTATATGGTTTACAATGGGATAGTTCACACCAGTGTGGTCAGTTCAAGGGTGTTTCCAGCTCCAGAAAAAAGTAGAACCTGGCGCAATTTTTCTGCACTGGATTGTACTGGAACGCTGTAAAATGCATAATAAATGCACCAGAATGCACCAAAAACACATAAAAAAAGCATGGAAAGTAGGTTATATGGTTTCTAATGGCATAGTTTACACCAGTGCAGTCAGGTCAAGGGCAGTTCAGTTTCAGAAAAAAAAAAATAGAACATGCTGCATTTTTCCTGCACTGGAATGCGGTAAAACCTATAAAAAATGCACTGGAATGCACCAAAAATGCATGGGAAGTAGGTTATATAGTTTCCAATGGCCTAGTTCAGTGTTTCTCAACCCTGTCCTCAAGTACCCCCAATAGGCCATGTTTGCAAGTTTTCCTTAGTCTTGCACAGGTGCTTTAAATCAGAGTCAATGGCTTGGTATTTTGGACAGCTTTTTTATCTAAGAAAAATTCCCAATGGCTTGTTGGGGGTACTTGAGGACAGGGTTGAGAACCATTGGCCTAGTTCACACCAGTGCGGTCAGTTCAAAGATGTTTCAGCTCCTGCACTGTACTGGGATGCAGTAAAACGCATAAAAAATGCACTGGAACACATCAAAAACGCAATCGGCCCCAGAACAGTAAAAAAAAAAAAAAAGGAAAAAAAAAACCAAACTTTAACGTGCATGCAGAAATGCATCCAGAACGAATCTGGAGTATGTTTTTGTGGTGCGAACTGCCCCTAAATGTACTTTTTGGAGCCAACACTATCAGTAACTGTACCTCAATTCCCTGTTTTGATCTCACAAACACAAGAGCAGTACAGTTTCTGAATATATCTTGAAAATAATGTCAGGATCCACCCAGATACCTGACTGGCGGTGGCTCAACCTCTTAGCACGTCGCTGAGAGCCTGAACCAGCCACTTCCTCTTCCTCTACAGCCTGGCGCTCCAGTGAGCATTAGAGGGGCAAAGCAGAGAGCCAGAGACTGACAGTCACCTCAGTAAAGACCAGGAACTGAGCGATCAGCGGTCATGTGATCACTTAGTTCTCGTTCTTCGAGCCGGTAAAGGATGCTGCAGCCACACACAGTATCTCACAAAAGTGAGTACACCCCTCACATTTTTGTAAATATTTTATTGTATCTTTTCATGTGACAACACTGAAGAAATGACACTTTGCTACAATTTAAAATAGTGAGTGTACAGCTTGTATAACAGTGTAAATTTGCTGTCCCCTCAAAATAACTCAATACACAGCTATTAATGTCTAAACCGCTGGCAACAAAAGTGAGTACACACCTAAGTGAAAATGTCCAAATTGGGCCCAAAGAGTCAATATTTTGTGTGGCCACCATTATTTTCCAGCACTGCCTTAACCCTCTTGGGCATGGAGTTCACCAGAGCTTCACAGGTTGCCACTGGAGTCCTCTTCCACTCCTCCATGAAGACATCACGAAGCTGGTGGATGTTAGAGACCTTCTGCTCCTCCACCCCACAATTCTCCTTTAATACATACGCTAAAATCCTTATGATTTTCAGCTGTTCTGGTTCTGGCTTCTTATGCCGCGTACACACAGTCGGACTTTTCGGCTACAAAAGTTTGACAGCCTGTCCGACAGACTTTCGATGGACTTTTGTCAGACTTTTGGCGGACTTTTGGCGGACTTGCGGCGGACTTTCTTACGAACGGACTTGCCTACATACGATCACACAAAAGTCCGACGGATTCGTACGTGATGACGTACACCGGACTACAATAAGGAAGTTGATAGCCAATAGCTGCCCTAGCGTGGGTTTTTGTCCGTCGGACTAGCACACAGACGAGCGGATTTCTGGGTCCGGCGTAGTTACGACGTAAAGATTTGAAGCATGTTTCAAATCTAAAGTCCTTTAGATTTGAGGCTGGAAAAGTCCACTGAAAGTCCGCTGAAAGTCCGGGGAAGCCCACACACAATCGGATTGTCAGCCAGCTTTAGTCCGTCGGGGTCCGTCGGACTTTTGTAGACGAAAAGTCCGACCGTGTGTACGCGGCATTAGGTACCTCATATATAAAGTACTGGTATAGGATTGATGATGATGGTGATGTTCACAACCTGGCAAAAGGGGGCATCTTGGGCACTCCTACAGGGTCTGTAATCTCAAAAAAGGTTCCTCAGCAATACATTTTAGGATACTTTAAAGTGCTATAAAAAAAAAAAAAAAACCCATCAACTCAGTTGAAGTTGCTGTCTAAAAGTTCTGAAAGTCCTGTGACCTCTTGTTTTTTTCTATGGTCAGAGAACTTCCTCTGTGACAAGAATGATATGTATGATCCAGACTGGAGAGGTACATTTTCCCACGGCAATCTCTCCATCCAATCTCACACTGTCTGTACATGTCACGCTTTTACTTTAGATTGATATACATCCTCTTCCAGTCCCCATCTCCTTTCCCCTCCCGTAACGATGGCCTCGCCATCTTCCGTATCGTTCCCCTCATCCACATCACAAGCCCTCTGTTGAGCTTGGAGACCCAGCTGAGATGAAAGTTCTCCGCAGTCTCCGCATAGTGATACTCGGTGCCGCCACGATCATTAATTTACTGCCAAAAGCCTCTTTTAGGCGTCTGATGAATAGTTTTCATCATTTACAAACCTGACATGCCTGGTATGCCTTGATGTGCAAAATTCAGAACAAAAGCCGTTGTCGCAGAGTCCTATTGTAGATACTTTTCATGCAGGATCAAAGCCCAGAGCACGCTGAGGTCCAAGCTATCTTTGTAGGCCTTTCTGGCATCCCACGAGTTAAAAGAAGCTTGTTGGCCATCGGGGAACGGTTAACGAGCTGTAGAAAGTGCCAGGTCTGCTTTGGCGTAGCTGAGGTTAACGCACGAAATCCTTTACTGCAGAGGAAAATCACATGGCGTTCGCAGTCCCTAAGATACTACTAAAGGGAGATGATGTACAGCCTGTAATAACTTCTGACATGTCATGGAAAAACTGGCTTAATGTTTTAAGGGCCTAATTTCAGCCGCTGTCAGGGAATATTAAATGACACTATCAGTAAACATGCAACTGGATCTGTTTATAGGTCAATTGTACCTGGGAGCAGAGCACCTGACAGGCGATTGTGAAGAAAGATGACACGGTTGGGTTGTGGCCGGTGACATGAAAATGGTACTGAGAGTTTGGGGGGCAAAAAAAAATAAAAAATAAAAAATTTCATTACATTAAAAAGAAAATATCTTTAAAATGTACCTGGAAAAAAAAATAGGAAACATCGGTCACTGTAGCAATGGATGATGTTATATGAAAAAATAAAAATAAAAAAAAGAGAAGAAGAAAAAAAAAGAATCTTCTGTTACTGGGGGGGGGGATTGGGTTGAATAGGTATTAAAATAAATCTCTTACACGGTTCAAGCCAAAAATGATTGTGCAGCAAATTTATGGATTATGCCAAAGTAGAAATTCCCAGTTTTGTTCTTAGAGCTGAAAAAGAAAAAAAAAGGAAGAAAAAAAATATTTTCTTTCTTGAGGATGTATTTTTGGGTGTGTTTACTGTTCTTTGTATTTGTGTTTTTTTTTCTTTCTTTAGAGGATGTGTTTACTTTTCTTGGCATTTGTGTTTTTTTTCCTTTTTCTTGTACTGGATTTTTGTATATTTTTGCTTTGTACTCTTTCTTTATTTTTTTTTTGTGGAAAAAAATTGTAAAATAATGAGGCTAATAATTTTGCCACAAAAAAAGTTCCAAGATAGTTGAATGCAGCTTTTTTTTTATCACCCTCAGGATCCAATAAAGCTCATTGCAAACCTAAAAACTACCTCAAGGCCACCTTCACACTGAGGCGCTTTACAGGCGTTTTAGCGTTAAAAATAGCGCCTGCAAAGGGCCTGTAAAGCGCTTCTCCTGTCACTCCAGTGTGAAAGCCCGAGTGCTTTTCACACTGGAGCTGTGCGCTTGCAGGACGCTAGAAAAAGTCCTGCAAGCAGCATCTTTTGGGGCGGTGCGGAAGTGGTGTATACACCACCCCTAAACCGCCCTGCCCATTGAAATGAATGGGCAATGCTGCCGAAACGCTGTGTGTGTTATAGCAGAAAGTAAAAAATATTGTTTTCTTTTTCAAAATCGGCGGCTTTTTTTGTTGATAGCGCAAAAAATAAAAAACACAGAGGTGATCAAATACCACGAAAAGAAAGCTCTATTTGTGGGAAAAAAGGACATACATTTTGTTTGGGTACAGCACTGCACAATTGTCAGTTAAAGCAATGCAGTGCCGTATCGCAAAAAAATGGCCTGGTCATTAAGGGGGTGAAACCTTCCGGGGCTGAAGTGGTTAAAGTGACTAAGCTCACATCATTAAAAACTATCAATAAATGGTGTATTACATGCTGTTCATACTCACTCAGTCACTATGAGATTTGTTTTCTGTATTCTGCAAAAAACCTGGTTGATCCTGCTGCTCTCGACTACGGCTATTGACGAAACGCGTCAGTTTTATTGTTTTATTGTCACTCTGATGTACCAATAAACAACATTTCAAGGATTACAGTTTTGCCGGCTCTTCTCACTCCTGCTGCTCTCTATCTCTCCTTCTGTCCATGTCCCCAATTCAGCTAAGGATTTTGCAGAGCAGTGTTGGCAGCTCTGCACATGCTCAGTTTTCAGTGAGTTTCTATGCTGAGCATTTTCATCCATAATATGCATTAAGATAAAAAAACGTTCTGCCTTTACAACCCCTTTATATTTCCGTGAAATAAAAATAATTACAATTTTACGGTTAAAAAATAATAATAATAATAAAATGGCATAGTAGCAACCTGCATGTGTCAGAAATGTTCAGAGGATCCTGTGCTGTCTTTTTCTTTATACTCAGAAAATGTCAGCATTTTGTCTGCCGTCTACACAGAATGTTAAATGGGTGTGTCAGTGAAAATGAATAAAGCAATAAATAAAACAAAGACTAATAAAAAAAATTAAATCATTTCTTGCATAAGTCAGCTTTAAAAAGATGCGCTTAAAAATAGGTAAGCCATACTCGGAAGGTCATATGATAAAAGACAAAGCAACATCTGGTAATGATGTGGAAAATACAACAACATAGTATATACAGTCACAGCAAGAGCTTCCTGCAGATGTATAGTAATAAAAAGACCTAAACATCCCAGCACAGTAAAGCTCACATGCTCTAGACAGGCCTATAATTATTTTACTTGTTTCTGCCCACTTGTTTAGAGGGTGAAAAAATACCATAAAATGTGTGTAAGCAACAGCCATGCCTTCCCCATCACACTTATTTAACCACTTGACCTCCGGAAGGTTCTCCCTTCCTGACCAGGCCATAATGGAATTGGGTCAAATTTATTTAGATGTTTTGAAAGTTTATATGTCAAAATTGGTGTTTTTTTTTAATTCCACGTATAGAATCTTTTTCTCTGTGCAGTGCTTCCAGGGCGAATCAGAGAGATTCACCATGTCGGTGCTGACCAATCAGAATTGTTCTGGTCTGTCCCAGAAGCCCTACACAGAGGAGAGGAAGACAGGCATAGATTTCAAATCCCTGGACTGCTGCACTGACAGCATCCCCGGAGGTAGGTACAGAGGGGACCGGAGGGATTTGGAAAGTGGGGATACAGTGTTAGTTCACCTTTACATTTCTTCTATAAAAAGGTGAACTAATTCTTATTACAAAACCGTGGCTTTTTGTTCAAAGGTTGTTGGCTCCAACTTGTCTTGCACACGCACGGTCACACAAATGTTGGCCAACAATTTACAAACGTAGTGACATACAAGACGTACGTGATGTCTCCATTAGGAATGCTAGTTTTACAAGACCAAGCGCTTGCGGCTCATACTTGATTCCGAGCATGCGTGGACTTTTGTGAGACGGACTTATGTACACACGATCGGAAAGTCCAACAACAAAGTTTTGTTGGCAGAAAATTTGAGAACCTGCTAGCCAACATTTGTTGGCAGAAAGTCCGACAACAAATGTTCGATAGAGCATACACACGGTCGGACTTTCCGCCAACAAGCTCACATCCAACATTTCCCGTCGGAAAGTCTGACCGTGTGTATGCGGCATTAGAGCTATTGTGTTGTGTAAATGACTGGCATTTAGAAGCAGGTAAAGAGATACATGGAATAAAGTGAAAAGGAGCATAAAGCTCCACCTGCTGGCTTAAAAATATTTAGAAGATAAAATATGAATGTGAAAAAGATTGAGCTATAAAAGGCAAAACATTTTTTTTAGTTTTGGGCAGAGTGGAGATGGATTTGAATACCTGTCGGGTTTTTATTGCTACCTCTTCCCTCTCTATTTGTCCTGTATACCATTATCATTGAATGTGAAATAAAAAGAAAAAAAATCCAAAATTTTGGGTTGTCCCCAGAACAGCAATAGAGGGGAAATCTTCCAATGGGGACACTAGTTATGGTGACCTGGGGGGCCCAAGGGATCCCCTAGTTTGCAGGGATTTCCTCTTACTTCCCATTTTGGCTATGGGACAAGAAATGATGAAAAATCACTTCAATGGGACAAATGGCAAAAAAGAAAAAAAAAAAGAAAGTTCTACTTTAGGAAAACAAAATATTAACGTGCAAGATTATATATTTATCTGAGAGAGAGAGAGTCTGAGAAAATGAGAATTTATCTATATAGATATATATCTATATATATAGATATACAGTATAAATCTATATATAGATATATATTTAGGATGGAGGGATGAATGGTTAAAATCCCTGTCCAGTTTTTTTGTGTTTTTTTCCTTCTACCATTAGTGAGATTTTACCTTAAAGAAGAACTATAGGCAAAACTTTTTTGGATAGAGTAAGGGAGGGTTATAGCTCTGTTGGGTTTATTTTTTGCCATCTGTGCCTTATTGCGGTCCAAATCATTTGGAGGAGGGGTGTTATGGGTGTGGGATTGTTTTTCAGGGGTTGGGCTTGGCCTATTAGTTCCAGTGAAGGGAACTCTTAAGGTGTCAGCATACTAAGACATTTTGGACAATTGTATGCTCCCAACTTTGTGGGAACAGTTTGGGGATGGCCCCTTCCTTTTCCAACATGACTGCACACCAGTGCACAAAGCAAGGTCCATAAAGACATGGATGAGTGAGTTTGGGGTGGAGGAACCTGACTGGCCTGCACAGAGTACTGACCTCAACCCAATAGAACACCTTTGGGTGCGCAGTCATGTTAGAACACGAAGGGGCCATTCCCAAACTGTACCCACAAAGTTTGGAGCATAAGATTGTCCAAAATGTCTTGGTATTCTGCCGCCTTAAGAGTTCCCTTCACTGGAACTAAGGGGCCAAGCCCAACTCCTGAAAAACAACCCCACACTATAATCCCCCCTCCACCAAATGATCAGGACCGGTGCACAAAGCAAGGTCCATAAAGACATGTATGAGTGAGTTTGGGGTGGAGGAACTTGACTGGCCTGCACAGAGTCATGATCTCAACCTTTGGGATGAATTAGAGTGGAGACTGCGAGCCAGGCCTTCTCGTCCACATTAGTGCCTAACCTCACAAATGCACTTCTGGAAGATTGGTCAAACTTTCCCATAGACACACTCCTAAAGCTTGTGGACAGTCTTCCCAAAAGAGTTGAAGCTGTTATAGCTGCAAAGGGCGGGCCAACCCGATATTGAAACCTACGGACTAAGACTGGGATACCAATAAAGTTCATGTGCGTGTAAAGGCAGGCGTCACAATACTTTTGGTAATATAGTGTATGTAACATATGTTTTCCAGTTTTTCCATTTTATCCCATACTGGGCAGAAATTGCAACATGTGTTGGCCTCCAAAGAATAATTGGTATCCATTAGTGGCTGAGAGCGTAACCAACCAGTGACAGTGACCGTAATGTGGATAGTCATTAGTGGACTAGCCCCATGGTATGTCTCTGCACGCCTAGCTGACTGATCTATCCATTCTGGCCAAGTATACTGATGCAAACTGGGAATCCATCCAGAACATTTCATGATCATGCTTGACAAACAGAATTCTAAAGAAGCCTGGATGAAACACAAAACTCATTCACATGTCAAATGAACAGCTATCTACCTGTGTGAAAAGAAAATATTCCACTGGGTTTGGGCCTGTTGCTTTTAATAATATCCAGTTTAATGCATCCTGGACACCAACTAGCTGATGCACATGATGTATGCTACATAATATGCAGGTTATACTATAAATCATCAGAGGAAAAAATATGAAGTGTACCTAACCTGATTATGTACACGAACCAGTGATCATCATCTAACCTAGTAGGCATGTCTATTATTATTATTATTATACAGGATTTATATAGCGCCAACAGTTTACGTAGCGCTTTACAACTTGAGGGCAGACAGTACAAATACAATACACTTTAATACAGTAGGAATCAGAGGGCCCTGCTCCTTAGAGCTTGCAATCTAATGCCGTGTACACACGCCCGGACTTTTCGGCATCAAAGGTCCGACGACCTTTCCGACGGACTTTCGACGGAGTTGCGACGGACTTTTGACGAGCTTTCTAATGAACGGACTTGCCTACACACGATCACACCAAAGTCTGACAGATTCGTACGTGATGACGTACGACTGGACTAAAATAAGGAAGTTGATAGCCAGTAGCCAATAGCTGCCCTGGTGTCGGTTTTCGTCCGTCGGACTAGCATGCAGAACAATGGATTTTTCGACCAGACTCGAATCCGTCGGAAAGATTTGAAACATGTTTCAAATCTAAAGTCCGTCTGATTTTCGACCAAAAAGAAGGCGGCATATCGCTTTCTGAATGTCTGCCAAACCAGTCTAAACTGATCCACCAAGGCTCGCTTTTTTGATTTGCTTTGAGAATTAGTATATATTAATCTTCAAACATCTAAGTATGTGGTTACAACACATACAGTATGTGTAAACTGCAAATGCCGAAAGCAACTCTTCTTCTGATCACCCAGTTTTGTAATGCAAATGCCCCTGTAGGACACTGCAAAAGGCTCTGAAAAATGTACTTTTCACCAATAAAGCAAAGCAGCTCAAACTAAATAAGCACTGTGATTGGATAGTGAAGGGGCAGCAGTTCATGGATAATGTAATCTCCATGCCCTCTTCTCCAATCAGGAAGCTGCATTTGTTAGATTTTCAGCATTGACAGTGAAGTAAAGTCTTATTGGGCAACAACGCTTGACTCCCTTGTCCAGTATGAATGCTCATTTGTAGCTGTGCCAGCATCTTCATTACAACCTGCAGTAGGTGCAACTGTGATTGCTCACCTGTTTGTACTCCCTATCTAGGGACAAAATTTGTCTCCTTCAAATCCACCAACCCTTATGCCGCGTACACACGAGCGGACTTTACGGTGGACTTTGCCCGGCGGACTTTTCGACGTACTTTCCGACGGACTTTGTGAACGAACGGACTTGCCTACACACAATCCACCAAAGTCCGTCGAATTCGTACGTGATGACGTACGACCGGACTAAAACAAGGAAGTTCATAGCCAGCAGCCAATAGCTGCCCTAGCGTGGCTTTTTGTCCGTCGAACTAGCATACAGACGGCGGACTTTTCGACCGGACTCGATTTCAACGGATAAATTTTAAACAAGTTTCAAATCTAATTCCGTCCAACTTTTGAGAAAACAAAGTCCGCTGGAGCCCACACACATCGAATTGTCCGACGAAATCCAGTCCGCCGGGCAAAGTCCGCCGTAAAGTCCGCTCGTGTGTACGCGGCATGAGTTTTCTAATCACCTAGTGTGCCATCATGTGATCTGTTGAAGCACCACTTTTTGAGAGGGACTCGCCACCACTGCAGTCTAGGACCTGTGGGGACCTTACCGATAGCCTGCAAATGGGAATTGTTCATGTCAACATGGACACCCAAAGAAGAATCTTCCCACTGTGCAGTCAAGAAAACAGATGATCTGGGACCAAGTACATCATGTGACCATGGATTTAGGTGAGTATTTGAGTCATTTAGATTAGATTAAGTTTTGAATTGCTGCAGCAATTATCTAGAGGGCTTGAGGGCTATTGTTACTGGGGCGAGTCCCTGTCCAAAATTTAACATTGAGGAATACACAACTAAATTACATTTGGGTCTTCTATACCTTCCTACAATTATGTATTACAATATCCCCCTGCCTGCAGCAAAGGGGGGGGGGGGGTGCTTGGCATTCAAAAGGGTTAACCCTGTGCTCAGAGTCCTCCAGAGTTTTGAGCTCTATGGTTGGCAGCAGAGCTCCATAACACAACGTCACGAACCTGTTCAATCACAACAGATGAAATGTGAATGCTGATGAATGGTGTGATCAAACTGAAGGTAATGTGACAAACTAGCTCTGGCTCTCTTCTATCCATTATGTCTTTCATTCTTTGTGGCTCAGTCACAGCAAAGGAAATCGCAGGGTGACAGAATTTCTGAAGCAGCATCCATCTTTAAAACAAATCTAACAGTGGAATGTTCGGAGAATTCCATGTGATGGGGAATGCTCGGAGAACGCCTAAACAATATATAGAAAGCTAAATCAAGTGTCAATCAAAGCTGATATTTTTCAACCCGCAACCATTTAAAGGACTAGCCCACCCAAGAAAAAAAATTATATTTTGTTTTTAGTTTGAGGTTTGTAGATGGGACTCCCCTACCCAATTTCTTATATTTCTCGTTGGAGAAGAATTCTTTACTCTTAAGTAGTAATGAGCTTGGGTGTGTTTAAACTATGGTAGGTAGGTACAGTGAGGGAAAAAAGTATTTGATCAGCTGCTGATTTTGTATGTCTTTTTACTGACAAATAAACAATCAATCAGTCTATAATTTAATGGTAGTTTTATTTTAACAGTGAGAGACAGAATAACAACAAAAATATCAAGAAAAACGCATTTCAACAGTTGGTGCGATTATTTGCAAATGGAAGAATCACAAAATAACTGCCAATCTCCCTCAGTCTGGGGCTCTCTGCCAGATCTCACCTCGTGGAGTTTCAATGATCATGAGAACGGTGAGGAATCAGCTCAGAACTACACGGGAGAATCTTGTCAATGATCTCGAGGCAGCTGGGACCATAGTCACCAAGAAAACAATTGGTAACAAACTCTGCAAAGGACTGAAATCCTGCAGCGCCCCCAAGGTCCCACTGCTGAAAAAAGCACATGTACAGGCCCTTCTGAAGTTTGCTAATGATGATGAATGATTTAGAGGCAAACTGGGTGAAATTGTTGTGGTCAGATGAGAACAAATTCAAGCTCTTTGGCATCAACTCAACTCGCCATGTTTGGAGAAGGAGGAATGCTGTCTATGACCCCAAGAATCCCATCCCCACCGTCAAATATGGAGGTGAAAACATTATGCCTCGGGGGTGTTCTTCTGCTAAGGGAACAGGACAACTTCACCGCATCAAATAGACGATGGACGGGGGCCATGTGCTGTCAAATCTTGGGTGAGAACCTCTTCTCTCAGCCTTGGCATTGAAAATGGGTCATGGATGGGTAAAAACGCATTTCAACAGTTGGTGCGATTATTTGCAAATGGAAGAATCACAAAATAACTGCCAATCTCCCTCAGTCTGGGGCTCCATGCAATATCTCACCTCGTGGAGTTTCAGTGATCATGAGAACGGTGAGGAATCAGCCCAGAACTACACCGGAGAATCTTGTCAATGATCTCAAGGCAGCTGGGACCATAGTCACCAAGAAAACAATTGGTAACAAACTCCGCGAAGGACTGAAATCCTGCAGCGCCCCCAAGGTCCCACTGCTGAAAAAAGCACATGTACAGGCCCTTCTGAAGTTTGCTAATGATGATGAATGATTTAGAGGCAAACTGGGTGAAAGTGTTGTGGTCAGATGAGACCAAATTCAAACTCTTTGGCATCAACTCAACTCGCCATGTTTGGAGAAGGAGGAATGCTGTCTATGACCCCAAGAACCCCATCCCCACTGTCAAATATGGAGGTGGAAACATTATGCCTTGGGGGTGTTTTTCTGCTAAGGGAACAGGCCAACTTCACTGCATCAAATAGACGATGGACGGGGGCCATGTGCTGTCAAATCTTGGGTGAGAACCTCTTCTCTCAGCCTTGGCATTGAAAATGGGTCATGGATGGGTATTCCAGCATGACATTGACCCAAAACACACGGCCAAGGCAACAAAGGAGTGGCTCAAGAAGACGCACATTAAGGTCCTGGAGTGGCCTAGCCAGTCTCCAGACCTTAATCTCAAAGAAAATATGTGAAGGGAGCTGAAGGTTCAAGTTACCAAACGTCATCCTCAAAACCTTAATGACTTGGAGAGGATCGCAAAAAGGAATTGGACAAAATCCCTCCTGAGATGTGTGCAAACCTGGTGGCCAACTACAAGAAATGTCTGACCTCTGTGATTGCCAACAAGGGTTTTGCCACCAAGTACTAACTCATGTTTTGTGAAGGGGTCAAATACTTATTTCACTCATTAAAATGCAAATCAATTTATAACTTTTTTGAAATGTTTTTTTCTGGATATTTTTGTTACTCACTGTAAAGGCTTGTAGATGGAGTCACCTACCCAAATTCTTATATTTCTCAAGGGCTTTGAAGAAGAATTCCTTACCCTTGAGTAGTGATAAGCTTGAACTAGGATCCGAACCCATGTGTGCAAGCCGATCAGGAAGCTGTCACCTTTATGGGGCATTCATCTGCGGCCAGGGCAGCCGCATGTAGACAAGGGGCATGTATATGTGCAGCTGGGGACAGGGAATGCCCTGGCCGCATATGATTGGCCTGTACAGGTGACAGCTTTCTGGTGGTCTTGAAAACGTGGGTTTGGATCCTAGTTCAAACATGCCCAAGATCATCACTGCTCAAGAGTAAAGAATTCTTCTCCAAGACCCCCTAAGAAATATAAGAAATCGGGTAGGAGACTCCATCTACAAGCCTCTACCCTACCTATCCTAGTTCAAACAAGCCTAAACTCATCACAACTCAAGGGTAAATAATTCTTCTCCAAAACCCCCTAAGAAATATAAGAAATTGGGTAGGAGACTCCATCTACAAGCCTCTACTTACCTATCCTAGTTCAGACACGCCCAAGCTCTTCACTACTGATGAGTTAACACTTGAGGGTCTATTTAGTAAAAGTCAAATTTACTGCTTTAGAAATATGCCCCTTGCTGTTTTGAGCATCACTTTTCTCATTTGACTCCTCAGGCAGTAGGAGTATGGCTAGGTTTAAAACTCTTCCTCTGCATTCCGGTTAACTTTTTGTATGTTTCTGATACACATTGATTTGCTTTTTTTTGGTTTGTCCAATGAAAGTCAAATAGGGCAGAGTTTTCTAGGGGTAGGGGCTTGTTCTTTTGAGCTAAAAATGCATAGTATATGCGCTGCCACTGAAGCTTATGGAGCCAAAATGCATGTTGATGCACCAGAAAAATGCATCTGTACTAATTTTTCCAACAGTTGGCAATGCAAATGTGAATAGGCCCCATAGAAATGGATGACAATCTGTTGGCCTACATGAGTGTGTGTTTAATTGTATAGAGGTGTGAATGGGGCCTAGGACTTCAATCTGTATGTGTCAAAGACAGAAATTGCAGTCAGGAGATATCCCTGCCAGGAAAGGAAGTGACTGTGATACAGACCAGCAAAGAACCACTCATAGCTAAAATTTGGTTTTGGGTGGACCTTAAAGTGGAATTCAAGCCAATCATTAACTCTTCTTGAAATTTTTCCCTAGCCCCTCTTACTCATTCTGTCTACCCTGTATAAAAAGATATCTGTATACTTAACTTTTTTTAGTCTACTCCGGTCCAGTAATGTGATCCTGCAGATCCGGCTCCCTTGTGGAGCGCTTGACGACGACTGGAAATTCTAGAAGCCCTGATTTCACCCTGATAGGCTCCCATGGCCCAGCCATTGTCAGCACTCCCTTTTCTCCCTTGCAGCTGCAACTCACTGACTCAGGATCACGTGACTGGAGCAGTCCAAAGAAAAATAAGTATACACAGTATAGGCAGGATATGTAGAGGGCATTTTTAGGAATAATTAGTGTTACGCTTGAATTCCACTTTAAAATGTGTGTTCAATTACATTTTTCAGCTGCCTGGAAGTTTTCTGCAAGCATTGGTTCACAAGCTTCCCAGACCCTAATACTAAGGCCAAATCTACCATAATGAGCATTTCCATTATGTGTGAATTTAAAAAGGTAAATTACATGCTGGCTTCTAAATTCCCAGCTCCATACAACTGGACCACTATGCAGAGAAAATATGCTGTCATACTGCCCCAATGGGTTCTCCAAATGTGCACTTGGAGAGTCCAGCCACTAGAGCAAGGGTAGGCAACCTTGGCCCTCCAGCTGCTTCTGCCTCTAGCTAGGAGTCATGCCTGTGATTGTCAGGGTCTTGCAATGTCTCATGGGACTTGTAGTTTGACCACAGCTGGAGTGCTGAGGTTGCCTACCCATGCACTAGAGAGTGACACCTTGTGGGAAGAGTCTGAAAAACAAACAACTGCAGGACAAGCTCACCAATGGTGTCTCCAAGTGCCTATCCCAGTCCTTCTCAACTAGGGTTCCTACAGAGGTAATTTAGGGTTCCTTGAGCAAAGAGCAATTCTGCCTTCTAGATAAGTAAATACTAACTTGTGATCTTTTCAGCTATCTGTAAGGAGGAGGGATTCTTCCCAATGATCACAATTATAAGGAACATTTTCCCCTAGACATAAACAAGCAGTAAACCCTTGCAGTGCAGGCACAGCCCAATTGCAAAGGTGGGTTTTTAAGTTTCCTGGAGTTGGGCTTTAAAGTTGATGTAAACACCAACTGAATGACAATAAGTTTGCTAAAGCACTGTGTATCAAACATTTTTCATTACCTCTTATTCCTGCAATACTACTGATTTCTTACAGCCTCTTTCTAGTCAATTTCTGTCTACATGCACTCCAGTGATGGCTGCATGGCACTTCTCGAGTTGGGTTTCCTATTGGTGACAACAGATGGCATTAAGTGTGAAATGTGTCTTGATGTGGCCAGTTGCAGTTTACGTGGGAGGCCTGGGTGACAGGGTGACAATGTAGGGGCACAACTGGAAGGCAGAGACAGATCATTTTTTTTAACCTCAAACATGCAGCTCCTGAAAAAGCCCCTTAATGGCAGGATCACCAGGTATTATTTTAATGCAAGATGCAGATTTAAACAAATACTGAATATGTAATTTAAAGTTACATTTCCATGTTTGAATGAGCATGCAATTTGAGTGATTGTGTTTAGATATACTTTAATAATAGTTTTTGTTGAAGAGGTGGCCCTCACTATCATGTGTCTGTAGTTGAATAGTCCCCCTTAGTGGAATATTGTATCTGAGGCCTCACAATCACAAAAGTCCTGCTGCTGGGAAACACAGCTGGAGGCAGTTTGACCCTCCAGCTTCTTCAGGAAGCTTGTTATATTCCCTGCTTTTCATAGCTTGAATCCTGCTTCGTTTTTTTTTTTTCCCTTAAAGCATGATTTGTAATCTGATAATTACAGAGGGCTTGCTCATCTGTCCTCTAAAATAAGCAAGCTGCTCTGCCGTTTGACACAAGCACCCACTCACTGCTTATTCTTCTTCCTCTGATGGAATTACGTAGCCAAGTCCAGCAGAGAATTTGACAATTGCTAAAGCCCTGAAGAAGAGGGATGGTTTGGTCCCCGAAATGCGTTACAGCTTATTTTTCCTGGCGTCTCTTACAGAACCGATAAAATACCTTTCAGGCTCTCAACAATGGATATTTGGCACTCTATCTGGTTTAACCCTAAAATGAGCTTGAGAGCTAGGTGATGTAGATTGGAGAGGAAAAGATGGCACAGGGACGGCACACCACTCCTGATCACAGAGGGTAGTGCAGCTGTAGTCTGGGAAAAGAGAGAGAAAGAAGAGACACTTTCAACGGGGGAGATAACACTGAGAGAATAGTGGTGGTGGACATGACATGTGGTGTACAACCAAAGTCAATGAACTGCATTTTCAGAACAGAATTTGAAGAATTGTTCCAGATGAAAGAAAGAAAAAGAAACAAATTTAATAGATATATAGCGCCCACTGCCTACAACACCTGCAGTATCTTTTCACCCTTTAGTTATAAAAGCTTTAGCTTGAAGGGCATGACCCCATTTTCTATACCTACAACTATTTCTCTAAAATCTTCTTGTCAGAGCTGATGTGTCCGGTACCCTACACAAAGGAAGTCGTAAGACAGGTACTCATCACTCCCTACTGCTATAAAGTTCCAATT
Organism: Lithobates clamitans; assembly: GCA_037952925.1. Taxonomy (NCBI): domain Eukaryota; kingdom Metazoa; phylum Chordata; class Amphibia; order Anura; family Ranidae; genus Lithobates; species Lithobates clamitans. The sequence goes on from JBBGZY010000544.1 coordinate 3,221,893, forward strand.
TACAATATCAAAGCAGTAATTTTTATGGCCGTGTTGCTAGCTTTTGAGCCCAAATCTGCTCCTTTCCAAGCACAGGCTTGGGACAAGCCATGGCGGATTTGGAAATGCAGAGTAGAAACAACTGATAATTCACCCATTGGGGCTGCAAATGAAAAGCAGGATATATGGAGGGAAGCCACTCAAAAACACCATGACTGCTCAAACTATATGCCCCCTTGGTTGAGATCACTATCCAAAATTAGATATATACAACCCTGTTAAAATAGCACTTAATAATCGGCATCAGCTGCTGATACATAGGCCAGGAATTCTTACTCTATACCATCTTGTGACCTTTTAAAAAATAAAATAGCTCAGTGTGTTACAAAATGTAAAAAGTATAGTTTGCTGCAATACTCTATACCTGTTATTCTCGACACTGTCCATCACAGACTCACAGCTCCGAGGTCCAGAACCGATCCTCACCCAGGTGGAATGACAGCCAGGTGTCATGGACACACCCCCTAAAGGTTGCGTCACCACGTTGGCCGGGACTTACAGTAAACTACTGCAGAGACTTCATCCCGTCAGCACCACTCTCTGCAGTACTCTCTCTCTGGAGACTGCCTACCACTGCCACAGCGAGAAGTACGGGATTCTTGGGCAATATCTTACCAGCTCAATTTAAAGCTGAACCCCAAGCACAAAATCTTTAATTTAAATATATTCCTCAATAACCACAAATGACCTAAATATATTTTGTGTGCACAAAATGCCTTTGTAAACCCAGGAATAGACGTAAAAAAGTAGTAGTGACATCACCACTGTGCTGTACATTGCCTGTGCAGAGAGCAGAGCTGTTGAATGGGCCAAGGAGACCTCAACTACTACAGGCTACACCACAGAAAACTACAGGAGGGGGTAGAGATGAGTCCAGTCACCCTGCACAAGGAGAGAGAAAAGCAGTGACCAGCCTTTATTACTGGAAGTTCCTGCACAGAGAAAAAGTTGCATGCAAGTATACTGCACAATTATGGACAAAATACACAAAACATACCAATATTCAAGTAAGAATACACTCAACTCTTGTATTTAAGCCATATTTGCTTCTCCTGGTTCAGCTTTAAGGTTATGTGGTGTTGGAGTGATTATGCTCAGGTGGTCGGTGCTTTTCAAATGAGTTGCGCCAGTACAAACTGTATTTTTGGGCATGTCAGCCCACTTTTATTAAACAGAATGAAACAGTTCACATAGAAATCAGTTGCCACACAGGGGTTTTTATCATCAAAATGAAAAGTCATCTGAACGTTCCAAGCCACCTGGCTTCATTGTCAGCAGCACTTCTGCACTCTTGGGCAATACGTGATTAGCTCCTTAACAGTTCCTCTGACTGATTTGCTCAGCTTTCCTGATTCACTTGGCTTACTTTGCCTTTAGTCGCAGCTCCCTGCTGCACAGCCCACTCCTGGCCTCTGGATAGCTGTTCTCCTAACCCCCCCCCCCCCCCCGGATAGAAGTTGAACTGTCTCCTGGGATGATACTTCCTCTCTCCTGGCTACTGGAGGGGGCACCTCTGACCCCTGGGTGAGAGCTCCTGTCTCCAAACCGGGAACCCCGAGCTATCCTCAGGCTTGAGTCTATAACGACCCTGCACACCTGTGTACTGCAGGCATCCAGTAAAAATCCAGACACAGGATTGAAGGCTCCGTCCCCCCAAAGATACTCTGGAACCATCAAGCTCCAGACCCCAATCCAGGTTTGCAGAATCCAAAGAAAGCCTAAAACACATAAACTATAGCCAGGAACTTAATGCAAATCCTGTGACATTTTCTCCTACATTTTCACAGTAGCAGGGCCTCACACTGTCACGGTATGTATAGGGGGTTTTAAAAGCATGTGCTTGGGTGGTCTAGGAAGGAAGATATTTTTTTTTAAGCTTTTTAAATGAGGGACCCCCTGGTGCTTTCTAGCGATTATCTAGGAAGTAAGGAACCCATATCTTGTTTGAAGAACCTCTGAACACTCTTTAGAGCCTACAGTCTACTGGAAGAGTATTGAAGCTCTGAAAACTAGCCGGATTCACTGGATTTCGGACTGGTACAAACCAACTTACCTAATGTCTAGTGCTCACTACAATTATTATTATACAATCATAACTAACTTACAATGTTGTAATTGAAAATAATTCCTCTAAAATACGCTTACTGGTGAATGGGGAGGAGGGCTACTCCTGGGCTCCTTCCATTTCCTATTGCATCCAAGCAGTCAGAAAATAAAGCATTTTATGTTTCCTAATCATATGCGGCCTGATTAAACGCAGGATAAAACAGCATGGTCTTCTGCTGGGAAGCAATCAGCATCCTACCTATTAAGCAGGTGGGGGATCTACATCACAATCTGTAAGACCACAAGTACGCATCAAATATTGGTGTGACAGAATGTCACTCATTTCTTCCCTACATATATATACTGCACCATTTTTACGGCCGCAGATGAGCTGAGGGTTTTATGGTTCCTCTTATAGGTGATTTGTGGTTTGACAAGCTTGCGTGTTTTACAACTGCTGGTGCAGGAAAAGACAGGGGGTGCTCAGAAATTATGGAAAAATTAGACCCGTCAATCATTTTCAGCTCCCGCTAACCGCAACCCAGAGTGCTTTGCACCGCTCAGTACAAAATATACTTTGATTTAAATTGTAAGCCTTATCTCTTCTAACCAGTTCTTGATAGTGTGCAATCTCTAAATGAATCTGCATTTAATTGCAGAAAAATTCCGAAGTCGGGTAGGGCTTTTAAAAAAAAAGACAATTTTAAAGGTCTCCAATAAGAGCATAATATAAGGAAAAACTTTTTTTTTTTTTTCTTTTCATGTGAGATGGAAACAACGACATTAGATTTGTAGGACATATTAAAGGAGAGCACCGAGCAAACTGATTTTCTGTTCAGGATAGGGAGAGGCAGAGATAAGTTTCCATAGATCTTCCCCAATTATGGGAGGCCATATTTAGCTGTACTGACAATTTTTCAAAGTCATCGGTCATGGGTGGGTGCATTCTCTGTATATCCACTAGAGGGCGGCTGAAAGAAAACCATGGCTTTCATTGAAACATACTGTATGTGAGATTCTGTCAAAGACATGTCACAAGTGTATTGGAAGTAGAAGAGGATCGCCTTAACGGGTCACCAAGAGCATCAATAACACAGTGGGAGATAAAAGACTTTCATATTCTACCCAAATGGAGTCCTGCTTTGTTTTAGTTCCACAGATGACAGTCAATTTGCTTGTTGTTACCAATACAATGGTTTCTCTACCTCTGTGGCCTCATACAGGTCATTTATGAATATCGACTACATTTTTTTTTTATTTCGTACTTTGATCCGTATTTTTTATTTCACATATATATATATATATATATATATATATATATATATATATATATATATACACACATACACACACACTGTATCTCACAAAAGTGAGTACATCTCTCACATTTTTGTAAATATTTTATTATATCTTATTATATCTTTTCATGTGACAACACTAAAGAAATGACACTTTGCTACAATGTAAAGTAGTGAGTGTACAGCTTGTATAACAGTGTAAATTTGTTGTCAAAATTACTCAACCCACAGCCATTAATGTTTAAACCGCTGGCAACAAAAGTGAGTACACCCCTAAGTGAAAATGTCCAAATTGGGCCCAGTTAGCCATTTTCCCTCCCTGGTGTCATGTGACTCATTAGTGTTACAAGGTCTCAGATGTGAATGGGGAGCAGGTGTGTTAAATTTGCTGTTATCGCTCTCACTCTCTCATACTGGTCACTGGAAATTCAACATGGCACCTCATGGCAAAGAACACTCTGAGGATCTGAAAAAAGAATTGTTGCTCTACATAATGATGGCCTAGGCCAGTGATGGTGAAAATTGGCACCCCAGATGTTTTGTAACTACATTTCCCATGACGCTCAACTACACTGCAGAGTGCACGAGCATAATGGGAAATGTAGCTTCAAAACATCTGGGGTGTCAAGGTTCACCATCACTGGCCTAGGCTATAAATGATTGCCAAGATCCCTGAAACTGAGCTGCAGTACGGTGGCCAGGACCATACAGCGGTTTAACAGGACAGGTTCCACTCAGAACAGGCCTCACCATGGTCGACCAAAGAAGTTGAGTGCACGTACTCAGCGTCATATCTAGAGGTTGTCTTTGGGAAATAGACGTATGAGTGCTGCCAGCATTGCTGCAGAGGTTGACGGGGTGGGGGGTCAGCCTGTCAGTGCTCAGACCATATGCCGCACACTGCATCAAATTGATCTGCATGGCTGTCGTCCCAGAAGGAAGCATCTTCTAAAGATGATGCACAAGAAAGCCCGCAAACAGTTTCCTGAAGACAAGCAGACATGGATTACTGGAACCATGTCTTGTGGTCTGATAAAACCAAGATAAACCAAGATAAACGTATTTGGTTCAGATGGTGTCAAGCATGTGGGGCGGCAACCAGGTGAGGAGTACAAAAATAAGTGTGTCGTGCCTACAGTCGAGCATGGTGGTGGGAGTGTCATGGTCTGGGGCTGCATGAGTGCTGCTGGCACTGGGGAGCTACAGTTCATTGAGGGAACCATGAATGCCAAAATGAACTGTGACATACTGAAGCAGAGCATGATCCTCTCCTTTCAGAGACTAGGCCGCAGGCCAGTATTCCAACATGATAACGACCCCAAACACAACCACTGCCTTGCTAAAGAAGCTGAGGGTAAAGGTGATGGACTGGCCAAGCATGTCTCCAGACCTAAACCCTATTGAGCATCTGTGGGGCATTCTCAAACGGAAGGTGGAGGAGTGCAAGGTCTCTAACATGCCAACATGTACTGTGACATACTGAAGCAGAGCATGTTCCCCTCCCTTCGGAGACTGGAGTGCAGGGCAGTATTCCAACATCATAACGATCCCAAACATACTTCCAAGACAACCACTGCCTTGCTAAAGAAGCTGAGGCTAAAGTTAATGGACTGGCCAAGCAAGTCTCCAGACCTGAACCCTATTGAGCATCTGTGGGGCACCCTGAAAGGGAAGGTGATGGAGTGCAAGGTCTCTAACATTCACAAGCTCTGTGATGTCGTCATGGAGGAGTGGAAGAGGACTTCAGTGGCAACCTGTGATGCTCTGGTGAACTCCATGCCCAAGAGGGTTAAGGCAGTGCTAGAAAATAATGGTGGCCACACAAAATATTGACACTTTGGGCCCAATTTGGACATTTTCACTTAGGGGTGTACTCAATTTGTTGCCAGCGGTTTAGACATTAATGGCTGGTTGTTATGTTATTTTGAGGGGACAGCAAATTTACACTGTTATACAAGCTGTACACTCACTACTTTACATTGTAGCAAAGTGTCATTTCTTTAGTGTTGTCACATGAAAAGGTATAATAAAATATTTACAAAAATGTGAGGGGTGTACTCACTTTTGTCAGATACTGTTTATATATCTAGTGCCCAGTGCTTTTTTTCAGCTGGAACGTGGGGGTATGCAGTTCCAACACCTCCAGCACTGAATGTATGTAATGGCAGGGGGGGGGGGTTGGTCATATAGGGTCTACTGACGCTGGTTGCTTGGGGATCCATCATCACTAGGGGGATTTATTGTTGCTGGGGGGTGGTCAATTGTTGCTGGGAGGGATCTACTGTTGAGGGAGGGATCTCTTTTTGCTGGCTGCTGGAGATTCTACGGATGCTGGCTGCTGGGAAAACTATTGTTGCGTGCAGGGGTCTATTGTTGCCCGGTGGACCTATTGTTACTTGTAGGGGGGTACTCTGAAGTTTCAGCCACTGAAACATATCGGCAGAAATTGGTGTTATCCGTATTTTGCTGATAAGAGAAAAAGGTGATGATAATGGTACCAAAAACGCACGCTGTGATTTTACATTGATTTAGCCAAGATTTTACCACAATTTTGCAGTGATTTTATCACCATTTTACTGTACTTATGGTGTGTTCTTCATAGGTCATGTAACTCAAAAACCACATCAAAAACATAATAACGTAACATAGGTGCGTTCTTGCTGCATTTTCAATGTATTTCAACTAAGTGCATTTTTGGTGCTTTTTTTTTTTTTTTTCTGACCAAAAATGCAGGATTTTTAACACCACGACGGAAACGCAACGGTTCATTGTAAAAACATACATAGAATTTAAAGGAATACATTTTTCTTGAGCTTTTCTTGCACTAAAGGTGCCAATACATTCATATTAATTTAAATTCATGATATTAAAATGTTGAATACAAACAACCCTACATAGTTTTGCATATCTCTCCTCTCACTTTAACCTTCCCCCCTTAGCACGCTTTACTTACCTACAAGTTCGAACCTTCCTTCACAAACACCCCCTACCCTTGTACTTGGACATACCAACCACAATACTTACATTCCTCCAAGAAGCTAAAACTCCATTGAGAGGGATCTCCGTATTCTATGGAGTGTTCAATGCACAGGATTCCTTTTCGAAGTCCACTACCATTACCAAATGGGAGACAACCTTAGGCAAGACCTTTACAGATACCTATTGGAAAAAATCGTTCTCTATTACTTATGCCTCAACGAGGTGAATCATTGGGAACTCTTGCAGAAAGTAGTGCACTCCTGGTATCTTACTCCATTCAACCTTTCTAAGTTTTATCCTTCGCATACAGCCCTCTGCTGGAGAGGATGCGGAGAATTAGGTACATTATTCCACATATTATGGTCCTGTATATCACTATGGTCATTTTGGAACAAAATTTTCTCCATACTGTCAGACATAGGTGGCCATCACATAGTTCCTAACCCTGAACTAGCAATCTTACACCTGACTATCCAAGAACTACCACTCAACATGCGAGTAGTGGCTACACAACTTCTACTCGCTGCAAAACTCACAATCACGAGATTGTGGAATAAACCTAATCCACCTTCCCCTCTGGAGACCATCCTTGCCCTAAACCACCAATGCGAAATGGAAAAATTGTTGGCCACTATGAACCTCACAGTCGCACCATTCAAGGATAAGTGGAATCTATGGCTATCTAACTCTAATGCCCCGTACACACGGTCGGATTTTCCGACGGAAAACGTGCGATAGGACCTTGTTGTCGGAAATTCCGACCGTGTGTGGGCTCCATCACACATTTTCCATCGGATTTTCCGACACACAAAGTTTGAGAGCAGGCTATAAAATTTTCCGACAACAAAATCCGTTGTCGGAAATTCCGATCGTGTGTACACAAATCCAACGGACAAAGTGCCACGCATGCTCAGAATAAATAAAGAGATGAAAGCTATTGACCACTGTCCCGTTTATAGTCCCGACGTACGTGTTTTACGTCACCGCGTTCAGAACGATCGGATTTTCCGACAACTTTGTGTGACCGTGTGTATGCAAGACAAGTTTGAGCCAACATCCGTCAGAAAAAATCCTAGGATTTTGTTATCGGAATGTCCGAACAAAGTCCGACCGTGTGTACGGGGCATAAGTGTACAGGTGAGATTTGAAAACTGTTATTTAAGATTCAAGGTAATGTAAACCAACCCAAGAATCACTAACACAGGTATACTTTACACTGCTGACTTCCCTGCCCCCCCCCCCCTTTTTTTTCTGCTCTCCCCCCTTGACAACTGTATCTTGCATGTTCATGGTTAATAACAGGTTAAGTTACTTTACCTTTATCTATGGTTCAATGACACTACTTTTTTTTTTTTTCGGACTTTGTTGTTCTGTTAGCATTGGATACATACTGATAGCTTGAACCTGTTTCAATCTCTATTATTGTACCATTTTACCTTGATACAATAAAATAATATTGAAATAAAATGTTGAATACAATTATATATATATAAAAATATATAATTTTTTTTAAAAAACTGTCATTTTCGGTTTTCGGCCAAGTGCATCCTGCATTTTCGGTTTCGGCACAAAATCTCCATTTGGTGCACCTCTACTTATTATTTTGTTGTGGAGGGCAGGTCTACTGTTGCTGGGGAGATTTATTATTGCTGGGGGGAGGGGGGCTGTTGTTGCTGGCTGCAGGGGATCTATTTTACTGTATTCCTTGTTATCATTAACAAATTCCATATAAGTTACTTAGCACCAAAAAAATTATACTTGATTCTGTATTCTCCAAAAGGGGCAGTAGTGGGAGGAGGATAGTGGGCTGAAAACATAGGATGGTGCTCGGAGGTGGGTAGGGGGCGGAGACGAGGGGGTGACTCGGAAGGGCAGAGTACCTGAACCTATTCTCTTAGAAAAAAGTCCTGCTGACAGGTTAAGTGAATAACGCTGATTATCTTGTTGCAATGGCATCTGAAAGTAGGTGCGATATATTAGGCAGCAAGTAAACATGTTGTCCCTGAAGTTGATGGTTTGAAAGCAGAAAGTTGAGTATCGCATCTTGTTGTATATGGTATTGTAAGCCAGGACTGCAAGGCAAGCCAGTGGAGGCAATGTAATGTTGATGCAATGTTCTGCTCGGAAACCTTGGGTCCTGTCATTCCTGTGGATCTTACCTGAAGCGGTTGTTCAGTCTGGGAAAAGAAAATTTAAAAGTCAGCAGCTACAAATACTGTGACTGCTGATTTTTTAAAAAAAAGACACTTACGGTCCAGCGCCGTCCTCACCCAGACTAGTTCTTCCCTAGGCCTCTGGTTCCTGGCGCCAGCATTCTACCTGTGGGCAGCCAGCTATGCTGCTTTCTGCTTCACAGCTGGCTGCCCACGGCACATGCGTGAGCCGCGCTGCGCTTTGTGAATGGTCCCGCAGTCTTCTGGGACCAGTGACGTGTCCCTCGAGACTGCGGAGATGGGGGGGGGGAATTCCACTCGTATAGCCTAGTTGATCTGAGCAGAAGTGGGAGTGGGTGCCTGTCAAAACCAACTAACCCCCCCCCCCCCAAAAAAAAATGACATGCCAAATAACGGAGGGAATGTAGGGGGAAGACTTAGAACAGAACTGTTTCTCTTGGGTGGAGTTCGCGTAACAATGTACCACCTGCCTGAAAACATTGTTGCTGACCAATAACACCCCTTCGTGGAAACGGTATTCCCTGATGGCAGTGGCCTCTTTTAGCAGGGTAATGTGATCTGCCACTATGCTATAATAGTTCAAGAGTGGTTTAGGAACACAACATTGCGTTTAAGGTGTTAACTTGGCCTCCACATTCTGCAGCTCTCAATCCATCAAACGTCTTTGGGGTGTGCTGGAAAAACAAGCACAATCCATGGAGGCCCCAGCTCACAACTTATAGGTCTTAAAGGATCTGCTACTGATGGCTTGGTGCTAGATACCACAGCATACCTTCAGAGGTTTAGTGAAGTCCATGCCTTCATGAGTCAGGGCTGTTTTGGCCGCAAAAATGGGGCCCCCCTCAATATTAGGTTGGCAGTCATAAAGTTATGGTGGATCAATGTAGGTCTGCTTTAATTTAAAAGGAAAAAAAAAGCAATTTAAGGCCGGTGTGCCTTCCATCGAATGGACATCCTAGAATCACAAAATTCCCCATAGGTTCTACAGCAGCAATGACCATCATTGTTTGTTCTTGCTTTACCCTCCTTATTCAGAAGGCACCCGGCTTGGCGGCAAAATGATAGCAAATATTTGGCATGACCCTCAACGGTGGGAGGCGTAATTTACGGCAATAAAGCTGTGGAGGGGAAGGAGGTCGGGCTGGGATTTAATACTGAGCTTTTGTGTTTTTGGATGCAGTGACTGTAAGAGACTGTCGGGAGAAGGAGGCAGCGTGTTGGGGAACAGCTGCTGTGTGGGAAGAGCCTGTGTAAGGACGAGATGTTCAGCGTGGCATAAAATATGTTCTATGTATTCATTATCAGAGCTCGGAGCCGGGAAGGAGGGGCTGACATCATGTCCTTCGGACAGGGGATTGTGTCCTATTGGCGAGACTGCGGCCTTGCTGTTGATAAAGACACATGTTAGCCAATCAGTGATTGCCGCTAGCAATGTGACCAGTATAAGTAATGTTAAACACAGTAGCACAGGGGTTAAAGTGGACCTTTTAGCAAAAATGAAAAAAGCCCCCCACCAAAACACTGACAGCTTTATTATTTTATGCATTGCTAATACTTATTTTCCCTTTTATATATCAGTACTTCTCTTCCTCACCCAAATGAGGCTAACGTATACATTGTCTTTCTCCTACCTCCTGGAATACCTACCCCCCGTGACGCCATCTGGTGCCATCCAATGAAGATGACTGCATCCCTGCACCAGGAAGAAGCTGGGTAGGAGATGCCGGTGTCAGCGAGGGGCCCCAGATCATTGAATGAGTAGTACTGTAAGTATTGCAGACTTTAGGGCAACTGATGCCCTAAGCCACATATGTCAAACACAAGGGCTGTGGGTTGAATCTGGTCCACCAGGCTATTTCATGTGGCCCTCACACCTCTCCCGCAGCTGGAGCAACCCCCTTGTCTCCACCTTCCCTGGTCTCTGCATTCAGCAGACTCTGACAGCTGGCCCTCCTCCAGACCCTGCACTTCCTGTTTCCAAGCTCCGCCCTCAGCTTCTTCCCAACAGCAGCACAAGGCAAGGGGGTGCACTGTGATGTAAGGGAGTGTGGGGTGCTCTGGACATCTAGTCTTACAGATACAAACCGGCCCTTTGAGGGCTACCATAATGCTGATGTGGCCCATGATGAAATCGAGTTTGATACCTCTCCCCTAAGCGCACCCCAATAATGATGCCCTTCCCACTGATCCCATTTTCCCCCTCCACTGAGGTAAACATACCATAGTCATCTCTATTGTCTACCAGGAGAATTATAGCCCTATAGAAGTCTACCTTTGTATACCAGCCAGAAGACAAAGGAAGCCCCATATAAGGTAGCCCCATATAAGTCAATCGGGCTGTTATGGCCTTGTGCAGCCAGGAGAGAGAGCACTTGGTTCTCGGCAAGTATACATAAATTGAAGGGCAGAGTGGGATTAGTTAGCTCAGGGCGAAAAGGATGAGTTCAATTTGTTTTAAAGTCTACTTATCCTTTAAGGCAGGGGTCTCCATACTTTCTAAACAACGGGCCAGTTTACTGTTCTTCAACTGTAGGAAAGCTGTATTATGGCCAGCGGGAGTAGAACATGTCCTGGCATTAGTGGGAGTAAACAATGCCCCATCTGTGGTGTCATTGGGAGGAATAGTGCCCTATCATTGGTGTTAAAGGATGCAATTATGCCCCATCATTGGTGTCATTGGGGGAAATTGTGACCTATCGTTAGTGTCAGTGGGCAGAAGAGTATCCCATTGTTAATGTCAGAGACAGGAATTAAGCCCTATTGTATGTGTCAGTGGATAGAATAGACCCCAAGGGCCAGATAAAGGCAGCAAAGGGCCGCTTCCTGTCCCCAGGCCACAGTTTGGAGACCACCGCTTTAAGGTCATAATAGCTAGGGGAAAGCTCTGTGGTGTCCCCTTCTGTTGGTGCCTTAGTTAAACCACCCTTGCATTGGGAAGTCAGCTTTAAGAACCAGAAAGAGACAGCTCTCAATATCTCAATAACGTATAATAGGAAGATGGTGGTGTGGGATGGCACCTGTAGTAGGGGAGCAGTGCAAGAAAAGAGGACATGGCTGGATCTGCTGGTCTTGTAGGTATATTTATATAGAATAACAAAGCACCAAAGGTAACAGGCAAATGAACCATTATTTTCATTGAGAAATACAATAATGAATAATGAGTTGAAATGAGTGACCTAATTCCCCATCTGTCGATTTTCTGGCGAATCTAACAATGCACAAACATGGGATTCTCCAATCAGCTTTCCATATCATGTCTGATCAGATGAACCATTATTAATGTTGCAACCACTTGATTGTTTACCCTATAACAGAGCGCTTTTATTCATAAAATTCCTTAATGTCCCCAATATTCTGTATGATCTCTTCAGCAAAGTCACTACGGTCAAGAGAATCATTCGAACCGAGTCTGAAATTGCAGCCTTAGCAATCATAGCAAGAAAGGGCAGGCGTCAAATATTTTAGTTCATCTAATGCCCCTTACACACGGTCGGACATTGATCGGACATTCCAACAACAAAATCCTAGGATTTTTTCCGACAGATGCTGGCTCAAACTTGTCTTGCATACACACGGTCACACAAAGTTGTCGGAAAATCCTATCATTCTGAACTCGGTGACTTAAAACACGTACATCGGGACTATAAACGGGGCAGTAGCCAATAGCTTTCATCTCTTTATTTATTCTGAGCATGCGTGGCACTTTGTGCGTCGGATTTGTGTACACACGATCGGAATTTCCGACAACGGATTTTGTTGTTGGAAAATTGTATATCCTGCTCTCAAACTTTGTGTGTCGGAAAATCCAATGGAAAATGTGTGATGGAGCCTACACACGGTCGGAATTTCCGACAACAAGGTCCTATCACACATTTTCCTGTCGGAAAATGCTACCGTGTGTACGGGGTATAAGAATTTTTTTCAATAAAAGTGGGCTGCCATGGCCTAAAATACAGTTCGGACTGGCGCAACTCATTGGAAAAGCACCTACTACATGAGCATAAACACACCAATATCACACTATGTAGAGTAGAAGTTTCTAGGGTGATAGCCCTGTTATGGGAACAAACATGAAAAAACAAACCTCATAGTCCACAGTCTATTTCAGGAGCGATCAAGAGAGGGTGGCTATGTTCCTACGTATAGTGGGGACCATGGGGGATGAACATAGCCACCCCCTAACAAGAAGACAGAGCAAAGCAGCAAAAATAGGAATTTGGAGCAGGTTGAGAACAATGGAAAGGATTTTTTCCCAGTTAAGAATAAATAATTGGATTGCCAGGGTTTAATGTCACGTTAAGGCAGAAATTAATCAATGACCTCATCCATTTCTAGCACATATCTCAGTAATCCTGTAGGAGAGGTGATATTCATTTATATTTCATCCTATATGTGAGAGAAGGATAGATGGAAGAAAACAATGAATGATTCCAATGGACAACTCTGCAGAGGAAACAGAGAGGTGAGAGAAGATGACGTGTGACGATGCGAGGTGAGGTCGAGTGGGAAGGTGACACCCGAAAGCCATGTCTTCTCATAGCAGCTGGCTTCTTTGTCACTTTTTCTTAGGATTGACAATCCTCCGAGGCAGCTTCATACCAGCCTACCGATGGTTGCGATGTTGAGACTTGTCCCTGTCACTTCATTGAGGTGCCTTTAATGAGTCATTTCCGATGCTAACCGCTTTTAATTGGCAATTCATTAGAGAGGGCCTCCTTAACAAGTCTGATAAATATTGACTGATGTCTTTGTGTGCACAATTATAACCATTTACATGACGGTTAAAAGAGAGTTCACTAGGAACGTATTCTTTATTACCCAGAAAATACTGTGTAACAATAAACAGAATATTAGCGATACTCAACAAAGCAATACAAAGAACATCGAAGATCGAAGAGCTGTAATCATCAGCAACCAATCAGCGTGCAGTGTTATCTCAAATGAGAGAGGTATATTCAAAGCAGAATTCCAGGTAAGAATTTAAATTCAAATTAACTACTTCCCCAGCTGATAAAAAATAAAGTGCTTGATCTGTCTAGAACAGGGGTACTCCATGGACCCCTAAGTAATCCATGGATGGGTTTCAGGAGGTCCTTGAGGGTTAGATAAAAAATAACATTTACATTCTCTATACGGTCCCCCCCTTGTCCTAATCAATGGTTTCCTAAGGGAAGGGGGAGGACACAGTTTGGCTTCTTTGCCCTGGGCGCTGGATGACCTTGTCCCGGCATTGTGCTGTACCATATCTATAGAGGAGCAGCGTTGTCACCTTCAGAACGTGTTAAAACTACAAAACACCTCCCCCTCTCCTCACATATGTGGGAGGTGTTTTGTAGTCTTAACAACACGTTCTGAAGGTGACAACGCACGTATATATATGAACAGTAACTATCTAATATTTTTCTGTAAAAGGTTAATATTATGTATAGTGATTGGATGTTGAGAAATTTGATGTACCGCTCTCAGACAGTTATGCCACGTACACACGACTTTCCGGCAGACTTGGTCCGGCGGACCAGACTCCGTCAGACAATTCGATCGTGTGTGGGCTCCAGCTGACTTTTTTCCCCAAAAGTCAGACGGACCTAGAAATAAAACATGTTTCAAATCTTTCCGACGGACTCGAGTCCGGTCGAAAAATCCGCTCTTCTGTATGCTAGTCCGATGGACTAAAACCGACGCTAGGGCAGCTATTGGCTACTGGCTATCAACTTCCTTATTTTAGTCCAGTCGTGCGTCATCATGTACGAATCCGCCGGACTTTGGTGTGATTGTGTGTAGGCAAGTCTGTTTGTTTGAAAGTCTGTCGGACCTACGCTGCAAAGTCCGTCGGAAAGACTGTCGGACCTAGTCCGTCAAAAAGTCCGCTCGTGTGTACGCGGCATTAGGCCTCATTCACACTCGAGTAGCGGGAACTCGTGTCGCCTCGAGTTTGTGTGAGCGATTGTCACGTGATTCCGCTGGATTGTTGCAATGTCATTTGAGATCTGAAACTGTTACCTTTTGATATGTTGTAATGATATTGTTATAGAAAGAATAAAGAAGACCAAGTGCTGCAAAGCTTTTATGATTCATTGGATATTGGGATCGTGGATGGATTCCATTTGACTGCACTATCATAAGGATATATGGGAGTACGATGCATTCTTTGTTGAAATGATTTATAATTTAGGTACGGCCAATGGTGACACTGCTTAACCGCTTCAACTCCAGAAGATTTTACCCCCTTCCTGACCAGAGCCCTTTTTGCGATTCTGCGACGTTGTACCCAAACAAAATGGACATCCATCCATTTTTTACTAGTAATGGTGGCGATCTGCCATTTTTATCATGACTGGCGGACACATCGGACACTTTTGACACTATTTTGGGACCATTGTCATTTATACAGCGATCAGTGCTATAAAAATGCACTGATTACTGTGTAAATGACACTGGCAGTGAAGGTGTTACCCACTAGGGGGCGATCAAGGGGTTAAATGTGTTCTAGGGAGTGATTCTAACTGTGGGGGATGGGCTTCAACTCACATGGCAGCGATCACTGCTCCAGATGACAGGGAGCGGTGATCTCTGTCATGACACAAGGCAGAAGGGGGAAATGACTTGTTTACAGAGGCACTTCCCCATTCTGAGGCTCAGTGACATGATCACTGGGAGACCGGCGGACTGGATCACCCCGTATGTGGCAGGCGTGCCCTCTAGCCCCGCCACTTAAAGGGGATGTACAGGTATTCCCATTTTCCCACCGCTGCCATTGTGCCGACGTATATCGGCGTGCGGCGGTCGGCAAGTGGTTAAAATGGTTGTAAACATCAGACATGCAATATGAACAAAGCATATTCTTCTATAGCAGGGGTCTCAAACTGGCGGCCCTCCAGCTTTTGCGAAACTACAAGTCCCATGAGGCATTGCAAGGCTGACAGTTACAAGCATGACTCCCTCAGGCAGAGGCATGATGGGACTTGTAGTTTCACAACAGCTGGAGGGCCACCAGTTTGAGACCCCTGTTCTATAGTGTATAATTGTCTCTATTAAGAGCACTAAATGTCATTTCTGACTGCTGTCTCATTCCTCTGCTATCAGCATGAGTCACTTCTGACATCTAGATTGACATTTGGTCACAGAAGGGTTAACAAATATATTGAACTGGGCCCATCGCCAATCCATGTGGTACACCGCTCGCCATAACACTGACGTATACAAACACAGTGTGCATACACATTGCAGTGCATTGGCATTCATTTTCTATAGCCCTTCAGCTAAGCCTCTCAGCAGAATACATGTGTTGCCCTGCTGTGTGTTTTTTGATCCACAGAAACACATTGAGGGATCACTGAATCCAGGGGATTCCATAGGTTGGACTTGATGGACTTGTGTCTTTTTTTTTTTACCTCACCTACTATGTAACTAAAATAATTAGGAAACACACATCAACATGCACCAACATGGTCATTAAAACAAAAAGTTAACACGCACATAGGTGTAAATGGCTCTAAAAACGTGTTTTGGTCATGTCTACCCTTTGTCTTCAGACTTATCTAGCTTGTAATCCAGATAGATGATTTCTGATTGGCTCAAATTATGGCTCTGGACCTTGCAAATGGCTACTTAATGATTACCTAAACGAAAAAAAAAAAAAAAAGAAAAAGGGTGCTAAGAGAAAAAAGCAATGATGATTTGAAGAATGTAATAAACCACAGTAATCAGTCCCATTTCAATTTTCATCCCGGGAGTCCGAACAGGAAAGACACTTGCGATCAGTCATGGCACATCACCAAGGCTGCTTTCTCCCAACGTCTATTCCTTATCTACCTGTAAAGCTGAAGATGGGCTCAGCGGCAATCACGCACAAGCAGCGGAAGACGACAATCTTACATAACTGGAGACGCACAGATGGGCTGAGTTGTCAGAAAAGAGCAGACTTGATTACTAAAATGGGCTCCCAGCATCCCAGAGAGAGCGCCTTCCTCTTCTCCTCCACCCAGAGGGTTTGTGATAATGTGTTTGAGTGGCCCGGAGCAGAGAAGCATGTTACTGTCTTTCGCATTAGCCCAAACAAAACTGCCGCTTAGCAGCAAGGGGGATTGCCCTGTGCTCGGGGAGCTGCTCCCATCTCCTGCGGCAGGGAGGGGGCCGCCTGGAGGGAAGAGGAAGGAGGGGAAGGCTCTTCACTACAATGCTGGCTCGGCACTCAGAGAATAGGGGATGCAAGAGTGCAGAAGAACAAGCGTGAATACATAAAATGTAACAGACACGCGGGGGGGTGGGAAGGAGAGATCTGAAGCCAAGGAAAAAGAAAGCATAGTGAAAATGTTTAGTACAAAAAGGGAATGCAAATGTGATAATTGGAAGTGGACCTAGTAAAATGATGTTGAGATGCCCATTTGACCCTACTTCATTCTTCAAGTGAGCTCTGTGCTGCCATCATGGGCAAACCTGGGGAGATGATGTTGCAGAGGCATATCAAGGCAAATTGGGGCAATTCCTCCAAGATTGGGACCATAAGTAATGTCTCCAACCCTTCAATTGGCCCCATCAGACATAAAAGTGCATCCTTCCTTGACTAACTGTGCTACTGCCCTGGTTTACTAAAGGAGCACGAAGGTGATGGTTGAGCCCTCTGGACATCCACCAGGCCATAGACTCCTGCCGGGGTTGCCTTCGGGATGATCTGTTTCTGCAGAAAGCCATCACTTGCTGCACACTAGACCTGTCGTTTCAATTTGTTTTTCAGACGGAAGTTTGAATTTCGGAGATTACGATGTACAGGAATCTTCAAATGGACATGGTAACAAATGTCAACAAAACAAAAAATATGCATTCATTAATTTCATTATAACTTTTGTTTAATTCGGATGACGTTACATGATGTGATAGTAGTTCGGGCACATAGGGAAGTGAATTAAATTTTCACATTTCTTCGATAATTCAGATTCTGAAAATGAATGGATGTGAATTTTGTTTAATTTATTCATTTGGATCCACGTGACGCCAGTCTATATTGTTCAATCACACGATCGGAATTTACGACAATGGATTTTGTTGTCGGAAAATTTGAGATCCAGATCTCAAATTTTGTGTGTTGGAGATTCCGATGGAAAATGTCCGATGGAGCCTACACACGGTCGGAATTTCCAACAACAAGCTCCCATAGAACATTTTCCATCAGAAAATCCTATCCTGTGTAGGGGGCATTAATCAGAATTATTAAAAAAAAAAAACGAAAACCATATTCTCTGCATTACTGATCCTGAGAATAAGTGTAGAAATCAACTGAATGTATCAAATAACATATGTGTAACACTGTCACACATCAAAAATCTCACTAGATGTAGCTGATGGGTTTCTTTCAGCTTTTCTGTACCTAGCTATCTGTACACAAGGTAAAGCCAAGACTTTGACAACTTTTCAAATCATACTGCCACCTAATAGGACTAGTGCTGATGTTGATTTTGACAGTATTGAAAAGGCGGCATGGGGAATTTCTGGGCAATCCAAAGGGTTCTGCAATCCTATAATAGGTAAGAACCCAATGTCTAGTTGCTTTTTTTAGTGGTTAAAGAGGAATTTCACAAATTTTTCAAAGTTATGTTCATCTTAATGACCACCCATAATGAGGGATAATTGAACTGGGGGAGTTGTGACAGACTCCCATCAAGAGACCCCGACTATGCCTGCCTTTCTGTCCACCTGCCCCATTCATAAAAGCTATAATATAGCCTCTTTGAATCAAACAGGGTCTATGAATGGAGATGGCGAACCTTTCAATCATCTCCCTGTGTTCCATTGCCACTTTTATGCCCCGTACACACCATCGGATTTTCCGACACACAAAGTTTGAGAGCAGGATATAAAATTTTCCGACAACAAAATCCGTTGTCGGAAATTCCGATTGTGTGTACACAAATTCGACGGACAAAGTGTCACGCAGGCTCAGAATAAAAAAAGAGATGAAAGCTATTGGCCACTGCCCCGTTTATAGTCCCGACGTACGTGTTTTACATCACCGCGTTATGAATGATCAGGTTTTCCGACAACTTTGTGTGACCGTGTGTATGCAAGACAAGTTTGAGCCAACATCCGTCGGAAAAAATCCTAGGATTTTGTTGTCGGAATGTTCGAACAAAGTCCGACCGTGTGTACGGGGCATTAGAGTGGAAACTGTCTACAATATGGCTTCCGAATCAGCAGGGGTATTCCTACATTTCAGCAGCCTCCCTCAAATACTGGTTTCCAAGGCTGGCCAACACCTTTTTTCCTAACCTCACTTCCTGTCCCTGTCATGCCTATATAAGAAAGAGATGGTTGGATGGTCAAAACCCAACTGACGAGTTGAGTTAATGTTGACCCTGAAGAGGGGATCCTAATAGTCAAACGATATTAGGGAGCTATTGACCTAAACAAGGTAAGTAGTAGTAGAGTGTTGTACCATGCCTCATTCACATGGGTGATTACTTGTGTGCCCCATGCAGGGCCGTATTTTGCCAACGGGGAAATATTTACAGAGATGGTCCAGGGACATACACCCACACCGATGTCACATTGGAACAATGCAGTGGCGTGTACAAACAGACCTCTATGGAACAGCCAGCACATGCATTGAGTGCATCCCCATGCAAACAAAAAATGGCCCTGCACAGGGCACACAAGCAATCGCCCATGTAAACGATGCCTTAGCCATTGATTAATGCAGAAAGTTTGGAGTTTATGTGATACCCTTTATTGCCTAACTTGTTAAGGGTTCAAGCTTTTGGGATAACTTAGATCCCTATAAAATGTATAAAGCCTGAAGAAGGCTATGTTTTCCCAAAAGATTGCATCGTTAAAAACTTAAAGGAACGCATAACTCTATCCTTATTCTCCAAAAATACACATTCATTACTTAATGGTCCTGTAATCAATTTTTCAAAAAATTGTTTCCTACGGTGGTTTTCTGCCTCCATGTAACGTCCTCTGTGGGCTCCCAGACTTCTGCTTTTCCCCTCACTTCCGTTTATTTGGAATGAGCAGTGCATTTTAGTTGTGATCATTTGTACTGCTCTATACATACACTACAAATCCCATAGTACATCTGGGGAGTGAGCAAGAGAGGGGGTGCAATGTTCCTACCATGGAGAACAAACGTTGCCACGTTCTAACAGAGGAAAAAAAAAAGGAATTTGGAGGAGGCTGATGGCAATAGAAAGTACTTTTTAGAGTTAGGAACACATACATGAATATATTTCTTCTTTTAGTATCAATTTACGTTAGCCAGTAAAGATATCACATGAACTCCAAACCTTCTGTACAAGGTTTTAGTGAATGAAACACATACATGCACATACACTGACGCAGCACTCTGTTATGAACCTGCCGCAAGTCCCTATGCAGTTGGCTTTCAACATTGAAGGAGGTTAAAGTAATAAGGGGACTAATGCCCTGTACACACGATTGGACTTTCTGACAACAAAACCGTGGATTTTTGTTCGAAGGATGTTGGTTCCAACTTGTCTTGCATACACACGGTCACACAAATGTTGGCCAACAATTACGAATGTAGTGACGTACAAGACGCAGAAGATATCTCCATTACGAACGCTATTTTTACAAGACCGAGCGCTTCCGGCTCGTACTTGATTTCGAGCATGTGTGGACTTTTGTCCGGCGGACTTGTGTACACACGATCGGAACATTTGTTGGCGGAAAGTCCGACAACAAATGTTCTATGGAGCATACACACGGTCAGACTTTCCACCAACAAGCTCATATCCAACATTTTGTTGTCGGGAAATCTGATCGTGTGCACAGGGCATAAGAGTCAGTTTCTTAAAGTGTTTTTGTAGAAATTATATATTAAAAATATGTATATGTACTAATAATTTCCTAGTAATAATTATATCTGGCCATACACACATTTCTTGTCATGGAAAGGTATCTCCTTATTACGCCTTTGGTTGAACATAAAGGAAGGGCTTGAAAACAACACATCAATAAAAGTCTTACATTATATTGTAGAATATGAGCATTGCTAATTAAACAATCTGCTATGTCCTTGGTTTGTCAGGAACATGACAGGATCAATATATAGTGACGCGTTTAATTAGCTTTGTGCGCATATGGATAAATATATCTATACATACACACATCTAGGCAGCTATAATGGGAGGAAAAAATAAAGTACTGCACACAAACAGTATACAGATGATGCTTCCCACAATGTTAAGGGTACCTGTCACGTCACAAATATGGTAACTGCCACTGCTGACTTGTCATTAACCAAATACCTACTCCAGGGTTAGTGGCTCACTAGGTAGTGAAGCCAGCATCAGGATGACAGCCCCAGACTATGAACGTTAAAAAGAAACCTAGAGGGAGGAGGTATGCAGGAACTTTGTAATATCAGATAATCTGTACAATAATATAGCAATACTGCCTACTGACAATTGCTTAATGAAAGGCTTTCTTGCCACTTCTTGATTTAATCATAGTTGTTATGCTTCTTAAAGTGGAATTCCAGGCTATTGCTAACTTTGCTTAAACCCCTCTCAACCCCCCTTCTAATTCCTATTCTAACTACCCTGTGAAAAGGAAGATGCATGTACTTACTTATCCTGAAGGCTCTCCTGTCCAGTCATGTGAGCTCCCCAGCAGCCGGGTTCAGAAGAGAAGAGAAACCGCCAATGGCTGAAGTTTCTGAGCGGTGATGTCACCCATGGGCTTACTATGGGGCATTTGCTGTAGGCTGTCGGCACTGGGAGCCGATCACGTGATCAGACTGGAGTGTCCTGAGTATAGGTACGTATAAGCATCTCCCTTTCACAGGGTAGTTAGAACAGGATTTAGGGGAGCAAGTTCAATCAGCATTCACAATAGCCTGGAATGCTACCTTACTTTGGGAAAAATATGGTATGATAGAAGCCTCTCAACCAGGACTCCTCCAGAGGTTTCCAAGGGTTCCTTGAGCAATCAGCAATTTCTGCCTTGCTGTTCTCTTCCTTAATTTGGAAAAACATGGTATTATACCCTATAGAAGCTTCTCCACCAGGGTTTCTCTAGAGCAGTGGTCTCCAAACTGCGGCCCTGGGGCCGGATGTGACCCTTTGCTTGCCTTTATCCGGCCCTTGATGCATTAATCCTGCCAATGACACCAACAATAGGGCATAATTCCTGCCACTGACACCAATATTGGGGCACTATTCCTTCCAATGACACCAATGATGAGGCATAATTATTTCCACTGACATAAAAAAAGGGGCACTATTCCTCCCAACGACACCAGATCGGACATTGTTAACTCCCACTGGGCACAGTTCGGCCCCCCTGAAGTCTGAAAGACAGTAAACTGGCCCTTTCTTTAGAGAGTCTGGAGACCCCTGCTCTAGAGGTTTGTAGGGGTTCATTGAGCAATACACAATGTTTGTCTCAATGTTCTGTTTCTTAATTTGGAAAAACAAGGTATATAAACCTTATAAAAGCTTCTCAACCAGGGTTCCTTAGAAGGTTGCTAGGGGTTAGCCTAGCTCCGTCCCCTGCGAGCATTGCGACACACGGGGACGGAGCATGGCGCCAAATTCAAAAAGTAAAACACACATTACACATACAGTATACTGTAATCTTACAGATTACATTACTGTATCAATTTTTTTTACATCCCTTTTGTCCCTAGTGCTTTGTCCAGTGCCCTGTATGCAGTTTTATATTATAAATACTGTTCTTTCTGCCTGGAAATTGGAGATTGTCCATAGCAACCAAAACCATCCCTTTACATCAAAAGTGGTTTTAGACTAGCTAGAAAACAGCGATAATAAATTAGAATCACTTGCAGAGCGATAGTGATTTGTGGGGAAATCAGTCATCAAACACTGAAAGTAATGACAGCGACAATTCTGCAACTGAGCAAATTTCAGTGTTTTTGATTTGATTACATTATTGAATCATTTTTATTATTATTATATTATTATTTGTTATAATTATTTATAGTTATTTATTATATTATCATTTATGATTTCATTTTTCAAACTTTATCATACCCGGGATGTCTACTAGACTCTTGTTTGGACAGATTTAAGTGAGTAATTCCTAAGAATTACAAGCCTACAATATAAAACGCCAAACTTCCATGCAAAACAATTGTACCGCTTTCAGCATCAAAAATCTGAAATAATCATCCCGCCAGGGAGGTTAAGGAAGTATTCTTCCCAATGAGCACCATAGTAAAAAGTATTCTTCCCACTGACCACCAATGTAAGAAGTATTCTTGCCACTAACTGCCAGGCTAATGTACTGTGAGCTGTGTGTGTGTGTATACTGTGTTATAGAAGTTATTGGTACGGTTTCCCTCAGACCTAAAAGTTATTTTAAGGATTCCTCCATGTTAAAAAAAAGTTGAGAAAAGCTGCATTAAAGGGATCCACACTGGAGGAAAATACTCTAGTGGTGGGGAGGCACCTGCCCATTCTGGGCTAAGTGGCAGGGTATCCTGATAGGCACCCTCCCACCCAACAGGTTATACTCAGCCATGCACACTCCCTTGATTCCTCCCTGCACCATCAGATCTCTCACTCCATTGCTCCATAGACAAGGGCTTCTAAGCAAGAGGGAGCATGTGACCTCCCAAATTTGACAGTGCATGGGCCTGAGTGGCCAATCACCACATCACATGGGGGGGTTGCAAGGTCAACTATATAGGTAAGCTTTGCCCCCGGAGCTGATTCAGAGTGGAATCTCGAGCAGGAAAGTAATAAGGGAGCGTGAATCGATGAACATATCGGCTAGGCTATCAGAACACAGTGCCTCTTTAAAGGATCGTTGCTAGCATAAGTAAGCTTATGCTAGCCATAGATATTTATTAATATTTTATTTATTACAGGTATTTATATAGTGCCAACAATGCATTGCTTTACATACTGTAAATTCACATCAGACCCTGCCCTTGAAAGCAGGCTGAAAGAAAAAAAAACTAGATCAATTTCCCCATCCACACATTCGAGGCAATTGGGGGAATCCTTCCCACTGCACTATTGTATTTTGACAGTGGAGGAACTCCTCCGCAGTCAGAATAACCTGATCAGCACTGCATCCTCTGATGAAGTGACTGCTATCCGACCAGATGGTTGTCCAAAAGTTCATCAGTAAATAAACTTCTGCTCAACTGCAATGGCCACACATAGGTCAAAAATCCCTGCTGAACCGGCCAAATTTTGATCCATCTATGGCCACCTTAATGTGCTTAGCTCACATGTGTATACACACACTAGGGCCAGTTTGGAACAGAGCCACTTAACCTACCTCTTTGGAGTGGGGAAGAAAACCCATGCAAGCGCAGGGAGAACATGCAAACTCCATGCAGATAGTGTCCTGACCAGGATTCTAGCTGTGAACCACAGCGTTCCAAGACAGTAAAGCTTTCAAAATTCACTGGATTTTGTACCAGCGGCAGTGTTCCATTGGTAAACGGGTAATTTGATTGATAATCGATTTAAAAAATAAATCTTTCATCAAAGTGATCATTATATTGCTGAATTGTATCATTACGTGTATAACGCCACCATTAGTTTAGGTCAGGCCATTCTCAACTAGTGTTCCAAGGAACCCTAGGGTTCCTCCAGGGATGGCTAGGGGTTCCTTGAGCTGTGGCCAATGGACCTTCCATCTGATGATGCCTGCATAGTTCCAAGTCCAACACCACTTGGAAGAGCAAGCGGCATGACAGCAAGGGTAGTATTCCTACCACCACTGTGGGGCAGCATTCTTTCCACTGACCACTAGAGATGACCTTCTGTTCAAAACCATATTTGGCCGAACCTGGAAGGAAGTTGTCAACGCCAGGTCAATCATCTAGGGACAGGACATTCTCTACCCTGCAAGTGCATGTACACAAAGGGGCGGGAATGTTCATGACATCATTGACCCAATATGGCCACATACCCAAGCTCATCCCTAACCACCACCAATATAAGGGTCATTCTCCCAATGACCCCCAATAGAATGTTATTAGCAGGGGGTCCCTGAGACCTGAAAATGAGTTCAAGGATTACCCTGGGGGAAAAAGGTTGGGAAAAGTATATACAATATGAACATATGTATTATTAAAACATATTATTTTTGTATCAGAAAATGTTCTTTTCATTAAAAAGTAATAAAAAAAAAGACAACAAGCACAAAAAAAGTCTTTAGGGCCAGAAACATTAGCTGGGTCAATCAGAAGGCAATAAAAAAGAAAAGTCGGCACAACTGAGAACATGCATTACTGAAGAAATATTGAAATGAAATGGCAGTGAACAAAAATATAGAATTTTCTGGTGCTGACAAAAGCAATAACCTTTCTGGAGGAACAAGAGTCAAATACTTCTGGAGGTTTAACGATAACAAACACGATGTACAGATGTGGTGTGCCGGAGGTCAGGTACTGCTGTCATCATTTATGATTATCTGAGCATGAAAGGTGTAAGGAAAAGAGAGAAAGGGGGGGAGCAGTAACCACAAAAGTGAAGGAGGAAGACATAGAACATGAAGAGGGATTTAGAAAAAGGTTGATTTGTAAATTTGGGCTTTTTTTTGTATTTTTTTCCCCTCTGCACACTGACCGCAGGGGGTCACTAGCACTGCAATATCACTATTCACAGAACCGCCATGTATCTCTTCTTAATGGATACAAGAAACACTCCAAGTGCAGAAGGGACAGTGACATTAAAATATTCACTTTGGCCAATCAGGGAACATCTTTTATAATTAAAAGAAATATGAGGTGTTCTGCGAATGTTTACAGTGACCCCCTGTGGTCAGTGTGCAGTGGGGCAGCTGATAACAGGACCCAGAAGCTCATTGTAGTAGTGCAGACTACTACACTGATTGTCAGCTTCCCCAGCAGTCCCCCTCAGGTATGAGATACAGTGCCTTGCAAAAGTCGTCACCCCCCTTGGCATTTATCGTGTTTTGTTGCCTCACAACCTGGAATTAACATGGATTTTTTGAGGATTTACATCATGTAATTTACAGAACATGCCCACAACTTTGAAGATATTTTTTTTTTGTTAATTGTGAAGCAAACAACAAATAGGATAAAATAACAGAAAAAGTCAATGTGCATAACTATTCACCCCCTAAAGTCAATACTTTGTAGAGCCACCTTTTGCAGCCATCACAGCTCATAGTCTATGAGACTCGACTAATCACAGATCAGAGTAAGGGGTCGATCCCGACCCCTTACTACGAGATCAGCTGTCAGCCAATGACAGCTGATCATGTGATGTAAACAGAGCCCGTAATTGGCTATTTTTTCTCCTCACGCTAGTAGCGTGAGGAGAGAAAACAAAATCCGATCACTGGCGGCTGTGAGAGGGACATCAGTCCCGATCATGGAGAGCCTCTACCAGTGCCCACCAGCGCCACCTAACAGTGCCCACAGTAGCACCCATCAGTGCCCACAGTGTCACCTATAAAAGGCACCACCAAAGTACTTCATTACCAGTGCTGCCTATCAATACCACCTACCAGTGCCCATCAATGACATCTATCAGTGCCACTCATCAGTGCCACCTATCAGTGCCACCCATCAGGGCCCATCAGTGCCACCCATCAGGGCCCATCAGTGCCACCCATCAGGGCCCATCAGTGCCGTCTTATCAGTGCTTTTCAGTGTCGCCTTATCTGTGCCTATCAGTGCCCATCAGTGCAGCCCATCAGTGCAGCCTCATCAGCGAATATCAATGAAGGAGAAAAATTACCCATTTGCAAAATTTTATAACAAACTATGAAACATGTTTTTTTTTTTCAAAAATCTCTGTCTTTTTTGTTTGTTTAGCAAAAAATAAAAACCCCAGTGGTGATTAAATACCACCAAAAGAAAGCTCCATTTGTTTGAAAAAAAAAAAGATAAAAATTATATTTGAGTACAGTGTAGCATGACCGCGCCATTGTCATTCAAAGTGTGAGAGCGCTGAAAGCTGAAAATTGGTCTGGGCAGGAGGGGGGTTTAAGTGCCCAGTAAGCAAGTGGTTAAATGAGCAGACAGAGTTTTACCTGAAATCAGAGTGTATGAGCCCAAACATTGGTAATTTAGACCAGATCATGATAAGATGTACGCTCTGCTGCTCAGGGATGCTGCTATGACTGGAATGCAATAAGGATGATAACCTAGCATTGCAAATGTTACATTCTAATGGCAATATTAGCATCCTAGAGGGTCCCCGCTGTGTTCGGAGTGGCCCTGAGGCTAAACAGATACTTCACCACATCATTGCCCACAGCCACCGCCTCAATGGAATTTAAATGCCACAATTCCCCTTGACCCTGAACTTTCCAGTGCAAACATCCCTTGGCAGCTGACTTCCTATTAAATGAAAAGTTATGGGTTTTTAATGAGGGTCCTAATTAAACAATGAAACTTACAGAAATTAAAGACGAGACGATTATCTTTTATACCGGACTCTCTCTGGATGGGTATGGTTTATATGCTTCTGTTGTTTTAATTACATCTCGGCCGTTCAACCGGAATTCAATTACTGGAATTTGCTAACGACTGTGTTTTTTATTCAGTTATCCAGGGATTGGTAAAGCCCGGTATTAACCTTACAGACACAGAGTTCATCCTGGATCTCAGTGGTTCTTCAAGTGGACCTGTCGTTTTGTACAAACATAATTCTGCTGTCATATAGAGTAAGGAAGGCAGGCATGGCCATTACTATATTGTGATATGTATGTATATATATATATATATATCTATATATATATATATAGATATATATCTATATAGATATATATATATATATATCTATATAGATATATATCTAAATCTATATAGATATATATAGATATATATCTATATAGATATATATACAGTGTCTCACAAAAGTGAGTGCACCCCTCACATTTTTGTAAATATTTTATTATATCTTTATATGTGAGAACACTGAAGAAATGACACTTTGCTAAAATGTAAAGTAGTGAGTGTACAGCTTGTATAACATATATAGCTTGTAAATTTGCTGCCCCCTTAAAATAACTCAACATACAGCCAATTAATGTCTAAACTACTGGCAACAAAAGTGAGTACACCCCTAAGTGAAAATGACCAAATTGGGCCCAATTAGCCATTTTCCCTCCCCAGTGTCATGTGACTCGTTAGTGTTACATGGTCTCAGGTGTGAATGGGGAGCAGGGGTATTAAATTTGGAGTTATCGCACTCACTCTCTCATACTGGTCACTGGAAGTTCAACATGGCACCTCATGGCAAAGAACTCTCTGAGGATCTGAAAAAAAGAATTGTTGCTCTACATAAAGATGGCCTAGGCTATAAGAAGATTGCCAAGATCCTGAAACTGAGCTGAAGCACGGTGGCCAAGACCATACAGCGGTTTAACAGGACAGGTTCCACTCAGAACAGGCCTCGCCATGGTCGACCAAAGGAGTTGAGTGCACGTGCTCAGCGTCATATCCAGAGGTTGTCTTTGGGAAATAGACGTATGAGTGCTGCCAGCATTGCTGCAGAGGTTGAAGCGGTGGGGGTGTCAGCCTGTCAGTGCTCAGACCATACTCCACACACTGCATCAAATTGGTCTGCATGGCTGTCATCCCACAAGGAAGCCTCTTCTAAAGATGATGCACAAGAAAGCCCACAAACAGTTTGCTGAAGACAAGCAGACTAAGGACATGGATTACTGGAACCATGACCTGTGGTCTAATGAGACCAAGATAAACATATTTGGTTCAGATGGTGTCAAGTGTGTGTGGCGGCAACTGGGTGAGGAGTATAAAGACAAGTGTGTCTTGCCTACAGTCAAGCATGGTGGTGGGAGTGTCATGGTCTGGGGCTGCAAGAATGCTGCCGACACTGGGGAGATACAGTTCATTGAGGGAACCATGAATGCCAACATGTACTGTGACATACTGAAGCAGAGCATGATCCCCTTCCTTTAGAGACTGGGCCGCAGGGCAGTATTCCAACATAACAACCCCAAACACACCTCCAAGATGACCACTGCCTTGCTAAAGAAGCTGAGGGTAAAGGTGATGGACTGGCCAAGCATGTCTCCAGACCTAAACCCTATTGAGCATCTGTGGGGCATCCTCAAATGGAAGGTGGAGGAGCGCAAGGTCTCTAACATCCACCAACTTCGTGATGTCATTATGGAGAAGTGGAAGAGGACTCCAGTGGCAACCTGTGAAGCTCTGGTGAACTCCATGCCCAAGGGGGTTAAGGCCGTGCTGGAAAATAATGGTGGCCACACAAAAAATTGACACTTTGGTCCCAATTTGGACATTTTCACTTAGGGGTGTACTCACTTTTGTTGCCAGCGGTTTAAACATTAATGGCTGTGTGTTGAGTTATTTTGAGGGGACAGCAAATTTACACTGTTATACAAGCTGTACACTCACTACTTTACATTGTAGCAAAGTGTCATTTCTTCAGTGTTGTCACATGAAAAGATATAATAAAATATTTACAAAAATGTGAGGGGTGTACTCACTTTTGTGAGATACTGTAAGCTTGTGACTTTTCTCTACCATAAGGATGGGTCACTGCTGATAAGACATCCACCTATGTATGTACACTACAGTTTAAACTTTTCATTTTTATATTATAATGAATTGAATGAATGAATTTATCCTGAGATGACATAAACTGAAATAACAACTGCCATGCAGAACTATTAGGTGGCGTACACATAGTTAGCAAATATGGGGCCCCGTGTTCAAATATGATTACAAGGCATGCATAGAAAAAAGGGTTTGAAAACATTAAAGGTGAAATATAGTTTTCTTTCAGTAAATATATATTTTAAGTTATTATAGCAATTTTTACCTTTAATGTTTTCAAACCCTTTTTTCTATGCATGCCTTGTAATCACATTTGAAAACTATGAGTACGATTTCAATAGCTTTTATTACAGTTTCTCAAAGGTGTTCCAAAAACAAAAAATCATATACACAAACCTTGAAGTGTGGTTTAGTATAATTCGCGTAGAGTAATACAAATCATTTTTATTAGAATCTATCTTATGAAAGGCTTGCATCTGTGATTTGAAGTAAGACATATTTTCAGTTCTTATATTGTATTATTGAATTCATAATTTCTCTATATTCAGTAGTAAAGCTCATGTTAACATCTAGGGACATCTAGGGTTGAGCTACAGAGCGTCTACTGGAGTTTCCTCTTTTTAAATGCTTCCACAATTTTGTAGAGATTTGCAGACTGACCACTAGAGGCAGCATTCTATTTGGTATCATCATTTTGCTTCTTTGCCTAACAACTGTTGAGATAAGAGGCAGTGCGTTGTTTTTCAACTGTTTGACTGACAGACTTGCATAGTGAGATGGTTGAAATAAAGCACAACCACTGAGAAGCACTGCTAAAGCCTGGTACACACTAGGATTTTTTTTTTTTTTAACCAGCCGATGTCTCCCGACATTCGGCCCATGTGTACAGGGCTTAAACAAGAAGATGAGCCTGCCTATGTCATGAACAAGTGAGCCCCCATGTACATATATAATTACAAACTAGAGCTTCACCATTAATCATTAAAAATCGTTATCGCAATTTTTTCCCCCCTTGCGATCTTGACAAAGCATTTACCGATTCTTTCTATGCAGAGAATTCTCTCTGCTCTGCTGAAGCCGACAGCCGTCAAAAGAAAGAAAAAAAACAAAAAACGGGCAGTCTGCCAAGAATCACAACATTATTTAGCAGCGGAACTTAAAGCGGAGTTCCGGCGAAACTTTTTTTAGTTTTTTTGATCCTAGCATTATTGCTAATGAAATTTAAAAAAAAGAGTATACAATGATCATGATCAATTGTTTAACTGGTTCAATACAGGGCATTTTCACCCCCTTCCTTCCCAGACCAATTTTTAGTTTTCAGCGCTGTCGCACTTTAAACGACAATTGCGCGGTCGTGCGATGCTGTGCCCAAACAAAATTGACGTCCTTTTTTTTCGTGACTACGACATTATGGCGGACACATCGGACACTTTAACACATTTTTGGGACCATTCACATTTATACAGCGATCAATGCTATAAATGTGACAGGCAGGGAAGGGGTTAACCACTAGGGGGAGACGAGGGGTTAAATGTTTCCTAGGGGAGTGATTCTAACTGTAGGGGGAGGGGACCCACAAGGGGAGGAGACCAATCGGTGTTCCTCGGTCTTCTCTCAACTGACAAGATGTGGATCTGTGTGTTTACACACACAGATCCACGGTCCGGCCCAGTTAACGGGCAATCGCGGGTGCCCGGCGGACATCGCGGCCGCCGGGCACACGCACCGGGTCTCGAGCAACGCGGCGGGCGCGCGCGCGTGCCCCCTAGACGGCTGGGAAGCCCAGGCCATCATATGACGTCCCATCTGTAGACGTCATTTTACTATGGCCGGGTAGTGAAGTGGGTAAAAATATAAATTGCTTACTGTAATAATATATTCCTCTGTGGCCGTTTCCATCATGAATGTGAGCATGTGAAGCCCAATCAAGATCGCTTCCTGGAATAGCTTTGAAGAGGTGCATGCTGGGTAACCAGCATGCACCTCTTGATCTTGCGCATGCGCGATTCACCAGCGGCTGTACAGTACTACCTGCAGACTCCTGCGAAATGATGTGCCATCATTTCCCAGGAGCATAGGCGACGGAGGAAGTCACGAGGAGCTCCGCGGACCAGGGAGTGGCAGATTACGAGGACTACATGGCAACAGGTTTATGTATAGGAATGGGGTGAGCGTGGAACACTAATACTCCTACAGAGGCACCATCCCAGAAAGATATGTAAATATGTGTCCAAAAACTTGTAGAGAAAAATGGGACTCTAATTGTGCCTCGGAGGAGTATAAACCAATGAGATACAGTGTATATATGTATATATATATATATATATATATATATATATATATATATATATATATATATAAGAGTAATCACATTTTTATTATTTAAAGACCAAGTTTAAAATACATTACAGTCTTGGTAATTCAATTTGAGTTCAGGGATGTGCTGGTTCCCAACAAATTATACAAGGTACATACATATATATATATACACCTTATATATATATATATATATATATATATGTATATATATATATATATATATATATATATATATATATATATATATATATATATATATATATATACACACACACACATAGCAACAGGGCCTTTCTGGTAAGTATTAAAAAAAAAATTCCTCCAAATGTTTTTTTCTAGGTTAAAAGGAGTCTTTTAATGGAAAAAAACTTATTTTAGGATGGAACTCCGCTTTAAGTATAAACATTGTAACGATTTGTCCTTTAGATCAAAGGAATACACTTTGGTGTGTAAATGAGGGAAGTTTAACCACTTAAACACTAAACCTTTTTTTTTTCTGACATTTGTTGGTTTCAAGTTGCGCCTTCTTGGTGCGCCTTCTTGTTTTTTTTCTCTAGTGTTTCCTTTGGACTCCCCCAGTCCTTGAGGGGGCTGCAAAATCTTGCCAAATTTCAGTTATTGAAGCTCCAAGGTCCATCATTGCCGGAATATCTATCTTGAGCACAGCAAGTTGTTTGTTTTGGTTGGTCCATGACAAGGATATGTTCAGACAAACTGAGTAGAAGCACAAGCCAAGCAATTCGGAGGACTAATTTAATGTCAGAGACATTGTCAACAGTCAGAGAGAAGTAAGAGACTATCTGACCCTTATCCAGAGCATTAGCAAACAGACAAACCTGTTAATTAGGTGCTGGCTTGAAACTGTGGGCTTGCTTTACAGTCCACCAATAGGTGTGCGTATCAGAGACCTAAGGCCCCTTTCCCATGGGCGATCCAATCAGGTCTGCCTGTCAGTTTTTCAGGCGGACCTGATCGGACCCTCTAGGATCTTCTATGAAGCGGTGGATGTCAGCTGACCCATGTCTGCTGACACCCGCCACCGTCCACACCAATCCTATCCACCAAAACAGACAAATGGTGGTCCTATTCCCCATCGATCCAGCAGATTGGCTGGAAACTGATCGGCAGTCTGTTTCCATCCGCTTGCCCCATAGAGAAAAGCGGGGCAGTGTCCATATCTGCTCTGCATAGCGGAGTGGACACGGACCTGTCATCTGTCTGTATAGTGGGGATCAGCGGAGAGATCCCCCGCTGAGCAAACGAATTCTGCTTCACGGAGTGCGGAGTAATGACCAGCAGGTGGTGAAAGCTAAAGACTGATTTTTACAGCTTGCAAGTTGCAAATCTGTCTGATATATCCAGCTGCTGAACCTCATATGGGATATTATTAGACTTTGGCACATTGACCAACCATCTCTTTTTCATGGCTAAGGCCAGATATAGACGAGTCAAAAACCTAACGTTCTGTCGATCAAAAAACAAAAATGGCACACACAATTGTGTCATCATTTGATCTGTTTTTCTAAACAAAATCCAGCATGTTGGACCAGGCACTTTCGATTGTGGCATGAAAATTGCATGTTGCAGCTGGCCCACTAATGCCCCGTACACACGATAGGATTTTCCGACAACAAATGTTCGATGGGAGCTTATTGTCGGAAATTCCGACCGTGTGTAGGCTCCATCGGACATTTTCCGTCGGAAATTCCGACAAACAAAATCTGAGATCTGGATCTCTAATTTTCCGACACCAAAATCCGTTGTCGGAAATTCCGATCGTGTGTACACAATTCCGACGCACAAAGTTCCACACATGCTTGGAATCAAGCAGAAGAGCCGCACTGGCTATTGAACTTTTTTCTCGGCTCGTCGTACATGTTGTACGTCACCGCGTTCTTGACGTTTGCAATTTGCGACAACATTTGTGTGACCGTGTGTCTGCAAGACAAGTTTGAGCCAACATCCGTCGGAAAAAAAATCCACGGTTTTGTTGTTGGAAAATCCTATCGTGTGTACAGGGCATAATGAACGACCAAGAATTTTCATTCAGTTTTCGACTCGTCTATGGCCTGCTTAACTTTCTATAACACATATCTTTATTGCATGCTCTGTTACTCTTTATTCCTCTAAAGTCTTATATTCATTAGACGGTTTTATATTCCATACACCGGCAATAAATGGAGCAATATGAATATCATGATCCAATTAATCCCAGGCATAGCTTTTACTTCAAAGCAAAAGACTGCAGGTCACATTAACAGAATTACAATCGAGATGATGCTTCAGTAGCATGATAAAAAAAAGTCATGAAGTTCTGTGTGTCAAAACCCCAGCATGGTTGGCATTAGCTCATTTGTATGACTTTTCATTTCAGATTCATACTGTGCGTCACACGCTACATTTCACGCGCTAAGTAGTGGCACCAGTTACATGTCATTTTACCCAAAACAGACATGTCGATAATTACTTTCATTTATTAAATTAATAATATGAAAATAACATGTTCAAAGTCTACGATGTGCTGCCAAGACATCAATAAAAGAGCTCACCAGCTGGGCACACTTGGTGTAAACAAAGCACACTGGGCACAATCATTTTACCTTGGCTTGTATATGTGCAGCTGTTGATCTGTACATTATATTGCTGCGCTCAGGTCTTCTAGTATTTGATATAGCAGTTACAGATTGAGGTTTCTGGTTTAAAGGGGATCCAAGGTTTTCTGGTGACCACGGTCACTGAGACGTGACTTAATGGGAAAACTAAAATGCTCCAGTTGTCAGTGGATGGACACAAAAGTTTATTTACACCTGCCTGTCCATTGGGCTGAATAGACCTTCTGATCAGGTCCGTCTAAAAAAATTGACAGTTAGGCCTGATCATTCTGATTGGGGATGCCTTCTTCTTCATTGTAAGTAAATAATGGATTCCAAGCAGCAGCAATGTACCATTACTGAGTTCTTGATGAAAGAAGGGTGCAGGCTGTTCGCATCTACAAAAGGATGCAGAATGTTTACAGAGATGACACCATTGACTAGAGCAGTGGTTCTCAACTCCAGTCCTCGGGACTATCCAACAGGCCAGGTTTGCAAGATAGCTGAAATACATCACAGGTGATATCTCTTGCTGCTCAGTGATTGCAGTATTCTAGTCTGCAACTCCCCAAGGTAATACTTAAAATCTGGCCTGTTGGTGGGTCCC
Source organism: Lithobates clamitans (assembly GCA_037952925.1). Classification (NCBI taxonomy): domain Eukaryota; kingdom Metazoa; phylum Chordata; class Amphibia; order Anura; family Ranidae; genus Lithobates; species Lithobates clamitans. The sequence goes on from JBBGZY010000544.1 coordinate 3,256,464, forward strand.
GAGGACTGGAGTTGAGAACCACTGGACTAGAGCAATGTGCACAGACAGATGAAGACGTTTAAAGAAGGGGAAACCAGCTTTTAAGACAAACCACGCAGTGGGAGACCATCAATGTAGGGCAGTATGCACCCTTCCTTCATCAAGAACTCATTGTTTCTGCTTGGAATCCATTATTTACCCGCAATGAAAAAGAAGAGTGGTTACTATAGAGGAAGATTTACTCTACTAACGTGAAATTTGAACGACCTATGTAAATTGTAAATTGTGACCCACAATAAATGTTTAGGGGCCCTCTCTCAGGCTTACAAGGTCCGATAATGGATGCCGCTGACTAGTCTAGTTTTTCCCCGCCCTCGGAGCTTAATCGTGGAGGTCCTATGTATCCTATGTAAGTTAATTAAAAAATGATGGCGCTTGTGCATTACATTTGCGGTATAGCTCTTGTATATCTACTTCAAATGTAAACCATAATCTACTTCAGAGCCTACTGCATGGTGGAATTAATATCTACCTCCCACAGTTGTTGGGTATACAGCCATAGTATATTCCTCTAGACTAAAGATACAGAACAAGAGATCTATTTTAACTTTAGGGTTGTGCCGCAATGCACTGTACAAAAACAACATTATTTCACACCCCAATTTCAGTCCAATCCAAGTACTAACCCATACAGATAAGGACTTTGCATTCAAAGCCTACCCATACTGCCTGCACTTTATTTTTCAACTCAGACACAAAAGAACTACACAATATGCTCATCAGGGGACAGTGGCAATGATGGCCCAATATATTGGTGGCAAGTGGGAAGAAAGTAGCTCTTGCAGGCAGCTAAAAAGATGATTAGTATCATGGCACCAAGTAGCATTTGATCCAAAACTTTGTGGGCATCATCAGATGGCAGGCCAATTAGACACTGCTCAAAGAACCCCTAGCAACTTCTGAGGAAACCCAAGGGTTCCATAAAACCCTGATTTAGAATGGCTGTGCTGAAGAGATACATATTTTTCAGACTCCACAATGTTGACCTCTGATGGTGATTACTTGACCAACGCTAGTCAAAGAATGCTAATGGGGACTGTGTTCAGGCAAAGCTCCTGATTGGCTTACCCATAAGGGACCAAGAAGAAACCGCAGTGCACATGGAGTACTGTATGGTCCCTACCGGCTTACAGGAGGACCAGAACATCATCTGGCCCACCATAGACTGCGGCTACAGGTTGCCTACTCATCCAATGTAAATAAATGGGAAAGGTGAGGAAAGACTGGTGGAACCAAGCTATACAATATTCTGTCATCCATTAAATCTTGAAATACATGTATGAAACAGACATCAGCTTAGAGCTTTCGTTTTTTTATCCAAGTATGGCTGTAGTGTACCAGTCCATCCTATTACTTTTTGTCAGCAAACTGGAAACTCATTTTATGCATTAAAAACAGGCAAGCAAAAGATGTTCTCACCCACACACACAGTACCAGTCAAATCTGGGTGCCTTGGACTACAAAGAACCTAGAACAAAGCAAACTGACATTGCAATACTTCTGGTGCTTGTAATCAGCAAATTAGCTAATTCATCAGTTTTGTGCTAGTAACTGTTCTTTATAAAAAAAACATATAACGGCTATGTGAAGTGACCACAATGAATTTGCTATATATGAACTGTATTTGAAGGAGGCTACTTCAATATATCTAGGTCTTTCTTCATTTGAAAAAGCAATAGCGGACTAGGAATTCCCATGTTGAAAACAATAGTCTTGTTTCACTTGAAAAGCGACATTGCCAACTGGTCACTGCGTCCCATGGGAAATGTTTTTAATTTTTGCTACTGTACAGAAACCATAGAGGTAGAGGAGAACCATTTCCATGAGAACATTGCACTGTGAACTGTAAATTACTTTGAAAAGACTCCTCTGGAAACTAAATTTTTGCATTACCTGTTGGGGATTGTGGATGCTTCAAAATCAATACCATGGTCACAGAAGAAGCCTCCTTTGCACCCCCTGAATAGGGATGTTTTTGTCATTGCTGCCAAGTGTACTGCAAATTATCTTGACAGTATATCATTCTACTGCAATGCTTTGTGTTGCATTCAGCAAAACTCCCAATCATATGTGCAAAAAGCTGGACCATTGCGTTTAAGGCTCAATGAATCCTATAAACAAGAGGGCAACCTACTGTAGATGTGTTGAGCTCAGCTTGAGCATGTGAGTCTCAACTTACTTCCTAACCAAACACTGTCACTTTGCCATTCAGGAATGTAACAATGCCTATTCAGGACAAAGTGACAGTATCTACACATAGCCCACCACCTCCTAGGCATACATACCCAGCAGTGCTCCATTGCCACCACAATGTTAGTGCCCTCACTAACAGAGTGGGGCTTCTGGGTATGATGGAGGGCATATGATCTCACCTATGTGACAGTGCTTGGATCTGAGCAGCCAATCACCAAGACTAAAGGCTGTCAATGGGGGAAAAGGGTGGAGACGGTAGGGGGGATTGAAGATACCCTGAAGTCATCTTCCTGGCCAAACTTTCCGGTACTGGAGATTGACAGGCAGGAATGCTGCAGTGGGGAAACAGCAAGGGATTATGACTGTGTCATTTAAAAGAGCTATCTACACCTTCCCTTGTTAAATTACCTGCCTTATAATATCAGGATTTCCAGACAGATGGAGTATTAAACCTGAACTTCGTGTAGAAATTAAATAGAATCTAATAAATACTTGGCCTCTAAATAACAGGCAGGTCATAAAGATTTTTTCTCAAAATGCTACCATTTACCCCCATTGTCCATTCTCTGTCTGAATCTGCCGCCAACAGTTATGTCTATGGTGGCACCAAACTCCAAAGGCAACCAAATGGGTAACCTTCAAGGTTAACCTCAAAAAGCTGCCATTTGCCACCAATGTCCATTCTCTGTCTGTAACCGCCACCAACAGTTGTGTGTATAGTGACACCAAACTCCAAAGGCAACTAATTGGTACTCCAAGTGTTACCTTACCTACCCTTAAAATACTGGAGGATCATTGCATTTACTTCCCACTGGACATGTCAGGTGTGGACCTAAAGTAGACTCTACACTCCAATAACTCGGGAGGTGAATCTCAAATAACCTCTCTTCGAAGAAAGTCACCGCTGTTTTTATAGCTATTAGAGGGGTTGTGCTGTAATTAAAGGAAAACAAAATGGCGTCATCCTTTAGGTATGCCTGGGGCATCATGATGTCAATATAAAGGTCAGGTCATTCTAATTCTACAGTACCACCAATCTATGCACTAATACCAAAGTACAAAGAAAGATCAAAAAAAAAAATCTTTCAGTGTGAATTCAGTACTTGACAGTGCAAAATTGCTTCATTAACAAATATAGGGCCTGTTAAACTTTCAAAATTAACATTTGCACTTTTGTTTCATGCAAATGTCATTGTATGTCCTAATTACATAGGAACTGCACAATCGACGGCTTTGAATCTGCAAATTACAACCAGTTTTCCTTTGACAGGTATTTGACTTGCACTTTGTGGTCGTAGCTGCTCTTTAGATAAATGGCAAGTTAAAAGAAACCTGAACTGAAAAAAGGTATGTAGGCTACGATGGCTGAACGTGCTATTCATTCGACTTTTTTGATAATTTAGAGGCTTCAGTACTTGCTTAGTCACCGATTCAGAATGGCATGCAGATCGGTTTTGGCTTTTCTCTGACTTTACTAGATGCATGCTCATTCCATGTCAGTGACTCAGTATTGACAACAAGGACAGATGGACAGGTAGCATCTTCAGGACAGCAATGGCAGCTCACTTTCTCTCAACACAGGTATCCTTTAGGCTACTTTCACACAGGGGCAGGCGGGCGCCGGTGGTAAAGCGGCGCTATATTTAGTGCCACTTTGCGGTTTTTTAGCGGCGCTATTCGGCCGCTAGCGGGGAGGTTTTAACCCCCGCTAGCGGCCAAAAAAGGGTTAAAACCGCCCACAAAGCGCCGCTGCAGTGGCGCTTTGCCGGAGGGTTTGCAGCGCTGCCCCATTGTTTTCAATGGGAAGGGGCGCTTTAGGAGCGGTGAATACACCGCTCCTATAGCACTGCAAAGATGCAGCTTGCAGGACTTTCTTGACTGTCCTGCAAGCGCACCGCTCCAGTGTGAAAGCCCTCGGGGCTTTCACATTGTAGTGAATTGAGCGAATCTTTAAGGGCGCTTTGCAGGCGCTATTGTTAGTGTGAAAGTAGCCTTAGGGTTCATTCCCAAACCTGTTTTAGCATGCAGGCTGGTATCTGTTCTGAAGCTGTGCCTTGCATTGTAACTTTTTTTTTTTCAAACCTCATTAAAATATCAAAGCAACAGTTCATTCACGCCCCGTTCATACTGCAGCTGAGCTGTGGTGTGGTGACCAGCACTGATATCAGCTGAGCTCCGATGCATCGCAGAAAAAATGCAACATGTCTTAATTTTTCTGCACATGAGACCAATGTTGAGGTTGAGGGCTCATAGAAAACAAGTATCTTCAGTGTGCCCGTATGGTGATGCCCTGGCATTGATGTGGTGGTAAAAACCACCAGTTCCTGCACATAGTGTTAACAAGCTCTTAAAGTTACCACTGACCACCCTTTAAGGTCCATTTCGCAACACATAGCAGCTGATTCAGAGGAAGGACCCTTCTCCACTTCCTGTCTGCTCGCTCAAACACAGCCATATGGCTTTTTTATCTGGGCAAATGCAGTCAAAATGTAAGCAGCCAATTTTGGGCTTTCTTCCTATACAGCTCAGAATCCTGTGATGTGGATGCCCCACAAATATTAAAGTGTATGTCAAATAGTTTTTCCATTTTTTGATAAAGGGAGGACATATTACGTCTGTCAAGTTTTTATCACTATCCAGGGCCCCAATTTACCCTCACATCCTGTCATTCTGACAATGGTTTCAGACAGGAAGTGAGGGGAAACCCTAATGCCCCGTACACATGATCGGACTATCTGCCAACAAAACCGTGGATTTTTGTTCGAAGGTTGTTGGCTCAAACTTGTCTTGCATACACACAGTCACACAAATGTTGGCCAAACGGGGGAACCCGGTGACGTACAAGACGTACGACGAGACGAGAAAAAGGAAGTTCAATAGTCTTGTGTACACACGAACGGACTTTCCGGCAACAAAGTTTTGAAAAATTTGAGAACCTGCTAGCCAATTTGAGTCCGACAACAACTGTCCTATGGAGCATACACATGGCCGGATTTTCCGCCAACAGCCTGGCACCCAACATTTCCCGTCGGAAAATCCAATCATGTGTACGCGGCATAAGGGTCCATCATTATTAGGCAACAGAAAAGATGCAGAAACTGCTGGCAGAAAAAAAGCAGCATAAAAAGTGCTCCCATGGAGCATAGTGTACACTTTTTTTAGGCATGCTAATAAGCATTTTTCCCCAAAAACACTCCCCTAAAAATGCTGGGTGCATCTTAACGCCACTTTTAGGCGCATCCAGCGTTTTTTCTGCCTGAAAGCTCCTCTCGAAAACAAACATACTTGTGATTTTTTTTTCCTTTTTCCATAGGACCAATAAGGTCTGGAGACGAAAGGGGGTAAAGGTCTACTTTAGGCAAATAACTTTTATTAAAAAAGGAAAAACTAACATGATGTTGGTCTAGAAGAGTATCCGTTGTTAGGCTGGCCACCTAAGGACATTTTTTTTTTTCCAGACATACAAAAGCAGATGTCCTTTTTAGCACCTAGAATACCCTCTCCAGAGTTTTCCTTTCTTCCTTGGAAATTACACATACAGAGTTGTGTGACAAAGGTCTCACACCACACCGGTGACATGATCCGAGCCACAGGAAAGCAGCATGTCATCTGCAGCCGGCGTGACCAGCACTGTGATGTGTATCCCACCTCCTGTCTTCACAGTGTCCCTGGGATGTCACTGCTACAGGTTACCTGCTGTTCTTACAGCCCTGCGTGATGCTAGGGAATGAGTAACCATGGAAACAGGAAGAGGCAGTGATACCAATGAGACCCGTCACCATGGCGATGCACGGAGGCAGAGACAGCCAATGGGGTATATAATTTGACTCTGATGGATGGAGGTGTTTCTTCGTAATTACAACTCGAGTCCCCTAGCCCGTCTCCGCAGCTGACAGAAGTAGGTAAAACCAGTCTTGAAGGACCTGGAAGATAATGCACATACTAAGAAGGTACAAATAGAGGGTACCTGCTTCGGAGACAAGGGATTGAAATACTATGGCATGCGTTGCCACCGAAACAACCGTTAGTGTATCAAAGAAAAGGTGTCAAAAATGCAATGTTGTTAAGTCAATGAGATGAAGTAAAGAGGGACAGGATAAAAAAAAGGTTGCGTAAAGCTGCCATGACATACGAGAAGAACTTGCTGTACAAGGTGGTATCACCATGAACATACCAGACAATATCTGCCATTTTACATCCACCAATCGTTCTACACACATGACCTTCACCGATATGTATGATGTTTTATATTTCAGATCTTTAAAGAAAACCTGTGCTTTGGCCATGCATGGCAAAGTAACAGCTTTTCTTCATTTCCTTTTCCCAGCAGTACATACTCATGTTTCTTTTACTACCCAACCACTTTATTCAGCTGCCAGGGGCAAAGAAAATACTTGATTCTTCCAAGTATGGAGAAACCTGTGACGAGCGCATTTTTTTTTTTTCGCCCGCAGCCTCGGAGATGGTGGAGTGAAAGGAGGATGTGGAGGTGCTGGTAGAGTAAAGTAGGAGCTTTCAGAACTTCAGTATGTGTGTTGCGTTGCCAGCGACTGTGTTGTCATTCAGAAGCATGATCATGTTGTTTGCTGTCAGACTGATGGTCACAGCTGTGAACTTGGAAACTTTTAGTGCTTTCATCTGCTGATTGCAGTCACTTTATACTGGGGACACATGATCTTGTCATGGCAGAAAAGTCATAAAAATGTTTATACAGAATAAGATTTGTGAGCCTGTGTTTTAGGGTTAGTGATTCTTCGATGACTAGCCTATAGGTCTTCCAGGCCCCTCTTAGGTATATCCAGTCCAATTAAAAAGCTAAAATCTGTGTTCCTACTGACCCCTGCACTCTGCATTATATACTACTGACCCATGCACTCTGCATTATTTACCAAAGACTCGTACACTCTGCATTACTTACTACTGACCCATGTACTCTGCGTTATTTACCAAAGACTCGTACACTCTGCATTACTTACTACTGACCCTTGCACTCTGCATTATATACTACTGACCCATGCACTCTGCATTATTTACCAAAGACTCGTACACTCTGCATTACTTACTACTGACCCTTGCACTCTGCATTATATACTACTGACCCATGTACTTTGCATTATTTACTAAAGACTCCTGCACTACTGAACTCTGCATTACTTACTACTGACCCCTGCACTCTGCATGGCATACTACTTATCTTTGCACTCTTCCTTACGTACTACTAACCATTGCACTTTACGTTATTTACTAATTACCCCTGCACTCTCTGATACTTACTACTGAACTCTGCATCACTTATTACTGACCTCTGCACTCTGTATCATACACTACGTACCCTTGCACTCTGCATTACATACTACTGACCTCTGCACTCTGTGTAATTTACTAATGACTGCTGTACTCTGTTACTTACTACTGAACTCCACATTGCTTACTACTGACCTCTGCACTCTATGTAATTTACTAATGACCACTGAACTCCCCGCTTCTTACTACTGAACTCTCCATCACTATTGACCCCTGCACTCTGCATTATTTACTAATGACCCCGGCACTCTGCATTGCTTACCACTGACCTCTGAACTCTGTGTTGCTTACTACTGAACTATGCATCACTTACTACTGACCTCTGTATCACATACTACCGAACCCTGCACTCTGCGTGATTTACTAATGACCACTGAACTCCCCGTTTCTTACTACTGAACTCTCCATCACTACTGACCCCTGCACTCTGCATTATGTAATACCGACCCCTGCACTCTGCATTATGCACTGCATACCCTTACACTCTGCAATACTTACTCCTGAGCCTTGAAGAAAACATGCTACACCCCGTGATCCCTGATTTCTTGCAACCTTTTTTGGGGCTCAGGACAGTAAGAGCTTGTTTACATTTGCGGTTTGGGGGGGTGGTAAAACCCCATAGTCGAGATGCATTTTCACCACACACCCCAACCACTAATGTATCACCAGGGGCTGCAATGGTGACTGTGCAGCCCCCCTGTCACATTCTGTTTTTTACTTGGACAGGAGGGATGGCGGGGGCGGCATATACAGGGACCAATCCTCCCAAACTAGACGCAAGCTTTCAATAACAAAATGTGCGGTAGTTTATGGTACCCAATCAGAATTCAGTTCACTGATATGCAAATAATACACAAATGATTCAGATTGGCTTTTCTGGGTATGCATTTAACATCACAGTCTATTTGTACAGATTTATTGAATTGTTTTTCATAACACGTGAAAACAACTTATTCAAGTTGAAAGGATTACAGCTGGATTACATATAGTAATCCTATATGGTGCTAGACGGTTCTTCAGGGAACTGGCAAATATTGGATCTCTCAGTTTCAGTTGGGATTCAGAAAAAGGTCTATCATCAATAAATATAACACTGAGACGGCACAGTGGTGCAGTGGTTAGCACTCTCGCCTAGCAGTAAAAAAGGGTCGCTGGTTCGAATCCCAACCACGACACTACCTGCCTGGAGTTTGCATGTTCTCCCTGTGCCTGCGTGGGTTTCCTCCGGGTACTCCGGTTTCCTCCCACACTCCAAAGACATGCTGATAGGTTAATTGGCTTCTGTCCAAAATTGGCCCTAGTATATGAATGGGGACCTTGGATTGAGGGTAGGGATTGATGTGAGTGTGCGATGTTCAGGGTTAGGGACAAGGGTCAGGGTTGTAGACCCACACTCACTCAGGTTGAACTGGATGGACTGGTGTCTTTATTCAACCTTACTAACTATGGCTGTTAGTGAACGTAACGAATACGAATTTCTCCGAGAGACGTCTGTCAAAGAGATTGACTAGGGTTTTTTTTTTTTTAGGAAATAAAAATGACTGATGGGCAATATAACTTCAGCATGCATACATATTCACCCCTGTTGGATTTTGAGATTAAAGCTGAAGTCTATTTCGATTGTATTTTGCTTTGTCTAGTTTCTCCTCTACGTCTCATCAACATTTTTAAATAAAACCTGTTTTTATTATATACTTTATTTTAGAGCAAGTGATCACATCACTGGGTCTCTGTGCTTCTCTATGAAATGCAGGCAGATCATGGCTGGTGGGAGAGTAGCAGAGTGCTGTATATAGCTTCCTGAAACCATCACAGCACTGGGAAGAGATATGCAACAATCAAGATGCTTCAATGGGTGGACATCTGTCTGAACGAGTGGGAGTATCTTGGTAGGCATTATTTGCATGCACATTGCCCTAGGTAACACCCACAAATGATGCTGAGCCTCTATAACTGAAAGAACTAAAATCGAAGATATAAAAAGGGGTTGGCCAAGGACAGTCAGGCTGGAGGATGCTGGATGTCCACCAGGTAGGAAATTATATCATAACGGGGTGAGGACTTTCTTTTCCTGGTACTTGCGTCATCAGGGGGCCCCCATCTTTTACAGATTCTTGCAGCTATCCACCTGATACTTGTGTCATCAGGGGGCTACTGTCTCTTCCTGGTTCTTGCAGTCAGCCCCTAATACATCATCAGGGGGCCACCATCTCTTCCTGGTTCTTGCAGTCAGCCCCTTAATACATCATCAGGGGGCCACCATCTCTTCCTGGTTCTTGCAGCCAGCCCCTTAATACATCATCAGGAGGCCACCATCTCTTCCTGGTTCTTGCAGCCACCCCCCTGATACTTACATCACTAGGGCCTGCCATCTCTTCCAGCTTTTTTAAACAAACCGCTTGATACTTACGTCATCAGGGGGCCACTGTCTCCTCCTGGTTCTTGAAGTCAGCCCCCTGATGCTTACTTCATCAGGGGACCGACATTTCTTCCAAGTTCTTGCAGCCATCCCTCTGATACTTACATCATCAGGGGCCCACTGTTTCTTTCTGGTTCTTGCAGTCAGCCCCCTAATACATCATCAGGGGGCCGCCATCTCTTTCTGGGTTTTGCTGCCATTCCCTTGATACTTACATCATCAGGGGGCTGCTGTCTCTTTCTGGTTCTTACAGTCAGCCCCCTGATATGTCATCAGGAGGCTGCCATCTCTTCCTGGTTCTTGCAACCAACCCAATACTTGCGTCATCAAACTTGCGTTTCCAGATTCTTGCAGCTATCCCCCTGATACTTACGTCATCAGGGGGCTGCTGTCTCTTCCTGGTCCTTGCAGCCATCTCCTAGATATTTATGTCACCAGGGGGCTGTCTCTTCCTGGTTCTTGCAGTCAGCCCCCTAATACATCATCAGGGGGCCACCATCTCTTCCTGGTTCTCGCAGCCATCCTCCTGATACTTACCTCATCTGGGGGGCACTGTCTCTTCCTGGTTCTTACAGCCATCCCCCTGATACTCCTCTACCATCTGCTCTGGTGGAAACGCCCAATGCATGTGAGAGTGAACTGCTGGTTTGCAACCAGAATTCAGTGGTGCCCTATTGCGGTCTCTTCCTGGTTCTTGAATTCAGCTCCCTGATACTTACACCACTAGGGGGGCTGCCATCTCTTCCAGGCTTTTGCAGCCAAACGCTTGATACTTACGTCATCAGGGGGCTGGCATCTCTTCCAGGTTTTTGCAGCCAACCGCTTGATACTTACGTCATTAGGGGCCCACTGTTTCTTCCTGGTTCTTGCAGTCAGCCCCCTAATACATCATCAGGGGGCCGCCATCTCTTTCTGGGTTTTGCTGCCATCCCCTTGATACTTACATCATCAGGGGGCTGCTGTCTCTTTCTGGTTCTTGCAGTAAGCCCCCTTTTATGTCATCAGGGGGACGCCACCTCTTCCTGGTTTTTGCAATCAGTCCCTTGATAATTGCATCATGGAGGAGGCCACTACGTTTTCTTGGTTCTTGCAGCCTCGGCAAGTCATCAGGGGGTCGGCTGCAAGAATCTTGAAAAGACAGTGGTCTCCAGATGATGTAAGTAAGGAAAATGGCAGCGCAGGACCCAGCAATGATGGATGAGTGGACTGTGGCTGGACAGATTTAAATTCGATGGACGTGTGAGTATGTATTTCGTGGATAACTGGGGAAACTAGGTAAAAAAATTGTACAGGGTAGATGATGTTCCTCTCTTATATGACATTGTAGTGATTGGGTTAATGGAGAAATCCAAACAGCAATCACCAACAATCAATGCTTAAATTGTGATTCATAGTAGAGCCCTTGCTGAAGGTTACACAAATGTTTAGGAAAGGGGAAGGGGTCACTGAGAGATCCAAGGGCATTGTGTGTAATGGCTATTTTTTTTTGTCCATTACAGGGAACATGCATTTCCTATGAAAATAAAATCATTTACTCTCAACTTGATCCTAACTCCTAATCCAATACTCATGTAAACCCAAACACGTGCCCGGGGTTTCAGTTTAATGCAGAATAGCTCCAAAGCCTTCTTAGTTATTCTAAAAACACATGCCGAATATTTAACTAAACTGGTAAAATGTAACAATCCCTCATATCGTTATTAAATATCAGAGGATCCAGAGCACACACAGATTGGTTGGTTCCAGATGCCTGAGCACCTGACAGTAGGAGACACTGAGGATTCTGGGTACAGCCATTTAAATGGAGTGTGGCAGCCATTAGCCTTCCTAAATCCCCTTGCAGGGACATCATTAGCATTCAGAGTGCTGTGTGTTGCGGTTTGCTATCAGCTATAGGTGTCTGTAATGGGTTAAGAGATAGCGTTATAGAGTCGAGCCATCTTGCTAACATGGATGGAACACGTCTATGGATGGGTTAAGTTTACTAGGAAGCACTAAATCATTTTTATGCCTTATGGCTGAATGATGTCTTTTGGTGTCTTTGCTGGAGTGACACCCGATAGAAATATCATGGCTTCTCCTGAACATCTGTCTTGTTATGTATTCCCAGTGACCTCTCTCAGCTGCCTTTTTAGTGAATGTGCCCTTAGTTCAATGACTCTGCTGCTGTTCTACCCCTTCCTGAAAAACGAAGATTAACATTCAAAGCAGTCTGATGGCTTGTTGTGTTTCAAGAGTAAATGAAGTCCTTAGTTCGGTGTCAGGTGCATCATGGGCTGTCTTGAAGATGCCTATGCATTTTGTTTTTTTTCTTAAGCCCTAAAGCTGAATAAATTGCTTGTCAATAGAACTAGTACCTGTGGCAACAGTAAAGGGGTGCCCACGGGATATGGGGCACGGGAGTAATTCTCCCAGGAAGACTGTAGGGGCCTACGTTGTCTGGCAATGGGCTGGGAAGGCAGAGAATCTGTGTTGCTGTGCCCCCTGGGAGTTGGTCTGCCCAGGGTCGCTGTCTCTTACTGGTTCTTGCAGTCAGCCCCCTAATATGTCATCAGGGGGCTGCCATCTCTTCCTAGTTCTTGCAGCCACCCTCTTGATACTTATGACATCAGGGGGCTGCCATCTCTTGGTTCTTGCAGCCATCCCCTTGATACTTACATGATCAGGGGGCCTAGGTGGTCATGAACTGAGTTAAAACTTAAGGAAGTTTTATGCCCCGTACACACGGTCGGACTTTGATCGGACATTCCGACAACAAAATCCTAGGATTTTTTCCGACGGATGTTGGCTCAAACTTGTCTTGCATACACACGGTCAAACAAAGTTGTCGGAAAATCTGATCGTTCTAAACGCGGTGACGTAAAACACGTACGTTGGGACTATAAACGGGGCAGTGGCCAATAGCTTTCATCTCTTTATTTATTCTGAGCATGCGTGGCACTTTGTCCATCGGATTTGTGTACACACGATCGGAATTTCCGACAACGGATTTTGTTGTCGGAAAATTTTATAGCCTGCTCTCAAACTTTGTGTGTTGGAAAATCCGATGGAAAATGTCCGATGCAGCCCACACACAGTCGGAATTTCCGACAACACGCTCCGATCGGACATTTTCCATCGGAAAATCCGACCGTGTGTACGGGGCATTGCTGTTGGTGTATCCAAGGCATTTAAAAATCCAGTTGTCGGCTTAGCCCACCAAGCTCTATGTATTTTGGGTAGGCTGACCCTTTAAAATTAAGGTTTTCTTCACTCTCACTTACTCTTACTCTGGCATCTGCAAAACAAGGGGAACTAAGGCGTGACTTTCCCAAGGTCACAAGAAATGTATATTGGGATTGAAAGCCTCATTCTACAGCGAGTGTCTAAGTCTTATCTATTTTATTGTCAGAGTCACCAAGCCATTCATTTTCTCATAGGACTGTTATGGGCTCAATGCATCTATCTGTATTGACTTTTCTGTTACAGTGTTTGTATTAGCTGTAGTCCCAGAATGAGGAAAGATAGGCAACGGCTGACACTGATGTTGAAGTGTTTCCTAGAATCCTCTGCAGCTACCGGCTTGGGTTATGGATTTTGAAGTGTTCTTGATGAATTATAAAAGATGATCTGACCTCACTTGAGAAATTCTGTGCATACAATTATATGCAAATGAAGGGTTTTTTTTTTGGTGTCTTTCACAGAATGGAATTTAATTTAATAAACAGCAATGAACTTTAGTTCTTTTGCTAAAATTCTAAAAATAAAGAAGGAAAAGAGCACAGGCCAAACTTCTGTACCAGTCATGGGATGTAGAGACCAATTTCCATTCTCTCCTCTACTTGGCTGCTTAATGTTATTCTTGAAAACTTCAAAGCTCCAAGGCTTATTATGTAATAGGTAGACGTAGGCACTTTTCAGCTAGCAGATAAGAATGCTTTAACGAACAAATACCGCTTGCAACGCAAAACTACAGCAACTTTCAGATAACCATTAAATGGCAAATTGATGCTGGTTGTGACAGTACCACTTGCATTGAAATGAAAAAATGCATTCTAATCATTGTTCACATGACTCGTGTGGACACCACTAACAGAAGAGGGCATTCTTTGCTTGCAGCACAGTCTCTCTGCTCTCTCGCCTCTACATGAAGCGGATCTTCAGCCTCCCAAGGATAAGCCAGGCTCTCCATCCCTTCTCCCTTCCTCTGCAGGAATAGTGCTTTTTTTAAATTTCTTCTGTTTACTTCTTTTTTTTTTTTATTATTTCAAGTTCCCCCCCGCCTCCCCATTCATGTCACTTGCAATGATGAGCACACTGTCTGCCGTGCCTCCTGGGAATTGTACATTCAAGAAAAGGAGGTGGGGGTGGGCAGCTCACTGAACGTGAAAGTGCCAGCAGGCCTTTCAATGGAGTCAGAGAAAACAGAACATGGCAGCACGGGACAGAGCTGTGGCCCAGCATGAGAGGATCTTAGTGGGACAACACTGGATCCACTGGATGGGTGAGTACCTGAAATGTGCAGATACCATCTTCAGGTAAGTGCAGGCCAAAAAAATTAAATAAATTGGGAGGTTGGCCGCAGTTCCTCTGTTCCTAGATATATTCACTATTCGCTAAAATTTTCCAAATAGAAAGTTCTCATGTAACTCTGCAGTTAGTGCTTTGGGTACAATACAATACAATACAATACAATCTTTTCTGCTTCCTACATGCTTGATTGGGACCAAGGTCCAACCTTTTGTGTTACTGATAACTCCAGGTGGATCAGCTTGGCTTTTCTTACAGACAGAGGTAAAATACTCTGCAATTGTGGTATTAACCATGTAACGCACCATGCAACTTGTAATTGACAGGCAGACAAAAACACAACTCCTTGCGATTCCTGAGGTGGGTCCATCAAATCAATTCACTCCTGGGGTAGGCTCATCACATTAATTCATTTTCTTCTGTTTCTATTCGAAACAGCAAGCTTTCCCTGGCCACAGATTCAGGATCTTAATTCTAAGAAGTTCCCAGAACCTCCCAAAACCTTTTCCTAAGTTAATGTGACTGGAACTCTTCCAATGAGAACTATAGGTAAGAATTGGTATGCAATGTTCACACCACTGCTGTTGGCATTAATGCAAATTGAAGGCACGGTTGCTCTATTCAGCATGGTCTTAGATTTAAAGCACTAATTTGGTGGTCCTCTAATTCTCAAACAGGTGATTGTATTGAAGAGGATTATTAATCTCTCTCCAGTCTCTTCTGTGTCTGCAGTTGCCAACAAAAGTGAAGCCCGACCAATTTATGGCACACTTGGTTATCTACGGTAAAGGAAAACTCAGATAGATATGGGTAATTCAGACAAGTGCCAACCAACCTGTATCACGCAATGAATAACAAAAATGGTCCTTTTAGAGCCACACACAAGCTTTTATGTCATCCTTCCTTAACCTATTTAACACAGAAGGACCCTTGAAATAACTTTCCAGGGTCAGGGAACCCTTGTGAATAATTACTATGGCTACAGTTCATGGTAAATTAGTGTGATGATCAGTGGGAAGAATGTTCCTTACATTTGTGGTCGTTGGGAAGAATCCTCACTTACAAATAGTTTAAAACATCATTGTCAGTGGTTATTTACCTGAAAGGCAAACGTTTCTCATTGCTCAAGGAACATTGTGGAACCTCTAAAGCAGTGATCTCCAAACTGTGGCCCTCTTCTTGCTTTTATCCAGCCCTTGGGGCACTATTTTTCATGCACTGACACCAATGAAGGGGCACAATTCCTCCCTGTGACACCAACGATAGAGCACAACTCCTACCAATGACACCAACGATAGGGCACAGTTCCTCCCAATGACATCAACAACAGGTCCCAATGACACCAATGATGGGGCACAATTCCTCCCAATGACATAAACAATGTAGCCCAATTTCTCTCACTGACCCCAAAGATGGGGCATTGTTTACTCTCACTGATGCTGGGACATTTTATACTCCCGATGACCACAGCCCAGCCCCCCTAAAGTCTGAAGGACAGTAAACTGGCCCTTTGTTTAGAAAGTTTGGAGAACCCTTGCTCTAGAGCAGTGGTTCTCAACTCCTGTCCTCAGGACCCACTAACAGGCCAATTTTTTAAGTATTACCTTGGGGAGATGCAGACTAGAATACTGCAATCACTGAGCAGCAAATGATATCACCTGTGATGTATCTCAGTTATCTTGCAGACCTGGCCTGTTAGTTGGTCTCGAGGACAGGTGTTGAGAACCACTGCTCTAGAGGAACCCTGGTTGAGCAAGGCTGTTCTATGTGTCAAGGATACATTTAAATAAAGCAGAATAAACTATGTAACACAGCCTATGCTAAAGCAAATGTATCCCTAGCTTTGATTCTTCCATTGTGAGGGATAATATGCATACATCTTTAATCCATAAACTAACCGCATTTCTATTGCTCCGGGCAACAAATATAGTCATGGAGATGTGTTTATAGAAACACATAGAAAGTTCATAGAAAGTCAGAAAGGTCACTGAGCTTACCTTAAAGCGGAACTTCACCCTTCACAGTAAACATAGAGGTGCCAAGGACCCGAAGACTGGTGAAGAAACCAGCCCGGATGAGGACAGCTCTGGATCCCTGGACAGGTAAGTGACTTTTCATTAAAAGTCAGCAGCTGCAGTATTTGTAGTTGCTGACTTTTCATTTTTTGCATACTGACTGAAGATCCTCTTCAATTATACATAAGCTTAGGTTAACACCTTTGCGGACAGCGTTTACGCAGGCAAGGTAGCCCATTCTATCTTTACTGCACACCATGCTTCCTTGAGATTGCATATCTCTCTGCGTGAAGTAAATGGTTGTGGAGATGGAGAAAAGGGTGAATAGTTACATTCCTAATGATCAAAGCTGTGCATAAGACCACAGATAAATTGATGGGCGAAGCTGGGACATCCTAGCAGGTGGAATCGGAAAAAAGCCCCCAAGTTTAAGACATTTCCTGTCCATATTTCTTGCTAAAACATTTCTGAACTTTTCAAGCCCGAGTTAACCCCTAAAACGTTTTCTGTTTGATTTCAAACTCACAGGTAAAATCTACTGGAACCTATTCAATAAATATCAACATTTCCTGCTCAGTGAATGCTTCAACTCAGAAATAACAGTTTTACGGAAATCGTACTGCATGTTTTTTCTCATCAAACGTCAAGTCTCGGAAGCAAAGCAACGAGGGAAAAAAATGTAAAAATAAAAAGACTTAAAAAAAAAAAAAAAAAAACCACCGCCGATCTTATCTATATTTTTCGGTCTGCTTCTTTGTTCTTTATCCCAAGACACGCTTGAAAAGAGCTGTATTCTTCTGTGTGTCTGTCTTAGTAAAACATTTCAGCTAATTAAATATTTTAAATAAACATTTTAACTAGACTAGAGAGAGAGAGCAGAGCTTGCAGAAAACAGTGGAAATAAAGATGTTGGTTTTAAATCCAAGGTAATGTTCAACTCTGTATGTGGTATTGTACAGTTTATCTCACTCTTATGACTCTGGCAGTGTAAATGAATGAAGGACAATTAAAAACATCTACATCTGTCTTAATATTAACTTTTTGTAGTTCCTCAGACATACATGGAAAGATATCTCTTTTTTAGCCCTGATGAAGGAATCTTCCCTGGTGGCTATTGTAATCGGACACGCAGCTGCTGAATACCCAAACAGTGATTGCATCTAAATGAAGGCAGTCAGTATCTGGCCAACAATTTTCCACCTGGCTCCTTCCATTACAAAAAAAAACCAAAAATTGACTCTCTTCGAGCCAGGTGGTGCGGACAGGTCCACCCACAGCTCAAAACTTAGTGGATTCAGCAGAAATCAGCCAAAATCTGAGCCATGTATGGCCATCTTCGCACTACACAATAGACTGCTGAGCCTCCCTTTCTTAAGCTGGCCATACATGGTTTGATATTTCTTTGCAAGGTATGTATGGAAATTCTGAAAAATCGTTCATCAGAAAACTCTTTCTGGCCATTGAGTCAATTCATTTGAAGGCCCTTCAGATGTCATCCAGACTTGATACTTGAATGGAATCTCAGGTGTATTCAACAGATTTCATTACAACATGTACAATTTTGCTCCAACGAAAACAACTTTTACACACGAGCGGATTTAACGGCAGACTTTGCCCGGCGTACTGGATTTCGTCTGACAATTCGATCGTGTGTGGGCTCCAGCGTACTTTGTTTTCTCAAAAGTTGGATGGACTTAGATTTGAAACATGTTTTAAATCAATCCGTCGAAATCGAGTCGGGTCGAAAAGTCTACTCGTCTGTATGCTAGTTCGACGGACAAAAAGCCACACTAGGGCAGCTATTGGCTACTGGCTATGAACTTCCTTGTTTTAGTCCGGTCGTACGTCATCGCGTACGAATTCGACGGACTTTGGTGGATTGTGTGTAGGCAAATCCATTCATTCGGAAAGTCCGTCGTAAAGTCCGTCGAAAAGTCAGCCGGGCAAAGTCTGCCGTAAAGTCCGCTCGTGTGTACGCGGCATTAGACTTTTGCTTGTACAAAATTTTCCATCCTGCGCCTTCAAATTTCCTTGTCACTGGGGTCAAAAATGAACATTAATTTGACCCCACTAACCATTAGAAAATGGAACAGGCACTCTATGTAGTACAAGGCCTGCCTGACTGCATACACATTGAAAGTGGATAGGTTTGACCTCATATTATAGGGTTGTAGTAAATCTAAAGGAAAATTGTACAAAAACATCCTATAATGTATGGCCAGCCAATAGCAATGATCTTATCAATGTGTTACTGCCCTTTCATTGTCTAATAGCTGTCTGGGTTGGGTGCTGGACACCGCTGCATTGCTTAACTTAGACATGGTCTACAAACGGTTCTAAGAGTGGATGTAGAGTAGATGTTGTGTGGCAACCGTGTCTAGATCACAGGGGTCGTTGAACCAGGGAAGATCTGATTGCCTCCTGGGAGATCAGGATGGAATTGTTTCCCCCAACTGGAGGGAATTGGATCACGCTTTATTGTTTTTTTGCCTTCCTCTGGATCAACTGTGGGTATAGGATAGTGTACATGAAGGTTTTCTCTTTGTATTTTTTTTATTATTATTATTGGTTGAGCTAGATTGACTAGTGTCTTTTTTCAAACTAACTATGTAACTAGGGTGACGTAAATCTAGTGTTGATGAGCTTTTGTTTTGCTTCTCTACCAATACATGTCTATAGGAATGCAAAATAACTAAAGCAAGTCAAGTGAACATCATCTGAAGGTCAACTGTACCTGCAATGAATTCTCATAAGTGCCTGAAACCATAAAAAACAAAAACAAATGGCTGCTGTTGTCCACTGAATGCCATTATTTCAACCTAATCAACCCAAAACACTGGTGATATCTACTGGCCAAAAAGACTTACTGCAGAGGACAGCTCTAAACTGAATGTGAGTAATGCAGCGAAAGCTGCTTTTGTTTTTTTAAAGGTCTAATATTTTTTTCCCCTGGTGTTCTGCTTAAACAGAATTTAAACAGTGCCTTTTCTAATAAGAACTGGGGTGGCTAATGTGACCTCTTGAGATATCGTAGGCAGAGTGACAGAACAGCTCTGAATTTCATTTGGGATTATTGGGTAATTTTTTGTATCAAGCTCAAAGAAAGTTGGACGTTTTTTATGTACTCCCAGGAAAGTACAACAAAAAAATTAAAAAATATATATTTATGAATTACAAAAAAGTTAAAAGAAAGAATAGTTTTATTTTTCTCAATTTCAAACTGTGTCAGGACCCCACGGGGCAAAGGACCGTGCTATACTGCAGATGGACACCGGCAGCAAAAAAGCGCCCTGAGGCGATTTAGTTCGCATAGGTAGCGCTATACAAGTCACTCATTCATTCATTCATTCAAACTGTATACATCTAAAACAACGCCAACATACACCTTGAAAAAGTATTCACACCCCTTGAAATTTTCCACATTTTGACATATTACAACAAAAAACGTAAATGGCATTTTACGTGAAAGACCAACACAAAGTGGCACATAAATGTGAAGTGGAAGAAAAATGATAAATGGTTTTCAAATTTTTTTACAAATAAATATATGAAAAGTGTGGCGTGCATTTTTATTCCTGTATTTCTTTACTCTGATACCCCTAACAAAAATCTAGTAGAACCAATTGCCTTCAGAAATCACCTAATTAGTAAATAGAATCCACCTGTGTGTAATTTAATCTCAGTATAAATACAGCTGTTCTGTGAAGCCCTCAGAGGTTTGTTAAAAGAACCTTAGTGAACAAACAGCTTCATGAAGGCCAAGGAACACACCAGACAGGTCAGGGATAAAGTTGTGGAGAAGTTTAAAGCAGGGTTAGGTTATAAAAAATGATCCCAAGCTTTGAACATCTCACGGAGCACTGTTCAATCCATCATCCGAAAATGGAAAGAGTACCCCATGTTTCCAGGGGTATGAATACTTTTTCAAGGCACTGTACGTATTGATTTTACAGTAGTCACATGCGTCCACAAGGAGCGCATATGTATATACACGGAGATATTTAAAGTATATAAAAGAGCCAAAAGGGTTTAAAATAGGAAAAGTTTGTCGGGTTTACATACAATTTGGTATTTTGTTGTTGAGTAACCTTTTGAATATTAAAAAGCCCAGGTTCTTATAAAATACAAGCAATTCTATGTTGGTGTTCCATTGCGCAGCAACACTTATGTCTGAATCACCCCCTAAGAGCCACATTATTAGAAAAGACAAGTACAGTAAAACCTTGGTTTGAGAGCGTTTTTCAAGACGAGCAAAATTTTTAAATAAAATTTGACTTGATATACAAGTGATGTCTTGATATACAAGTAGCGTCATGTCTCATCTGAGCATAAAAGAGAAGAGAGGAGACTCTAAGTGTAGCAATATGGTTACATTTAATGAAGGTAAAACATTTAGCAACTCACATGGTTGATGATTAAAACGGGCACATCTAAGTATACAGGCATCCGGGGTAAAGTTGTCCACATAGACCGTCCTCCGCACCACCATCAACGTCGTCCCTTCCACGCTGCGCTCCATGAGCGGTTCAAGCCTGGCTTCCAGATCGCTCTACTCCATGGTAGTCCTCCCGGTCACAATGGCAGACTGACAGTGGTGAGAGCCGGCGGTGCGGAGGACGGTCTATGTGGACAACTTTACCCCGGATGCTATAATGCTACATTGCTATAATCTTTTTATATGGACTATAAACTGAAGGACTTATGAATAAATGGTTGTGGAACAAATCATTTGAGTTTCCATTATTTCTTATGGGGGAAATTTGCTTTGATATACAAGTGCATTGGATTACAAGCATGTTTCCGGAACAATTATGCTCGCAATCCAAGGTTTTAGTGTATCAGAAATCCCTGATACGTCAGTGTGAGAAGCACAGTGTGAGAAGGCACCTTGTGAAGTATGGTAGAGCTTTTTTTTAGATGTATTGCTAACAAGGTTTAGGCTTTAAACCATACACTATGCCAGCTCATCTCACAGCAATTAAACTCTTGTCAGGCTGTCATTTCAAGGGCTCTTGAGCCTGCACATCCATAATTACACATCATGTCAGCGGTGGTGAGCAGAAGAGACATTATATTGTAACCTTTGCTTGGTGGGCCTCAGAAAAGGGCAGGCAATCTGAAGGACGGGGTGCGAAAAGCCGTGCTGTCATGTCCAGGCTATGCAGGTAAAGTGTACTGTGAACATGTTTGCATGGCAGTGATTAATTCCTTCGGGACTGAATCGTCTTGTTTGTTTATGGGTAAGCAGTCAGACTACAAATACTACTATAGCGAACAGCACAAATAATAAATATGGCCCTGGTGGTGTATGTACAAAAGACAATCCTGATTGCTGGTCTCCCACTAGAACTACAGTTTAATATATTAGGACTAGGGATGCACCGATACCATTTTTTTTATGAGTACAAGTACTGATACTTTTTTTTTTTTAGTACTCGCTGATACCAATTACCGATACCTACCGCAACTGTTTTGTCTTCACTTCTGCTGTCAGCAATGGCACAAAGCATTAAAAAGTTATTTACAAATGAAATAAATTGATTTTTGTTTTTCATTTTGCGCTTTTTCAATGTGAAATGTGAAAATATATGATAATATATATGTGCAAAAATATTCACTAACAAAGCAAATAAAAAAAAAGTTTTAATTGTTTAAAGTTTATAAAATAGACGTGAACAAAAAAAAAATTAAAAAAAGCAAGAAAATAATAATTAAATGGAGGAGAATAGGGAGTTAATTAAGGCTGATTAGAGTAAATTAAGGGTTAATAATGGGTTAAACAGAGGAACATTTGTTCATCCCTTTGATCTGCAGATGAAGAAACAGAAAGATACAAAAAGTAACAATGTTTCTTTTCATTTTAGTGTTTCAGCTGAGCAATGTTTTTAATAAACATTGCTAGCTGCTTTTTTTTTTCACAGCTCAAATTATCGGACTTCATTAACACTTTAGCTGTCAACAGGGGAGACCCACCGAGAGCTCAAAGAACCGAGCCTGAAAGTATTGTTTTCAGGTATCGGTACACTTGCATGAGTACCGATACTTGTGCAAATACTTGGTATCGGCACCGATACCAATACTAGTATTGGTGCAACCCTAATTAGGACTAATGTTTTTTGGAACTATAAAAACTAGCAATACTTCCAGACTGGAGGCAAGTTCCTGTGTTAATCCTCAAATCAATCTTTGCATGCTCTAGGAGCCTCTTGCTAAGCCCAAGTCAGAGCTTAACCATTTCAATATTGGGCACTTAGAGCTTTCTTTTGGTGGTATTTATTCACAAATCAGTTTTTTATTTTTGCGACATAAGAGAAAAAAAGAGCGGAAAAACTATTTTCTACTTTCTGTTTTAAAATAAATCCAATAAAATCTAATTTTGTCATACATTTAAAGCGGAGTTCCACCCTCATTTTTTTTCCTTTAAAAGACTCCTTTTAACCTATAAACAAACATTTAGAGGAAAAATGTTTTTTATACTTAACCTAAACGCCCTGTTGCTATGTAGTCCTCCTAATCTGCCACTTCCTGGTCCGCGGAGCTCCTCGAGACTTCCTCCCTCGCCTATGCTCCTGGGAAATGATGACACATAATTTCCCAGGAGTCTGAGGGCAGTACAAACAATCGGCGCTACAGCCGCCGTTGAATCGCGCATGCACAAGATCCAGAGGTGCATGCTGGTTACCCAGCATGCACCTCTCCAAAGATATTCCAGGAATCAATCTGGATTGGGCTTCATATGCCCACATTCATTATGGAAACGGCCACAAACAAAGGAGTTAAATATTACAGTAAGAAATGTATATCTTTGAACAATCGATCATAATCATTGTATCCTTTTATTTTAATTTCATTAGCAATAATAATAGGATCAAAATATATATATATATATATATATATATATATATATATATATTTTTTTTTTTTTTTCGCAGGAACTCCGCTTTAAGCCAAAATGTATTCTGCTACATATCTTTGGTAAAAAAAATCCCGTTAAGTGTATAATTGGTTTGTGTGATCACGGACATATGTACGCAGATGATCATGTACAGATGTGCGCAGATGATTATGTACAGATGTGCGCAGATGATCACGGACATATGTGTGCATATGATCATTGGGACATGATTTTACTGTTACATATGTGGGGGACAGGTGTTTTTACTGTGTGGGGACAGTGTTTTGGGGACAGTGTATGTTTACATGTGTGTGGACACTGGGTCGGTGATCAGTGTGTAAAAAACAGCTCATACTCACTGATCACCGCCTGGCTTCATCGATCTGCTCTCCTCACTGACAACTTCCGTGTGAGGAAAAGAGAGCCGATCGCCTAGCAACCAGCTCTCTTTTTAAATAACATGATAGCTGTGATTGTACACAGCCGTCATGTGATCAGGAGGGCCAATCACAGAGCCCTCCTGTCGATCGGAGATGCGCTGTGTCCGGGGTGACACGAGTGCATCGGGATCACGCCGCCGCGCAATCCCCCTCCTTCTTAGGGACGTTCCTTAACAGAAGGCGGAAGCGCCCACCTGGCCGTATATGTGCAGTGGGAGGTGGTTAAAGGGTTAGTTCACCTTCACCAAAAAATTGCCTGTGCAGCTAAGGGGTGTCTGTAGATAAAAAAGAGATTGTGTAGCTTCTACCAAAATTGAATTATGCCTTTACTTTAGGCCATTTACAAACCTTATGAAGCCTGACTGGAAAACTTCTAGGACGTTGCTAAGAAAAGCTCTTTCTCTTTCTCGGTTTCAAAACCCCTCAGATGTGCTTTCTCTCTCTGATGCAGTAGCTCCAAGCTCAGTACTTTAGAGCTCTTTCCTGTGATGGTAGAGGTGAGCAATAACACTAGGATCCTCTATCTGGGTTTTTTAATGTTTTATTATATAAACAAAAAAAGACCAATATTTTCTAATTTCTGTTATAAAACATATTCAATAAAAAAATAAAAAAATATATTTCTTCATAAATTTAGAACAAAATATATTCTGCTACATGTCTCTGGTAAAAAAAAAAAAAAATCCCAATGAGTGTATATTAATTGGTTTGAGCAAAAGTTATAGGGTCTACAAACTATGGTAAATTATACTGGAATGTAAACAGCTATGATGCTATACTGGTAATGGCCATCAGCGACTTATAGTACGAATGTGAAAGTGTGGCATGCAATCTGGTGTTAGCTGGCGCTGGCCGGGAGGTACACTAACTGACACTGACATCAATAACGATCAATAGCGATACTAATACAGTGACAGTACTGTACACTGACACTGTACTAACGTCACTGCCTGGAAAGGGGTTAACATCAAGGGGCAATCAAAGGGTTAACTGTGTGCCTAACAATGTGTAATGTGTGTGATATGTGCTGCTTTTACTAAGGGATTTGTCTGTTTTTTCTCCCTGCTTCGCAGGGAGAAGAAACAGCCAGATTGCTGCTCTGTGTACAGAGCCCGGTGTTGCTTGTAAACACAGGGTTCCTGTGCTGGGATTGGACACAGGCGATCAGCAGGTCCATTACCAAAATCACTGCCAACAAAATCCCACTGTGTACAACCGCAGCGCGGGTAAGTAGGGGGTGCGCGCCCCAAACCCATAAGCAGGCTTGCTATGTTTATTTAAGTTGCTGAGCCTGCAGCTACCACCCTGTCACAGTAATTCTACTGTATTGGGGCGGCATGTGGTTTTCCATTTACCTTGTCCATTGTTCTAAAAAAAAAAA
Organism: Lithobates clamitans; assembly: GCA_037952925.1. NCBI lineage: Eukaryota > Metazoa > Chordata > Amphibia > Anura > Ranidae > Lithobates > Lithobates clamitans. Next base: position 3,281,659 of record JBBGZY010000544.1, read on the forward strand.
AAAAACTAACGCATCCATTGTGTGCTTCTGTTGTAAAAAAAAAAAAAATGTATAACAATACGTTTTTATTAGTATTTTAGCAAAGTACATAATGCTATGCAGTATGAGACTGAAATGTATTTAGTTGAGTACAACAGTAGGGGGTAGGGGAGTTGAAAATTGGAGAGAGGTATACAATAAAGCGGTAACCATAGTCATTACATAGTTTGGTAACATTTCTGTGAGGTCATAGCCCAACTGTTGTAAAATTTGAAGATAAATTACTCCACAGTGTCTGGAGGTACAGAGGTCATTCGGGGTTGTATTGTAGATATTTTATAAATTGTTAAGAATATTTGTTTTAATATCCCACAGATGCACTTTAAGATTTAATATGGTTTACCACTCATCCTTGAAGCTTTCTTTATTCTGCGTAAACTGTTCGGAATGGAAAAGTGTTCAACATTATGGATAAAGTCCAGCTGAATGTGTCCAACTACTACTGGCTATACCATGGCATGGATATATGAAAACCTTTACAGTTACACTATATTGCCAAAAGTATTGGGACACTTGTCATAACAGCTTCAACTCTTCTGGGAAGGCTGTCCACAAGGTTTAGGAGTGTGTCAATGGGAATGTTTGACCATTCTTCCAGAAGCGCATTTGTGAGGTTAGACACTAATGTTGGATGAGAAGGCCTGGCTCGCAGTCTCCGCTCTAGTTCTTTCCAAAGGTGTTCTATCGGGTTGAGGTAAGTAATCTGTGCAGGCCAGTCAAGTTCCTCCACCCCAAACTTGCTCATCCACACTATATTGCCAAAAGTATTGGGCCAACTCTCCAGATCATTTGGTGGAGGGGGGATTATGGTGTGGGTTTGCTTTTCAGGAGTTGGGCTTGGCCCCTTAGTTCCAATGAAGGGAACTCTTAAGGCGTCAGCATACCAAGACATTTTGGACAATTTCATGCTCTCAACTTTGTGGGAACAGTTTGGGGATGGCCCCTTCCTGTTCCGACATGACTGCGCACCAGTGCACAAAGCAAGGTCCATAAAGACATGGACGAGCGAATTTGGGGTGGAGGAACTTGACGGGCCTGTACAGAGTCCTGACATCAACCCGATGGAACACCTTTGGGATGAATTAGAACGGAGACTGTGAACCAGGCCTTCTCGTGCAACATCAGTGCCTGATCTCACAAATGCGCTTCTGGAAGAACGGTCAAACATTCCTATAGACACACTCCTAAACCTAGTAGACAACCTTCCCAGAAGAGTTGAAGCTGTTATATCTGCAAAGGGTGGGCCAACTCAATATTGAACCCTACGGACTAAGACTGGGATGCCATTAAAGATCCTGTGTGTGTAAAGGTAGGCGTCCTAATACTTTTGGCAATATAATGTATGTCAGTTTAGACAAATTTTAGGAGGAGACTGGTTTGTTAAAAAAAAATGTTTCCAACAACAATACAGCATAATGTAATATAAGTTATTTTGAGTCTAGGTCCGATTTAGTTCTATTTTTTTTTAGTGTTGCATGACAGGTTCTCTTAAATAATTTGTTCTATTTATTCCCCCCCTGGCGACCAGAGATATTGTTCTTATAATTGAATGTTCACTGTGTTTTAAATTAATGCATATTTTAGATTTATATACCATTCTTTATAAAAGCTACTGGCAAAAATAGTAAATGTACATACCCACACAGGGCATTGTTCCTCACTGTTATATAATACTGAGATTTTTAGCCTGGTAACATATAATCTCTGAAGTCCTCTGTAAACAAGCTATGCTCATTATTAGAGGAGCTGTAGGCGGAAATGACCCCATGCTGCTCTTCACTCCCGCCCTAATCTCTCCGAATCTGGTACACACTAAGCCGCTGGACTTTTTTTTTTTTATACAGCTTTCCTAATAGCCTCCATGAATTTGGATTGAACCACGCAGGCCACCATATATCTCAGCAAACACAACGAGGGAGGGAAATTCACATGGGATCGTTAACACTGCTGGTTTGACTAGGCCCAGATACAATCCATGAATCATTGGGATTAACGTCCTTTAACATCTTTCTGCTGCAGAGTGGGACAGCAAGCTGGCCATAAATACTAGCGTAGTAAACCACAGCAGCTTCTCTTTGCTAAAGTGCTGCCTACACGGCTATTACATTAGTTGTACTTTGCACTGGAATGCTAAAAACAGGTGCATTCTCCGCAACTCCATTAAGAGGCCTTACAAAAGAGGTGCCAAGGCTCAAGGCGTTGACCTGTATACTGTTAGTGACTAAACACTGCAGGAAGCCTTTCAATTCTGAAGGAAATCTGGCAGACAACAAGCAAAATACACCTTTTTTTCTATTTAGAGGAATCCAGGAACGTTATCTGTGTGTTGCCACTTGTATGTGCAGAGCCAATTTGTCTGCTATAAAAAGTTTAGCGTGGAGTAGTTTTTCCTACTGAAAGATGAGCAGCCAACAACCACGTTATGGTTAGAATTTGGTTCCCATGATGCTTGAATGCTATAGACCTATTCTACACATGCACATGGATCTACAATGGGACATACAGTGCCTTGAAAAAGTATTCATATCCCTTGTAATGTTCCACATTTTGTCATGTTACAACCAAAAATGTAAATATATTTTATTGGGATTTTATGTGATAGACCAATACAAAGTGGCACATAATTGTGAATTTGAAGGAAATGATAAATGGTTTTCAAAATGTTTTCCAAAGAAATATCTGAAAAGTGTGGCGTGCATTTGTATTCAGCTCTCTTATGCCATGTACACACGAGCAGACTTTACGGCAGACTTGGTCCGGTGTACTGGATTTTGTCGGACAATTCGATCGTGTGTGGGCTCCAGCGGACTTTGTTTTCTCAAAAGTTGGACGGACTTAGATTTGAAACATGTTTTAAATCTATCCGTCGAACTCGAGTCCGGTCGAAAAGTACGCTCGTCTGTATGCTAGTTCGACGGACAAACAGCCACGCTAGGGCAGCTATTGGCTACTGGCTATGAACTTCCTTGTTTTAGTCCGGTGGTACGTCGTCGTGTACAAATTCGACGGACTTTGGTGGATTGTGTGTAGGAAAGTCTGTTCATTCGGAAAGTCCATCATAAAGTCCGTAGAAAAGTCCGCCGGGCAAAGTCTGCCGTAAAGTCCGACTGTGCGTACGCGGCATAAATCAATACTTTGTAGAGTTGTGTCCCCAACATGGCTTCTCGCAAACTGCAAACAGGACTTCTTATGGCTTTCTTCCAACAATAGCTTTCTTCTTGCCACTCTTCTGTAAAAGCCAGATTTGTGGAGTGCACGACTAATAGTTGTCCTGTGGACAGATTCTCCCACCTGAGCTGTGGATCTCTGCAGTTTCTCCAGAGCCTCCAGAGAATGGGCCTCTTGGTTCTCTGATGAATGCTCTCCATGCCCGGCCTGTCAGTTTATTTGGACGGCCATGTCTTGGTAGGTTTGCACTTGTGCCATACTCTTTCCATTTTCGGATGATGGATTGAACAGTGCTCCATGAGATGTTCAAAGCTTGGGATATTTTTTTATAACCTAACCCTGCTTTAAACTTGTCCACAACTTTATTCCTGACCTGTCTGGGGTGTTCCTTGGCCTTCATGATGATGTTTGTTCAATAAGGTTCTCTAACAAACCTCTGAGGGCTTCACAGAACAGCTGTATGTATACTGAGATTAAATTACACACAGGTGGACTCTATTTACTAATTAAGTGACTTCTGAATGCAGTTGGTTCCACCAGATTTTAGTTAGGAGTATCAGAATAAAGGGGGCTGAATACAAATGCATGTAACACTTTTAAGATATTTACTTGTAAAACATTTTGAAAATCATTTATCATTTTCCTTCCACTTCACAATTATGTGCCATTTTGTGTTGGTCTATAACAGGGGTCTCCAAACTTTATAAACAAAGGGCCACTTTATTGTCCTTCAGACTTTAGTGGGGCCGGACTGTGGCCAGTGGTAGTGGACATTTTCCTGGCATCAGTAGGAGTAAACATTGCAACATTTGGTATTAGGGGGAGGAGCAGTGCCCTATCATTGGGAGGAATAATGCCCTATTATTGGTGTCAGTGGTAGATTTAGCGCTTCATTGTTGGTGTCATTTGGCAGAAAAGGGTCTCAAATCAGTGGGAGGAGTAGTGTCTCAAGGGCCAGATAAAGGCAGACAAAGGGCCGCATTCGGCCCCAGGCCACAGTTTGGAGACCACTGGCCTATGACATAAAATCCCAATAAAATAAATGTATGTATTTGGTTGTAACATGACAAAATGTGGAAAACTTCAAGGGCTATGAATTCTTTTTCAGGGCACCGTAAATACGGAGGCTGCTCCTTGAAAAGAATCAAGAATTGCATCAATTCAATTTAAGAACACCATCCCTGGATGCAAACTGTCTGTGTCCACGTGCTATACAGAGTACCTAACCGCCCTGTAAATTGCATGCCTTGTAACTTGTGAACATTGATGGTGTACAGGCTGCTGGCAGAAGCTGTGTGCATGTCACCAAAGAGTATTGTAAATTTTCCCCAGTGGTCGCACTAGATCACCTGCCCTAATGAACCCTAAAAGTCAAGGGCTCACAGACCTGTAAGAGGCTAGAAAATAGGAAACATCATTACTGTTTTTGCCAAACAGTGCATCAAATTAACATATTTAGAAAACTAATCACACAGTTTTCAGAATTGTTATAGTTGTACCTTCATTGGAGTTCTAATTTTAGGCAGTAATTAACACACTAGCTAAGTCTTAAAACTGTATCTTTCCCCTCCAGGTACTGACATAACATAGTTGCCAAGTATCCCAATTTATGCAGCAAAGTTCCTCTTATTACAAATTGGTACATCCAGGGACAAAACACAACTCAGAACAGTGGACAATACAAGAGCAAGTACTCTTCAAGTGTGTGTTTTTTTTTCTTTTTTTATGGAAGTTGACTATGCTGCAATAGTCTGAAATTAACACAAGATGTATGCCAAAAAGCCAAGAAAAATTCTATGATGTTGCAAATTATTGATCAATCAAAGCAATAATAAAAAAAAAAAAAAAAGTTAAGATCTTATAATGGATTCACATATTTGGTCTGCGCAGAAAAAAAATACAGTATTCAAACATACCAATCCCAAACACACCTCCAAGATGACCACTGCCTTGCTAAAGAAGTGAGGGTAAAGGTGATGGACTGGCCAAGCATGTCTCCAGACCTAAACCCTATTGAGCATCTGTGGGGCATCTTCAAATGGAAGGTGGAGGAGCACAAGGTCTCCAACATCCACCAGCCTCTGTGATGTCATCAGGGAGAAGTGAAAGAGGACTCCACTGGCAACCTAAGAAGCTCTGGTAAACTCCATGCCCAAGAGGGTTAAGGCTGTGCTGGAAAATAATGGTGGCCACACAAAATATTGACACTTTGAGCCCAATATGGACATTTTCACTTAGGGGTGTACTCACTTTTGTTGCCAGCGATTTACACATTAATGGCTGTGTGTTGAGTTATTTTGAGGGCGCAGCAAATTTACACTGTTATACAAGCTGTACACTCACTACTTTACATTGTAGCAAAGTGTCATTTCTTCAGGGTTGTCACATGAAAAGATATAATAAAATATTTACAAAAATGTGAGGGGTGTACTCACTTTTGTGAGATACTGTATATCTCAAGGTACTGATTCAGTGAATGTACCACAAGCCGTAAATATAGTAATTATTAGGAGAGTTTCCTGAGACCTGAAAGTTATTTTTAGGGTTTCTCTATAACAAGGTTGTGAAAGGTTGATATATAGTTCAAGAACAGTTTCAGCATAACCTTGTCCATGGTCATGAACTAACATGCCTCAGTACTGTCAACCACATTACGTTAGGGAACTGATTTTTTATTTTTTTTTACACTAACAGTCTGATAGTTTATGCATCATGTAATATTATCTGACCTGACAAATGTCCTCTAATCGGAATAATACACTGCCCCATTAAGTACTGAAATGTTTCCAATAGATATATCTCTTAACTTTCATTGTTCAGCGGTTCTTTCTACACGAATGATAACCGCCCTTCTCAAGTGCTTAAGTGGCTTTTTGCAGCCTTGACCCTGAGGATATGAATGCATAAGAAATCACACAACCATTAACTACTGAAACGTTGATCGCTGTGTATTGTAAAACCCATTGAATAAATGACTATAACTGATACAATGACTAAAGCCCATCCTAGCGGGAAAGAAGATGATCTTTAACGATCAGGTCATTGAAGAGCTTAAACATTCAAAAGAAGCATAAGGAAACCCAAAACAACAATAACATTCTTTTTATCATAAGTTGACATGAGTAGAGCCATAGTTATATCCACATGACCAGCAATTCTCTATTAAGTGGCTGTGAAACCAGTTGCCTATCTTTCTGAAGACTTGTGTGGCTGTCATTTTAGTCAACAGGATCTTCATCTCTTCCCCACGGTCTCTAAGGAACAATCTGAGAGTTCTCTCTCTGATTGCATCCTATAAAAAACAGATGGACGTGCCTCCTGTAGATTGGTAGGTGGTGTGTTAGTCGTCTTTAGTTGTGGCAATCCCTTTAGACATGACTTCCAACGTGTTAATGACTGTAATCCATCCTTCTTACTTCTCCTGGGCCCCCATCTGTCCCCATCGTGTATATAACATAGTTAACACTCTCATTACAGAGAAGGTAATACAAGTTCTGATCAAAAAGTTGCACAACAGAATACAAAGCAGTTTAGTGAACATGTCTGAATTGCTAGGTGAATACAAATATTGTATATCTGTTGCCAGATACAGTCAAAGCCTTATATTTGACCAAACATACTGACAAACAACTGAGGATAGATTGCCCAAACTGCCCAGGCCAAATTATATAAAAGTGTCAAAGTGTGCTGGTTAACTAGACAATAACTCTAGGACTAATTTCTATACCTAAAACATTTTTATTTGTAAAGGACACAAGGCTTTGGTATGTTGTTTTTATAAAACCTACAAACCCTGTTCCAAGTTTTCCATTTATGACTGGCAAATGTGCAACAATACAAATATTTTTTGTTGTCTTCTAATTACATGCATTACAATGTATACTTTTTTTTTTAAATAATGTAATTGTATCTGGCAGTTGCAGTAGTAAACAGATGGCACTGTAGATGCCATTGCAGCCCCAAGGTAGCAATGTTAATTTGCAAGCTCTGTAAATTTTTTTTTTTTGAAGCCTTTAGCCAGCATGGGAGTCACTATACAATCACATTGACTGGGAACTCTGGTTTACTATCATCAGAAGAGACCTGAGCTACCAGCTACAACTAGGATTGAGAGCCCCCAGCTTCACTAGTTTGAAAAAAGCAGAGCTTTACGCTTAAGTACAAAGAGGTGTACGAATGAATGAACAAATGAATATATGATGAGGGCTGATCCCTCACCCACCACAGGGTCCTTTTCTGTGTAGTAAAAGCATGTTGTTTCTTGCTCCTCCTCTTTTAGCAGGTTCCCAGAAAACCAAGGACATATCCATAACTTTTCATAGTCCCAAACAAGATTATGTAGTTATGGTTGTGTGGACCAGGTACATATTACGTTAGTTTGGCGATTATGATACTTTTGAAGCCTCTACTGTACAAATTCACATAAACGTTCCATACTTCCAAAAGCAGGCCAGATGGTGCATTTTGGGGCTCTTTGGCAGTGTTCAAAAATTTTGTTACAAGAGCTACTGTATATCTCCCAGATATCTATGGGACTGGGACATTAGGCAGTGATATGTTCAACACCACTAAAGGTAAGAAAGGTTGTATTAAACAAAAAAATCTACTTTGATACAATTTTTACCATGGAGAATGGATTACTGCTGTAATGAGCTTGGTTTGGGACCCAGGTTTGGATTCTTTTGAAAACCCATCTCTATTCGCTTTTTAAAAGGAATTGCTTTTTCAGTTGCTTACATGCCTTTTTGCACAGCTATGGAAATCAGACATCAATAGGACAGTTTCTGTGTCAATGCATCACTGAGTTAACAGTCTCCTTTTTCCAGCTATGGATACTAATACATATGTAACACTCAAGAGCCCCATGTTCCTCCATCAGTATGAATGCAACAATCAATTTCTAACAATGGAATCACATCAAGCAGACTACTGTTGTGTAAAACTTCAGCATCTTAATTAATACATATTGATCCACAGCCAGGTTATCACATAGGAAAACCGTAATGAGGGTATCATAACAGTAACTGCATATATATTTATATAGCTATATATGGATCCCAAGCAAAATTGTGATGTTTACTTGCAAAATAGTTTAAAGCCCAAGTCAGTCTTTTTATTATTGATCGACAATTAAAAAAAATGAAGGTTTGCTGTGATTCTCACCTCCTGTCTGGTGCTGTCTCACACAGACCTATCTGCACTGCTATCCAGGAGGGTGAAGTTAGGCTTTAAAGTTTTGCTATCACAGTCTTGCTTGGATGGATTAATAAAGAGTAATGGATAAATGAAATCAATTTTCCAGAGGAAATGTGTTTACAGGTTCCCTCCAGTTTTGATTGCCTAACTGAAAACTCTTGGTGTGATCTCTGCTGAAGTAGAAATCAGCGGCCAGATTTGCTCATTCCGCCCTTCAGCACAGACAATGTGACCATAGCTGTGCAACATTCCTCCTGGACAAAGCAAGGGGAACATATTAAGTGCCTTAATAAGCCAGCCCATGTTCATTCAGAAAGAAATTAATTAGGAAGGGGAAATCCTGGGGCTTACATAATTACAGTGTCTGCACTATGGAGTACAATGGAGCTGGAGGGTACTGATGACAGCATAAGGGAGCAAAATTGATAACATAACAGTATTTAAATGAGTGTTGCCTCATTGGGTATACGTACTGAAAGTAGGGGTGGGTACCATCATCCTGATATAGTATGAGGGAGAAGGCGGGTTAACTAGGCTACTCCATTATTATTGCCCAGTAACACCAGTGTTGAAAATGGACTATCTCGGTACCCAGTGAGTAGGAAACACATAAGGTAATTTTAAAAAGTACACATTTATTAGAAAAATATAAAACAGACACAATAGAGTGTAACAAAACACTTTAACAATTATATATTCTAAAACCCATTGGGTAGGTGGGAGCAGAGTGATGCGGGTAGAAGCAGGTCCTCGACTAGTTAACATAACAGTATATTGCTGGCACTTCATTGTCCAATCAGCTGGCTGCCGACAGGTAGACTACACCACTGTTTGCCCTTCATTGTCCAACCAGCTGGCTGTAGACAAGTAGACTACTTCACTGTTTGCCTTTCATTGTCCAATCAGCTGGCTGCAGACAGGTAGACTACACCACTGTTTGCCTTTCTTTGTCCAATCAGCTGTCTGCAGACAGGTAGACTATACCACTGTTTGCCCTTCATTGTCCAATCAGCTGGCTGTAGACAAGTAGACTACACCACTGTTTGCAGCCAGCTGATTGGACAATGAAGGGCAGCCAGTGGTGTAGTCTACCCGTCTGCAGCCAGCTGATTGGACAATGAAGGACAAACAGTGGTGTAGCCTACCCGTCTGCAGCCAGCTGAATGGACCATGAAGGACAAACAGTGGTGTAGCCTACCTGTCTGAAGCCAGCTGATTGGACAATGAAAGACAAACAGTGGTGTAGCCTACCTGTCTACAGCCAGCTGATTGGACACTGAAGGGCAAACAGTGGTGTTGTCTACTTGTCTGCAGCCAGCTGATTGGACAATGAAGGGCAGACAGGTAGAATACACCACTGTTTGCTCTTCATTGCCCAATCAGCTGGCTGCAGACTGGTAGACTACACCACTGTCTGCCCTTCTTTGTCCAATCAGCTTACTGCAGACAGGTAGGCTACACCACTGTCTGCCCTTCATTGTCCAATCAGCTGGCTGCACACAGGTAGGCTACACCACTGTTTCTAACAGAAAAAGCAACAGCCCCCCTGACTATTCAGTCTGGCAGAGGCATTTGAATCACATAAGTGACTGGACAGAATTACAAATTAATTCTGCAGAAAAGACTATTTACATATTATATGTGTATCTAGCCTGAAATTCAGCTTTAAAGAGACACTGTCACTCTAGCTTTTCGGTGACAGAGCCTCTTTAAACTACTCATCAATCCACCTATACTCTGCTTCCCTTCACTGCCAACTGCCCTGTCCCTCTGCAGCCCCAGCCCTGTGTAAGCTCCATGTCAGGTGGTGTTAGAGCTTACACAGGGGTTAATGTTGTTACCTCTTCCTTTACATGACAGTGTTTGGGCTTGGCAACTGCCCACTCAGGCCTAAGCAATGCATCATGAGAGGAGGTCACTTACTTCCCCATGCAAGGTAGTATTGGGAATTTTGCAGTGGCTATGATGAAGAGCTGGTGATGATGAATTTAAGCAAAGTGTGATAGTATCCTAAAATTAGGGACGATGGCAAAGGCAGGTGAAGAATAGAGAGTCTTGGAAACTCTAACTGGGCGAAATACAAAACCCACCTTATTCGTGTAGGACATAAAACATAGCTAACGCATTTCAGGGGTTTGGGGCTCTCATTTCTTCAGAGCTTTGGTAAAAAATTCTTCTCTGGAGCTTTTGCTAATGACCCTTCTTCAGGGCTTTTAGCACACCAGACCCTCCGGAAACATTGTTATCATATTAGAACACAGACAGCAGTGTACATGACCAACAGATCTAACCCTTCCAAAGCCCCGAATAGGGCGGAACCCCAATCCCCTGAAGTGCATTGGCTATGTTTAATGTCCTACGCTCCATCACTTTAATATCATGTCCTCGCTTACCTCCAAAATCTATACATTCTTGAAGGGATCCACTCTGAGGACCTTCCGTGATTTTGTGACATTGGCAGTATTTAATATCTGTTACAGGTATTTATATTGCGCTGACAGGATTTCCAATGCTTTATTGCACATCTACATTAGTCCCTGCCCTCAAGGAGGTTACAATCTCAGGAAACTCACATGTAAACATACATATACTAGGGCCAATTTAGACAGAAGCCAATTAACCTACCAGCATGTCTTTGGAATATGGAACCAAAGTACCAGGAGGAAACCCACCAAAGCACAAGGGGAACATGCACACTCTTTGCATCTATTATCCAAGCGGAACTAAACCCTACTATCCTTTTCAGCCATGGAAGCTGCCATCTTGGCCTCTGTTTGATCTGCAACTGCCATGATGCTGCACATGTGATCAGTTATGACTCCAGCCATTTGATGGTTTGACAGTTTGGTTGAGAGCACAAGCAAATGTCATAGTTAACAGTCCCAGGATGCCAGGAATGTAACTGCTTTTAATACATGGGTACTTTTTAACCACTTCCCACCCGGCCTATAGCAGAATGACGGCCGGGCGGTGGTTCAGTTGTCCTGACTGGGCGTCATATGATGTCCAGCAGGATAACAGCCGCCGTGCGCCCGTGGGGGGTACGCATCACGGCAATTGGTGGTGTGGTGTGTCAGTCTGACACACCGCTACAACGATCTAGGTAAGGAGCCTCTGATGGAGGCTCTTTACCACGTGATCAGCCGTGTCCAATCACGGTTGATCACGATGTAAACAGGAAGAGCCGTTGATCGGCTTTTCCTCACTCACGTCTGACAGACGTGAGTAGAGGAGAGCCGACCGGCTGCTCCCCTGACATGGGGGGGTCTGTGCTGGGCTCAGATGCCTGTCCAGGACCACCAGGATGCTGCCAGGATCACCGGGGATTGCCACCACACTGGACCACAAGGTATGCCACCCTAGACCACCAGGGAAATGCCAATCAGTGCCCAGGCAGCTGCCAATCAGTGCCCATCCCCAATGCATGCCAGTGCCATCAGTAATGCCTATCAGTGCCATCTATCAGTGTCACATATCAGTGCCATGCATCAGTGTCACATATCAGTGCCATCTATCAGTGTCACATATCAGTGCCATCTATCAGTGTCACATATCAGTGCCATCTATCAGTGCCATCTATCAGCGTCACATATCAGTGCCATGTATCAGTGCCCATCAGTACCGCCTATCAGTGCCACCCATAAGTAGCCATCAGTGCAGCCTTTCAGTGCCCATCAGTGTCACCTATCAGTGCCCATTAGTGCCCACCAGTGCCACCCATGAGTGCCGCCTATTAGTGCCACCAATCAGTGCTGCCTACCAGTGCTCATCGTCAGTGCCACCTCATCGGTGCTGCCTTATCAGTGCCCGTCAGTGCCGCCTTATTAGTGCCCATCAGTGAAGGAGAAAACTTACTTATTTACAAAATTTTATAACAGAAACAAAAAAAAAAACATTTTTTTTTTTGGTCTTTATTTGTTTAGCAAAAAATAAAAAAGACAGAGGTGATCAAATACCACCAAAAAGAAAGCTCTATTTGTGGGAACAAAATGATAAAAATTCTGTTTGGGTACAATGTAGCATGACTGCGCAATTGTCATTTAAACAGCGACAGCGCACAAAGCTGAAAATTGGCTTGGGTAGGAAGGGGGTGTAAGTGCCCTGTATTGAAGTGGTTAATGCTTTAAATTAATGGGTTTAGTTCCGCTTTCAGATTTGGATTCAAACCGAGGACTCTAGTGCTGCAAGGCAGAAGTGCTAACCACTAAGCCATTACATTAAAATACAAAACATTACATAATAACTGTCAGTTTTGTCTCTACGTTTGTTTCAGGTGCTTAGATGTCCTAAAATAAAACCCCTAACAATGAATAATTAGTTAATGGTCATTGATGGGTACATTCTGATAATCTCAGCAGTCATAGTTAATTACAAGGTATGCCATCTGACAGCCTGCAGTAACAGCTTCCCAGTGAAGTCCATGATATTATCTAACATAGGAAAAAAAATAACAGGAGGATTGTAAGGCGGCCAGCTGGCTGCCCTGGCAAGCAGGACGTGTGAGTGACACCCCGCGGGCAGCCCTGCTGTAATCCTCAGTCTGTGCCCCTGACCTCACTGGATTAAAGGCATGGGACACAGTGAACACATGCAGCTGTGCGAGGACAACAGAGCTCTGGGACCAGAGCAAATAACAACCCAGAATTCTCTCTGTAGGTCAGAGGGCCACAGTACAAAGCCTGAAATACAATGGCAAACAACAGCAAAACACAGTGTTCAGCCAGTATTGTGTATGTACAGTCCAGACAACTTAAAGGAAAACTCCAGTCACGATAAAAAAAAATTAAAATGGCAGACCTCTATATTATCATGTTATGCACACCACATATTTCTGTTTTCATTGTAAGCTATAGAAGCCCCCATTCTTCATCTTAATGAACAGTTTACCAGCCAGTAAATGGAGATTTCCAATCACAGTACTATGTAGATGTGGGTGTCCACGGCTGGACATACAGTATCTCACAAAAGTAAGTACACCCCTCACATTTTTGTAAATATTTTATTATATCTTTTCATGTGATAACACTGAAGAAATGACACTTTGCTATAATGTAAAGTAGTGAGTGTACAGCTTGTATAACAGTGTAAAGTTGGTGTCCCCTCAAAATAACTCAACTGATTGGCCAATCAGGCATGACGTTAACAGGGCCCCTCCCTGGGAATGGGAGTATATAGTAGCCTTGGAGTAGCTGGTGGTTCATTTGCTTGATTCAATCACAAGGAAGCACATTCTGATCCCACACACAGGCTATCCTCTTTTGGTATGTTTTTTCTCCCCTTATGCTGTGTACACACGGGCGGACTTTTCGACCGGACTGGTCCGACGGGACGAATCCGTCAGACAATCCGACCGTGTGTGGGCTTCATCGGACCTGCAGCGGACTTTTTCGGTCGAAAATCTGACGGACTTTAGATTTGGAACATGTTTCAAATCTTTCCGACGGACTCAAGTCCGGTTGAAAAATCCGCTCGTCTGTATGCTAGTCCGACGGACGAAAACCGACGCTAGGGCAGCTATTGGCTACTGGCTATCAACTTCCTTATTTTAGTCCGGTCGTACGTCAAATCCGTCGGACTTTGGTGTGATCGTGTGTAGGCAAGTCCGTTCGTTCGAAAGTCCGTCAAAAGTCCGTCGAAAATCCGTCGGACCTTTGATGCCGAAAAGTCCGCCCGTGTGTACACGGCATTACTTTGTTTTATTTCACATACACTCCCTCATGTACTCCCCTTGTGGGAACACATAGACATTTTTGCCCCATTACCCTAAAGCCGCGTACACACGAGCAGAATGTCCGACAGAAAAAGTCCAACAGAAGCTTTTCATCGTCTATTCCGATCGTGTGTAGGCCTCATCGGACTTTTTTTTTTCAAAAATTCTGACGGACCTAGAAATAGAACATGTTCTAAATATTTCCGCTGGAACCAATTCCTATCGGTAAAACCGATCGTCTGTTTGCTGTTCCGACTGACCAAAAAAGATGCATGCTCTGAAGCAAGTACGAGATGGAAGTTATTGGCTACTGGCTATTGAACTTCCTTTTTCTAGTCTCGTCGTATGTGTTGTACGTCACTGCGTTCTGGACGGTCAGACTTTGGTTTGACCGTGTGTAGGCAAGACCACTTGAATGGAATTCCGTCGGAGAAACCTTCGGAGTTTATTCCGACGGCAAAACCGGTCGTTTGTACACGGCATTACACTTTTATACATTTAACTAATCCCTTTTTTTGACACATTTTTTCTAGGAACACCATGCACTTTTGGTGTACACATAGTCTATTGGATCATGCTGTGACCACTGTGTTGGGCTCCGGACGCTGTTCTCCGCCCCTGGAGGGTTCCCCCGTTTCAACCCCTGGGGGAGACATCATTCCTCTTAACCCCATCTTACTTGGCGGATACTGGACTTGGCCTTGAGGCTGTTAGTAAGTATGCCAATCTATCTCCACCTTGTTGGGACATAATTCCCCTGTCCTCCCTTATTCTAAGGGCATTATCATTAACCCCTGTTCTTTCTTTCCTAGTATACTACTTCATAACACTCCTGATGAATGGCTGTAATGCCAGGAAATGCGTAGAGTGCCACTAGATGCCAACAGTTACTTGTCTCTAATACATTTGTCTCTCAATCGATTTACTATACCATGTCTACTTTTTGTTTGCATGCTATGAGCAGCATATTTAGTGTAAGTCTGGTGACTACCTCTCTATTTGATACAAAATATCTGATATGTATTCTAGACTGTAATAAATAAATCATGTACTGAAATTTTATTTTTATGTTGTCAATTTCTCTTTACATGGCGTACCCTCATTTAAAGTCCCATTAAATTCCTTCTTTCTATCTACCAAATCAGGGATGGAGGCCACCATGTGTTTCATATAGTGTGTGTCAGGTCACGTCCATTTACCATATATCTTATTGAAACTTCCGTGCCTTTTTCAAAATCAGTAAAACCTTAGGACCCCTTGAAAAAGCCGCTAATTTCAGCAAAATGATGGGACTGTCTCTCAGCCATGACCAGGTTCTTCAGATTGGCACATATAAAACACTTGTTCTCATTGAATACAGCTTTGAAATCATGCAACTTCATCTGAACTCGCACAATTTTAGAGCTGGATGTCAGTTTGACCTCAGGTGCGACTTGGAAGACATCTATGAGGCTTCATGCACAGATGTCTATCCAATTCACACCCGAAACTACCAAAAGTAGTGCAAGAACTACTTTTTCAAATCAATGCGGCACCACAAAGTCGGGGTTGCACTGATTTGAACAGTGCCATTGCTGACAATAGAGTGTGACTCGTCATGAGATTTCACCTGTCAAGTCGCTTGACAAGTCGTTCCAATGTGAACGGGGGCGCAAAGTTACTTTGGATTCTCAGTTTACAGCACAACAACAGCGGCTTGATTGCATGCTTTACAATCAGCTGCTGCACCTGCAGGGCTCTAATGAGGAAAGCTGCTGGGCCTGCATCCCTTTAGATGTGACTTCCTATTGAAAGAATCTAACCAAAAATTAAATTTTTGTTGCAGGAGATGCCTAAAATCTGACTTGCATCTTAGGCAGATTTCTGGGAAAATTGGTGAGCCAATCACACAAGCAGGAAATGATGTTTCTGGGGAGTGGTCAGTACAAATTCAGTGTACAGAACACCCCCAGGTAGCCACATTGCAGTGCATTTTCGGAAAATTACAGAGCTGCACATAGAAAAGGTCATTTTTAATAACATTCAATTACAATATGACTTGTGTCACAATTGTATAGGCTATATTATTTTTTCTTTATTTGCTATTTTTTTTTCCCCCCCACGAAAGTGGAGTTACCCTTTAAACTGTAACCGAATGCTTTAGGATAAGAGCTCTTTCACACAGATTTGGACCATATGTCGCCAAGAAATACCAAAATTAAAAAATAGTGTTTCTAACGGTACAGATGGCTGGTTGATCACACACACCTGTACACAAATACTGCAGAAAAACACTGATTCTTGGCAGCGTACGGCCTAAATCGGTCAATGAGTCACCGAAGACCTAAATTAAAAATTTCAACTTTACGGTGGAATAACACAATTACATCTATGGACTTATAAAAAAATATTACTAATATTACTGTGTATACTATATAAAAGGTCCAAAAAAATTGAAGAGTGAATTTATAAATATGAAGGAAATGGGAAAGGTCTCTATGACTTTGGGAAAATGTGGGTATGCTTCTATTTTTATTTTATTTTTTCTTATGTTTAATAAGAGGAAGTTTTTTGTTTTTGTTTTTTTTGTTTTTTGTTTTTTCAGCCCCGGCAGGATTTACCCCCTTCCTGATCAGAGCACTTTTTGCAATTCGCAACAGCGTCAATTTAACTGACAATTGCACGGTCATTCGATGTTACACCCAAAAAAAAAAAAAAGTCCTTTTTTCCCACAAATAGAGCTTTCTTTTGGTGGTATTTGATTACCTCTGCTGTTTTTATTTTTTGCGCTATAAACAAAAAAACAGAGACAATTTTGAAAAAAAATCAATATTTTTATGTTTTGCTATAAATAAATATACCCAAAAAAATCTATAAAAAAAAACAAAACTTTTTTTCTACCAGTTTAGGCCAATATGTATTCTTCTACATACTTATGGTAAAAAAAAATAAAATAAAAATCGCAATAAACGTATATTGATTGGTTTGCGCAAAAGTTATAGCGTCTACAAAATAGGGGATAGATTTATAGCATTTTTATTATTTTTATTAGTAATGGCGGCGATCGTGACTGTGATATTATGGCGGAATCATCGGACACTTTTGACACTATTTTGGGACTATTGTCATTTATACAGCGATCAGTGCTATAAAAAATGTACTGATTACTGTGTAAATGACACTGGCAGGGAAGGGGTTAAACACTAGGGGGCGATCAAGGGGTTAAGTGTGTCCTAGGGAGGTGATTCTAACTGTGGGGGGGGGGGGTGGGCTACCACTGACATGACAGCGATCACTGCTCCTGATGACAGGGAGTAGTAGATCCCTGTCATGTCACTAGGCAGAACGGGGAAATGCCTTGTTTTTACCCATCCATGATAAACGAGTCTTCTCAGATATATCATGATCTATGTAACTGGTAGTTGTGGTGGAGCGGTCAGTCACATAGACATATGAGAGCATTGTAATGTATTTGTGCCAGTAAAGTGAGTAATCAGCAGAAATAATGAACACCTATTCACCAGTACTTACTATATTATTATTATGTAAACCAGCTTACTACAAATTTTAATTTGTATGCATGGCCAAAAATATTAATAATAATACATTCATTATATACTTTTCCTATTGTCTACATATGCATTTATATAGTATCATATCTAACAATTATGTAAATGCAATCAGTACATGGCTGCATATCAGCAGGTAGGCAGATGAAGCTGACAAAGTTTTCAGGAACATATTAAAAGTATTATGACTATAATTAATATTATAATTAGCAATCACTCTGCATTGTTATACTGATATGCACATACAGTATATTTTCATATACACCTAGTGGACATTTTATTAGGTAAACTTTTATAGGTGTTTGAATTACATTTATTTTGAAGACTTTGTACTTACAAAGCACCACCAGAGCTCTCTAGAACAAAAAATAAATACAAAAACTTCCAGGTATTATTATCCCTTTCATGACTAAGCCTATTTCTGACATTTGGTGTTTATAAGTTAAAATCTGTATTTTTTGCTAGAAAATTACTTAGAACCCCCAAACATTATATATATATATATATATATATATATATATATATATATATATATATATATATATTTTTAGCAGAGAATCTAGAGAATAAAATGGCGATTGTTGCAATATTTTATGTCACACGGTATTTGTGCAGCGCTTTTTTAAACGCAACTTTTTGAGGAAAAAGACACTTTCATGAATTTTAAAAAAAACGAAACAGTAAAGTTAGCCCAATTTTTTTGTATAATGTGAAAGATGATGTTACGGCGAGAAAATAGATACCAAACATGTCAGGCTTTAAAATTGCGCGTGGAATGGCGACACACTACGGTGCCTAAAAATCTCCATAGGCGACATTTAAAAAAAAAAAATAACGGTTACCAGGTTAGAGTTACAGAGGAGGTCTAGTGCTAAAATTATTATTCGACGATCACGGCGATACCTCATATGTGTAATTTGAACACCGTTTACATATGCAGGCGACTTCCGTATGCATTTCCTTTGCTGCGCGAGCTTGTGGGGGGCGCTTTAAAAAAACATTTTATTTCATTTATTTTTATTTTTTTTACATTGTGTTTTAAAAAAAAAAAAAAATTTGATCACTTATGTAAACATCCCTTGTGACAGTATTAGGTGGTGACAGGTAATCTTTATGGATTTGCACTTCAAAGTATTCAGATCGCTGAAAACAGCGATTCTGAATACTGTATATTTTTAAAAACCGGCGCCATTGGCAGCCGAGTAAACAGGAAGTGATGTTGTGACGTCACTTCCGTGTTTACAGAGAGAAGACTGGAACAAAGTCGTTTGCCAGTCTGTTTCTAGCCGCAGGAAGTGGCGGATCGAGGATCGGGTCTCCCGGTGGGATGGGAGGCACAGGAAGAGCGGCAGGAGGGGGGCATGTCCCCTCCCGCTCATCCAAGATAACAACCGAGCGGCGTTATACCTGGAAAGCCGACCGCCCGCTCTAAAAAACAGTACCGGGATGATGTCTGCAGCTGCGGGCATCATCCCGGTATAACCCCCCGAAAGCCGAGGCTGCATATTTGCATACGCTCGGCATTAAGGGGTTAATATACAGGATTTATATCGCGCCAACAGTTTGCGCAACAACATGAGGACAGACAGTACACTTACAATACAAATCAAAACAGGAGGGATCAGTGGGCCCTGCTCGTTAGAGCTTACAATCTAGAAGGTATGGAGAGAATCATACAAGGCCATATTAGGTACACCCTTAATGGTAGCAAAAATACATAAACACACATATATATATATATATATATATATATATATATATATATATATGGTAGCAAAAATACATATATATATATATATATATATATATATATATATATATAATTTATTTATTTTACACAGTATAACATTCACAAATCGGGGAGACATAAAAAAAAAAGAAAAAAACGAAAGTAATTAACGGAACTAGCAGACCTAGATGAGATAAATAGAGAGCAGTGTTTGACGAGCAAACTATTTAGGAGCGAGTCCAGGAAATAAAGCAGAGGTGGGAAAGGAGTACTATTTGATCATGGCATTCTGTCCTTTTATCTGTTATCTGTCAAGAAGCAGATTTGTTAACTTCTGCTCTTTGAGGCTTGCTGCACTTGTTCATTTATAACCATGTGATTTTTCATTTACTGGTTTGCCACTATGTCTGAGGAGGGGAACAAAGTATTCCAATAAAGCTTTGGCTAAAATATACTGAGCTACTCAACAAAATGGTATTGCCTACAGTACACTTTTTCCACCTACCATCCATGGCTAACACAACACAATTTACTGTTTTAGAACATAGTGAACACCGCTATATGGTTTCAATATAATGTTTAATTATTAAAGCACCCCAAAACCATTCTTTGGTCCATATTTTAAACTGCACATGTGGTCTGAGTAATGTGGAAGGTAGAACTATTTGCACAATTCTACCTAGCTAGCGCCTCAATATCTGGGGAAAGTGCCAGCCAAACATTGCATTTTTAAAAAGGAGAGGTCAACAATGGTAGCCTCCATGCCTATCTCGTAGGACTGTGGTCAAATCATAATTTCACGAATGTTATGTAGGCTCCCCATACCGGTAAGTTTCAGCTCTCTTGGAACCTCATTTGCAAATTGTTGTGAACAAGGCCAATATGGCTGAAAACGCATTAACATCTGACGTATGTATTCATCTTTTATGGAGTTACAATAAATTTGGACTTGTTGAAGAGCATGTATAGAGTTGCGGATTGTCTTCTATCCATTTACTTCGTTAGCAGCTGAGTGGCTGCACATCCTGCACCCGACAGCTCAGGAGGATCTCTACATAATCTGGGGTAGTAGCACATTTTTTCTTCTATTGAACATCTTTGTAAATACCTGTTGACCCATAGAACCATTGCACAGGCCAGTCCTTTAACCACTTGCCGCCCGCCATATAGCAGAATGACGGCGGCAAAGTGGTTGTGATATCCTGACCAGACGTCATATGACGTGATCAGGATAACACAGCCGGCGCGCAACACTGCGATCGGAGGTGCGGTGTGTCAGTCTGACACACCGCAACTCCGATCGTGGTATGAAGCCTCTGACAGAGGCTTCTTACCACGTGATCAGCTGTGACCAATCACAGCTGATCACAGCGTGAACCAGGAAGTGCCGGTAAATGGCTTTCCACGGTTCACGCTGCCGATCGGCTCTCCCTGTCGGGGGAGGGGGGTCTGTGCTGACAATCAGCACATTGATTCTCAGCACAGCCCTCATCGAAAGGTGCCAATCGGTGCCCAACACCTGCCAGCCTGTCCCCATAATAAATGCCTGTCAGTGCCCACAACAGTGCCGATCAGTGCCCATAACAGTGCTAAGCAGTGCCCACAACAGTGCCAATCAGTGCCCAAAAAAGTGCCAATCAGTGCTCAAAAAAGTGCCAATCAGTGCCCTATCAGTAATGCCTGCCAGTGCCCCAAAGTGCCAATCAGTGCAACTCAGTAATGCCTGTCAGTGGCTCCCCATCGGTGCCCATCAGTGCCGCCTATCAGTGCCCATCAGTGCCACCTATCAGTGCCCATCAGTGACACCTATCAATGCCCATCAGTGACGCCTATCAATGCCCATCAGTGACGCCCATCAGTGCCCATCAGTGCGGCCTATCAGTGCCCATCAGTGTCGCCCATCAGTGCCCATCAGTGCGGTCTATCAGTGCCCATCAGTTTTTGTTTTTTTTTAATTGATGGTCTTTTTTTGTTTATAGTGCAAAAATTAAAAAACACAGAGGTGATCAAATACCACCAAAAGAAAGCTCTATTTGTGGGAAGAAAATTATAAAAAATCAGTTTGGGTACAGTGTTGCATGACCGCGCAATTGTCATTCATATTGTGATAGCGCTGAAAGCTAAAAATTGTCCTGGGCAGGAAGGGGGAAAGTGGTTAATTGGATGCAAAGCTGTTCCTCTTTTGATAATATACCTGCATTCTTGCTGCTGCTAGCCCTGTTCAGGTTTTGCTTATCAAGAATCCAAATCGGGCCTCATCAATAATGATTTGGGGGTCAGTTTCACCAACAGACGTCCATTCATAAAGTGTATTTTTCATGAAACTTTACCCGCCTTAACTAGTCACTTTCCAACCAAAATGCTATAGGAAAATAAGATTGCATAGCAGAATTCTCATAGTATGCAGAGAAGAATGCTTTAACGCACTCAATTAACAAGACAGAACACTGAAAACATTTCATTTGAGTTTTTGTAATATGAGAAAATAAATCTAGATTTTATATATAATGTGCCTTATGAAAACCTAGCATTTCCACTGGAAGTTAAACGAGAGACTATTGTGTGGACAAGGGTAGACTATGGTTTGCAAAATCTATACTTGCTGATTTAATTATTGCCCTTTTACTTCACTGGCAATCATTTTTATAGGCGATTACATGAAAGGCTGGAAGCCATGGTGTGCGCTGGAGCAAGGACACTCATTCTGTATGCTGGATATTGAAATAATAAAGATTTTTGGACAATTTTGACAACATTGGAATATGCTGCCTATTACTTTGTTTGTTCCCATTGAACAGTCTCCAAATGAAGGAAATCCAGAAAAGCCGCAAATTAGGGAAAGCTCACACCTCTAACATAGGAGGGAGTAGCCAGCGCCATTGGTAATATCAGGGGTTGCACTGGAGTCCTCCTAAATAGCATGCCCACAGCTCTTAACCACTTCAATATTGGGCACTCCCCCCCCCTCCTGCCCAGGCCAATTTTCAGCGCTGTCGCTTTTAAATGACAATTGCGCGGTCATGCAACACTGTTCCCACAAATACAGCTTTTTTTTGGTGGTATTTGATCACCACTGGGGTTTTTATTTTTCGCTTAACAAATAAAAAAAGACCGAAAAAAAAAAGTTTCTTTGTTTCTGTTATAAAATTTTGTAAATAAGTAAGTTTTTTCCTTCACTGATTTATACACAAACAGTTAGTGTCTGTGTATAAATAGTCAATGAGTTTGTTAGCTCTTACATGGATGCACTAAGCAGGCTAGACACCGAGCCATGAGGAGGTAGAAAAGAACAGTCAAAAGACCTGCGTAACAAGGTAATGAAACTTTACAAAGATGGAAAAGGATATAAAAACATATCCAAAGCCTTTGACGTTAGAGGGAAAGCAATAATTCTAGTGCGAGACCCCACTCTAAACAGGTAACCTGTGAAAAAGTTTAAAATGTTGCCTATGAAGATTTTTAATTACTGTAGTTTGTCCCCATTCCACGAGCCTGCGCAATTATAAAGCATGACATGTTAGGTATCTATTTACTTGGCATATAATCATCTATTCAATTTTACAAAAATATTGGGTTATCTATGGTGTTTTTTTGCATTCAAATTAATTAAAGTGTATTTATTTCCAAACAAATTGCGTCTGAAAGACCACTACGCAAATACTGTGTGACATAAAATATTGCATGGATCGCCATTTTATTCTCTAGGGTCTCTGCTAAAAAATATATATAATGTTTGGGGGTTTTTTTCCAGCAAAAAAATCTGATTTACACTTTCAAACAAAAAGGTCCAGAAAAGGCCTATTCAGTAAGTGGTTAAAATAATATGTTTTGGATAGAGAGCCAATACTTAGCTCTGTTGGTTCTGAAGCTTTTTCTCGCTCTCTCTTTTTTGACAACAGTATAATTATTTAAGGGATAAAAACTGTTTTTCTTTTTGAAAGCCACGAGGATTTAATAGCCTCTCTGTCATCATGTTAAAGAAGACATCCGGTCTAATTAGCAAGCAGAAAAGTGTTTTAAAATAAGGAGCTGTTGAAATTATGACTTTTAACTCATTCATATTTACACCACAATACTGTATAGTAAAAATACCAAATGGTTCTTCTGCATCAGGCACCTTCATACAGTATTTCTCGGTCCACCACATCATTTTTACTGACATCACACATTATATAAAATGTACTTACCTCTGGCATGTATGCTCAGTACATCACACTGGAGACTGACACCTCCTCTCTGGTGATTTTCCACTGATTGACAGCATTATTGGTTGGCAGGCAACCAGCCCTTGAAGAACCGTACAGCAAGAATAAGGAAATCAATGCTAACACAACTTTATTTGTGCTTTGCAGCACACTCCTGAGTGAAGCTCATAGTGAGGCTCCATGTAGCCTTAAAGTGGTTGTAAACCCCATTCATGAAATTTGACCTAAGCACATACTGTATATAAAAACTGTAGTGTTTACCTATCTCTCTTTAAAGCTCTAAGTGTCGTTTCTCTCTGGTGCTCCATTCCTCTGTTATCAGCAGAGTCACTTCTGACAAGTTCTCTGACAAATGAGATAACAATAGCTGAAAATTTGCATCAGGGAGGGAGCTTAGAGGGAGATAAACACTGAGCTTGTCTATTCACAATACAGCTCTGCATGTTCCTTCGTTTTTCTACCTATGTGGAGGGGGTGTCCCTTTCCTCCAATGAGCTCTCACGCAGTGTAAGCCCAGACTCCCCACCCACTGCTGAAAGAGGAAGACAGATTTCTATCATGATCTGCGCTTTCCAAAGAGTGTAGAAAGACAGCAGATATACAAGTAAAACGTATGCAGGAAGATTTATTTTGTCTGTGTATCATCTGAGGCTGTTCACTTCACTGGGTATAAGAGAGAGTTTACAACAACTTTAGGGCCTGTACACATGACGAGGATACTGAATGAAAAAAAACACATTTGGAGTGATCGTCCGATAATCTATTCGTTAGTACACTTTTGAAAACCAATCATGACCGTTCATGTGAAAATATCCAGAGGGACAAGCACAAACATTTTTCCCCGTATGATAACAGAACCAACGTTTTTTGTGTAATTAGTACAGTATTTGTACGAAACAATTATGTAACCAAGACCACGCATGCTCAGAAATGAAAGAATACATTACATCACTTTTGAAACTGTATTGTGTCTTACGAGAATTTTCGTAACTTTAGTAACCTAATGGTTTTCAATATGAGACTAGCATGCGGAACAAAAAAAAACGGATGATAAATCATCCGATATTCTCATCATGTTTATGAGGCTTTGGGGCCCAAGTCCAGGCTAACACCTCCCGCCACCTCCAGAGCTTCCACTCCTGGCTGTTTTTTGTTTTTTTTATACTTACCTTTTCCAGATGTCTTCAGGCTGGTCACTTGACATACAGAGTCCCCCTACTCTAGATCCTTTCTAGCGGTGGCTAGATCCAAAAGGGTAAGAGGACTCTGTAGACACGCAACCAGCCTGAAGACATCTGGAAAAGGTAAGTATACGAAAGAAAAAAACAAAAAAAATCACAAATACAGCCAGGGGAGTGGGGGCTTTGGTCCATGATGGTCTGCACTCATAGGATGTTCTCAGTCTTCAATGTTAAGGCCACGGGGCTTCCTTTAACATGGACGGAGGACATCTAGCAGGTGAAAAGAATTACTGCAAGGGATGACGCAAAAAAGCAGGAGGGTACTACAACCAGAGCTGCATTTATTTTTGTTTTAAAAACCTGGGGGATTCTTCTTCAAATTAATACAAAAATTAAAGTAGTTCTAAAGCCTAAATATTTTTTAGTGGTGCTCAACTCCTGTCCTCAGGACCCACTAACAGGCCAGATTTTAAGTATTACCTTGGGGAGATGCAGACTAGAATACTGCAATCACTGAGCAGCAAATGATATCACCTGTGATGTATTTCAGTTATCTTGCAAGCCTGGCCTGTTAGTGGGTCCTGGGGACAGGAGTTGAGAACCACTGCCCTATGGGAAGGGGCTTTCCATGAGGGCACTGGACATATAGGGGGAACCAGGAGTTCCAGAAGGGACCTGAGAAGATGAGGTTTGGGGCTGCTCTGTGCAATTCCATTGCACAGAGCAGGTATTTATAGAGATTTTTTTTCTTTTTCTTAAATTACATTTACAACCACTTTAAGTGGGATGTCATACCTAGCTAAGTGGGCTAACCATTACCCATAATTGCTTACAGTATGTGTTGCTATGGTAGCACAATGTCAACAGTTCTTAACAGAAAGCAACTAGGTATTATGAAACTAAGAAGCAGAAATCTATAAGGTAGCAGACACAAAGAAGAGAGAGACAAGGGAAAGAAAGAACTTTTCATCAGAACTTTTCAAGGAGACACTCCCTAGCACCTAATGCAACCTCTATTGAGTTTGTTGTATAGTTGTTTTTTCTTATGAGACTTTTTAAAACCAACTAACCAAGTGCTATATCTGCTGTAACTCTTCATATGGTAAATAAACATCACATTTTCTTAAATTGGCTGGTATGCTAGAGGCTAAGATTGTTACTGATGTCTTGCGAGGCTTTCTTGCTCACTGAAGAGAAGCCATTTTGTTCTTGTTCCTAATGGTTTGAAGGCATTCAAGGGCCAGAGAATCAAGCATGACAATTAGATTTAGAAAACATGGCAGAGCAAAGGATAATGCCTGAGATTATACAAGGGATACAATGGCGTCCTCAGAACTGCGCTTTTCAAATTAGCTGAAATAGATTCCAGTTTGAGCGCCGGCGTCCAGCAAGTAAAATCAATGAGGTTTTGGGTCCACAAAACAGCATTTCAATAGATATTTTTTCCCTTCAGAGGCTTCATTGAATTCTCCGGCTGAAAGGCTTGCGGAGAAGCAGCAAGACGTCTGTTACATAAAACAGTCTTGCTATAATTTTTTACCATCGCTACCAAGTGCATAAATGAGAGTGAGCAGCTTAACCATACAATGTGAATATAAGGCATCTGACAATGGCTATAGGTCTCATCCTGCACAGTGGTCTAACAGTATGGATTTAGAGAAGGCACTGGCAGGATATACAACAACCACGGAAAGGTGAGAGCATAAAACAGGGATTATAATTCATTGCTCATAATAACACCTCTACAATCCAGAGTGGATTTTCAGCTGAAACTAAAGCACATTTTTAAGGTCCATTTTAGGTTGGCCATTATTCTTCAGCCTGACTCTGTTGCCTTTCCTTAACAGAAACATAGAAACATAGAAGAGCAAAGGGAGAAAAAGCCTAGGGGGTTGATTTACTAAAACTGCATGGTGCAAAATCTGGTGCAGCTCTGCATAGAAACCAATCAGCTTTCAGGTTTTATTGTCAAAGCTTAACTGAACAAGCCGAAGCTAGAAGCCGATTGGTTACCATGCACAGCTGCAACAAATTCTGAGTGCATATATACATCTATATATACTGTATTTATTGGCGTATAACACTCACTTTTTCACCATGAAAATCGGGTGCAAAAAGCGCATGCGTGTTATACGCCAATACTTCAATTTTAGCTGCCTCGGAGGGGACAGGGAGAGGGGCGGGACGAGCACCATCAGGTTACATACAGTGAGAATCTTCTGTTTACTTGGCGGCCTTTGTAATAAGAAGTCCCGTCTCCTGGGCTGCCATTGGACCACTGTTCTGTCTATCATAGGAGATTCTCACTGTATGTAATCTGTCGGCGCTTGTCCCGCCCCTCTTCCTGTATCCTCTAGGCTGCAGATGAGCATCAGTCAGTCTGCACTGATGGCATTGGCGAGACTGCTGCATTGAAGGTAATGGTGAGGCTGATGCATTGATGGCAATGGTGAGGTTGCTGCATTGAAGGCAATGGTGAGGCTGCTGCATTGATGGCACTTGTGATGCTGCAGATGGGCATTGATCAGGCTGCATTGATGGCAATGGTGAGGCTGCAGATGGGCACTGACCCTTATTTTGCTTCAAAGTTCCTTATTCAAAATTTAAGTTTTTTTCCTGAAACTTCCCTCCTAAAATGAATGTGCGTGTTATACGCCGATAAATACGATATATATATATATATATATATAGATCTATATATAGATATATAGATATATATATATATATATATATATATATATATATATATATATATATATATATATATATATATATATATATGAATTATATATTAATAATATGATTATAATTCAATATACTATTCTTTACTTCAATAAACTTGACTTTTTGTCCACCTGCATGCTTCATATAAAGTCTCACCTTTTCTTTTTATTCATATAAATAGGGATGGAGGCAGATGGCCGTATCAGGTTATTGCCTCATATAAAGTCCAAAACCGTTCTTTCTCCTCTGCAGGTTGGCAGAACCCAGATCCCCCCCCCCCAACACCTCTTCATTTTTGGGCTGCCCCCCATTCTGGACATGTGATGTTCTGGGGTTTCCTTTGTTGTGTGGGGGTAGTGCTCAATAATTCAATAATGCAGAGAACAGCAAACAAAGTCATACGGGCACTGTTCCCTGCATCATTTTCCCGGTAACTAGGAGATTGGTCAGCCACTCCCAGGAGAAGTATACTCAAAGCCCTTGGCTCACATAAAGTGAGTTGAATGTTAGAAGAGGTTTGGCAACCATGAGTGGAGGGCGATGTGGAGGGAAGCACTGGAGTATTAAGAGGCTGAGTATATCTTTGAGACTTTGAGGTGGGTTGGCGTTCTTCGTAAAAAAGAAACAGTGGCGCTGGCCTTTAACTACTTTGATGTTGCAGGTAAAGGAAAATGGGGGTATAAGACAAAAATATTTTAAGGAAAAAAGGAATGCCCTTGCTGAATTGGCACACATTCCCACTTCTAATAATACTGGGTGTTTGTATAAAAATAGATGGAGAGAGTTCATACAGAAAGCAGCCAATCAGATTCAAACTCCCATTGTTAAAGTGTAGTTTATCAAAAAATGATTTGTTATTAAAGGTCCCAGGCCACTTTTTTACATCAATGTACTTTGTAATAAAAATGTTACAAACCCTTCAAGGCATACAGTTGTCGATATCTGTAAAGAATTTTATTACGCTGACAATGCTCAAACAGTTTAAGTGTAAGCAATATTTTTTCATCTGTAGCAATCCTTGCCACTAATTGATGTGCATAGCTCTGTAGCCAGGACTTTTGATACATCATGCACTAAATTTCATAGTCAATGTGATTTGATAATTTTTATGGCCTGGTGGCACCACATCAGAAAAGTAGAGCTTGTGGTGCCACCACAGCTCAGGAGGTGTAACCCAGCGGTGGCAACAGTGCCTGTTCTTCTGCCCATAAACGCTGAGTTACAGTATGTGCCAAAGGGAAATATTATGCTAAGTGTTTAGCTGTTTAGCTCTTCTCAGTGCTATGTGGTTACATCACGTTGCCAACTAAAGCCTCTGCAACAATACCTTCTCTAAACTGCATCTTTTGAAATAGGGAGCAGACTAGCAGGATTGTATCATCTTCCTGCCTTTACACACACATGAACTTTAATGGCATCCCAGTCTTAGTCCGTAGGGTTCAATATTGAGTTGGCCCACCCTTTGCACCTTTAACAGCTTCACCTCTTCTGGGAAGGCTGTCCACAAGGTTTAGGAGTGTGTCTATGGGAATGTTTGACCATTCTTCCAGAAGTTCATTTGTGAGGTCAGGCGCCCCATGGATGAGAAGGCCTGACTTGCAGTTTCCGCTCCAATTCATCCCAAAGGTGTTCTATTGGGTTGAGGCCAGTCAAGTTCCTCCACCTCAAACTCGATCATCCATGTCTTTATGGACCTTGTTTGTGCACTGGTGCACAGTCATGTTGGAACAGGAAGGGGCCATCTCCAAACTGTTCCCACAAAGTTGGGAGCATGAAAGTGTCCAAAATGTCTTGGTATGCTGACACCTTAGAGTTTCCTTCTCTGGAACAAAGGGGTCAAGCCCAACCCCTAAAAAACAACCCCACACCATAATCCTCCCCTCCACCAAATGATTTGCACCAGTGCACAAAGCAAGGTCCATCAAGCAAGTGTTGGGTGGAGGAACTTGAGTGGCCTGCACAGAGTCCTGACCTCAACCTAATAGAACACCTTTGTGATGAATTAAAGCGGAGACTGTGAGCCAAGCCTTCTCTTCTACATCAATGCCTGACCTCACAAATGCGCTTCTGGAGGAATGGTCAAACATTCCTATAGACACACTCCTAAACCTTGTGAACAGCCTTCCCAGAAGAGTTGAGGATGTTATAGCTGCAAAAGTTGGGCCAACTCAATATTGAACTCTACAGACCAAGACTCGGATGCCATTATATTTCATGTGCATGTAAAGGCAGGTGTTCCAATACTTTTGACAATACAGTGTAAGTGAAGATTTGTAAAGGTTTATTGAAGGCATAGTATACAATATTTTTATATACAGTAAAACCTTGGTTTGAGAGTAACTTGGTTTGAGCGTGTTTTGCAAGACAAGCAAAATTTTTAAATAAATTTTGACTTGATATACAAGCGATGTCTTGATATGCAAGTAGCGTCATGTCACAACTGAGTATAAAAGAGAAGAGAGGAGCCTCTAAGAGTAGCAATATAGTTACATTTAATGAAGGTACAACATTTAGCAACATAATGCTACACTTAGAGGCGCCTCTCTTCTCTTTAATACTCTGGAGCTCCTGCTGGATTTTGAGTCGAATCCCCTTGTGGAGGCTTCCATTTGTGGATGGACATTTTATGGTTACACAACCTATCACATTGCTATAATCTTTTTATGTGGACTATAAACTGAAGGACCTATGAATAAATGGTTGTGGACCTAATCATTTGAGTTTCCATTATTTCTTATGGGGAAATTTGCTTTGATATACAAGTGCTTTGGATTACAAGCATGTTTCTGGAACAAATTATGCTCGCAATCCAAGGTTTTACTGTAGTTACATTGATCCAGCTTGGACCAATGTAGTTATGTATATACCATACCTGGTAGATGCCCCTGGAAGCTGGAAATCACTGAGGCTGGGTTTATACCTCTGACGGATGCGGCTTGCAGCAGGGGTCCGGTGAGTCTCTGTTTTCCATTTCAGGGAAGAATCATGGACAAATTTTTGCCTGAATTCGGCCCTGAAATGGAGCCAAAGACACACAGCCCTCTTGTGCAAGCCGCTCCCCACCTGCAATGGAGATATGTGAACAGGCTCCATAGAGAGTCCCCGAGTCTCTGCCTCATGGCTTCAGCGGACACATGGTGCCCGCTGCTGAAATCCAAGGCTCCCTCGTTCCTACACTGTTCACCTGACAAGTCTAAAGCTACACACTATACAATTTTCTGTAGATTTGTTTCTTCAGATTTACCAAAACCATATAATATGAGGTCAAATCATAAGAGTTTCAATTTGTGAGCAATCAGGCAGGCCCTTGCGCTACATGGTTTTGGTAAATCTAAAGGATATCAGACAACAAAAGTTGTATAGTGTGTATGACAGGGTTTCCCAACCAGGGTTCCATGGAAACTTAGGGTTCCTTTAGAGGTTGCTAGGGGTTCCTTGAGAATTGAGCAATTTCTGCCTCTCAGATAAGTTCCCACTGACACCATAAATTGTTTTAGATATCTGTAGGGGGGGAATTCTTCCCAATGACCAAAAACATAAGGAGCATTCTCTCCACTGACCATCACTTGAATCCATCATGACTTGAAGACAAAGTCATTTTTAGCAGGGGTCCACTGAAAATTATTTCAAGGGTTCCTCTGTGTAAAAAAGGTAGAGAAAGTTGGCTGTATGGGATCTTACTCACTGAGCACCATGTGAGTGCATTCATTATTTAATATTTTTGAAACTTGTTAAATGATACTGCACTAGAAGTGGCTTGGCAATTTCCTCCCCCCCCTCCCCGCCCCTATATACATAGATACACTGCCCAAGCTGGACCAATGCACCTATGTAAAAATATACCATGCCTGGAATTCATCTTTAATGCATATCCTGGGGAGTTTTCTACATCATTTTTCTGGTGTCTTGACTTCTGCTTCTTCTGATTCTTACATTAAACTGCAGGAATTCCATACCATTAAGCTAAATAAGAATTTGGAAATAAAAACGATATGTTAAAACTTAATGTGTCCTAAGCTGTGCACAAAAGGACGCCCTCTCCCTCCTCATGCTTTATTTTTACCTCTTATTTTCACAGCATGGGATAGTAGGAAATAAAGAATTCCTCTAAGCATTGAAATATTTTAGCGAAAACAACATTGAATGTGTTATTTACTAAAAAGATTTAAAAATTCCAATTCAGTATAAAGGTTGGATGGCAATAACGAGGGTGTAGCCAGCTCTCATTCGTAAGCAATAAAACAAGGGTACAATCCGAGAAAGAGAAACAAATAGAACAAAAACTGGTAGGGTTGGTGCAGTAGGCAATGCTCAGAACACTGGCAGTGAGATTGTGCAATATCTCCTGGTGTATATAAAAGTTAAGTGCTAGGTATACAACTAAATTAATAGTTGAAATACATATATGGGAATTGTCTCACCTGTTAAAGTATTTGTATTTCTGTTCAGTCTGTTTAGTCTTGGGTGTTCATTGCCAGACAGCATAGCAAAGTCAGTGACATCCCTTTTCTCCACTGTAATTAAACAATACAGCTTGGTAAACAGCTTTACCCCATGATTGGACAACGAAGGAGCATAAGCACAATGCTGAGGTCATTTCATGTGCTCTCTCCTCCTGTCAACAAGCTTCCAGTGCTAGACTGGCAGCCCTATACAGTGCAGCAAATCCTAACTGGATATGGCAATGCAAAGAATTACAGAAGACTACAATACAGGGTAAGGTGTGGTTAACAAATAAATGTATGGCATGTAATAAATAATTGCAATAATTTTTAAATGAAAAAAAAAACCTGGTTAAATAGGGTCAATAGGTAATCTTTATCCTATAACTTATAACTTTGAGTTATTGATCCCTAAAGCGTATCTCCACTTTTGCAGTCAAATTTGAGAAGACGCCACTATAGGTTTGTGAATCTAAGCCGACTTTAGGGTCTCCGCTTCAGTGTCTATGTCAGTGATGGTGAACCTTGGCACCCCAGATGTTTTGGAACTACATTTCCCATGATGCTCATGCACTCTGCAGTGTAGTTGAGCATCATGAGAAATGTAGTTCCAAAACATCTGGGGTGCCAATGTTCGCCATCACTGGTCTATGTTCTCCATTCGGAGTATTCCACTTAGGGTGCAGGTCAGGCTAGGAGACTGTCCTGGAACATGAAAAAGACAGAAGGCAGAAGGCCCTAGCGCATTATTCCCAAACAAAGGCTTTATCAGTATACAAAGATAGGTAATATACTGTATATACTCGAGTATAAGTCGAGTTTTTCAGCACATTTTTTTTGTGCTGAAAGTGCCCCCCTCAACTTATACTCGAGTCAAGCACTTTTCTGCAGCAAAAAATTTCATTTTCCGAACCGACTTTGGGGCCCCGTATCTCAGGGCCACTTGGTGCTAGGAACCCCAAATTTGCAAACCCAGTGGAACTGGTACCATAACATATCCAAAGCTGGGGTTCCTAGCACCAAGTGGCCCTGAGATACGGGGCCCCAAAGCTGGTTCGGAAAATGTCATTCTCTGCTGCAGAAAAGTGCTTGACATTTTCTGAACTGATTTTTGGGGCCCTGTATCTCGGGGCCACTTAGTGCTAGAAACCCAAGCTTTGGAAATTTTATGGTGCTAGTTCTACTGGGTTTGCACACTAAATTTGGGGGTTCTTAGCACTAAGTGGCCCTGAGATACGAGGCCCCAATTTCGGTCAACTGTGTACATCTGCAGCAATGTCATTTCGGGACCCCAGCTAGGGGGCATCTAGGAACCCTTAACTACCGAGTTTGAAGTTCAGGGGACCTATGGCTGCAAATGGGCACAGTGATGCTGCAAATGGGCATTGTTGACCCTCTTTTCCACTTACAGTAGCTGTGCATTTCTCACCCTCGTCTTACACTCGGGTCAATACGTTTTTCCCATTTTTTTGTGGTAAAATTAGGGCCTCGACTTATACTCGGAACGATTTATACTCGAGTATATATGGTACTCACAAAAAAAAAAGACTTAAATAAAAACACGTCTTAATATTTCTCTACTTGGGTCCCTAAAACTGTCTACATCACATGGGACTGTCCCTGTAGAGGCATAGGCTAACGCGTTTCGAGAAATTCCTCTTCTTAAGAGCTTATGTTTGTGAACCTAAACAGACTTTAGGGTCTCCGCTTCAGCATCTATGTTCCCCATTTGGAGTATTACACTTAGGGTGCAGGTTAGGCTAGGACTCCACCCTGACTCCACGTAATCCGCAGAACAAGGAGAGAAAAAAATTTCAGCCACCGCACACCATACAAGTCTGGCATGTAATAGATAATAACAGCCCCAGCCTAACTCCATCTAGGCCACACACATGGCAAGTTTCGCCCCAGTCATGGAGGTCCCGTGGGTGGGGTGAAACATGTTGGGGGCGTGGCCTGGATGGAGTTAGGCTGGGGCTATTATTACTTATTACATACCAGACTTGTATGGTGTGCGGGGGCTGGGAATTTTTTTTTCTCCTTGTTCTGTGGTCCGCTATAAGTTTATTATGTGTTTCCATTTACACAGCATGCCTACCTTTTTTAAAAAATATTTCTGACCTTTTAAGCCTAGTACACATGGGAAAAACGTTGGGCGTCATCTCCTGGATCAATAAAAACTGGCCGACATTTGGCCTGTGTGTATGGCAACCAGTCCGAAAGAAGCCCGATCAGCGAAGTGTTCTGGCGGGGGGCTGCCCCCTGTCAGAACACAAAAGAACAGCAGGGGAGATCGCTGCACTAACATTGGATCATTAGTACTGTGGTTTCCCATCAGAGCTGTCAGGTTTGTATGTGTACCAGGCTTTAGAGATTTCTCAGGAGGAGGTGTCATGGCTGTCATGGCGTCATGGCTGACTGCAATTTTGAACAATTTTGGAGTGAGCCAGTCCCAAGTCTGTCCTCATTAACATACAATGCAGGAAGCCCAGCCTCCACATTTGTGAGGTTTCTTCAGCTCTTTTAAACACAGAGCAGAGTCTAAAAATTGACTTTCTATACAAACGGCATTAGGACTGACTCATGAAAACTGGAGCAAAAGAGGAGATGCTGCTTATATCAACCAACTAGGACCCATCTGTAAAATGAAACAAGATCAGTCATCAAAACCCAAGCAATGAGGAACGGAAGACCATAAGAACCTATTAGTTTTCAAATCATGCTATGAAAAAATAAAATAATTCAACTCTTGATTCAGTTTTCCCTCCAATTATCATGTGAGCCCTTTGTTAAAAGTGAAGCTAAAAAAAGACAACTAGACAGTCACCAAAAAAGTAAGTACTTTCTTTATTAAAGCCGTTTTTGTGTGATTAAAGAGCCACCTGAACCCAGCTGTGTATCTAAATCAAAGTTAAAGAAAAGTTCAAAAATCATGAAAAAAAAATTCATACTCACCTACAAATACCCCAAGGGGTAGTCCCCTGCAACTACCCCAAGAAGTGAGCGATCAAAGACTACTGATCGCTCAGTTCTCGGTCTTCAGTGAGCAGAGAGTCGGTGACTGTCAGTCACGACTCTCTGCTTTGCCCCTCTAGCGCTGGGCTGAGGAGGGGGCAGACAAAGCTGGGGAGGGTTCTCAGTAGCACCCTGAGAGGCTGAACCAGATGCAGGTCCAGGCATCTGGGTGGATCCCGACATTAAAGTAGGAATCTCTGCAGGGTCTAGCCCGGCTGAGTGACATCAGCTGACAGTGGGTTTCAGCCCTATGTCAGATGAATACGGGCCACAGGAGTGCAGAACAAAGGGCACTTCTTTGATTCCCAGGAAAAGTAGGGCCAAAAGAGCTTTGGCCCTCTTTCTCATTTAAGCCCCACCATCCAAAACCCTCTAATAACTGAAAA
Organism: Lithobates clamitans; assembly: GCA_037952925.1. NCBI lineage: Eukaryota > Metazoa > Chordata > Amphibia > Anura > Ranidae > Lithobates > Lithobates clamitans. Next base: position 3,317,002 of record JBBGZY010000544.1, read on the forward strand.
TCAAAGCTGACCATTTTTAAAAGGCTACTAAAGGCTCTCCCAGTCCTTACAAACAATGTGCATAATTCACAGTCTGTGATAGCATTGGTCCTAAATAATATACTAATTCAGTAAAGGTCGATTCTTCTTCCAGTTCTCCATATCAGCCCCAATAAATAGGAAGTTTTCCTCAAAAATGCATAATTAACTTCTGTAGTCGAGTTTGGTTTTTCCATATCCATAATCATTTTTAACCATAGAGGTGTGTAGCCATTGTTACCCCAGAGATATGCTTTTAGATTTCTTAGTTACTAATTTATATACAGCATTGGTCTCCAAACTGTGGCCTGGGCCGCACCATTATCTGGCCCTTGGGGCATATTCCTCCCATTGATATAAGACACTATTATGCCAACGGACATCAACAATGGGGAGGCATTTCTCTCATTGACACCAACAATAGGGCATTATTCCTCCCCCTAGTACCAAATGTGGCAATGTTCACTCCAACTGATGCCAGGAAAATTTCCACACTTGGTGGCCACAGTCCGGTCCCCTAAATTCCGAAAGGACAATAAACTGGCTCTTTGTTTAGAAAGTTTGGAGACCCCTGATCTAAACTCTACTCCGCCAGTAAACTGTTCAACGTGAGACTTTTTATTGCCGCTGAGGGTCTTCCAGGATACTGCTAAATGTCGAGAGATGAACTTTAATTGTTATCAAGTATTTGCAGTCACTGCAAGGTGTCCACCAGCAGCTAGGTGCATCATTGGCATGTAGCTTTTACTTCACTTTAACGGCTAGAATCCCCACCACTCAAGCCCTACTCTTGCTTAAACAACACAGGCCAGGACTCGACTCAATCAAATCAAGTCTTGTGTATGAATTTTGTTTAGTGCAAACAGCATGCTTGTTAGAGCAGTCCTATAAAGGATGGGAGGAGATAGCAAGCCATCAAGAAAAAGGCAGGAAATGGCAAAATGCCTTCAGCGTTCTGGTGATTGCACACATTGCATACGCTGGGTGGACAGACAGTTTTTAACCCTTGAGCACCACATCCTACTGATTTGCGGCCTGTCAGAAGTGTAGCATTGTGCGTTTACATAGGTGGCTGATGGCAGAAGATTGTACTGACAAGAGGACAATCAGTCAGACAGTTCATGGCATCCATCACATCTACAGCTTCCTCCTATCACATGGCCGCTGGGCTGTGAAATGATGGAGAAACATCTCAGCAGAGGAAGCATTGGAGCAGACCCTCCAGATCTATTTGCTGCCACACAACAAGGGAGTGACTTTACTGGAATGGATGACAGAAGGACATATGGTGTCCTGCTTTATACCAGGTGGTACGTCACCTCTATATTGTTTATTTTTTGCTGAAGAATTCTGGGTAGCTTTTATGACATCCCGGGTGAAGGGGTGGAGGATTTGTGAAAAACAGTTGCTAAGAAAACTAAAGTGGATCTCCATCTAAAAGTGTTTAGGAGAAGGGTTAGATCTTCTATCAGGTTTTAGGCATCACTGCTGTCTATGTCCTGGTTGGGTTATCAGAGAGATTTTGTTGGTCAATGAGAAACTGTCACTGAACAGAAAAGGAGATGCACATTAGACTAAAGTAACTGTAAAGTCTCATTTATTTATTTTAAAAGTAACAAAACATGTTATACTTACCTCCTCTGTGCAGTTGGTTTTGCACAGGGCAGCCCAGATCCTCCTCCTCTTGGGTCCCTCTTCACTGCTCCTGGCCCCTCCCTCCTGCCGAATGCCCCCACAGCAAGCAGCTTGCTATGGGGGCACCCGAGCACAGCTCCATGTGTCCATTCAGACACAGAGCCCTGACCCAGTCCTGCCCCCTCTCCCCCCTGATTGGCTTACTGACTTTGATTGACAGACGCAGGAGCCAATGGCGCCACTGCTGTGTTTCAGCCAATCAGGAGGAGAGTCCCGGATGGTTAGGACACTCGTGGACATCGCTGGACAGGGCTGGGGCTCAGGTAAGTTATTAGGGGGTGCTGGGGAGGCTGCTACACACAGGTTTTTTTTTTATCCTAATGCACTGAATTGCAAGATAAAAAAAAACTTCTGCCTTTGAAACTCTTTTAAAGGAGTTGTAAAGTCTCATGGTTTTTCACCTTGATATATTCTATGCATTAAGGTAAAACACCTTCTGTGCTGCAGCACCCCCCCAGAGCCCCCCTTTTTCTTACCTGAACCCGATATTTCCAGGGACGAGCACGAGCCAAGCAGCTCCAGCCGCTGTTTCTGGTCCTCATTGGATAGACTAATAGCAGCGGGAGCCAGTTTTACTAGAATCTACAGAAAATACACAATCATTCCAACACCATTCCAAACAAAGAAAGTTCTGCCTGGAGTTCCACTTAAAATGGTTGTAAACCTCACACATGAAATATGAACAAATCATATCCCTCTATATTGTTTACTTGTCTCAAATAAGAGCACTAAAGTGGAGTTCCACCCACTTTTACAACGTTATCTTAAAGGAATGACAACCCCTCCACCACTTGATTTTGGATATTTTTTTTTTCCCTTATCTTTAATGAAGTACCTTGTGTACTTCCGCCCCAGCCTCGCCGCGGCCCAGTGCGTCACGTCCTCTTCTCCGTGCTGCCTTCTTGGACCTTTGTGTGTGGAAGCGCCACGCGACTCACGAATGCGCAGTAGGAAACAGGCAGTGAAGCCTGAAGGCTCCACTGCCGGATTCCCTTAGTTGGAATGGCTCAGGTAAGTAAAACGGGGGGGGGGGGGGGGGCTGGGGGGCGGTCACTGCCAGGTTTTTTTTCACCTTAATGCATAGGATTACAACCTCTTTAAGTGTAGTTTCTGTCTGCTGTCCCATTCCTCTGCTATCAGCCTGTGATTGACAGCCCTAACTCTGTTCCTAGGTGTTGTGTAAAGAGGGATGTGTCTCTTCCCTCCAATCAGCTCTCAGAGCTCTCCTCAATACAGAGTGTCATTTCAGCTCGCTCCCCCCTTTTTTTTCTGAAAACTCAGACCGGCTTTATAAATTCTGGACTTTGAATAGATGTAGAAAAGAGAAGACTGGAAGGAAGATGTGTTCCAACTCTATATCACCCAGTCGGTATATGGGACGGTTTACAACCACTTTAACAGAGCTTCCATCTGTGTACAGAGTGCCTCCAGGTCGCCATATTGTATTGAATTTTACAGAAAATGACAGCGCTGCAGATTGAAAAGGAAAGGTCATTTTTAATAACATCCAATTACAATATGACTTGTGTCACAATTATACATACACTATGCTCTATTTTTTTCCCACGAAAGTAGAGTTACCCTTTAAATTTAACAATGTATACATTAAAAACAAGGTAGAGGTTGACCTAAAACTATTCGTTTCTCTATAAATGCCATGTTAGCAGTAGTATTACAGGAAAGACTGAAGACTAAGGTAGACAGAACAGTCAAAGGGCCCCAGGAGACAGAGAAAGCCAGACAACAAACACTACCTTCCATCCATCACAATTTTCTAGCAGACTACATTCACTTATATTTTATTCTCAGCGGTAGATATCCCAAGTTATAGCACCACACACACGTTCACCTTTGAAGTTACAATCGTTATTTAAAGTAAACCCGTTCTCTGCACTGACATGCTAAAATAACACATAGACCGCACAGCGGTCACCTGCAGCTATGTGCGCCGCTCTCACCACGCCGTCTGTACTGCTATGCAAATAGGAGTTTTCAGAAAGATGGTTTTTTGCATAGGAATTTTTTTTTACGGGGGGATCACACAGCACATTTGGAGGTAGAGAAGCTCTGTGAGTAGCAATAGGTACCTTACACCTTGTCCGTATTGTACAGCGCATGCCTACGTTCCATCTTCAGAAAAGCGTTATCATTTATAGCAGGGGAAAGCCAATGTTTGAGCCCAGTGTGTCGAAAAATGTTTTCAGCGTGCCGATTTTATAACAAAAAAAAATTCAACTTCACACTCTCAATTACAAAAAAGATTTTTTATAAAGTAAATGCTGTAAAGTACTTGAGTAGTGAGAAATTAACATCCTGCACTCTCACGCCTCAGATCAGTCCCAATTCCTGCACATTCACACCTCACATCACTGTCCCCCCTGCACATCTGCCTCACCACTGTACCCCCCTGCACATCAACACTACCACTGTAACCCCCTGCACATCAGCCCCACCACTGTAACCCACTGCACATCTGCCCCACCACTGTAACCCACTGCACATCAGCCCCACCACTGTAACCCACTGCACATCTGCCCCACCACTGTAACCCACTGCACATCTGCCCCACCACTGTCCCCCCTGCACATCTGCCCCACCACTGTCCCCCCTGCACATCTGCCCCACCACTGTCCCCCCTGCACATCTGCCCCACCACTGTACCCCCCTGCACATCTGCCCCACCACTGTACCCCTCTGCACATCAACACTACCACTGTAACCCCCTGCACATCAACCCCACCACTGTAACCCCCTGCACATCAGCCCCACCACTGTAACCCCCTGCACATCAACCCCACCACTGTAACCCCCTGCACATCTGCCCCACCACTGCCCCCCCTGCACATCTGCCCCACCACTGTACCCCTCTGCACATCAACACTACCACTGTAACCCCCTGCACATCAACCCCACCACTGTACCCCCCTGCACATCAACCCCACCACTGTACCCCCCTGCACATCAACCCCACCACTGTACCCCCCTGCACATCTGCCCCACCACTGTACCCCCCTGCATATCTGCCCCACCACTGTACCCCCTGCACATCTGCCCCACCACTGTACCCCCTGCACATCTGCCCCACCACTGTACCCCCTGCACATCTGCCTCACCACTGTACCCCCCCTGCACATCAACACTACCACTGTAACCCCCTGCACATCAGCCCCACCACTGTAACCCACTGCACATCTGCCCCACCACTGTACCCCCTGCACATCTGCCCCACCACTGTACCCCCTCACATCTGCCCCACCACTGTACCCCCTGCACATCTGCCCCACCACTATACTACCCTGCACATCTGCCCCATCACTGTAACCCCCTGCACATCAACCCCACCACCGTAACCTCCTGCACATCTGCCCCATCACCGTAACCCCCTGCATATCTGCCCCATCACCGTAACCCCCTGCATATCTGCCCCACCACCGTAACCCCCTGCATATCTGCCCCACCACTGTAACCCCCTGCACATCTGCCCCATCACTGTAATCCCCTGCACATCTGCCACACCACTGTAACCCCCTGCTCTTCTGTCCCACCACTGTACCTCCTGCACATCTGCCCCACCACTGTAACCCCCTGTACATCTGCCCCATCACTGTAACCCCTGCACATCTGCCCCACTGCTGTACCCCCTGCACATCTGCCCCACTGCTGTACCCCCTGCACATCTGCCCCACCGCTGTACCCCCTGCACATCTGCCCCACCGCTGTACCCCCTGCACATCTGCCCCACCGCTGTACCCCCTGCACATCTGCCCCACCGCTGTACCCCCTGCACATCTGCCCCACCGCTGTACCCCCTGCACATCTGCCCCACCGCTGTACCCCCTGCACATCTGCCCCACCGCTGTACCCCCTGCATATCTGCCCCACCGCTGTAACCCCCTGTACATCTGCCCCATCACTGTAACCCCTTGTACATCTGCCCCATCACTGTACCCCCCTGCACATCTGCCCCACCACTGTAACCCCTGCACATCTGCCCCACCACTGTAACCCCCTGCACATCTGCCCCACCACTGTAACCCCCTGCACATCTGCCCCACCACTGTAACCCCCTGCTCTTCTGTCGCACCACTGTACGCCCCTGCACATTAGCCCCGCCACTGTAACCCCCTGCACATCTGCCCCACCACTGTACGCCCCTGCACATTAGCCCCACCACTGTAACCCCCTGCACATCTGCCCCACCACTGTAACCCCCTGCACATCTGCCCCACCACTGTAACCCCCTGCACATCAACCCCACCACTGTACCCCCTGCACATCAACCTCACCACTGTAACCCCCTGCACATCTGTCCCACCACTGTGACCCCCTGCACATCTGTCCCACCACTGTGACCCCCTGCACATCTGTCCCACCACTGTTCCCCCTTTCTCATCTGCCCCACCACTGTACCTCCCTGCACATCTGCTCCACCATCATACCCCCATGCTCTTCTGTCTCACACTGAACCATCTTCTCATCTGTCCTAACACTGAACCCATCTGCTCATCTGCCCCACCACTGTAACCCCCTTTCCCATCTGCCCCACCACTGTAACCCCCTGCACATCTGTCCCAGCTCTGTTCCCCCTCCTCATGTGTTCCACCAATGTACTTCCTTTCTCCTCTGCACATCTGCCCCACAGCTGTAACCCCCTACTCATATCTCCCATCAATGTACTTCCTTTCTCCTCTGCCCTGCCACTGTACCCCCTATACATCTGCCCCACCTCTGTACCCTTGCTCTTCTGCCCAACCACTGTAACCCCCTGCTCATCCATCCCACCAATGCACCTTGGTGCAGAGCACTTGAAGCCCAAGTTCTAGTTGACACTTTTCCAATTTGTAGCAAATGTGCGTAGCAGGTCTCTAACAAGAGCAAAGTTGCAGTGATAGGTCTACAGCAAGTCACAGTGACCCCTGTGGTGGGGTGACTATTGCACAACATAACTGAACCAAAACTTGCAGCAGAGTTGCAGAATGTTTGCAAAGAAAGTTGATCTGATGTCACACAATGCGGACTTGCTGCAATCGTGCAACAAACTTTGTGCACTTTTTTTTCCTTCCAACAAACTTGTGAAGCCTGGCAAGTCTAGCAATAGTTTAGCAAGTCATTTTCAAACTTGGAGCACAATTGCTTGCTATTTAGGGTCCTGACCACTGCAGACCAAGAACATCCCACAAGAGCTGCAGCTTTGGAGTTGCTCTGACCCAGTCACCTAGCCTTTGCAATTTGGTCTTTGTCAAAGTCATTCAATCCTTATGTTTGCCCATCCACTTCAGGGACAACATGTTCACTTGCTGCCTAATATATCCCACCCATCGTCAGATGTCATTGTACTGAGATAATCTGTGTTATTCACTTTACCTGTTAGTGGCCATAATGTTACGGATGATGGGTGTATAGCAAGGTTTTACTCAACTGCTGTTCACTGAAATGGAGGGAACAAACAGAATAAAGCAGCAACAGAAAGAAGAGGCACACTGGCAAAGAAACTTACAATGGGTTGTCACAGAAACTCTTCCCCTTCCAGAAATCTTCACCAACGGTGTGATAATGTAAGATGATTAGGGCACACTGCGGAGAGGATAAATGGGAGCTAAGGCTTCCCGTTCATGGGCAACCATGCACATCCATGTAACTGGCAAAAAGCAGTTATGCTCCGGTGCTGCGGCCAAGATGAGAGGTGCAAGAACCGAAAATGGGAGCCAACAGCAGATGCTTTACTAATGAGCCTTTCTGTTCACAGTGGCAGTGAACATAACGGGCCACAGCTGGACTCTCTGGACAACAATCAGGGAAGAACAATGGGACAGACAGCTCCCCTTATGGGATGTAAAACAGTAGCACAGCTATTTATCCTCAATGTCCTCTTATTGCCCCAGATATCCTAGCAGTAACTGTTTTAACCACTTCAGCCCCGGAAGGATTTGCCCCCTTTATGACCAGGCCATTTTTTGCGATACAACATTGCGTTGCTTTTAACGTGATACATTGTACCCAAACAAAGTTTATGTCCTTTTTTTCCCCACAAATATAGATTTCTTTTGGTGGTATTTGATCACCTCTGCGGTTTTTATTTTTTTGCGCTATAAACAAAAAATGAGTGACAATTAAAAAAAAAAAAAGTTTTTTTTTTTTACTTTCTGCTATAACACCTACCGAATATACTCGAGTATAAGCCGAGTTTTTCAGCAAATTTTTTAGGCTGAAAAATCCCCCCTCGGCTTATACTCGAGTGAGGGTCTCAAGTGAGGGTGCAGCCTCATTGTGCCCATCTGCAGCTGTATCTTTGATAACTAAAACAGCGGGTGCCTCCCGCTGTGTCATGCAGTCTGTTCGGCGGCCGTCCACTGTAACAAAGCCCTGTCTCCTCCTTGTCCGTGATAGACGGAACACTGATACAATGCTGGTAAATGCTGCAGATGGGCACAGTGAGGCTGCAAATGGGCACAGGGGTGAGGCTGCAAATGGGTACAGGGGTGAGGCTGTAGATGGGCACAGTGAGGCTGCAGATGGGTACAATGAGGCTGCAGATGGGTACAATGAGGCTGCAGATGGGCACAGTGAGGCTGCAGAGGGGCACTGATGATACAGGTGGGCACGGTGAGGCTGCAGATGGGCACAGTGTGGCTGCAGATGGGCACAATGAGGCTGCAGATGGGTACAATGAGGCTGCAGATGGGCACAATGAGGCTGCAGATGGGCACAATGAGGTTGCAGATGGGCACAGTGAGGCTGCAGATGGGTACAATGAGGCTGCAGATGGGCACAGTGAGGCTACAGATGGGTACAATGAGGCTGCAGAGGGGCACTGATGATACAGGTGGGCATGGTGAGGCTGCAGATGGGTACAGTGAGGCTGCAGATGGGCATTGTTTACCCAGTAGCTGCTGCATTTCCCACCCTAGGCTTATACCCGAGTCAATAAGTTTTCCCATTTTTTTTTGTGGTAAAATTAGGTGCCTCGGCATATATTCGGGTCAAACTATACTCGAGTATACACAGTATATATATACATATATATATATATATATATATATATATATATATATATATATATATATATATATATATATATATATATATATATATATATATATAATCTGTTTAGGCCAATATATATTCTTTTGCATATTTGTGGTAAAAAAAAACGCAATAGGTGTATATTGATTTCTTTGCGCAAAAGTTATCGCGTCTACAAACTACGGGATGGATTTAGGAACTTTTATTTTTGTTATTGTTTTTAATGGTAATGGCAGCGATCTGTAATTTTTAGCGGGACTGCGACATTGCGGCAGACAAATCTGATCCCAAATTACACTTTTTGGGATCAGTGACATTATTACATTGATCAGGGCTATAAAAATGCACTGATGTATAAATCACACTGGCGGGGAAGGGGTTAACACTAGGGGGCAATCAAGGGGTTAAATGTGTTCCCTCTGCGTGTACCAACTGTAGGGGGGGATGGGCTGCCTGGGACATGACAGAGATAGCCGTTCCCAATCACTGGGAACAGCAGATCTTTGAGATGTCCCCTGTCAAAACGGGGATCCGCCTTGTTTACAATGGCAGATCCTAGTTCTGCCTCTGTGTACTGTGATCGCGGGCGGCTGGCAGGCATCGAGTCTGCCTGACCTGCTGGCGCACCGCCAGAGGCATGCGCACGCCCGCAATCTCACATGCACGGACCGACGTATGGGTACGTCAGTTCGCGAAGGAGAGCCGACCAGCTGCAGTACTGCTGAGCCTCCATGACTGAAAGAACTGAAATTCATTACATAAAAGTGACAGCCAGGAAAAGGCTCAGGAAGGAAGGGGAAGATGGTTCTGGATACCCACCAGCCAAAAATGAGACAGGCTGCTCTCTCTGACTTGCTTCTATTGTATACTGTGAGAAGCTGAAAGTGTGCAGTGAAATCAGATTAAAGCCTCATGGACACTGGATGTTTGGCTAACCTCTTTCCTCCTGGCAGCAGAGTTTTGGCAGAAAAAAATGCTTGATGCTTGTAAACTCAGGCAATGAGTTTCGGAGCGTTTAGGCATATCAAGTGCTTGGGCGTTAATTCATTTCAATGGCCAGCATAAATTATTATTCTGGCCAATTAAATGAATTAAGACCCAAGCACTAAATGCACCTAGCGATTAGGAGCGTTTAGACACGTTTACATGCATATCAAGCATTTTTTTTTTTGCCAAATCTCTGCTGCTCCTGGATGTACTGGCTGTAGTTTTTTCTGCCTCTAAATGCCTATGTGTGCATGGACACATAGGCTAACATGCAGGGGTATTTAGAGGCAGGAAAAAAAAAAACACCAAACAACCCTATAAGCAGCAGAAAGACTGAAGGTAAGGCTGGAATTTAGCTTTATAATGTCTAACTATGTTAACTAGAAGCACTGAGTATAGCCATGGCCATGAACATGTGTTGACCCCCAGTACATGTAGTTAAAAAAAAAATTCCTATACTTCTGTTTTAAGAATTCTACTTACTTAGATGAATGCAGCATTGGTCCGATGTTGCATTTTTCCCTGCTGACTCTAAGTCTGAGAAGCGAGCGATCAAACACCACAGATCGCTCGGTTCTCAGTGCTCCCTGAGCAGACAGTGGTAGTGGTTAGTCACTGCTGTCTGCTCTGCCTCCCGTGCTCACTGGAGCGCTGAGCTGTGGAGGAGGCAGGAGCCTCAGGCTCTCAGCAGCTCACTGAGAGGCTGTGCCGGGTTCTGATCCAGGCATGTGGGTGGTTCCCGACCAAATGGACACGATCTCTCCCAAGCCTGGACCCGCTGTGTGACGTCAATAGAAAACAGGTCACAGGAGTGCAGAATGAACTGCACACCTGTGATCCATTGGAGAAGTACAGCCAAACGAGCTTTGGCTGTACTTCTCCTTTAAGTACTGGGGCCTCTTCTGGGCATTCATATATATGGGAATGTTTAGAGGGACTCATGTGAGCTAGCCAGTTCCCAGCATGTTGTCAGAACAATTCTCAAGCTTACTAAAAAATACAATACAATATAAATTATTCATTCTGAGTCAAAATTGTGACAAAAAAGTTACAATTTCAAAAAACTCGCCATCAGGGGAAGCCCATCTATTAAGGGCACAGCATCCCCTATCCATCGCCGCCACCTTCCATATACATGCATCGGGCCCCTTTCAGGATACCAGGCGCATGAATTCCAATGTGGGGTGGGTGTTTTTTTGAAGCACAAATTAGAGCCAGAGGCTCGGGAGGGGGGTGGGCTCAGGGCGCTGAGAATGCGCTTGGAGCCCACCCAGGTGTGTGAGAATAGGAAATGAATTTTCCCTATTCTCAGACTGAATCACCTCTCCGCCAATCAGGAAGCACGGGTCTGAGACCTGTTTCCCGACTGGCCGAAAGGAGAAGCGTTCTGATTGGCCGCCGAGGAGGAGGGAGGAGAGGGAAGCCGCCGAACAGGGGAAGGAGAAGCTGTTCGTGATGCCCACGGAGGAGAGCCAGGGAAGCCGCCCCTGATTGCCCACCATGGATGGAGTAAGTATATCCGACCGATCAGAGGGCGGGGGGTTGGGTGCACTGTTTGCTGCCCCCCCCAAAAAAAATTACCACCAGCCACCACTGCTCGCCATGCCTCTCACTTAATACCTTGGACCATCTACTTTCCAAAAAGGGATCATTTGGGGGGTATTTGTACTGTTCTGGCATTTTAGGACCTCAAGAAATGAGATAGGCCGTCAGTGCATTAGGATCGATTAATTATCATATATATATATATATATATATATATATATATATATATATATATATATATATATATATATACACCATATATATACCATATATATACCATAGCTTGTAGACTTTATAACTCTATAACTCTTTGGAGTGTGGGAGGAAACTGGAGTACTCGGAGGAAACCCACGCAGGCACAGGAAGTACATGCAAACTCCAGGCAGGTAGTGTCGTGGTTGGGATTTGAACCAGCGACCCTTTTTACTGCTAGGTGAGAGTGCTACCCACTACAACACTGTGCCACCAATTACAACATTAACCATTTCAGCATTTTTTCGTTTATACAGCAAAAAAAAAAAAACAACCCAATGGTGATTAAATACCACCAAAAGAAAGCTCCATTTGTGTGAAAAAATTATATAGATTTGATTTGGGTAAAGTGTTGCATGACCAAGATATTACCAGTTAAAGTAGTGCAGAATAGCGAAAAAATGCCCTGGCCATGAAGGAAGTAAAGTTCCCAGAAGTCAAGTGGTTAACATGTTAAAATTAAATATGTATACCACCATTGCCCCAGCTTTAGAAAACATTACACAAACCCCCATCACATTCGCCGTCTTCTAGTACCTTGCTGACGTTGCTCTCGTTCTAGTTGCTCTCCTGCTATGAATAATTCCTTTCCTTTTTCGAGTTATTAATACGACTTGCCCAAATGCAGTGACTCCCCAGGGCGGAAAGAGTGCAGAGCGAGAAAGTCTTTCCTTTGTATTTTTCATTCAGCAGATGATAATCTTAGAATGGGTCCCTTCAGGCCCTCTGTTGTGTCAGTTTGTGGACAACAGTTGCCTATTGATGATTTAGCAAAACTCAATCACGCTTGCCCCGAAAGACTTTTGTTTTTCAAGCTAAATATATCTAAGCAGTTTAGAATCAGAACAGAGTTGAAGGGAGCGGAATTTTCAGGGCAACAGGGACGTGATCAGCATGTTCTGCGCTCCCAAAGCTGTAAATATTAGGAGCTTAAAGCTTCATGATGCAATGGAGAGACTCCCAATTTCATCCATAGGGACTTCTCAAGGGAACCACTGCCGTGTGTCTTCGCTTGAGTAATCAAGGATATCTGACAGGAATTTTCCAGTTTCCAGTAGTCCCTCCTGGGAGGTTTCAGGTCTTCCACCTAGGCCGGAAATCAGCTTTCAACGGTTTAAAATATTACCACTGAAAGAAGTGTTCACATTTAACAAGCAATTTTTTTGAAGATAATGTTTACTAGTAGTAGGAAAAACTCTCCCTCTAAAGCAGACTTTTCTGCACTAACTTCCTTTTATCTTTTTCCACCCCTCTCCATCTTATACAATCATGAATTTTTGACGAAATATTCCCCTAAAACACCTTTCAATGTTTAAAAAGTGATACTAAAAGCATAGTTAAAAAAATAATAACAAACATTTTATGCTTATCTGCTCTGTGTAATGGTTTTGCACAGAGAACAGCCCCGATCCTCTTCTTCTCAGGTCGTCCGGCAGGCGCTCCTGGCTTCTACTTCTTGGCCAGTGCCCCCCACTAACAATCTGGTGCTAGCTCGCTCCCGAGCCCCGCTCTATGCATCCATAACACACAGAGCCGTGGCTCAGCCCCACTCCCTCACTCTCTCCTCATTGGCTCACTGGTTGTGATTGACAGCAGTGTAAGCCATTGGCTTCCGCTGCTGTGTCTCAGCCAATGAAGAAAGAGAGACCGGGACAGCCAAGGCTCTTGTGGACATCACTGGATTGAGATGGGGCTCAGGTGAGTATTGGGGGGTGCAGCAGCACACAAAAGGTTTTCTGCCTTCATGTAAAGAAAGCATTAGGGTAAGAAACCTTCAGCCTTTACAACCACTTAAAGTGGTTATAAACCCTAATAATGAAATTTGACCTAGGCACATATATGTAGTGTTTACTTATCTCTCTCCAAAGCTCTAAGTGCCGTTGCTTTCTGCTGCTCCATTCCTCTGTTATCAGCAGAGTTACTTCTGACAAGTTTTCCGACACATTAGATAACAGTAGCTGGAAATTTGTGTCGGGGAGGGAGCTTAGAGGTAGATTAGCAGAGAGCTTGTCTATTCAGACTACAGCTCTGCATGTTCCTTCATTCCTCTGCCTATGTGTCCCTTTCCTCCAATCACAGTGTAAGCCCAGACTCCACACACACTGCAGAATGAGGAAACAATATTTCTAACACAAGCTGCACTTTCCAAAGAGTGTAGAAAGGGAAAGACAGCAGATATACATGTGAAACTTATGTAGGAAGATTTGTTTTATCTCTGTGTATTATCTGAGGCTGTTCACTTCACTGGGTATAGGAGAGGGTTTAAAACCATTTTAAATTCACATTACTGAACCCTCCGTTTATCATAGGTGAGAGTGATGTACTGATCAACCACTTGCAGCCACCTGGAACATCCACGTCACATATTCTAATGCCCCGTACACACCAGCGGAATTTCCGTCGGAAAAATCTTAGATGGTTTTTCCAACGGAATTCCGCTCAAGCTTGGCTTGCATACACACCGTCACACAAAAGTTCTCTGAACTTTCGACCGTCAAGAACGCGGTGACGTACAACACTACGACAAGCCGAGAAAATGAAGTTCAATGCTTCCGAGCATGCTTCAAATTGTTTCTGAGCATGCGGAATTTCCGTCAAGAACTTTTTCCGTCGGAAAAATAGAGAACCAGCTCTCAATCTTTTGTTGCCGGAAATTCAGACAGAAAAAGTTGGATGGAGCATACATACGGTCGGAATATCAGACCAAAAGCTCCCATCACACTTTTGACGGAAATTCTGACTGTGTGTATGCAGCATAAGAGGCTGTAGTTCACTGAAAGCCAATATATATACACACACACACACACACACACACACACACACATACATATATATATATATATATATATATATATATATATATATATATATATATATATATTTATATATTGATTTTTTGGACCTGTATAAATGACACCTGCATCTATCATCTATGCAGGCATAGGATTCAGTACAAGGTTTCTCAACCTTTTTCACATGGAGGAACCCTTTAAATAATGTTTAGGTCTCTGGGAACACCTGCTAACAATGGCTTTAATTTAAAGCTTATGGTATGTTAGCATGATGGTCAGTGAGAAGATTGCTCCCTATGCTTGCTGTCAGTTGGAGGAAATGTAAGATTCCACAGAACTCTGAAAGCCTCGAAATTGCTCAATGAACCCCTAGCAGCCTCTGGAGGAAATATAGGGTTCTAAAGAACCCTGGTTGAGAAAAGCTGGTATAACAAGATTTATTGGTAAGGGAAGCAGCAGAGAGCACCTAGCAAGAAAAGAGAGTGAGAGCAGGCAAAGAGGTGTAAGGAGGACTCCAGATGAGAGGAAGACATCACTGGACTCTGTGGACTAGCAAACATGTATTTTTTTAATTAATATCATACAGGGAAATATTTGGAGCAGTGTTTTTTGTTTTTGAATAACAAGTAGAATATCCTCTTTAAAGATAAAACTATCGACCAGAGTTAAAAAAATAAAATCAGAGAAAGATCTCTGCACTTAAAGTGGAGCTCCACCCAAAACGGGAAGCTCCACTTGTCTGCCTCCTTCCCCCCTCCACTGTCACATTTGGCACCTTTTGGTGGGGAGGGGGAGCAGGTACCTGGTTCTGACAGGTACCCCCTCCCACTTCTGGTTTAGTTTGCCACGGCAATGTAAACCGGAAGTTCGGCCCCCCTTCCTGTCCCCTTTTTTTTGGAACTCCTCTTAAGTTCTCAGATCTGTGCACATATCACGACCATTATTGGCATGTCCACCTTTTGGATTTTTAATGTCTTATACATTTTAGAGAAAACCAAAAAAAGTGGAAACACCTAAAATGTAGATGAGAGCACCTAGCACCTTAGTTACGTGAGAATTAATAAGAAGGTCGTGGTAACCCATTTCAGCAGGCTGTGAAAGTTTGTGTGCAGAACATACAACTACATCCAGCACCTGACCCTAAACACCACTGATGGGAAGAGCATGGCTACTAGTGATACTGTATTATAGCTCATTAAATAGAAAAAAGCTAGCACCCCATGATGATCCTTGGTTGTGTTTTGAGGACACAACAAAACAAGTGACACAGATAAATTGACAAATCTATGTTCCTCCACCAAGGAGAACATGGTTTTGGCAGAATTTATACGTCACCTGTTTTGTTAAGTCCTCAATAAACAACTGGGGCTCACTGAGGGGTGTTGGCTTTTTCTTTTTTATAACCTCTCACTTAGTAATGGGAAAGGAGGAACTGACTTTAATGAATGGAGCAGTATCTGGAACTGGGAAGAGTCTTAAATTAAATTTGGTAAATTCCTTGCAATGTCTAGATGACCCAAAGAGGATTACTTCTATTAGTTCTACAACAAGCTTACTTCAGCATTCATGAAAGGGGACCTGTACTCAATGCAGAGGCTTCCAGTGCTGACCTTCTCTTGAAAATGCTTAACTATCTTAGTTACTGACCTGAATAGCCATGCAGATCAGAAATGTCCGGGTTAGTCCACAACTGCATTACTATTCCAAGTCAAGATCCTGTAGGTGAAATCCTGGGAACAAAAAAGATCTAAAAAGATCCAAATCTAAAGAGAATTAACTTCTGTGCTGTCCTGGAGTGTTATCCCATGAGATTTGGGATACTCGACATTCCCCAAAAATGTCACCGGAACGATAGGGATGTCACCCCCAGTAGTGCGAACATAAATATACAGTATATAAGTACCCTATTTCTTCACTAGTGAAATTTTGTATATTCACCATAAATGGTTGGTGCCCCTAATGTAAAGTGTGGACCATTCTTTCTTTTGCAAGATCCACTTTAAGAAGCAGCGCTATTCCCATTCCCTGATGTACAGTACAGATGAACACATGTTTACAAACCTGAATCTGCTTCATATCTTTATAACAGAATTATCAAAATAGGAAGCAGACAGCAAAACTGTATAAAGGTCACAAGAAAAATAACTTTCAGCTAAACCCTACAATAATGTAAAATACAGCTTTCCATTTTAATTTTTCAGTTTTTAAAAATGTTTTCAAAGCATTCTAGCACACCTAAAATATACAGACATTTATTCTTTCAATACATATTCCCCCAAATGCTATTATTTACAAAGACGTAGGCAGCATACCGGCCCTCCTGCACTCCTGGGAACCACAATAGTTACTTAAGCTGCAATGGTTACAGATATGTCCTTGGTACAAATAATTTTTACCAATTCATGTCTGCCCACAGTAGACTTATATCATAAAAAAAAACCACCCATTTATTTAACAAAGAAAAGATCTGAATGAATGATGCTTTTGTATGCGTCATTTCAAATGTGCACCTGAGGTTCTGAATAATTTAATTGAAATTTCTGCAGCGCTTTTATCCCTGGGAACTCAAAGGGTCTAGAAGGTTAAGCAGCCAACTTGGACAGACTTGTTTGAGCCAATTACCAAGTAGCCCACCAGCATTTCTTTTGGAGTGTGAGAAGAAACCCACACAAGCACAGGGGGAACATCCAAACTCCATACAGATAGTGTCCTGGTTGGGATTTGAACGAGGACCCTAGACTGAAGTGCTAACCACTCAGCTGCCCAAGGATTCTTTTTAGGGGTCTCTTAGGAGGTGTGAGAATGCTATCCCCAAACTTTGTTACATTTTTAGGGGTAAAGAAACGAGACTTTATTTTAGGTTTTGTTGTGCTAACCAAGGAGCAGCAGGTGCCAGGTTTTTGCTGGCCTATAGGGTCTACCGGGGAGGCAAGGGGGAATAGAAGATTTAATTGATGCATGAATATATAGTTGACAAGAGTACTGTCAGAACCATATCCTCTGCTACTGGAGAGGGTAGGCCTGCCGATAGAAGTATTGGGACCCAAAATTATAGCATTTAGTCCACTTTATGTTTCTGTTTGTTTGAAAGTAAGATGCAATGATTATTTCAAATGCTTACAAAGTCACCCGTGAAAACAGTATTGTTGTTAAAGTGTGAGAACATGAAAAAGCAAAGTATATCTAAAGCCTTTTTTTTTTCCTAGATGGAGTAGAGAGTGGCTGAAACCTCATCAAGTTTTTGTTTGCCATCTGTGTCCCACTGGGGAGATTTCTCTTTGCACACAATAAAATAAGAGTAGATTTGTCTAAAGCGAGGGAAATCTACTCTTAAGGCCACGATATAAAAATGGGATGGAAAAATTCTTACGCCGAGCTGTCTGCCGATTTTCGGATCGTTAGTATGATGCTTTAGACAGATGATTTTGCTTTTTCGTACAACAAAAGCTGGATGTGCAGACTATAAAATTTTTGTCGGATGTGAACTCAATGTCCGATTTTCGTTTCATTAGTATGATTTTTGTACGAGGCTTTAGTTGTCACAGGAACAGGTATCCCAACTGGAAGATTTCTCTTCTATTGGTATACTGATGACAACTCAAAAATGTTGGATTTCCCATCAACAGGACACTGAAAGACACAGAAAGGGGTGCAGACACAAAGATGGAAATTTAAAACCTTACAAGAATTCCAAGCTTTTGGCTTTAGATACACTGTAAAGTCATGGTCCAGCTTTTGGGGGGGAAAAAATAATAAGTGCACCCACATTAAAAAATGAGAAAATGTGAATGCATTGTGTACACTGGAGCCTACAGAGCACTGGAAATGCTCTTAGTGCAGAGGCTGTTGCAGATTCTTCCCTCAGCCCAAGGTCTGTACAGAGGTAGGCACCTACCTTAACTGGACTCGGCTAATTTGGACTAGAAGACCACGCTGAACTGATGCACACATTTACTGATAGTCATTAGGTGGTTCTGAGGGTAAGTAGTGGAGTTGATCTCCCTTTGGATGTTTGGGCTACTACCTTACTGGTAGAGCGGAGTTCTCACTTCAGTAGAAACACTGCTTGATTGAGAAGGATAGAGCACCCGGTGTCTGAAATAATGCAACTCTTGGTGGAAGAATACAAATGTTTATTTAAAGTGTGAGAATGTACAGATCGAGCAAACGTGTTTTGGCGGAATTGCCTCCATCGTGCCCGTTGGTATGTGCTAACAGAGATGGATGGATTCTGTGGTAATTCCAGAATGTTTTATGTTGGCAAATGTAGGGCTTCTTTCTTGCAGATGCAAAGGGAGAGTGGAAATTTGGCGCCAGAGATTTCACATTTTGGCAGGCCAAATTTACAAATTCCCCCTCTCCCTTTGCCTCTACAATACAGGAGCCAGCATTTGCCATCAGAAAAAGTTCTGGGACTGCCATGGAGTCAATCCATCTCAGTTAGCATGTTCTTACAGCCCTGAAGGGAGGGGGGACTGCCTCAAAATGCGATGGCTCGATCTGTACGTTCTCACACTTTCAATAAATATTTGCATTCTTCTACAAAGAGTTGCATTATTTCAGACATCGGGCGCTCCTTTATTCTCATTCAAGCATTAATGGGACTGGAGGAAGTAATCAATTGACTACAAGTGTGGTGATGTCACAGCACTTGTACTGTATTGAGATCTATGAGTCCATCTGCCACGGTGGTAGATAGAACTTGTTGTCTTCCATTCTCATATCCCTGTGAATGGATGACTTCTCCCAGACAGCCATGCCAAATTCATTAGAATGCTGCAGGGGAAAAATAGAAAACCCTGCAACTCAAGTAAGTGAGGGGAGGCAGATTGACAGTAGGGTGGTTGAGGAACCTGACCTAAATATGGGTGAGACATGGTCACTAAGGTTGACCTGGGCTTTAAGAACCATTGAACAAAAAAGACAGCTAAAACAGAAGCTAGACAACCAAGTTGTTGGTCATGTGGTCACGGTGACACCAGTCACAGTTAAAATGATTTTAAAAAAATAGAAACAGTAGCAACTAGCTGATACTCAATTCAGTTTCAATACCAATAAAAAAAAATGGACTGTTTGTCATGTAACTAAATATCTAAATATAGCTGGAAGCAACAAATGGTAAACTTGTCACATTTTTGGAAAGATCTATCAATATATGGTTAAACATGACCACAAGTACCAGGGGGAAAAAAAATGAAAAGTAGATGTATTCAAAACCATAACCACAGGTGAAAGTCTCATAATAAAGCATAAACAATATCCAGCTGAACAGGGATCATTCACAGATGCTGCTCCACGAAAAAACTGATAAATATTCAGAGATTCTAGCAAAGAGAGAATATGCATGCAAACTGCATGAAATCTGCTGGATCAGAAGGGGTAACTGTATCAAATAAAGTAAAACTTTCTAAAATACCAATAACCCAAATAAACCAAAAAGTGCCTAGGGCTATTTATGGGTAAGCTCTAACCTCTAAGCTGGATCCTTCACAACTAATGCATGTGCACAAACACTGGAGGGAGCAAAGTGTTGAGTACAAAGAAATATGCTTGATATATATCAGAAATACATCACTTAGAGTACAATTCCAGGCCATTACAAATTAAGCTTAAATCTGCTCCCACATCCCTCTTATGCCCCGTACACACGGTCGGATTTTCCGATGGAAAATATCCGATCGGAGCGTGTTGTCGGAAATTCCGACCGTGTGTGGGCTCCATCGGACATTTTCCATCGGATTTTCCGACACACAAAGTTGGAGAGCAGGAGATAAAATTTTCCGACAACAAAATCTGTTGTCGGAAATTCCGATCGTGTGTACACAAATCTGACGGACAAAGTGCCACGCATGCTCAGAATAAATAAAGAGATGAAAGCTATTGGCCACTGCCCCGTTTATAGTCCCGACGTACGTGTTTTACGTCACCGCGTTTAGAACGATCGGATTTTCCGACAACTTTGTGCGACCGTGTGTATGCAAGACAAGTTTGAGCCAACATCTGTCGGAAAAAATCCTAGGATTTTGTTGTCGGAATGTCCGAACAAAGTCCGACCGTGTGTACGCCTTATAAGTCCTATTCTAACTGCCCTGTAAAAGGAAGATGCATATATTTACCTAAAAATGTAGAGACATTTTCAAAACATAATCCAAGGATAAAAGATCCAGCAACAGTTCCAAAAGCGTCAAGTTCATTAAGAAAAACTAAAACACAAAAGTGCAATTAAAGGCCTAGACCACCAAAGAGAGGTACAAGTAGACTCTTGGATGGCTAATTTGACAATGTCATATACACTCACCAGCCACTGTATTAGGTACACCTGTTCAATTGCTTGGTAAAAAACACAATGCTAATCAGCCAATCACATGGCAGTAACCCAATGCATTTAGACATCTAGATGTGGTGAAGACTTGCTGAAGTTCAAACCAAGCCTCGGAATGGGGAAGAAAGGGTATTTAAGGGATTTTGAACGTGACATAGTTGTTGGTGCCAGATGGACTGGTCTGAGTATTTCAGAAACTGCTGATCTACTGGGATTTTTACACACAACCCTTTCTAGGGTATACAGAGAAGGGTCCGAAAAGGAGAA
Organism: Lithobates clamitans; assembly: GCA_037952925.1. Taxonomy (NCBI): domain Eukaryota; kingdom Metazoa; phylum Chordata; class Amphibia; order Anura; family Ranidae; genus Lithobates; species Lithobates clamitans. The sequence goes on from JBBGZY010000544.1 coordinate 3,337,903, forward strand.
AATATCCAGTGGGTGGCAGCTGTGTGGATGAAAATGCCTTGTTGATGTCAGAGGAGAATGGGCAGACTGGTTTGAGATGATAGAAAGGCAACAGTAACTCAAATAACTACTCATTACAACCAAGGTATGCAGAATACCATCTTTGAACACACAACACATCGAACCTTGAAGCAGATGCGCTAAAGCAGCAGAAGACCACACTCCTGCCAACTTAGAACAGGAAACTGAGGCTACAACTCGCACAGGCTCACCGAAAATGTTTTAAAAACATTGCCTGGTCTGATGAGTCTCAATTTTAGCTGTCACATTCAGATGGTAGAGTCAGAATTTGGCATAAACAACATAAAAGCATGGATCCATCCTGCCTTGTATCAATGGTTCAGGCTGGTGGTGGTGGTGTAATGGTGTGGGGGGTATTTTCTTGGCACACTTGGGGCCCCTTAGTACCAATTGAGCATTGTTTACTCCACTTCAAAGACATGCTGGTAGGTTAATTGGCTTCTTTCCAAAATTGGCCCTGGTATATGGGTGCGAGTTGGGGACCTTGGATTGTGGGCTCCTTGAGGGTAGGGATCGATGTGAGTGTGTGATGTATGTGTGGAGCTCTTCGTAAATTGACAACGCTATATGGGTACCTTAAATAAATAAATAATAACAATAGATGAGCATCCTAATGAGACACAATGCATAGGGATAGGGACAATTGTAGACACGCACCCACACTCACTCAGGTTGAACTGGATCGGCTGGTGTCTTTATTTAACCTTACCAACTATGTAACTATGTTTAAATGTCACAGCCTACCCGAGTATTGTTGCTAACCACATCCATCCTTTTATGACTACAGTGTACACATCTTCTGATGGCTCCTTCCAGCAGGATAATGCACCATGTCACAAAGCTCAAATCATCTCACCACTGTTTTCTTGAACATGATATTGAGGTCACTGCACTCCAATGGCCCCAGTAGTCACCAGATCTCAATGAAATAGAGCACCTTTGGGATGTGATGGAACTGGAGATTCACATCATAGATATGCAGCCGACAAATCTGCAGCAAATGCGTGATGCTATCATGTCACTTTGGACCAAAATCTCTGAGGAATGTTTCTAACACTTTGTTGAATCTATGCCACGAAGGGTTAAGGCAGTTCTGAAGGCAAAAGTGGGTTCAACCCGCAAGGTGTACCTAATGAAGTGGCCGGTGAGTGTATGTATTCTTTTATTTCCACGCTAGTTAATGTATTTTCTATAATACACAATTAACATTCCAAAGAGGGAGAGCGGTTGACTCATAATGGTCAAGGTAAGTGTGCAGACTGGGGTAGTCAACCACAGAGATCTCACACATGGAGTGCCTGGTGGACATGAACTGTTATTTATCATTAACTGATCAATAATCACACAACTATCAAATCTCCAAATTCTAAAAAATGGCTCTTTGTGTGAAGAAAACTCAGTCTACTGAATGGCATACTACAAAAGTACATCCTAAAGTTCTAGATCCATTGCCCTGGTGATGCAGTTTTTGTCTTAGAAGAAGACCTGTTTAAAGTGTTGGTGGTGCTGGCGAGATCAGCATATCAATTTGCCTATAAATTAAGCAATGACAAGATCCAGCCTTTGTGTCGTCCCTTGAACTGAGACTGACCCCAGCCTTTTAGAAATGCCATGCTAATAAGGAAAGGTGTTGGAAGATCCTATAAAGACCATCCACAGCTAAACACTTTCACAGCAGATGATTCATATAGAAATATCTCACGGTTTGTAAGCCTAGTCTAAGATGTAAGCTTCAACAAGTACACAAATTGGCTTCTATTTCAACCAGCCGGGCTTTGCAAGGAGTTGCTATGCATTCAAGGATGAATGCTATACATACAGGCTGGAGCAATTGCTGTTTGGATAACAGAGAGCCCGTTAACTTCCAACAAACCCAAAATGCAAATTGTCAATGTAATAATAAACTCAAACTGCAATAAATGAAATGCAAAATAGGAAATTGGGAGGAAGGTCTCAATGAGAGACCCTCATTTGGTAGACCATGTAGGTTTGGTACCTCATCCTAATCAATATATAATCACACACATAGATTGGACTTGATGGACTTGTGTCTTTTTTAGACCTCACCTACTATGTAATGATATACAAAATATTGGACCCTAGCAAACTAAATATAAAGGACTACAACGGTAGCCAATTTTTATAAAAAGTATCAAAAAATATTAATTATATGATAAAAACTGATAAACAAATATGATAAAAATTATACATATCAAAAAACATACAAAACACACAAAAACTGCACATAAAACATAACCAAAACCATCTAGTACTCCTTGAATACAGGTTCTTGGTGTCTCCCCTATGGTGGAGCGCAGTGAGTTGCTGTAAATTATTTATTTATTTATTTCAGTTACTTATATAGCGTCGTCAATTTATGCAGCGCTTTATATACATTGTACATTCACATCAGTCCCTATCCTCAAGGAGCTTACAATCTAAGGTCCCTAACTCACATTTATACATACTAGGGACAATTTAGACAGGATCCAATTAACTTACCAGCATGTCTTTGAAGTGTGGGAGGAAACCGGAGTACCCGGAGGAAACCCACACAGGCACAGGGAGAACATGCAAACTCCAGGCAGGTAGTGTCGTGGTTGGGATTTGAACCAGCGATCCTTCTTACTGCTAGGCAAAAGTGCTATCCACTACACCACTGTGCCACCCAATTACAGCAGGAAGGGTGTCCCTTCCCTCCAATCAGCTCTGAGCGCTCTCCTCACTGAGCTCTATAACTTTAGTTCTCCACCCCCTTTTTTTTTTAACTCTCAGACAAGCGTTAAAAATTCAGCATATTGATTGGATATGGAGAAGTGAAAACTTCAGATAGACAGGCACAACTTATGTAGGAGGATTTGTTTCATTTCTGTGTATCACCCGAGCCCAGTCACTTCACTGGATATATGGAAGGGTTCACAACCACTTTAATGTACAAACTTTTGATATAGCATTCCCTCATTTATAGTACACTGTAGTAGGTTTCCTTCTCATTTGCTCAATATGCTTGCTTTAATACAAATCTTGAGTTAACCTAAATAAGGTTAAGGTTGACTTGAAGATAAAATGCCATTTTACAAAAGCCGCTTAAAGGGAATCAACTGCCTGATGATATTATAATGTCAAAGGTCAGTTGTCTTTCTGACATAAGACATAGGTAATTTAATTAGTGGTCAGGAAATCCTTGGCTAAAGTTTTCCAGGAAAGTCCATCGTACTGCACAGATATACTAATGACTGTGACCTGATGAGTAGGGTCACCATGCACCGCTATCAAAGACTGCTAGATACCTAATGATGTCTATCCCTTTCTAAGGCCAGAGTGTGATAATTGCTGTGACCTCACGCCGGTCAGACAACCCTTGAAGCATGGTAGGACTTAATCCTGGCTTTTTAAAATATTCGTAAGGCTTTGCCTGTTGTCTATAAACTATAACCTACAAGTTTCTATATAGCTGGTCAGACAGCAACACCTAGAGTCACTAATAACATGATAAACTTCTTTGCACCCCCAAAACTGCTGATTGACGTTAGCATACAGTACGTGTCAGTGCAGTTTTCGAGATGGAACAACTAGTAACAGTGGTCTTACATAAAATCAGTCATTTTAATACAACAATGAGCAGATGACTATTTATCCTCAAGAACAGAGGGTGGTGACCAGGACTATATGGAAGGAGACAGTCCGCCCACATCCCTATATTCATATACAATCGAAAGTTTTTTCCTCTTAAATGGGATTTTAAGAGGCGGAAGTCTCAAATAATGTATCAAAGAGTATAAAAAATATTTGTTTTTATTATATCAAAAAGTTAAAAATATGACACATATTGTATGAAAGACAACAGTGGGAACAAAATGGATGCCACAGTTTACAAATGATAGTAATACAACAAAAGATATACAAAACAGATCGACAGAACTGCACTTAGCCCACAAAACGCTGTTTCAGCAAACAGGAGCTAATTGACAGTGCGGGTCTGACGCGTTTCGAGGATTTTATAATGATTACCACAATTTTCTCTATGATGTAAATAGTTGTATATAAAGTAACACTTTTGATATGCAATGTGTTTCACTGTATGTTTCTCTGTTCTTTTCTATGACATGGTCCTTAGAAAGATATACATCTCACCTCCAGCCCCTGAAGAAGAGGTCGTAATCATTATAAAAACCTTGAAATGCGTCGGTCCTGCACTGTCAATTAGCTCCTGTTTGCTGAAACAGCGTTTTGTGGGTTAAGTGCAGTTCTGTCGATCTGTTTTGTATATCTTTTGTTGTATTACTATCATTTGTAAACTGTGGCATCCATTTTGTTCCCACTGTTGTCTGTCATACAATATGTGTCATATTTTTAACTTTTTGATATAATAAAAACAAATATTTTTTATACTCTTTGATACATTATTTGAGACTTCCGCCCCTTAAAATCCCATTTAAGAGGAAAAAACTTTCGATTGTATTTATCCTCAAGAACATCACAATGGATACCAATAGAAGGAGTGGGAGGAGAGAACAGCAGTGGAAAACTCGTTGGCTACAGCCGAGGCATATCATTGTGAAAGCTGGTGTAGGTACCGAGGTAGTGGTAACATACAGCAATAAGGCTATTACTTGGGTGCTCGAAACCCATGATGGAGTATAATGGTTATAAGATGTCAAGACACAGTCATGGGTAGTGTAGACAGGGTGGTAAAGAAGGTTTAGGGGATAAATGGTTTAGGAAGAAGGGAGGTGGTGCAGGGAGGAGTTCACCTTCCCAGCACAAATCTCTATTTATCCTCAAGAATACCACAATGGACACCAATAGAAGGAGTGGGAGGAGAGAACAGCAGTGGAAAACTCGTTGGCTACAGCCGAGGCATAACATTGTGAAAGCTGGTGTAGGTACCGAGGTAGTGGTAACATACGGCAATAAGGATATTACTTGGGTGCTCGAACCCCATTATGGAGTATAATGGTTATAAGATGTCAAGACACAGTCATAGGCAGTGTAGACAGGGTGGTAAAGAAGGTTTAGGGGATAAATGGGGTAGGAAGAAGGGAGGTGGTGCAGGGAGGAGTTCACCTGCCCAGCACGCATCACAGACTCTGCATCCATTTAGTAAAAAGTTCAAGAGGTATATGTTAAAGTATGGGATTTTTTTTTTTATCCCAAACACACTTACCTAGGTGGATGCAGCATCTGTCCGATGCTGTATCTTTCCCCCGCCAGCTCTAACACTGAGAACCAAGCGATTTAACACCACTGAACACTCGGTTCTCAGGGTTTCCTAAACAGAGAGCTGGTGTCTGTCACTCATTGGATCGCTGGGGGGAGGGAGCGGACGGTTTAGTTCACTGAGAGGCTGAGTTGGGTGCCGGTCTAGGCATGTGGGCAGATCCCAACCCTATGGACACCATCTTGCCCAAGCCTGGACTGGCTCTGTGACATCAGCCGACAGTGGGCTTCAGGAATGGTCACGGGAATGCAAAACGAACTGCACTCCTGTGATCCAGCTTTGGCTGTACTTCTCCTTTAAGTCCCCAGCAGACTGAGCTCCAGAGCTTCTTTTTTAAATACTACTGGAGGACCAAATATATCCCTGAAGAGTGGTTGTAAACCCTTATGCCGCGTACACACGGTCGGACTTTCTATCCTACTTGGTCCGGCACACTTTCCGACGGACTTTGTCCGCCAGGTGCGCCGGACTTTAAAACGGACGGACTTGCCCACACACGCCGGGACTTTCCGGCGGGCTAAGTCCGCCCGTCTTTCCGACGGACTTTCGCCGGAGTTCCGGCGGACTTTCAGAATGAACGGACTTGCCCACACACGGACAAGTCCGTTCATTTTGAACGTGACTCAGGTGCGACGGGACTAGAAAAGGATGTCAATCTTGCCGCTTTTATCGGCGAGATTGACACCTTGCGAGCCCCGTCGCGGGGCATACCAGGCCCTTAGGTCTGGTATGGATTATAAAGGGGAACCCCTACGCCGAAAAAACGGCGTGGGGCCCCCCTAAAATCCATACCAGACCCCGATCCAAGCACGCAGCCTGGCCGGTCAGGAAAGGGGGTGGGGACGAGCGAGCGCCCCCCCCCCCCTGAACCATACCAGGCCGCATGCCCTCAACATGGGGGGTGGGTGCTTTGGGGGAGGGGGGCGCCCTGCGCCCCCCCCAAAGCACCTTGTCCCCATGTTGATGAGGACAAGGGCCTCTTCCCGACAACCCTGGCCGTTGGTTGTCGGGGTCTGCGGGCGGGGGCTTATCGGAATCTGGGAGCCCCCTTTAATAAGGGGGCCCCCAGATCCCGGCCCCCCACCCTATGTAAATGAGTATGGGGTACATGGTACCCCTACCCATTTACCTAGGAAAAAAGTGTAAGTAATAAAACACACTACACAGGTTTTTAAAATATTTATCTTCTCCCGGCGTCAGGTTGGTTCTTCTCCGCTCTCCGGCCTCTTCTCCCGGTGTCCCAGGTCTTCGGCCGGCCCCTCCGCTGTCTTCATGTAGCTCTATTGCCAGCGGAGGTCCGGACTTCTGGGCTTCTTGGCTTCTTGGCTTCTTGTCTTCTCTTCTCTTCCCCCAGATGTTGACACGACGCTCTCTCCGGCTGGACTGGTCTCTGAGGGCTGCGTTGTGACTTATATAGGCGGAGACCCCGCCCCCATATGATGTCACAGTCCTTGGGCATGCTGGGACTGTGACGTTTTAGGGGGCGTGGTCTGGGGGAAGAAAAGAGAAGACAAGAAGCCAAGAAGCCAAGAAGCCCAGAAGTCCGGACCTCCGCTGGCAATAGAGCTACATGAAGACAGCGGAGGGGCCGGCCGAAGACCTGGGACACCGGGAGAAGAGGCCGGAGAGCGGAGAAGAACCAACCGGACGCCGGGAGAAGATGAAGCGGAGGGACCCCCGAAGCCGGAAGAAGACCCCCGAAGCCGGAGGAAGATTCCCCCCCCGCCGGAGCTGTTTAATAAAATATTTTAAAAACCTGTGTAGTGTGTTTTATTACTTACACTTTTTTCCTAGGTAAATGGGTAGGGGTACCATGTACCCCATACTCATTTACATAGGGTGAGGGGCCGGGATCTGGGGGCCCCCTTATTAAAGGGGGCTCCCAGATTCCGATAAGCCCCCGCCCGCAGACCCCGACAACCAACGGCCAGGGTTGTCGGGAAGAGGCCCTTGTCCTCATCAACATGGGGACAAGGTGCTTTGGGGGGGGGGCGCAGGGCGCCCCCCTCCCCCAAAGCACCCACCCCCCATGTTGAGGGCATGCGGCCTGGTATGGTTCAGGAGGGGGGGGGCGCTCGCTCATCCCCACCCCCTTTCCTGACCGGCCAGGCTGCGTGCTCGGATCGGGGTCTGGTATGGATTTTAGGGGGACCCCACGCCGTTTTTTCGGCGTAGCGGGGTTCCCTTTATAATCCATACCAGACCTAAGGGCCTGGTATGCCCCGCGCTCGCCGCAATAGGAAGATTTGTTTTTCCTATTGCAGCGAGGGCGAGATGCAATACCCTGCCCTCGTGTCGTATTTGGTCTGTCGGACCAGCCTACACATGAGCAGGCTTTCCGTCGGACCAGCACACACACGAGCGGACTTTCCGCCCGAAACTGAGTCCGACGGAAAGATTTGAAACTTTCTTCAAATCTAGGTCCGGCGGGCTTTTGGGAAGAAGTCCGCCGGAAAAGTCCGCCGCCGCCCACACACGGGCGGATTGTCCGGCACACTCTGGTCCGCCGGACCAAGTATGCCGGAAAGTCCGACCGTGTGTACGCGGCATAACATATACCCAGTGAATTAACTAGCCTCAGGTAATACACAGACATGGGACAAATCCTCCTACATAAGTTATACCTGTTTATCTGCAGCCATTTCTCCTGTACAGCCTTCTAAAGCACACAGATTAAAGGTTTTTTCTCAGCAGCACAAAGCAGAGTGTGGGGTTCTGACATCACACATAATACAGCGCTAGAGTACAGAGCTCCCTGTAATCTGATAGCTGAGGAAAGGGACTCACCCCTCTACACAGGCTCACATAAAAACCTACAGAGCTGAGGCTATGAGTCGCCTGCTGTGTGCTGGAGGGAGACGGGTCACCTCCCGGGAAGCTCTGCTGTTGGCTTAGAGTTCTATCAGTGACTTATGTATATAGCCAGTGGCAGCCCATCCATTAGGGGCGCCCGGGTGCCGCCCCCTCTCTCCACGCCACCCCCTATATGAATAATGGATAGATTCATGCCCCTTTCAGGACACTGGGCGCATGAATTACAGTGGGCAGGGTTTTGTTTTAAGCACCTGATTAGAGCCAGAGGCTCTAAGAGGCTTAAAAAAAGGGTGGGCTTGGGTCACAGAGAATACGGGTGTGAGACCCATTTTCTGATTGGCCGAAAAGAGAAGACTCCCGATTGGCCGCTGAGGAGGAGAGAGGAAATGGAAGCCACCACCGCCGCCGTGATGACCTGTGGAGAGCAGGAGAAGGGGAGGCCGCCGGTGATGGGGTAAGTGCTACCGACCGGGGGGTGGCATACTGTTTGCTGCCCCATCCCAAAAAAAATTCCACCGGCCACCTCTGTAGCTAGCAATGAGAGATCTGAGATAAATGCACTCGGGGGTTTGCATTGAGGCTAGTAGACACTAAGAATCATATGAATGCTATGGACCCCCCTCTAAGAAATAGTCACATAAATGCAACTTTGCATGCAATAAATACATGTACTTTGTTTTATTGAAATGTAATTGTCTCACACATATATGACACACACAAAGTTTGAATAAAGTAAATGAGAATTTAGATGGAGGTTGTGCACAGAACGATGAAACACACTTAAATAGTAAACATGGGCCAACAACACGTCAAGAGACCCTTAGTGGTCGGCACTATGAGCACTGGCAGTGTGTGTTTTTTATCTTCTTTCCATGAGAAACAACTGATTGGGACAAGGGGGAGGGCTGTATAGTGAGCAGGCAGCACTGTGGCCAAGGATATTAGCACTTTCACCTAGGAGCATTAGGGCAGAGGTTCTCAACCTCAGTCCCCAAGTACCCCCAACAGGCCATGTTTTGGGAATTTCTCTTAGATAAAATAGCTGTCCAAAATACCAAGCCAAGCTGTGCAAGATAAAGGAAAACCTGCAAACATGGCCTGTTGAGGGTACTTGAGGACTGAGATTGAGAACCACTCCACTAGGGTCATCGGTTTAAATCCCAACCATGGCACTATCTGCACAGAGTTTGCATGTTCTCCCTGTGCCTGCGTGGGTTTCCTCCTGGTGCTCCGGTTTCCTCCCACACTCCAAACACATGCTGTAAGACTAATTGACACCTGCCAAAATTGTCCCTAGTATGTGTATGTATGAATGCGAGTTGGGGACCTTAGATTGTAAGCTCCTTGAGGGCAGGGACTGATGTGAATATACATCATTACATATAGATGTAAAGCAATGCGTAAATTGATGGCGCTTTATAAGTACCTGTAATAAATAAAACGTAAACGTTATTTTTTTATCTGACCTTCCTGAGACCCATTTAAGGATAACTTGAACCCCCCAGGTTAAGAACTTTTGCTATAATATGTTTGTTAACCACTTCCGGACCGCCGCACGCCGATATACGTCCTTACTAGCTGCCATAGCCCCGGTATACTCTTCTTCGGCCGGCGGTCTGCTTTCCGATAAGAGTGGACTCTATGGCGGATTCGCCAAGAGATCACTTTTATCGGTGGCAGGAGAGGGCCCCCCCCTTCCGCCGTGCTCCGGTGCCCTCCGCCGCTTACCGGAAGCGGCGGAGGCGATCGGATGTTACCCCTTGCTCGGCATGGAAACGAGTGAGGGGAAGACGGCCCCCACCTGTCTCCATAGCATTGCAGGGCGGAAGCGAAACGTCAAAACATCACTTCTGCCCAAAGCTCTTAAAGGGCCAGTTTTTTTTTTTTCTTTTTTAGTGATATTTTTTTTTTTTTTTTTTATTGCATTTTAGTGTAAATATGAGATCTCAGGTCTTTTGACCCCAGATCTCATATTTAAGAGGTCCTGTCATGCTTTTTTTCTATTACAAAGGATGTTCACATTCCTTGTAATAGGAATAAAAATAACAACATTTAAAAAAAAAAAAAAAACAGTGTAAAAATAAAAGAAATAAATAAATAAGAAAAACATTTTTTTTTTAAACACGCCCCGTCCCATACATGAGTAGCGCCCGCATATGAAAACAGTGTTCAAACCACATATGTGAGGTATCACCGCGATCGGTAGAATGAGAGCAATAATTCTAGCCCTAGACCTCCTCTATAACTTAAAACATGCTAACTGTAGAATTATTTAAACTTTGCCTATGGAGATTTTTAAGGGTAAAAGTTTGTCGCCAATCCACGAGCGGCTGCAAAAAAGCGTGACATATTGGGTATCAATTTACTCGGAGTAACATTATCTTTCACAATATAAAAAGAAAAATAGGCTAACTTTACTGTTGTCTTATTTTTTAATCCAAAAAGTGTATTTTTTCCAAAAAAAGTGCGGTTGTAAGACGGTGTGACAGAAAGTATTGCAACGACCGCCATTTTATTCTCTAGGGTGTTAGAAAAAAAAATGTATGTTTGGGGGTTCTAACTTGTAAACAACAAATCTCAAAAAGAGGCTCGGTCCTTAAGTGGTTAAATAATGATGAATGAAGTATAATTGAGAATTATTTTCACATTTTTAAGTGGCAGTTGGTGATTGATCGCATTTCCTCTGCCAATCAATTGCTAGTGGGTGTAGACACAGAACTCTCTCATGGCACTAAAATGTTTATGCCAAAAATTTGAGAAGCAGATAACGTGCAAATACTGAACACTCTGCATGGCATTAGCCTTTCTATCAACGCTTCTTAAACATATCACCCGTGCATAGATATGAATTTCTGCCCTTCAGCCGAGAGCGAGAATAAAAGACAGCCGGTTACCGCAAGCGTAACAAAATCTATGTATTTATCAAATAAAATTAAAATGCTCTCCTCAGCCTGATGCACAGGCTGCTCTCTTGAGCTCATCCTTGCAGAAAAAGACTGGCAGGAGCTGTGAGGCTTCTGGGAAAATTTATGACTACGGCATGAGAAAGATTCATCATCAAGGGGGAAGAAGCACCGGGAGGAGGGAGGGCAAGTGGAGATGGATATTGGCGGTGGTTGGGTGAGCCAAAAGCAAGAAGTTAGTCTTTAGAGGTTTCTATAGTCAAGGTTTTGATTACAGGGACCGCATGGAGGACTTTGAGTAGCAACTGGGTTTTAAATGGGGCAATAATACAATCTAGCGGCGTGGCCGCCCGAACCCTCGGTTCCCTCCTCTACCCGGTCCCGGCATTAGAACTGTGGGCACCCGGCTGTGACAGCTTGCAGCTTCACAGCCAGGGGTGCACTGCGCATCTGCGAGTTGCACTACACCTCCTTAATGGTCGGGAAATCTGGGATCTGTGACATGTCCCAGAAGATTGGAGGGACAGGGGGGACTTCTGGTCGGATCGCCTAGGACATTGATGGCGAACCTTGGCACCCCAGATGTTTTGGAACTACATTTCCCATGATGCTAAACTACACTGCAGAGTGCATGAGTATCATGGGAAATGTAGTTCCAAAACATCTTGGGTGCCAAGGTTCGCCATCACTGGCCTAGGCGGTCAGAAAGGAAGTGGGAGCGGGTACCTGTCAAAACTAGGTACCTAACCCGCCCCCCCCCCAAAAAAAATGACATGCCAAATATGGCAAAGGAGGGGCAATGGAGGAGAGGAGGTATGTTTAAAGCGGAACTTCCCCTTTTGGGTGGAGCTCCACGTTAAAGTGTTACTCAACCCACAACAGTAAAATAAATCTGTATATGCAGTAAAGCATGCTTGTTATACTCACTATGGAGGGGGGGGGGGGGTGGTAATCATCCTCATTATGTAAAGAGGCGGTTTGATCCTGTCTTCTTCTTTTACTGTCCCCAATCCATCTCCTGATCATACAGAGCCTTTGGGGTCACTCTGCACATGATCAGTTTGGTGTGTATTGCTAGAGAGTTTTTTTCTTTCTTGGGAGGTTGCAAGTGATCAGCACTGGGCCAATCAACACTGTCCAGACAGAGGGGCGGGGGGCCTGCAGCCTCATAGGACAGTCAAAAGAGAATGAAAACTCCTACACACTTTAGCTAGACACTGATAGAAGTCACAAGACCTCTCCAACTGCTGATGAGAAAAGGTATTTAGCAGTTTATCTTTACTAAAATAATTGTGTACTGTGGGAGACCAGATGTAGTGAATGCAGGGTCCTGGGTTTAGTAACACTTTAACCTCCTCCTGCCCACGCTAAAACTGAATGACGGCTACAGAATGGGCCTTAATTGCTGGGAGGCCGTCATATGATGTCCTCCCGTGCATTAGCTGCCCTGTGATCACCGAGTATGAGACTCGGCTGACCATAGATCGAAGTAAGGGGCCGCCCCCTGCCCCTTACCATTTGATTGGCTGTCAGCCAATGACAGCCGATCACGTGATGTAAACAGAAGATCGGTAAGCGTGAGGGGAAAAAAAAAGTCGATCACCGGCTTCTGTCAGAGGGACATTGGTCCCTCACACAGAGAGCCGCAGCTGCCTCACCTGTGCCCACCAGTGCCACCTGCCAGTGCAACCTATTAGTACCCACCAGTGCCACCTACCAGTGCCCACAGTGCCACCTACCTACCTTTGCCCAACAGTGCTACCTATCAATACCCACCAGTGCTGCCAATCAATGGCCATCAGTGCCACGATCAGTGTTGTCTATCAGTGTCACCTACCAGTGCCACCCATCAGTGACCTTCAGCGCCCATCAGTGCCACCTATCAGTGCCCTTCAGTGCCGCCCATTAGTGCCAATCAGTGCCCATCAGTGCCACCTCTCAGTGCCATCTCTCAGTGCCCATCAGTGCCATCTCTCAGTGCCCATCAGTGCCATCTCTCAGTGCCCATCAGTGCCGCCTTATCAGTGCCACCTCTCAGTGCAGCCTATCAGTGCAGCCTCATCAGCAGCGTACATCAATGAAGGAGAAAAATTACCTGTTTTCAAAATGTTATAATGAACAATGAAACTTTTTTTTTTTTCCTCAAAATTTTCAGTCTTTTTACATTTTTTTTGCAAAAAATAAAAATCTCAACAGTGATTAAATACCACCAAAAGAAAGCTCTATTTATGTGAAAAAAAAGATAAAAATGTTATTTGAGTACAGTGTTGCATAAGCCGCACAATTGTCATTCAAAGTGTGACAGCGCTGAAATCTGAAAATTGGTCTGGCAGGAAGAGGGGTTTAAGTGCCCAGTAGGCAAGTGGTTAAAGTGGAACTAAACCCTTCTATGCTTTTCAGGCAAAGAAGCTGCCATCTTAGCCTCTATTTGACCTGCAACAGTCATGTGACTGCACATGTGATCAGTTATGACTCCAGCCATTTCATGGTTTGACAGTTTGGGTTTAGTACTGCTTTAAATTGGTTCAAGCTGGACCAATGTAACTATATAATAAAGTTAATATCTAGACTTCAGCTTGAAACTCAGATACAGTAGGGAAGAATCAAACGTTCTATCAGGTTTAGGTTTCTGGGAGAACCTACCCGTCTTCCTGTCCCAGTGACCCCCATACAAGTAACGTTGGGTTCTGTTGTCACCAACACAGGAAGGCACAGACAGCAATAAAAGCATTGCCCAAAATTCTGTACTTTACTATTATACTGAAAAGTTATTTGTGTCCCTTTTGGAGAGACTTCCCATGACTTCCACAAGACATTTCGGATGATCTCCTGAAACATGGGCTAATTCAGGGGTCTCAAACTGATGGCCCTCCAGCTGTTGCAGAACTACAAGTCCCATGAGGCATTGCAAGGCTGACAGTTACAAGCATGTCTCCCACAGGCAGAGGCATGATGGGACTTGTACTTTCACAACAACTGGAGGGCCACCAGTTTGATACCCCTGGTCTAATCCTTACAGTAGTTTCATGCATCAGGCCCAACACAGTAAAAACTGGAATACCCCTTTAAGATCTAACAAAATATTACATTCGTTTACTCCACTTGACGGAGGTTATACTTTAATGTTCCACTTTTATGAAGCAGAATATGCAAAATAGCATTGCTGAAGCGGAAACTAATTAAATGAATAAAATGTGTTTTTTTTTTTTCTAATGTAAGGTTTTTTTTGGCGAGGATGCAACGCTTGATTAATACCTTGTTGACTACGATTGCCGTTAATGGAAACCCAGCAAGATTTTTATTTTATGTGTATTTTTATTTGGCTGCAGAATGAATTCATTAGGATTACTTGATAATAATAATAATAAGCACTTACCAATATAGAGATCTGCATTGAACTTGCTGCAAGTATTCCCTTCTCTAGGTAGTAATAAGTATTCATCTGTCTAACGGCAAAAAAAAAGTGTCCCCGGGTGTCATGTAAAAATAAACTATTAAAAATAGCAACCGCATACTGCTTTTCCTTTATTTAATTTTTTAAAAAATATATAATTATGAATGTTGGGCTTCCTGAGCATTCATATCTTTGCATCCACTTGGGCTTGTAGGCGCCACCTAGTGGTCTGCTGGCTACTCTACGTCTCAACTGTTCTCTGATGTCTGAAAAAAGCTTTAGGAAATACGTGACCTCTTATCAACGGTTACTTTGGGCTTAGTTATTTTAGATGTCATTTTTGTGTATGGAGTTTTTGTTTGAATGTAACAAAAGTGTATTTTAATGAGTGCCAATTTTCACTTATTAACCGCTTCAGCCCTGGAAGATTTTACCCCCTTCCCGACCAGAGCACTTTTTTGCGATTCGGCACTGCGTCCATTTAACTGACAATTGCGCGGTCGTGCGACGTTGCACCCAAACAAAATTGACGTCCTTTTTTTCCCCACAAATAGAGCTTTCTTTTGGTGGTATTTGATCACTTCTGCGTTTTTATTTTTTGCGATATAAACAAAAAGCGACAATTTTGAAAAAAATACAATATTTTTTCATTTTTGCTATAATAAATATCCTCCAAAAATATATATAAAAAAAAACTTTTCCCTCAGTTTAGGCCGATATGTATTCTACTACATATTTTTGGTAAATAAAAAAAAAAAAAAATTGCAATAAGCGTATATTGCTTAATTTGCGTAAAAGTTATAGCGTCTACAAAATAGGGGATAGTTTTATGGCATTTTTATTGTTCATTTTTTTTATTAGTAATGGCGGCGATCTGCGATTTTTATCGGGACTGCGACATTATGGCGGACACATCGGACACCTTTGACACTATTTTGGGACCATTGTCATTTATACAGCGATCAGTGCTATAAAAATTCACTGATTACTGTTTAAATGACACTGGCAATAAAGGGGTTAAACACTAGGGGGCGATGAAGGGGTTAAGTGTGTCCTAGGGAGTGATTCTAACTGTGGGGGGGGATGGGCTTCAACTCACATGACTGCGATCACTGCTCTCGATGACAGGGAGCGGTGATCTCTGTCATGTCACTAGGAAGAACAGGGAAATGCCTTGCTTACATAGGCACTTCCCCCTTCTGCGGCTCAGTAATACGATCGCCGGGAGACTGGCAGAGGTCGAGTCCGCGGGTCCCGTGGGCACGGTCACACTCTACATGGCGGGAGCGCGCCTGCTATCCCCACCTCTTAAAGGGGATGTACAGATACGGCCATTTGCCCACCACTGCCATTGTGCCGACGTATATCAGCGTGCAGCGGTCGGTAAATGGTTAGACCCTGTAGCCAGAACATTGATTTAAAAAAAAAGTCTTCCTATAAGATTGTGGGCTTGATTTACTGCAAATTGGCTTTCCAGGTTTTCTTGCATATGATTGGGTATTCTTTGCAAAGTGCATTTTCATCGCATTCACTAAACTAAGGGAAAATTCCCTTGCAAAGTGTACAGCCTATATTCCTTTATCAAATCAACTCCTAATTGTGTATTTAATGTATTTGATGCACCTAATGTATTTTATGTTATTTAGGCATCCAAAAGCCCTAAGAACCAGTACTGGGTCCGACATCTTGGATGTGATGTCAGAAGCCCAAACAGACTAAGAGCTCTCACTCAATTGGCATGCTATAGTATTGTCTTTGTTTTTTCCCCAGCAGCTAAATAAAAGGGATGAGGGGGAGGGGCTAAGGAGCTGGGACAGCACACATTTAGAAGAGGAGAAGGCTGTGACATGCAAGGAGGAAGGGGGCTGCACTATGGAAAAGACTCTTCTAGAAGTAGTCACATTTTCCAGTAAGTTCAGAGGCACATAGCAAGTGAATAAAAAATGATTTATGAAATGATAAAACACTGCATGTAAGCATTCAAATAACTTTATTTAACTGTGCTTTCTCCTGCAATTTTTTAAAGCAACCCATGCATGCTCCTGTCTAGTGCTGGGTTGTCCATATGGACTCAGCTTTTGGACAATATACCAACAATATAGCACTGCATCCCTTGGTTAATTAGTAAATAGGAGATTTATGGGATTTTTAAGGTGCATATTAAAGTGGTTGTAAACCCACTTTGAGAAAAAAAAAAAAACACTAACACCTGCAAGACAAAGGCATAATGAGCTAGTATGCATAGCATACTAGCTCATTACGTAATACTCACCTGAGATCGAAGCCCTTGCTGCGGTGCCCATACAGCACTCCGGCGGCCGACATCACTCCCGGGGATTACTTCCGGGTATCGCGACTATGGTGCTGTGATTGGCCGGAGCCGCGATGACGTCACTCCTGAGCATGCACGCGGTAACGGCACACTCACTGACGTCACTCCCATGCATGCACGCGGTAACGGCACACTCACTGACTCAGTTTGTGTCAGTGCGCATGTGCTGATGACGTCGGCACATGCAAATATAGGGGATATCTCCTAAACCGTGCAGGTTTAGGAGATATCATGGGTAGCTACAGGTAAACCTTATTATAGGCTTACCTGTAGCACAAAGTGGTCTGTAAGGGTTTACAACCACTTTAAGTCAATTAGAAAAAATTATTTAAAAAAATAAAAAATGTTATCAATACATAAAAACAATGCAATTGCATTAAGGAAGACTCATATAGTACAGTCCTTTGTGGTACAGCACGATGATATGGTCCCCAACATGTTTCGCCCTATAACGGGGCTTCCTCAGGGGATGCTGTCCAATAAATATCAGAGCCAGAATGTATAGCAATGAATAATGATTTGGGGGTCAATTGAACACCATAAGACAGAGCCACGGACTGCAGGCAATCATAGGAGACAAGAAAGGGCCAGTGAGTCTAATTTGTAGAGAGGGTAACCAGGAGGATGAGGAAACTCTCATTGGGGACACTCAGCACAGAGTCTGAGATTCTGTATGGAGTGTGTGTCTCTCCTCATGGGTTCCATAGAGACACACAGTGCCTAGCAAGTCACATCCCTGTTCTCTTCTCCTTCCAGCAATTTGACTGATGACAGCAGAGGCCTATCATTTAGTTGCCCTTAGGACCCTCTTCTACCACATGGAAGATCAGGGAATTGCCGCAGATCGTCCTGGGCCCAGCAGTGGTGACAAGGGGGCATAGACAAGTACTGGGACATTTTTTACATGCAGAAAATGCATTAAGGTAAAAAAAAAACAAAAAAACAATCACTTAGTGCAACTTTAACATGTGTTGACAAGCTGCATGGTAGCCAATCAGCTTCTAACTTTAACTTGTTCAATTAAGCTTTGACAATAAAACACTAGAAGCTGATTGGGTTCTATGCAGAGCTGCACCAGATTTTGCATGCTCCAGTATTAGTAAATCTCCCCCAATAGGTACACGTTCATCTATTTCAGGCTTGCCCTCTGCTAACGTCCTTGCGCCTGTTCAGAGGGACAGACAGATGGGTTTTGGTTTCTAGTCTTCTAGACTGACATATCACAGGCAGAAAAATAATCAATTGTTCTCCGTTTATTCCCATGAAATGTGGACAGCGTTGGATTAATGACCAGGAGCCGACTGTGCCTGCCAGAAGCAGCAGAACGATGCTGTATATAATTAGCTCTGCCGGAAGCGAGAGGGGCAGAATTTATTATTATTAGTAGTAGTAGTATTATTATTATTACTGCTATACAGGATTTATATAGCGCCAACAGTTTTGCATATTGATTTACAAAATAAAGAGAGACAATTTACTAAATAAACGGAGACAGTTATAATACAATTCAAGGCAAGAAGGTTAGGATGACCCTGCTCGTGAGAACTTACAGTCTAAAATGGAGGGGCAAATAATACAAAATGGAATAAATGTGTGGGGATGAGTTGATGGAGAAATGAGACATTCAGTTGTTAGATAAAAGGCAAGCTATGCTTTCCTAAAGATGCAGGGATTGCCTGAAGACAGAATAGGAGATAGATATACAGGTTGGGGTTGAGAGTTCCATAATTTGAGACAGGCGCTGGAGAAATCCTGGAGGCAGCCTGGGAGAAGGTAACAAGGAAGCTAGAGAGCAGAAGGTCTCGGCAGGAGTGAGATGGACAGCTTGGCTGATATTTTAATGCAAGGTTGGTGATGGAGCTCGGGATAGAGTTGTGGATGGCTTTGTATGTTATTAGTATTTTAATTTGTTAGGTGACTGGAAGCCAGTGGAGGGATTGGCAGAGAGGAGTGGCAGACTAGTTAGACCAAAGGGGGGATAACCTGCATACAGTTAAGCCTATGAGGAGGGAGGAAATAACAAGGGAATGAATTTGATACTGCTCCTGTCCCCCTATAATTGTACAATGCAATATAAGGAGCTTGAACAAAGCTTAAAATCTTTTTGAAAAAAATCAACTATAGTAGGAAGTCTGCATAATTTTCACAGAAGATGTGCAGATATCGAAACTCCAGGCATATTTACGTCACTGAGATTCCTGAAACACTATCAGGTGGTTTACTTTCAAGCATCTACCAAAAACTAAAATATAAGTTTGGTCAGACTGACCCTTTAAATATTAGAGCAGGGTTTCTCAACCAGGTTTACCTGGAACCCTAGGGTTCTTCCAGAGGTTGCTAGGGGTTCCTTGAGCAATTTTTGTCTCTCAGTTCCCACTGACACCAATGACCTTTTTAGCTATCTGTAAGGAGGTAATTCTTCCCAATGACCACAAGGGTAAGGAGCATTCTTCCCATTGACCATCAAATTAATGTATCATGAGTTGTAGATATAGTAATTTTTAGCAAGGGTTTCCTGAGACAGGAAAGGGAGTTCAGGGTTCCTCTGTGTTAAAAAGTTTGAGAAAGGCTGTATTAGGCTTCATGTACACGTGGCTGTCATTTACTGTGGCTGGTGGTCAAAACTTTCCTTTCCTATTCTTTCACGTTCAGGAGAGGAAGGTTGAGGGAGGTTGAAGCTCCCCTAACCGTAGCAGCTCCTAACTCTGCTAAAAGCCTATGTGTACATTGACACATAGGCTGTTATGAAGTTGAGTTTAGGAGCTCTGGCAAAATAAAACACCAAAAGCTTCTAAACTCAAGTTTAGGAGCTGCTAGTGTACATGAAGCATTTTTCCGAAAAAGAGAACTGGTATTTTTTTTAAGCTCGGTATGCATGGAGCCTTATGACCCATACACACGATCTGACTTTCCAATAACAAAACCGTGGAATTTTGTTCAAAGGTTGTTGGCTCCAACTTGTCTTGCATACACATGGTCACACAAATGTCGGCCAACAATTATGAACGTAGTGACGTACAAGACGTACGTGCGATCTCAATTACGAACGCTAGTTATATCTCCGGCTGGTACTTGATTCCGAGCATGCGTGGACTTTTGTCTGACGGACTTGTGTACACACAATTGGAAAGTCCGACAACAAACCTTTGTTGGCGGAAAATTTAAAAACCTGCTAGCCAACATTTGTTGGCGGAAAGTCCGACAGATGTTTGATGGAGCATACACACGGACGGATTTTCCGCCAACAAGCTCACATCCAACATTTGTTGTCGGAAAATCTGTACGTGTGTACGGGGCATGAAACTAATCCTAGACTTGTCACCCAACTATGGAATTCCTGATCACTTGCTATTCATAAAAGACAACCTAAAAACACAATTAAAACAGAATTGTCTTTTACCATCTAGTTATGACAGGTAAGTCAATTGTCTTCTCAGTAAGGATACTTTGTTTATAGCAATAACCACTTTAAAAGCACATAAAATTGACACTGATGTAACTGTATCTAATTGCTGTGAACATGCATCATGCTGTGCAATAAGTGGAGTCTTCTCTTCCAGCTGTTGAATGGTTAACATCAATGTTTGCAGCTTATAAATAAATCACCGGCGCAATAATCCTCTGTCTTCTGCGCAAACTCCCTTTAGTAATTAAGCAGCCCCGGGGCTCTGAGACTTTCCTGCAGTAGCTCAGTGAGCAGGAGGAAGCCTTGCGAGACCAGGGGAGCCCAGCCATTATGCGCCTCCCAACCTTTCCATCTGCATCCAACCATGGACCCCTCACTTCCCAGCTCCAGAAAATCTTTACTGCCCGCAGGATCCTTCGGAATTAACCCATCTAACTCCTGGACTGATTGATGTGCACATACTGTCATCACATTCCATGATTGGAAAGAACATATCTTTTTCTCTACCTCTTATTCCCCAGTCCATTAAATCTCATCGTTAGCTGGTACCATGATATAATGTAGGAAATGTCCACCACCAGTATGTGCTTTTTCTTAAACCCTTTCTGTATTATTGATGAAATCTGTTCATTTGTTTAATAGTCTTGCTTATATGTGTTTTTTTTTTCTGATTTCATTCTTCTATTGATATTATTTGCCCTTTTTTGGGTTATTTTGAATCTCAAATTGCTTAAAGTGTATTTTCACCCTCAATTTGATGTTGCCTCCTCTCCAGCCCTCCGCTGTGTAGATAGGGCTTTCTTTTAATATTAGGAGGAAACACGTACACAATATTGGTATAATGTTCAGCGCTAAACCATCTGATGAAAAAGATTAAAATTTAAAATTTAAAATGAAAAAGCATGCATCTGCATGCTGATACATGAAGGTGCAACCATTTGAATGGTGAGTGGATTGAAAGTTCTGGGGAATGAACCCCTAAAAATTTGTCTGAAAAAAAATTTGTGTAAAAAAGTCTCTAAATGGAGGCTGTAAAGGGAGCGAGGCTGCCCCATCACTGCCCCGATCACTGTGAACAAAAGGAAAGCAAAAGGAGGAGAGAGAAGCGCCAAGCCAATCCTTTAAACAGCTTAGGAATTTATTCAGTATATAAGTATAAAACAACAAACTTGCGTGAAAAATGTTGGAGCACTTGCAGAGTGCTAGAGCGGGTGGAAGCTTCCACGTGCAGTGTCACAGGAGCACAGGAGGACCGCCGGAAAGTCTCTATTGAGGGATTCACCAGCACCATGTGTTATCCACAGCTGGACCCTCGATAAGCCTCATGGCTCCCCAGTTTGACAGCCCTGGACCACTCCCACCCAGAGACACACAGCCAACATCTCCATGAGGCTTATCGAGGGTCCAGCTGCGGCAAACATACGGCGCTCGTGGATCCCCCCATAGAGACTTTTCGGCGGTCCTGTGCTCCTGTGACACTGCATGTGGAAGCTCCCACCCGCTCTAGCACTCTGCAAGTGCTCCAACATTTTTCAAGCAAGTTTTTAGTGTTGTTTTATACTTATATACTGAATAAAGTCCTAAGCTATTTAAAGGATTGGCTTGACGCTTCTCTTTCCTCCTTTTGATTTCTTTTAATATATTTCCCTTTCTTTTTTAACAAAAAAGGCTCTCGCCCCAAGAATGTCACTCACCAGAATGATGTGCAATTTGCCCTCTGTGCCTTCTGAGATATGTTCTTCACATATCACAGCGGGCATAGTCCTTCATTGGGAAAGGAGGAGGGGGTTGGGCCTATCGGCTCATCAAAGGGAGAGCCGGCTTCCCAACGACACCACACAAGAAGATGGCAGCGTGGGACGGAGAAAGAGGCAGAAGAGAAAAAAAAATCTCAGCAGAGCATCGTTGGATCTGCTTGTCAGATGAGTATCTTAACTGCACATGACCCGCAACCAGGTATGCAAGGCTTAAAAAAATGAGGTTAAGATTCTACTAATCATACTTCACTTAACAAAATCTAAACTTTTTTTTTTACTTTATTTAAGGCTCCGCCTTGTCCCACGCCTCTTCCTGTAGTTTTTTGCAGGCAGCCTGTAGTGGGTGGGGCCTGAAGGGTCCCTCCTACAGCTCTGCTCTCTGCATAGGCTACGTACAGCACAGTGATGATGTCACTTCTACATTTACTTCTACATTTACAAGGTAATATTTGAATTTTCGACAGCATTTGATTCACAAAAAATGATTTATATGCTCTGTGGCTATCAAGAAATATATTTTAATAAAAAATTTTTAGCCGGAGTTCAGCTTTAAGTTGGCCATAGATGTTTTTTCTTCGTTCAGCCAGCAGGTCGAAGGAAAAACACCACATTCCTCCATCCACACAAAGATTGATGGAGAAATCCCCCCCATGGGAACATTGTATTCTGATAGTAGCCCCTACGCTGTTTGAATACACTGATTGGTGGGCCGCAGCCACTGAGTGACAAAAGTTTTCTAACTAAGCTAAAATCATCTTCTGTAGAACAGGGACAGCCACACACTGATCGAAACGCATATGATCCCTGTTGAACTGCACAAATTTTGATCAGTCTATGGACAGCTTTGGTGTAATATAACACTTTTGGTAGTTCAATTTTCATAGAATTCTATACTTTAGACGTAAATGAGGAACAAGTGAGGAGGAAAGAGGGATAGAGGGATTTGGGTCTAAAAAAAAGGCTTGTCCCCCCAAATGAGGAACATTTGGGAGGTATGTCTATATGTATGTATTTTGGCAATGGCTACAACAGATGACCATTATACCTGTCCAATGCCTGCTTGTAGTCTCCACTGGAAGACCATGTGACAGGGTGATAACTCAGGATCACAACTGGGTTACAAACATAGGGCTCCTTCACACGGCAGTGTCCGTGTACGGAGCCCGCTCTGCTCAGCGGGGGATCGCTCCGTTGATCCCCGCTGAGCAGGCAGATGACAGTTCCATCGCTACACAGCGCCGCTTTCCCCTATGGGGGATCGGATGATGACGGAGCGTAGAGTCCGTCGTCACCCGATCCGCAGACGGATGGAAAAGTAGGTTTTTCCTCCGTCACACTTTTTTTGAGCGGGTCGGATGTCAGCGGACATGTCACCGCTGACATCCGACACTCCATAGACCTCCATGGAGTGTCCGTTCAGGTCTACCTAAAAAACCGACAGGCGGACCTGAACGGATCGGCTGTGTGAGAGAGTCCATAGAGTGTTGTCACCCTATAACAGAAAGTGAATTAGGATCTTCCTGGAAGGGTAATAATGGATTATTACGAGAACTGCAGATTACAAAATAGTAAAACTGACTTCTGAAATGATATTAGCCTGCTAAAGCTTAAATGAGATTTTAGTGATTGGTTTTATATATAATCAAAATCCGAATCTAAGAACTCTAACCTTGCATTGTTCCATCTGCAGGGGTTAAATGATTAATGTGTCTAGTAGGAAGAGGAAAAGGCATTGCTACTTGCACTATTCGCTGCTCTGGTGCTTTCCATGTCTCCTGAAGCGCTGTGCTCTGGGAGGTCCCTCTATGTTATTGTTTGCAAGATATGGCTATTAACCCTGAATTGTACGCCATAGCAGTGAACATGCAACCACGGCAGAAGCGCCTTGGAGAGGAGGCTGCGGAGGACCAGTTGAACTGATGAAGTTTAGAGTAAGGTGAGTATTGCAGACTATGTTGGCACTCCTAGACATAAAGGGGGAGATTTACTAAAACTGGAGTGCTCAGAATCTGGTGTAGCTCTGCATGGTAGCCAATCGGCTTCTAACTTCGGGTTGTTCAATTAAGCCTTGACAATAAAGCCTGGAAGCTAACTGGTTTATATGCTGAACTGCACCAGATTTTGCACACTCCAGTTTTAGTAAACCTCCCCCAATGACCATTTAGACTGCATTCACACCTGAGCGTTTTTAGCTCATAAAACGCTCGTAAAACGCCTGGAAAAACACCTGAAAAACGCCCAACAAGCAAAACCCAATTCATTTCAATGGCACCTGTTCACATCTGAGCATTTTGTCACCTGAAGCAAAAGGCCTGAAAAACGCCCTAAGTTCAAAAAAAGAACATGAGCTTCTTTGGGGCAGATTACAGGCATTTTTCTGCCTTTTACATTGGTGACCTGAACAAAATTGCGGCAAAATCGCGGTAAAAACGCGCAACTTTGAAACGCTCAGGTGTGAATGCAGCCTTAACCTTTGCAGTGCAGGAGGGCTCCACTGCTGGGTAGATTTTTTCTAATACCTGGAGTTAGGTTTTAAAGAAGTAACTGTATTTCTAATAATAAATTACCAATGAACAGTGGTGTGCTGTAAGCCAAACCAATAATCAGGTTTCTTCTTTCATTGCTCCATTAGGTGGGCATAGGAATAACATTGCTCTGTATTATATTAGTTCATAAAGCCAACGCTGCATCAACACTCTCTCAGGTAAACACAGCTTGTGAATGTTCAAGCTGAACCAATCTTTTAGATTTGAACAGCTCAGATTAACTGTTCTAGATGCTGCTGAAAAGTTGGAAAATTGTAACCTTGACATCCACCGACATCGAAGATTAACTCAGTGGGTGGCTCCGCAACAAGACCTTTGGCTTTAAGAGCTTCATGTTTAGCTTCACCTTGTTACTCCAAGCAGGTCTTAGGAATTCAAACTCTCATAGATCTGTTCTGACAGTTGCAGAAAATGTTATAGGTGGGGGTGTCGGAGAACAGCAAAATAAAAATGGGAAAAGACAGAAAGGCATTAAGACAAGGATGTGTTTGCTGTTATGCCACAAAAACATCTTCTGCCTTCAGGCCTTCAGAGAAATAGGATTTTGTCCCCATTAAATGTCTGGTTACAAGAGGTTTTCTGCAATAGATTAAAAAGTACATTTATTTGGTGAACATGGGCTTTTAGTCATGGGGAAGGTATTTTCTATATTCTTTTTCTCTGCAATTCAAACTTTTTCATCTGTGCTTCTTCTTAAAAAAAACCCTAATGCCACGTACACATGAGTGGACTTTACGGCAGACTTTGCCCGGCGGACGGGATTTCGTCGGACAATTCGATCGTGTGTGGGCTCCAGCGGACTTTGTTTTCTCAAAAGTTGGACGGACTTAGATTTGAAACATGTTTTAAATCTATATGATCAAACTCGAGTCCGGTCGAAAAGTCCGCTCGTCTGTATGCTAGTTCGACGGACAAAAATCCACGTTAGGGCAGCTATTGGCTACTGGCTATGAACTTCCTTGTTTTAGTCCGGTCGTACGTCATCACGTACGAATTCGACGGACTTTGGTGGATTGTGTGTAGGCAAGTCCGTTCATTCGGAAAGTCCGTCATAAAGTCCGTCGAAAAGTCCGCCAGGCAAAGTCTGCCGTAAAGTCCGCTCGTGTGTACGCGGCATTAGACTATGGAAATAACTATATGATTACCATGGCCCATGGAGCGGAACAAGTCAAGGAGTCCTACACATACATTTGGGCCCCTCCCCTGTTCTATCAAAGCCCTGCCCCAGTGACGACCCTTTTTCTGCTCATCAAGGTGGTTTCTATTAAAAACCAGTAAAGAAACTTGACTTTTAAGCAAAACTCTTCATCTAACAAATTATGATTAAGGAGGATTTTAGCAGTGTGTTAAAGCCCAACTCCAGGCACAAAAAAAAAAATTTAAAAATCCTTGCAGTGGGCCGTTGGCTGCCTCTCCATACTGCAAGGGTTATATACTTGCCAAGTCTAGGTTGCATAAATAAGGTGCAATACTTATCTTATTCCTCCATCCAGCAAAGTCCTTCCCAATGGTGTGACCGGTACCACGAAGACTCCATTCGAAGGCACAGCCGCAGTGGGGATCACAGGTGTTTGCAAACATATGTCATTCGTGTTGACCCAAAGTGGCCAAACTCACCTGTCCTTAGTAAGACCTTAGTGACACGATTACGGTAAGACTGTCCAATCAAAACAGATTTTAATAATCCTCAATAGAAAATAGGGGGTTCCTAAGAGATGGACAGGATTTAGATGTACTGGAGGTTTGCCATAAAACCTGTCCATTATAACATTTTAGGACCGCTTGCGACTGTACCGCTTTCCTTGGCTACATTATACAATTACTATATTTGCTTGGCTGTTTTCTTCTCCATTATCAGAATTATAATGTTTTTGCTGTTTTCACATCCCACATTCTTGTTATCCTTTTTTTTTTCTTTAATTGACACCAAATTCAAGTTGTGTTTTTCCTTTTTTGTCTTTTTTCTATACTGATCTTGCTACTTTTTTCTTTCTGCTTCTCTTTTTGTGTCTCTTGACCTATCACAAGGTTTGGTGCCCTTTTGTAAAATTTCTCAGTTCTGCTTTCAGGTCTATATTTATTACAACCTAGATCAATTCTTTCCTCTATATATGTTGTACTCTGCCTTGACACTGTGTCAACCATAGTGTCTTGTATCCCCATTATCTGTGCATGCGGACAGCTATTCCCTTGACTTTATTTTTCTTTACCTCCATCGGCAGGCCCTCAATCATATTGCTATGATGGCACAGTATTTCACTATCGGACAAATTGTAACACAAACCTCTATTTAACAGCTACTTGTGACTCCACTGTTACTATATGCTACAACTTAAAAAAATCTCACTTTAAAAGCAATGTCTATAGGTTGGTGGCCCTCAGGATGTTGTGTCAGAAGAAAAAAAGCTCCACCAAAGAAGAAGAAAAAAAAAAGGAGAGGTGGGGGGGCTTTATGGTATAATAATTTCCACAGTGGTCATTTTTAATATTCTAAAGAATAAACGGGATGTAACTTACATTTAGTTAGTTTGCCAATAACCAATTGGAGTTAAGTTCAACAATCCAAGTAGGCATGTGAAGAGTACCCCTGTCTCCAATGTGGTAGCTCTCGATGCCTCAGGAAACCTGGTCCTAGGTCCTCAAAGGGGACAAAGAGGGTGGTGCTTTAAAAAATACAGGGGACAAAAACTCATCAAATGATAATACGGCAGAGGCACCTCTGCCTTATCTGTTGTTAGATTTTTGTTTTCTGCAACTCTAAAATCAAAATTTGGGGCATTGTAATTTTCTGATTTTCCAATTGCCCTTCTCTATTACTAAGAGCTGAACATACCTTCACTTTTTTCCCCCCTTTTTTTATGTTATTTTCGCACTGACCATGCCCTCGCCAATCTTCTTGCCTAGGCAAGAATGAGGTTTCATTCTCCTCCTGCAGCCACATGGGATATGAATCTTGCAAGTCCCAGGAGGCTGCAGGAGGAGAATCCTTCCCATTCAAGGAAAGAAAGCTTTATTTAAAAGCGTGAAGTTCTTCTTTAACCAAAGGATTTATATGCCATTCCATGAAAGCTAGGAAGAAGCATGCATGGCAACTTTAAAAAGCCTACACATCTTTTTGGGAACAGCAAAATAACCAACTAGGCTCATCAATATTTCAAATATATCTCTAGCCAAACATCTTTTTAGTTTGAATAGAATGAAGAATGGTTTGAGCCCCCATCATGTATTTACTGCCAACTATGTTCTGTTCTTAAGATTTTTCTTCACTTCCTGTACTTGAGGCTTGTCACTGGAGTGAGAAGTGGGAAAAGCATCTCTAAATGGGGGACATACAGCAATAAATATCTTAACAAGATCCTAGCTTTCCCCCACCATAATAAAAAATGTGTTTTGTTTTTATAGACCTTATGACAATATAAGAGATATCTTTCCTTGTGTCCTGGCATGGTGGCAAAGTTGTCACCAGGACAGGAATTGTATGAAAATTTCCTGAATAGGGCCAGAGACAGCAAAACTACTACTATCCAGTTTCGGGTAAAGCTACATTTTATAGACATAATATTCCAGCTTTATTAAAACATAAACATGGTTAGTCGCTTTTATCTTTTGGGGACTCCAGCAGATACTTCCTTTCCCTTGAATTTTCTTAATGGTACTCATCCATTAATAAATCATTCATCTGATATTTGACTACAGAAAAAAATAATATCTGCTAAAATTCTGCTTCCCTATAGTCACTTTCCCACCTCCTGCCCAGAGATACAGCCATCCCTGTGTTCCCTTATGAGCATGCTCAGTGTTAGACTGACAATAAAGCCCAGGCTGACCTAGGGTGCTAACCCGTCCTCTCAAAGTCTAAGTTTGGTTGCTCCCAGAATACAGCAAAGTTAAAGTGGTTCTAAAGGCTCAAAATGTACCTCCATACTTTCTGTGCATAAAGGTAGAAAAACATATGGGTGCAGCCCCCCCCTTATGCTTAACTGAGCCCCATTCCAGGTCTCTCTCACCTCACTGGATTGTCGATCACAGCCAGTGAGCCAATGAGGAGAAATTGGGGGGTGGGGCTGAGGTGCGCTTTGTGTGTGAATGGACACAGTTTGGGAGCGAGCCTGCTCAGGTGCTCCCGTAGCAAGAGACTTGCTATTGGGGGGCACTTTGCAGGGGGGAGGAACCAGGACCGCCAGTGGGGGACTCAAAAAGAAGAGGATCGGAGCTGCTCTGTGCAAAACTGCAAATGTATGCAAAATTGCACAGAGCAGGTAAGTTTAACATAAAAATTTTAAAAAATCTTTCCTTTAGAATCACTTTGTAGATTCAAAAATACTTTGTTAATTGGTTCTGCTTTACCACTTGTACTAAGAGAGATGGCCAGTGGCTAACTCAAAGAACAATGAAAATTCAAAGCATTACATTTGAAAACCCGTCCAACTAATCAGTGGCTTTTCCCTTATCTCCAAAGAAACAAGAACAAATATTTTAGAAGCACGGAAGTCAATCACCCAATTGTGGAAGGTCCAGCACACCTGTAATCTTCTCAAGAATAGCAAGATCTTTTACATATGTCATTGCCATTGGGAGACCTACTATCTGCGGAAAGCCTAAAATGACATATTTCTAAGCTAAGGTTCCTGTCATTGTGTAATTTTTCCCTCTTGACATTGTTCTTTTGTATCTCTACCCTCTATTTTTCTATCTTTATTTTCTTCCCATGTCCCACATACATCCTTTATCAGCTTGCATGCTCATTTTTTCTACCTTTGTTCGCTGGCCAGCTTCAACACACCATCTCCACAGCTGTTATTAAAAGGTTCTGTACTGTATATGTTACACTGTGCTGCTGGCATCATTAACGGCACTGCAGTTGCCACAGGCAGTTTAATCGAGTGAATATCAAAGCGAAATGCCCGACATGTCTCCAGCTTGAAAATGAACACAACTGGGCCAAGCAAGAGGAGCTTACAGCCCCCACCTGAACACTGCCGAGGTAAAATCTATCTCCACAATGATATATCTATGCCATTATGGAGCTTCCTGAACTAAGCTCATTTTGAGGAAAGGAATGCCAAGAAATCGTCATTGGAATGACAAATATTCCAAGATTATTCTAATACCCGACTTGAGGCTGCTTCCAGAGATTGAAAAGTCAACCGTGCAAAAGAAAACGGTTTCTCTTTAATTATTTACAACCCGCACGGTGGAGTTTAAGTGTTCCGTGCTCTGTCACACCAAAAGAAACACAGATATTTTATGTACATGGACAAATTATTTTCTAGACTTAGTAATACTGTATTTTCAGAACTCTCCATTCAAGATTTAGATAAACACAGCAATACTGCAAGATTTGTGGTGTTTGTACGAAGCTCAAACGAATGACAAGTACCAAAAGTCATTGTTGGATGAAGCTCTTTTCTGTGAATAACATTGTGTGAGCAAATCAAGTAATTTCCAGGTTAATCACAATTATGTAATTTTCCTATATATTATTTGCTCAACCCACAAAAACATGGCACAGTTTATGCATTTTGGTAGTCAAACTGGTAGTGATTTGGAGTCAATTCACCTAATAGGTATAGGATTATGGCAGTCGATAAAACGTAAAAAATTAGCTTGGAAATGAGTAGCCATCAGGGTCATGCACACGGGATCTTAAATTTATCCTGAGCTACGTTCCTATAATTACAGGTAGAAAAGAACATGACCAATACTACTTTCGTACTTTTTATGAGGACAATCTATCTTTTACCAATAGACTGTTATCAAATCCTAGTACCAAAAGCACACAACTCTTGGCGATAAAAGTGAACTAGTTAGCCTGCAATCTCGACTTTTACTATCGGTAAGAGCCAAGATGTGTCATCAAAAGAATAAGATCATGCAGTGAAAACTAGGTTTGTTAGGCTGTGAAGAACCTTTTGAGATCCCTTCTTTGTGAAAAAAGGAATCCTGATCCATTCCCGTGTGGTGCCATTTTTGCTTAGCCCTTTTCCAGCTGCACTTCCACAAAGGATTTCAAGTGCTTGTGACATCAGAGCGGTTATATTTCATGAGCTCCTGGTCTGTAAGGAAAAGACTCACCTTTCTGGATAAAAGCAAGTCCAAACTCTACTGTCTTCAAAGCATGGACTATAACAGAATGACTACAATCAACACATCTCCACACTTGGGTTCAGGCTTAGGTTTGGTACCAGCCTATGTTTTGGATGCCTGGTGCCACACTGTGGTTCCTTTTGCTGGCCCTGCGTCACTCCAGGGCACAGTAGTGTTGTACAGGGCAATGGAAGTTACCACTAAATGGGCAAGGCTTCTGACAAACGCAGAAGTGTAATGGATGTAATAATTCTACGGGGGATGTAGTGAATAAAGATAGCAGATTTCAGACTCGCCACTCGACAGAGAATTAAGTATCCAGAGACTTCTAGTGCACAAATTTTAAGTGAAAGTGACCCTTTAAAGCCCATGGTGTTGTATTACTGTCTTCCAAAGCCACTTTCTTCATCACTCTGGCAGTCATAGGCTCTCTGATGTCATAACGTACAATGCAGGCCCATCGGTTTTGCATTTTATATCACGACTGCAAAAAGTCTACCCACATCCAGGGAGTGTAAGAAACTAAGAAGAGTGTCAACTGCTGATTAGAGAGAGGAATAAGGTAGGTATTTTTACTTATTCTAATCCTTCTAGACCAGCCTTTTTCAACCTTTTCAACACAGAGGGACCCCTGAAATAACTTTCCAGTCTCCAGGAACCCCTGCTAAAAATGATTATATCTACAACTCATGATACATTAGTGTGATAGACAGTGGGAAGAACGCTCATTACACTTGTGGTTATTAAGAAGAATTACCCCCTTATAGATAGCCAAAAAGATCAATGATGACAGTGGGAATGTATCTGGGAGGCAAAAACTGCTCATTGCTCAAGG
Source organism: Lithobates clamitans (assembly GCA_037952925.1). Lineage (NCBI taxonomy): Eukaryota > Metazoa > Chordata > Amphibia > Anura > Ranidae > Lithobates > Lithobates clamitans. Next base: position 3,369,258 of record JBBGZY010000544.1, read on the forward strand.
AACCCCTAGTAACCTCTGAAGGAACACTAGGGTTTCATGGATTCCTGATTGAGAAACAATGCTCTAGACCAGGAATCTCCAAACTATGGCCCTCCAGCTATTACGGAACTACATACACATCCTGTGAGGCATTGTAAAAATCTGACATTAACAGACATGACTAGGCATGATGGGAATTGTAGTTCCTGAACAACTGGAGGGCCATAGTTTGGAGACCCCTTCTCTAGACAATACAATAATTTAACCCATGCAGTGGGGTGGGGAGGACTGCATGGTTACATATAACACCAGCCCAGTATTTAGATTTAAGGCAATTCAAGTATAAGCAACATTTTTTTTTTGCTCAGTTCAAACAACCTTGCCCATGACCATATAATTTGAGCACTATCCTATTAGAATTGGATAGAATGGCTGGGTAGTGATGATGAATATTGGTTTGACCAAGAAAATACCTCATTCTGCTGTGCAGGTTTTGAATTGGCATGCTGTAAGTAATTGCATATTCCATGAGAAAATTTGTGCTCACATCTTTTCATTCTGTAGGCCAGACTTGAACAAAATGTCTTAAGAATGTCATTTTGCAATCATTTACTTTACCAGATAAGACCTACTAAATTAAGGACAGTTTGTGCATCATTTTCTTCGTTCATATTCCTGCAACAATTTGCTTTCTTTTATATATTTATCATCTAGCTGGCTGAGTTACTTTCCGCTGCTGCGCGAGGACCTCAAATTCATCTGGAATGATAAGTCTCAGGTCGCGTTCCTGCTGCCTTCCGACTGACAGCCTCAGGTAAGACATTATGCAGACAGAATAAGAATCACCAGGAGTTAAAAACGCGGTTTGCCGCAAGCTCCGCACCTCCATAGGAATATCAGTCTGCTATAAACCTCATCTATCAGAACGAGAAACTGTGTCGATAGCCAAACATCATCTGAGTGGTAGGGAAACAAATATGACATAAAAACACTATATGCACATCAGTGCAATTCAATTAAATGGAAAAAAAAGCCACTGGATGAACCTAAAATAAAAACAGTACATCACTTTATTTGAAGAGGGATTAGGGGGGAGTGGGAACAAAGCAATGAGATTTTCTGCTTAATTAAATTTTCTGTTTTCCGTAAAAAAAAAATGTAATTTCAGCAGATTTATGCTCCCTTTGCAACTTTTGCTAAATCTGTGCTTCACAAAATGTAACAACTTGCAAAAGATGGGCACTGGCTGACTTAGTTTATTAGGAGGTGCTGGATATGACATATTATAACTCAGTACTGTGTTTCTCTTTGTCACGCCTTAATATAAAGTATAGGAAAACCCATCAATAAAACTTCTGTTATTTGCTCCCTTTTGATCTTTTAACCAGTTCGGCTCTAGAGCACATTTTAAAAATTTTGTGCACACAGGTAAAAATCTTAATTTTTGGCAATAAAATTACTTAAACCCCCAGACCATTATATATAAGCAGAGGCCCTGTAGAATAAAAAGATGATAGTTGCAATTTTTTTATATCACTTGATATTTGCGCGGTTTATTAAATGCTAATTTTCAGGAAAAAATATTATAAAATGTATTTTAGTTCAAACATACACAATATAATACCTATTTTTGGTAAAATATAACAGATGCACAGTGGTTTAGTGGGTAACACTCTTGCCTACTGCTAGCACTCTTGCCTAGCAAATCCCAACCACGACACTACCTGCCTGGAGTTTGCATGTTCTCCCTGTGCCTTTGTGGGTTTCCTCCGGGTACTCTGGTTTCCTCCCACACTCCAAAGACATTCTAGTAGGTTAATTGGCCTAATTGGTTAATTGCTTCTGTCCAAAATAAATTGGCCCTAGTATAAGAATGTGAGTTGGGGACCTTGGATTGTGGGCTCCTTGAGGGTAGGGTGCGATGTATGTGTGGAGCGCAACGTGACGTGACAATATGGGTACCTTAGATAAAAAAAAAAATAATAATAATAGATGAGCTTCTTAATGAGATGAGGTTGTGTCGAATAAATAGATACCAAACATGCCAAGTCGTAAAATTGTTTGCGCCTGTTATGTCACAAAAACAAATACAGTACCGAAAAATCTCCATAGGTTTTATAGTCTTTAAAGCTCATCAGTTTACAGTTAACCAGGAAATCTTGTGCTAGAATTACTGCTCTCACTCTGACGTTTGCAGCAATATATCACACATGTGGTGTAACTGTAGTTTACATATACAGTATCTCACAAAAGTGAGTACACCCCTAACATTTTTGTAAATCTTTTCTTCTATCTTTTCATGTGACAACACTGAAGAAATGACACTTGACAATCACAATGTAAAGTAGTGAATGTACAGCTTGTACAGCAGTGTAAATGTGCTGTCCCCTCAAAATAACTCAACACACAGCCACTAATGATTAAACCACTGGCAACAAAAGTGAGTACACCCCTAAGTAAAAATGTCCAAACTGACCCCAAAGTGTCAATATTTTGTGTGGCAACCATTAGTTTCCAGCACTGCCTTAACCCTCTTGGGCATGGAGTTCACTAGAGCTTCACAGGTTGCCACTGTAGTCCTCTTCCACTCCTCCATGACGACATCACAGAGCTAGTAGACGTTAGAGACCTTGCGCTCCTCCACCTTCTCTTTGTGGATGCCCCACAGATGCTCAATAGGGTTTAGGTCTGGAGACATGCTTGGCCAGTCCATCACCTTTACCCTCAGCTTCTTTAGTAAGACAGTGGTCATCTTGGAGGTGTGTTTGGGGTCATTATCATGTTGGAATACTGCCCTGTGCCCCAGTCTCCAAAGGGAGGGGATCATGCTCTGCTTCAGTATGTCACAATACATGTTGGCATTCATGGTTCCCTCAATGAACTGTAGCTCCCCAGTGCCGGCAGCACTCATGCAGCCCCAGACCATGACACTCCCACCACCATACTTGACTGTAGGCAAGACACACTTGTCTTTGTACTCCTCACCTGGTTTCCGCCACACACGCTTTACACCATCTGAACCAAATAAATTTATCTTGGTCCCTCTTTCCTATTTCAGCTATGCACTTTGTGTTCTCTCTTCCCTACCTCTAAAACTTTTGAAGTATGTGAACACATTTCCTGTCCTTGGGTGGCAACACTGCTCCTCAATGGATACAGTACAGTGAGTGAGAGTTGTCACCCTACGACAGGAAGTGTGTTTAGTGGCAGAATCGCCAGGTGAAAATATTTTTAAAAAAGAAAATGAATGCAGCCACTACATTTAAGCACTGGTAGGCCGTATTACACTACATTTTTATCTTGGGTTTATATACACTTTAATTATGTAAAGCAGGCATCCAATTGTGCTTACGCATACTTTCATCCTCTTGTAAAACCTGGAAAACCCCTGAACCAAAGCACCCGCTATATGCAAATCTCAACTTTTCAGTTGAGTCAGGATTTGGCAGTCTTTCCATATTTCTACATGTAAACAGATCAGTATATTATTCAGAGGGGTTGTTTCGGCTGTTTGTACAGCCCCGTCTGTCTGGACTCCACATCTACTGTGCTTAGGGATTTGTCTGAGCGGTGTAGCTGAGGAGTCTTGACAAAGAAGGCTGTACAAACAGCTAAAAAAGCCTCTCAGCTAAACCAAGCAAGGAACTGCAGGAAGGCTCTTAGGGATGGGAAAATACAGGCAATTAGTTGTGGAGACTAAAAGCTATATTGTTTACATTAGCATATTGCTTCCAAAAAATGCTTATGCAATACTTACAAGATTGTAACTAAATATTAAAGGGCCCCAGAGCAAAATGTTGATGCCCCCAAAGTCAGCAACCTTTCTCTGTGAAGCCCAGAATTTTGTATTGGTGATCAGTGGCCTATACTGCACATCTATTATGAGCCCCCTTTACCATATTCCTACTACATAGTAGATAGTTACATAGTAGATAAGGTTGAATAAAGACAATAGTCCATCCAGTTCAACCTGTGTATGTGTACGTGTGTCAGTGTCTATAGTTATTTCCCATATCCCTGTACGTTGTGCTCTTTAAAGCGGAGTTCCACCCAAAAATGGAACTTCTGTTTTAAGTGCTGGTGACCCCCTGACATGCCACATTTGGCATGTCATTTTTTTGGGGGGGAGAGCGGGTACCCTGTTTTTACAGGCACCCAGCTCCCACTTCCTCCCCTGGTGCACCGGCATCGGAAGGAAGGTCACCTCTTCCCCCTCCTTTCCTGCAATCCTCCGGGACACGTCACAGGTCCCAGAAGATTGCCCGGCCATTCACAGTGCACGCCCAGCTGTGAAGCCACAGCCGGGCGCCCACAGTTAGAATTCCGGCACCTGGGAGAGTCCTTTAAACACCTTTAATAATAGTCCTTTAAACACTGGCGACCAGTGATTTCTATAGAGACCATAGTAATATTTGTTAAAGTAGGCAAACTTTTTTTTGTAATTTTGGATAGAGTAAGGGAAGGTTATAATCCCTGCAAAAAAAAAATAAATAATAATAATTTGGCATCTGTGTCCCACTGTGGAAATTTACCTTCACTTCCTTTCCCACAGCTAAACAGGAAGTGGGAAGAAATCCCTGCAAAATAGGGGAATCCATCGGGAACCCCAAGGTCACTGGAACTATTGTCCCCACTGGAAGATTTCCCCTCTATTACTTTTCTGTGGATAACTCCAAATTAGGGATTTTCTTTTACTTTCACTTTCAATAATAATGGGAAAAAGGGACAAATCGGGTGAATCTACATAACAGGGGCACAGACAGCAATAATAACAAAAAAGGTGTTCTAATCCATCTCCACCTCTTTTCAAAACGAAAAAAAAAAAAAAAGCCTTTAGTTATACTTTAATATTGACAGCCTATGTCTATAACCGGTGAAATTCATAACATGCCTCGCAAATCTGCTTGAATGCCTCAAAATCCATACTGGCTGTGCTTTCTTCTTGGTATGGTTCCCACAGCTGCTTGTGTCAGTCGGAACTAAGCTAGCTTGGCTGATGGATCAATGCACAGTCCTTTATTTTTCAAAGCCAGATTAGATTTTTTGTAAAACGTGGCAAGAGGTTAATAGCAAAGGTGGTGAGTTTTTTTTTTAATTGAAAACCCTTTTTTGGAGACCTCAAGAGGGCATCTGTGACCCCAAAGCTGCTGCATGAACTTGGCTCTCATCTCTGTCATCAGCAATTAGATGGTGTCCAAAGACTTCCGGCCTCAAAGGGATTTGTGTTTGGAAGCATCTTATGAGGTTTCAGCTCTGAACTTCTTTGTTCCAAGTTGTCCCATAGCTAAGCTCCTATAGCTCAGAATGTACTTATGTTGTGCAAATCTGCTAAGTGGCTATCTCTTAGCAGAACCATTTCAATTTTGTATGCAATATGCATAACATTACTGCCTTGGGCTATAACTTTGCATATTTCACTTGGAGGTTTAATTATAATACAGAAAGAAAGTCAAACTGAAATCGTTAGGGGGTGCCAAATCTGGAAGTAAGACAATGGTAGATCATCACTCATCCACCCAAAAAAAGCACAGGTGGCCTCTGAAAAATGGAAGTCTGCATGTTAATATGATCGAGTCTCATCATGCCTCCCTTCATCACTGCTCCACTTATCTCCTCTACGTGACGTCAACAATAACTTGCAACGATCGCACACACACACACAAGCACCGGCTGTTACATCCATCACTTGTGTTCTCTAGCGCTTGAAGTGAGCTCGTTTTTACATCAAAGAGAGACGGATAAGGCAGACCAGACTCAACACTGTCTACGAGCCTATGAAATATTTCTGCCGTAGCGCTGACTTTTATCAAAGAGAAGTAGAAGTCCATTAAACGGAATCAGGGTCTTTTCATCTTGCTCCTCTCCAACCAGTGTCACATGGCAAGACGTGCGTCAGGCCCCCTTCCGTCCCGCTGCAGAGATCATGTATTCTTAGCAGAGAGCACATGGCAATAGAAAATGTGTTGGTGCATTTGTTGTGGTCAATAAAGCTGTCTTGAAATGCGGAATAACAAGACGTTTCTCAAGCTGTTGGCAGGCCACGCAACTAATCCCAGCTTGGAGAGTGTCATGCATTGCTTGTGTCACTGTCCTATTGATCTCCCATCTGGACCACTTCTATTTATAACCCTTACCAGTCTGCTCATCACCCTCCCTTCCCTGGTGTATACCTGTCAGCTTCTCTTCTTCTCCTGTCCTCTCAGCACAACTTAATCGGACTACAACAAAGTCCATCAGATCTGCACTGGATCCATTCATAAATACTAGCCTGAATTATGGCCTGGAAAGCTGAATAGAGATACCAGGGCTTGGTGTATTCTGGGTAATCAACTTTAAAGGAAGTCTGGATGATCATAGATAGACTATACACACGTATGTATTTATAACAGGGAGGTTGCGTTTGCGAACAGTGCTAACAAGACAGCAATCGCACCTAGACGGTGAAGGTATTTATCAATGAAGATAGACAGACTTCACCTATTTCATATGTCAAAAAGCCTAAAATAAATGCACGCACGGTCTTAAAATATTGCTCATACATTTTAATTTGCAGTGTCAGCAAAAACACGCTATAAAAATAGCAATCTAAGTTAAAAAAAAAAATACTCTGCTTGCTGCAAAAAAACTATCAAGTATCATTAGTTTGGGCAGCTGGATTTACTAGAGGCTGTTAAATGTATTATTAAATGTAACATATTCATACTTACATGTCATTTTCTTAAAGAGCCACTGTCAACTTGCCCATCCATTCAGGGCAAAGTGACAGCGTTGTCGAAACCACTCCCGACCACCGACCCACTGGTACCACTACAGTGATCCTCCACTGATCCAGTCTCTGGTCCCTCTAGATCGGACGTTGTTTTTTCTGCTGGGACAGTTACATAATTCTCCATATCATGTGATAGCTCTTGAGCTTATTGTTTGGCTGTTGGGCCTGTGTACTTAATCACGGAAGTAAGGCACAAGTGTTCACCCATACCAAGAAGCACATAGTATGCTGCTCCAGCTGTGTCTGATGATAGAGTGGCGAGGGGCCGCTGAAAAGGTGTCGTGGGTTTTGGGGCTGCTTTACACAGATACCTACTTTGCCCTGAATGGGAAAGGTGACAGAGTCTTTTTAACCTGGGGGTGCTGCTAACATGCATATTAGCTAATTTTTTGTGTACAGACAATAATGTATTGCCTGTTTTAAGATATAGTGGCAGCCATGCTACCTGTAGGACCACCCTAACAATTTCATCATCAATCCTGATAATGAAACACATGAAGAAAAGCTACAGTGCCTTGAAAAAGCATTCACACTCCTTGAAATTTTCCAAACCAGCAACAACAGACATATAACTCTTAAAATAGGAACTCTACTTAGAGCTATTTAAAGCCAAATGAACCAAATAATGCACAGTGTCTTAAAAGAAATATTCATACCCCTTGAAATTTTCCACATTTTGTCATGTTACAACCAAAAAACGTAAATGTATTTTATTGGGATTTTATGTGATAGACCAACACAAAGTGGCACATAATTGTGAAGTGGTAGGAAAGTGAAAAATGGTTTTCAAAATGGTTTTAGAAATAAATATAGAAATTTAGAAATAAATATAAGTGTGGCCCCCATGGCTTCTCACAAACTGCAAATGGGACTTCTTATGGCTTTCTTTCAACAGTGGCTTTCTTCTTGCCACTCTTCCATAAAGGCCAGATTTGTGGAGTGCACAACTAATAGTTATCCTGTGGACAGATTCTCCCACCTGAGCTGTGGATCTCTGCAGCTTCTCCAGAGTTACCATGGGCCTCTTGGCTGCTTCTCTGATGAATGCCCTCCTTGCCCGGCCTGTCAGTTTAGGTGGACGGCCATGTCTTGCTAGGTTTGCAGTTGTGCCATACTCTTTCCATTTGAAATGATGGATTAAACAGTGCCCCGTGAGATGTTCTAAGCATGGGAATTTTTTTTTTATAACCTAACCCTGTTTTAAATTTCTCCACAACTTTAGCCCTGACCTGTCTGGTGTGTTCCTTGGCCTTTATGATGCGGTATGTTTACTAAGGTTCTCTAACAAACCTCTGAGGGCTTCACAGAACAGGTGTATTTATACTGAGATTAAATTACACAGAGGTGGACTCTATTTACTAATTAGGTGACTTCTGAAGTAAATTGGTTCCACTAGATTTTACTTAGGGGTATCAGAGTAAAGGGGGCTAAATACAAATGAACGTCACACTCTGATATTTATTTGTAAAAAAAATTGAAAACTAGTTATGTTTTTCCTTCCACTTCACAATTATGTGCCACTTTGTGTTGGTCTATCACATAAAATCCCAATAAAATGCATTTACGTTTTTTGCTGCAACATGACAAAATTTGGAAAATTTCAAGGGGTATGAATACTTTAAGGCACTGTACGTTACTTGGTCCATTCAGCTATAAATAGTTCTTAGTAGAGTTCCTTTTTAAGAGTTTTATGTTTTTTGTTGTTTTTTAAATACATTGACATATAATGGTCTTTATTATATTTATTCACTTGACTTAAATCAGAACTTTTTTATAGCAGAATTTAACTAGCCTTAACAACAAATGTCTTACTTTTTCCCTCGCCCCTCCCTCTTACACAAATGCTAAAATATTTTATTCTGTTTTAACCCTTTTGTTTTGTTTCTTGTTCTGTTTGTGGTACAAGGCAGCAATTCTGGGCCTAGGCTGGGCCCCATTGCTTCCTAAGATTGCTATGTCATAGCTATCCTAGGGGACAGTGTGTTTACTAAGCCGCTAGTGCAGATGCTCCTTCAGTCTCTGCTAGCTCCCAAATGCCTGGAAGAGATGGTGGCGCATCTGCGCACATGCCGATTTCTTTAAAAATAGCGGCAAGGAAAATGAGGCAGGGGGCAGGTTACTTAGGAGCGGTTAAATTCTGCTTTAACATATCATAAGCATTATAAAAAACAACATTTTGTAGTTTTGTATATATATTTAAACCATTAAGAGATACTGTATCCATGTGGCTTGAATAGATTTGCAGTATCTTCAAATGAACATGTTTCGCCACTCATTGACTTCTTCAGGGGATTTTAGAGTACTACATAGTAATGCCACTAAAAGCAAAACGATTTCAAGGATACTGTTTTTGTACTTGTTTTTGCTTCTTGTATTGTACTTTGTTTTATTACCAAAATTCAATAAATAGAATAAAAAAAAATAAAAAAATAATAGAGACATGAAATTGGAAGTCACCAGCACCCCAAGGATGCATTACCTTGTAAGGTCCCATTCATCGGGGCCACTGTGACAAATGACAAACAAACTTAGAGAAGGTAAAAACTAGTTCCCAGGATGATCTTGGGCATTATAGCACAGTTTACTATTTATTGAATTCTGTGAAGCCCCATCTTAACAAGTGGGAAATGTAAAAGTTACAAAGATACATTCTTAATGTTTATTGTCATAAGTTTGGCATATATTATATGCATGGGTTTGATTTTCCCCTGGTACTGACAAGTTTGATATAGCTTTGGTGGCTGTCATTTAACATGGGGATTAGATTAAAAATAGATGTCTTTTTCAGGAAACATCTGTAACTGTGCTTTCAGAGTCTTCTCTACCCATATGTCACACACTGAATACCAAGAGTGGTTTAAAAAAAATTGCAAATGTACCAGCAAATCTTAAAGCCTGTTTAGACTGATAAACAGAAGCAGAACTCCAGGCAAATTTAACAAAACACCCTTCAATCCATTTATATATCCATTACAAAATCAACACACATTTTTTACAATTCTGTAGTGCTAACTTCCAGACACTTGTCCTTAAAGCTCCACTCTGGTGAAAAAAATATTTTTTGACCAGCCCTTCCACCCACCTCTAACCAATCTTACCAGGTTCGGCTTCATAAGGTAAGCGGGAAAAATAGCCTAAGTCCCCCATCTAGGTCCCTTGTCACTGCTGGTTCTGGGTCGGGGGACCCCTGAGATCATTGGTCCCTTGCTGCCCCCCCCCCCCGTGACGACATTATCCTGTTCTCTCTTGTGAGAGAACCCTGCTGCAGCCTATCCAATAGGAAGTATCTACGTCAGATAGACATTGACGTGGACACAGAAGAACCCAAAACAGGAAGAAACCAAAAGTGGAGAACATTTGTGACCAGATTGTCAAATGACCAACCCTACAGTTAGTTAAGGGCTTTTAGATAAGGTTATAGTTTTTGTTTAACATAACAAGGGGGTGGGGAGTGGTAGTAGGGGGATAGGATTTTAGCCTTGAGTGTGGTTTTAAATTACCTTTCCGGAATGACCTGCAAGGCAGAAATAAGGAAAATGCAGGACTGCTTGGGGAAGGGTCTAACCATGATGGGAGACACTGTTTTTTTGATTTTACTGTACTTTGGTTTTAGATTAGACATTAGAAGCCTTAGATCTCTACAATATATATATATATATATATTTTTTTTTTTTTATTTTTTTTTTTATTTTTTTTTTTTAATTATACACCATAGAAGTGTTGGTGCAAACCTCAGAAGAGAAAGAATGGGACAGTCAATATTCTGGATGGTGGATCGGAAAGCCATATAATGCAATGAACTTGATAAATTCATAGCAACATGAAAACTTCTGGTCATTTATGGGCAACACCACACAAATCATGGTGTCGCTCAGCTACCTCCCCCGACCCCCATCTACCTCTTGTGATTGGTAAACAATTGCTTTGTGCCCTGATGTGTCATAGATGTAAAAAGTACAAGAGGACTGAGTGACACCATTTTGATTTACGAAAACTGGAGAGTGCAAAATCAGGGGCAGCTCTGCATAGAAACCAATCAGCTTCCAAGTTTTATGTCAAATCTTAATTGAACAAGCTGAAGGTAGAAGCTGACTGGCTACCATGATCAGCTGCACCAGATTTTTCATTTTCCAGTTTTAGGAAAATAACCCCCATGAGCTGCATGTTGTCGCTGTAAAATGACTGGTAGTTTGTAGTGCTGATTGTTGGGCAACTAGAGAGCAGGCATAAGTCAAACATGGTGCTATACATTTATCAATGTACAGGCGTTATATAGCTGTTTGATGGTCATAGAGTAATTCTAGTGTGAACTTTCACTTTAATATGAACCTGTACTTTGTCCCTGTAGGGCAATGCACCAGGTGTGCGTTCTTGCCTGGTTCTCCAGCACCATATCACTCCTCTTCTACTTGGAGAGAAGGTACCCAGTATACTGTGGAACCTTGGTTTACGAGTAACGCGGTTAACAAGCGTTTTGAAAGACAAGCAACTTTTTTTTTTAAGTTCTGACTCGGTTTGCGAGCAGAATTCAAGCTAATGGGGTGTGCAGTACCGCATTAAGCCAGAGGTGCGGAACGGTTCGGAGCCATTCGGAAATACTCGGAACCACTCAGAAATACTCCATTCCCGAGTGTTTCCGAGGCTTTCAGAGTTCAGCAGAGCTGTCCCCGAGTATTTCCAAGGCTCCCCAGCACCCCCCCATCTCTGGCCACATGCGGTATTGCATGTAATAGAAGTGAATGCGGAACGAGTTATCTTCGTTTCCATTGACTTCTATGGGGAAAGTCGCTTTGATATGCGAGTGCTTTGAATTACAAGCATTCTTCTGGAATGGACTATGTTCATAATCCAAGGTTCCACTGTATCTGGGTATGGGGGAGCATGTGGCAAATAACAGCAATCACTCCTAAAGCTGACCCCAGCCAAAACTTTTTTGTGGTTTGGATGGCAAAGGGATAGTAGACACCCAAGAGTGGGAAGGGGAGGGGGACTATTACTTCCTGTTTATCTGACAGACAGGAAGTGATGAAAAACTTGCAAATGATTGGTGACACAAACAGCAATAACAGATGACTGATGGAGATCAGCTGGTGAGTGCATTACTCTGAATGGTCTGAATGGGCAACACCTACCACAGAAATTGGCAATTCCAACCCTTCCAACCCTTCATTGAAAAAAAAAAGAAAAAAGAAATCTAGGCTTCAAAGATAAAATGAAATATCCATGCCTAGCTATAACGGTAAGAATATTGAACGAACTCTAGAACTGATATCTGCCAGTCAGCCCAGATAAAAATAGTTTCCAGGCTGACCTAGAATCTCTGAATGCAGGTGCTCATGATCAATACCCCAGAGGAAGTCCAGATGGTGAAATACATCTCATCATAAGCTATGCCGACTATAGAGAAGGGCCAGATTGAATTTCGCAGATGAGCAGTGTTTGATGCTTGTATCGCTCACTGTCACCGAGCAATCAATGCAGCTGACATATATCATGGTGTCAATTTTCCATAGCATTAGCAAAGAACATGATGTCACTGCGATACACTTAATTGAAAATTGAAAGATTGAGATTGGGAGCATCTGTTTTTGTTTTTTTTTTTGTTAGGAAACGTGTACTAAATGTATAAAACTAATAACTAAAGTAGATCAAAATTCTAACTAGAGCACATTTTGTTTGTATTGTGTATCACATATTAGATTTTTTTTTATTTTTCAATATATAAAATATTGTTTTTTACTTTTCCTTATTCATTTTGCATCTCACTGATACTGATCTCCTTCATCGTGACAATGGTGGAGCATGGCTGCACAATGCGTGACAGCACAGCTGCTTGTAGTCTCCATTAGGAGTGTATGTGACAGGGTGACTACGCGGGAGCACCACTTGGAGACATCTGTCACCCCATAACAGTAAGTGCCTGAACAAGAACTTTTATGGCAGACACACCAGTTATTCTTTTTACTAGAAGCTGTATCTTTTAACCCCTTAAAGGACAAAGGTTAAAATAAATCTTAAATGACTGAAACCAGTTTTGCAATGTTGGCATGTGTTAGTAAAATTGTACATATTTTTGCAACTACTTAGTGTATCCAGGTGAATCGTACTGTACCTTCATTTGGTATTAAATGTAATGGTTTTTCTTGTTTTTTTTTTTTTTTGTTTTTTTTAATTATTAAAGGAAAACTGGCCCAAAAGAGTAAAAAGATTTTTTTTTTTAACTTTAGCTGAATATTTCTAACTATTACTATAACCCACCCCCAAAGAACAGCTCAAAATAAATTCTTCCACTCCTGATGATCACAGTGATACCCTAGTTGGCTACACTATTTGTTGTTTGTACCAGCAGGAGGGCCCAGAAACCAGTGTGCATTTTGCTATTTTTCTTTTATCTTACCTAAACACAGACACTAAACAAAAAATATATATTTTTTTTTAATTCTAAAATCTAAAACGAGCTGACTCTAACCTTGATCCTAACCCTTACGCTGATCAAGGTCACACCTTTACCTTGCTATTTTACCTTTATTTAATCTACATATTTATTGTTTTACATATTTATTTTTGCACAGCTTTTATTTTCCTACATTCTTCTCCTCTAGGAAGGAGAAAAAGAAACAGTGTATAATTTTCTCCATTCAAAAGGAGGAAGATTACAGGGGCAGGCAGTACAAGTATTGCCGCGTACACACGATCGGAATTTCGGCCCGCAAAAGACCGGCGAGATTTTTTCGTCGGAAAATGTGACCGTGTGTATGCTCCATCGGTCTTTTGCTTGGCGAATTCCAGCCAGCAAAAGATTGAGAGCCTGTTCTAAATTTTCGGTCGGGAAAAGTTCCTATCCGAAAACGCGATCGTCTGTGGCAATTCCGACACGCAAAATCCCTACGCATACTTGGAAACATTGAACGTCATTTTCTCGGCTTGTCGTAGTGTTGTACGTCACAGCGTTCTTGGCGGTCGTAATTTCAGCGAACTTTTGCGTGACCGTGTGTATGCAAGGCAAACTTGAGCAGAATCCCGCTGGAAAAGCCGTCATATCTTTTTCCAACGAGAAAAACGATCGTGTGTACGCGGCATAACAGATCTCTGTGATAGCCAGTATTTCTGCATATTTTCTGCCATGTTTAGATTTTTTGCCCTCTTTCCAGCAAGACTGTATACAGGTCCACTTCATGTACACATTTAGACTTAGGATTGCTTAAAGGGAGACTTCACAATGCCTCCTCACCTTATTTATTTTGCTGGGTAATCCACAAACATTGCCAGTGATTCAGTAATATTCTGTAGGGATACTCTGCACCTCTGCTGCACACTGGGTCAAGTGCCACCATCTTGAAGCCATTATTTCTTTATTCCATAGGACCAACCTAGGCTCTCGCTTTTATTCCCCCAACAGCAGAACCCTATTAGTAGGTGTACCTCAGGTTTGTTCCTGGGTGCTGTAAAGGTCAAAAAACGAGGTGGCGGCATTTTCCATTCTTCAGTCCTTCCGTGGTTGGAGGAATGATTGTATTGGTTCTACTAACATACACTCTTTACTCATAATTAAGGTAAACGTTTTGCCTTATTTATCACTATACACTCTATAGGATTATTTAATTTTTTAAAAATATAACGCCAAATTACATGAGCAAGTTTTAATTTATCCTCTCTCTTTGGCTACAAAATGTTTCTCCATCCCTTTTAAATCCTGGTTTCAATCTATGCATCCTAAATCAATGTTTTATGAATTCAAGCATCCGGTAGGCATTCTTTTCAGTTCATCACTATTTTGTACAAAATGTACATAGATATATGACTATTTTCTCAACAAAATTTCTGTAAAATATATACCGTATATACGCGAGTATAAATCGATCCGAACATAAGCCGAGGCACTTACTTTTACCACAAAAAACTGGGAAAACTTACTCAAGTATAAGCCGAGGGTGAGAAATGCAGCTTCCCTCCCACACTTTATGTGGATATCAAAGTGTCCCTGGAAATTGGCCTGTATACCATTTATAATATGCTGGGATATATAGAACAGTGTCCCTGACTGGTATCCAAGCCTGGTGCCATGCAGGGAATGCTCAGATATATAGCACAGTGTCCCTGGAAATTACTGGTATGTCAGTCCAGTGTCACATATGATATCCTGGAATACGTGGCACAGTTTCCCTGGAAATGCCCCGTATGCCAGTCTAGTGCCGTTCATGTCATACTAGGATATATACTAGGATATATAGCACAGTGTTCCTGGAAATGCTCTGTATGCCAGTGTCTAAAGCTTACCAGTTCCTGATGTCCCACTGTGTCAGATCGCCGTGCAGCTGCAGTAACGATGTCCCGCCTCCTATGACACACGGCACAATGATTCCTAGCATTGGTTCACTGTGCCGTCTATCACAAGAGGAGGCGGGACATGCACGGTGCTGCACGGCGATCTGACACAGCATGGGAGGGAGGGGAAACTCACAGGGGCACCAGGCTAATTCACGAGCATCACCCAGCGGCGCGGCCCAGCCACTTTTTCTTCTCAATCTTGGACATTTTTTCACTCACTCGAGTATAAGCCGAGGTGGGTTTTTTCAGCCAAAAAAATAGTCTGAAAAACTCCGCTTATACTAGAGTATATACGGTATATATTATATTATAATTATAACATGCAATGTGATTTTATTCATGGCAATTTTAAGCATATCCATTTACAATTGTTGTTTCTTTTATAGTATATAATACTTCATGCGACACTTCTCAAAAAAAACTCCTGAAGAAGCTCTTGTGAGCGAAACATGTAGAGTAAGAAGTGGTTGTATATGTCCTAAGAAATAATACCTGATTTTTGTAAATGTTTACTGCGATTTTAAAGAATTGTTTAAATAAAATTGATATTTTTTCAATTTGTTTGCTTTTCTTGGTACCTTAAAAGCCCTGCCTGCCCCTTTTTCCTTTTTCTCTTATATAAATGGGATGTGGTACCGTATTCTAATCTCTTGTCACCCAGCACCATAATATATACTTGATCCATGACGTCATCAGTAGGCTGGCTGTCTCCTCTGGGCTTGTGCATGCGCCATGTCATCAGGCACCAGGCTGCAAGTACCAGGAGGAGACAGCTGGCCCCCTGATGATGCGCCATGGTGTATGTGCGGAACCATACCCCTTGGTCTCCTGATATGCATGATGCCGGCATCTCATGATTCTACAGGCAAAGTGACACGTTATTCTCGCCAAAGTGAGAACCTAGGAAGCATGGAGAGAAATTCCCCCAAAAATGTGACTACAACAATGAATAAAAATGGCAATTTGCAATTTTCAGAGAAGAGGGATGTGAGATGAGATGGTGGAAAGTGGCCGGAGAAGGAGGTGGTCAGTTTTAAAGCACAAGACTGCTAACACTTTTGTAGCTTCTGTTCTTGAGGATCTAAAAATGTTATGTCTGTCAGCCTTTTAAAGCCATAAAATGATGCAGCTCTGGCTCTTGGTATACAGAATGTAATGACAAAGTCATTCAGAGAATCTGTCACTTACAAAAAATGCCAATCTACATGCAAAAATCCTTAAAAAAAAAAAAAAAAGGCTAGCCTAGAGCAGCTATAAAACAGGATACCAAGAGAATCAGACGCCTATGTACTGCAAACAAGGATGCCCTCCACTTACCAAAAGATCTGCAGCTGACTTTTTATGCATTTGCACTACCTACAATGCTGAACGGCCCATGGTGATGGTTTTCCAAACACCTAGGATAGAGTTATCATTGTACTTGTTACACACACCCTAGTAGTGGTCAGGTTTAATATTCGTAGGTCAGAGCAGCAAAAGGGGAATATATGAATTTTAGTAAACCTACAACAGTAAAATTAGTCTGTATATACAATAAAGCATGCTTGTTATACACACTGTGGAACCTAAGGGGTTAATCCTCTGCATTGTATAAAAAGGCTGTTCAATCCTGCCTTCTCTGACCCTCCCCCTTCTTTTACTGTCCACAATCCATCTGCTGATAGAACAGCGCCTTGGGGCACTCTGCACATGCTCAGTTTGATGAGTATTGCTAGTGAGTTTTTTTTTTTTTGGGGGGGGGGGGTGCATGTGATATGCACAGGGCCAATCAGCACTGTCCAGACAGGAAGTCAGGGGACATGAAGCCTCCTAGAACAGTCAGGGGAGAATGAAAACTCCTAATACGAGCTTTAACCAGTGCTCAGCTGGACACTGATAGATGTTACAAGACTGCGATATACTGCTGATGAAGAAAAGGTATTTAGCAGTTTATATTTACTAAAATAATTGAATGTCCATGTTTTTTTTTGTACTGTGGGAGACCAGATATAGTGAACGCAGGGTCCTGGGTTTAGTAACCCTTTAAAGAGGAACTGCAGTCTGCTCACATCATTTGTAATAAAAACATCTTTGTGTGATTCTGTACTTGCCAAATATGCTGCAGAAATCTCCCTCCACTGAGTCTGGCTGCAACCATTTTAACTGTGGGCAGCTGAAGCTGCTGCCTGTTCACTTCCTGGATTTACACAGACACACACCTCCAGCTCTGTAGATCTCATTGGCCCTCTTATGACTCATCCCCCCTCCCTTCCTGGAAAACTCTTACGAGAGCTGTGCATGATGCCATAAGCTTAGGTTTTTTTTACCAGACAGGAAGTGGGCTGTATAAGGTATTTACTGGCAGAAAAAATGTTTTACTATCCAAAGTTAAAACAACAAGGGCAGAAGATTTAATGGGTGGAAAGATTTAAAAATGGATGAAGGTCTGCTTTAAGCTTTGATCTTACGATTGATCTGTCCCACATCTCTGCTCCTGTTTTGCAGTGAGTCGTTAAATCGGTGGGATTAGTAATAGTTCCACTTTAACCACTTGCCAACCGCTGCACGCCTATATACGTCGGCACAATGGCAGCGGTGGGCAAATAGGCATACCTGTACGTCCTCTTTAATTAGCGGGGCTAGCGGGCGCGCACGCACATTGTGACCGTGCCCGTGGGGGTCCGCCTTTCTCCCGGCGATCGTGTCATGGAGCCACAGAACGGGGAAGTGCCTATGTAAACAAGGCATTAACCCGTTCTGCCTCGTGACATGACAGAGATCACTGCTCTCTGTCATTGAGAGCAGTGATCGCTGTCATGTGAGTTGAAGCCCATCCCTCCCACAGTTAGAATCACTCCCTAGGACACACTTAACCCCTGGATCACCCCTAGTGTTAACCCCTTCCCTGCCAGTGTCATTTACACAGTAATCAGTGCATTTTTATAGCACTGATCGCTGTATAAATGACAATGGTCCTAAAATAGTGTCAAAAGTGTCCGATGTGTCTGCCATAATGTTGCAGGCAAGATAAAAATTGCAAATCGCCGCCATTACTAGTAAAAAAAATTAATAATAAAAATGCTTTAAAACTATCCCCTATTTTGTAGACGCTATAACTTTTGCGCAAACCAATCAATATACACTTATTGTGATTTTGTTTACCAAAAATATGTAGAAGAATACATATCGGCCTAAACTGAGGAAAAAAATTGGGGTTTTTTATATATTTTTGGGGGATATTTATTATAGCAAAAAGTAAAAAAATACAGCATTTTTTTCAAAATTGTCGCTCTTTTTTTGTTTATAGCGCAAAAAATAAAAACCGCAGAGATGATCAAATACCACCAAAAGAAAGCTCTATTTGTGGGGAAAAAAGGACGTCAATTTTATTTGGGTACAACGTCGCACGACTACGCAATTGTCAGTTAAAACGACGCAGTGCCGAATCACAAAAAGTGCTCTGGTCAGAAAGGGGGTAAAACCTTTCGGGGCTGAAGCGGTTAATGACTAATAACTTCAATAAGTTTTGTGATCCTTCATCAACTGCCAACAAGTTCCAAAAATAAGAAGTACTGTAAATCAAAAAAGTTCATTCATGTAACTTCTTCTGTAGTTCTTGCGGTATCTTTTTTTTTTTTTCCGGCTCATTCTCATTCCAGCTACAATCCAGAATCAGTGTAAACGTCTGCTGGAATAGGAAAGAAAGTTGTACTTGTCAGCAGCGCCTGGTGACCCTGTCTTGTCAGTGGAAAAAAATGACGCCGTATTAACATATAGCTTAATCACTGGCTGCAGCATGTCCCTCCGGAGTGACGCTCAGTGATTTTTACACTCGCCGCTTCAGAGTCAGCCGCGCAGAACAATCTATCTATCTGAATGACATTTCATAAAAAATAAATATTCTGTATATTGTTATTGAGCTCTGGAAAAAAAAAAAAAACACTGAAACTTGTAGATAAGGGAACTTAACAGACTTCTCAAGACCATACATAGGCCTTGTTTAATAAAACACGTAAATCCTTAAGGGGTCTAATAGGATGCTTTGCAAGAACATTTTGGACCATGACGGGTTTTACATCTACTGCTATTACATTATACAAATACCAAACCCATTAGCCTTACCGCCACTGCTAACAACTGATTAATCTGTCAGTTATAGCACTCAGCAAATGTACCTGCTTATACTTAAAGAGTAAAACTAAACCCTTAAAATCTCATATAAGCTTTAAAGTCCAAAGTGATATCTTGCTCTTTACATTAAAATACACTCAAGTAGTAGATAATGTACTTTTATTACTTGTGTCCAAATTCTGACTTTTTTGCGGTTATGATAATCCCCTTCCTGTGTCCTTCTGCTGAGCACTTCCCGGAGCTTCTGGTCAAAAGGGCTCCTTCAGCCATTAGGACTCCTAAATCCTCAGAACCTCATGTCCCATGACTCCATACGCAACGTCCTTAGGGCTCATTTACATTTCCTTCGGCTTCAACACACTTTAACAGCTAGTTTACACTTGCTTCAAAACAAGGCGTCGGACAGGCTTTGTTAAAGCTCTCTGAACGCTAGTCAAACTTCTGTCGCTAAATAAAATGATTGGCTTATAGTCCTGTTTACACCTTTCTTTTGCTTTGTACTGTAGCTCCCCAGTGCCGGCAGCACTCATGCAGCCCCAGACCATGACACTCCCACCACCATGCTTGACTGTAGGCAAGACACACTTGTCTTTGTTCTCCTCACCTGGTTGCCGCCACCCACGCTTGGCACCATCTGAACCTAATAAGTTTATTTTGGTCTCATCAGACCACAGGACATGGTTCCAGTAATCCGTGTCCTTAGTCTGCGTGTCTTCAGCAAACTGCTTGTGGGCTTTCTTGTGCATCATCTTTAGAAGAGGCTTCCTTCTGGGATGACAGCCATGCAGATCAGAGCACTGACAGGCTGACCCCCCACCCCTTCAACCTGTGGCAGAACTCATACGTCTATTTCCCAAAGAGAACCTCTGGATATGACGCTGAGCACGTGCACTCAACTTCTTTGGTCGGGCCTGTTCTGAGTGGAACCTGTCCTGTTAAACCGCTGTATGGTCTTGGCCACCATGCTGCAGCTCAGTTTCAGGGTCTTGGCAATCTTCTTATAGACTAGACCATGATGTGTCGCTGGAGCAAGTACATGTAAATGCCGGCAGTACAAGGATAAAAAAAAGGATGGAAAAATGGCAATTCTTTATTATATGCAGTGCTTTAAGAAAACAAATGTCCAAATGCCTTGCCAGCTTGAGCTGGGCTTTGACAACAAATATAATTGTCTGATTTATTTCTTATTCTCTTACGCAGGAGCACAGTGGCCAATAGAATTTGGGCATCCTCCAAACTAACCTCTAGCTGACCTCTGAACTCTTCTTTTTTTTTTTTTTTAGGTAATTATTATTATTTTCATCAATAATAACACGGCCTGCAGATCATGTAGGATAAAAAGAGCGCAAGTTCAGAGTTCAACTAGGGAGAAGTTTGGAGGACACCTGAGCTCATCTCTAGTGGCTAAATGTTGTGGTAAGTGAAGGTTTCTAGTCTTATATGCCGCAAAGCATTTAAAAACTGTCCGTCATTCAAAGCGACTGTCTTTTTTGGAACCAAATCCCTCTGTTTTTCCTATTCCTGAGTTGTCTCTCTTTATATTTTAATATACAGACCTCTAAAAGATAGGAAGCATTCTTCCCACTGACCATCAATGTAAGAGGCATTCTTCCCACTAACCAGCAATGTAAGGAGCATTTTTCCCACTAACGAGCAATGTAGGAAACATTCTCCCCACTAACCACCAATGTAAGGGACATTTTTTCCCACTAACCACCAATTCAAGGGACAATTTTTCCCACTGTCCACCAATGTAAGGGACATTTTTCCCCACTGTCCACCAATATAAGGAGCATTTTTCCCATTGACCACCAATGAAGGGAGCATTCTTCCTACTGACCACTAGTTTAAGGCACATTCTTCCACTGACCACCAATGTAAGGAGCATTCTTCTCAGTGACCACCAAGCACTGACTACAATTATTTGCAGAGGTTCCCTGAGACCCCCAAAAGTCACTGCAAGGGTTCCTGCATGTTAAAAAGGTTAAGAAAGGCTGCTCTAGAGCCACTGTTGGTTTAGAGTTCTATGTAAGCAGGTTTTCATGCATCAATAAAAAATGTTATTGGCTGAACTCGATGGAATTGTGTCTGTTTACAAACTGGCTACCTACTGTGAGTGCTATACAAGTATGGGAAAGAGGCAATCTAATAAATACAAAGAATGCTGCTAACACATTCCTTTCAAAGAAACTCCAGAAGCCATCTTTGTTTTAACCCAATATAATGCACTTCACACCAAAAGGAAAGACAAGAATAAAAAGGTAATATTCTACTGCATTGAGACGGGGCCTGTAAAGCTATCTAAAGGTTTTTTCATTAGGCCAGTTTAATCATGGCTCCTCTCAAACTACCTACATCTATATATGTACTCAGCCTCTTGGGAGTCTATGTAAGCCGTGTTCATCTGAGAACATTTCAGACATAATGCACAGAAACTCCTTGTCCTGTGTTATTGCAGAAATATGACAGACAGCATCTGGAGGAAGAAAGAGGGAGGCCTGGGATGGCTTCTGTTTCCAAGCCATTAATTGCATTTAATGTAGAGTGGAGTGGTGCACAGCAGTATATTAAGCATCTAGCATCATCCCTTGGGGCAGTTGTGCTTCATTTATGGCTTTTACAACCAACAAAGAAGGAACAAAATGCCAGAAGAAAGAAAACTGGACTTTTGAATGCAGGTATTGAAGCCAGAGTGATAATATAAAGGAGGCCTGTCCAGATCATATAATGGAGTACAACAAACAAGATGGCCGCTAAGCACTCGTATATCGAACTGAGGTGACCTGGAAATACAAAACACAACGTACACCAGATTAAATCTATGCACAACAATATATCTGCACCACTGTGTATATATATATATATATATATATATATATATATATATATATACACTGTATATATACACTCATATAAACAAGCACCCAAAAGGAACATGCATGAGCCTATACTATAGACTAGACCTTCTGGAACAGGGGTCCCAAACTGAAGGCCCTCCAGCTGTTGCAGAACTACAAGTCTCATGAGGCACTGCAAGGCTGACAGTTACAAGCATGACTCCCACAGGCACAGGCATGATGGAACTTGTAGTTCTGCAACTGCTGGAAGGCCACCAGTTTGAGACCCCTGTTCTAGAAGTTGCCAAAACCACCCAGCTGCCATTCCAAACTTTTAATCATCCTTTGGCACCAAAGGAATTTTCCAGATTGGGATGAAACTGCTGCCATTGACCATTATGTTATAAAGGGCACATCCTCCTCTATGTCCTACGAAGTAGAAGTCTAACATCAAAAGATTTAAAGAACAAATGTTGCATACAATGGAGGTCATGATAATTAGGGCACAATACCAGCACAACAAACTCCCAAAGTGCAGCTTAAAGCAGACATAAAGCCAAAATTGTAACTTGGACACATGTACAAGAATATTATACATACTACGAGCTGCTGGTATCCCCATCCTGCAAAGCCTTTCTTTTCGTGTGATATTAATAGCAATTTTCCTGGTGACGTCACCAATGCATGTGCATTCCTTTGCATGTTCTCAGCATACTGCTATGCTGAGATGTGCAGAGTGCCTATGTTGGGATGACGTCATCATGGATCACAAGTGTATGTCTACTTGGCTTGCTGCCTTTTGGTCTGCAAGTGCTAGTGGAGGGCAAAAGATAACATGGGGAAATACACAATGAGACACATACAAGATGGCACCAGAGCCAAGGGAAGAACAGCTTGCACCAGTGGTTCTCAACCTCAGTCCTCAAGTACCCCCAACATGCCATGTCTTCAGGATTTCCTTTATCTTGCACAGGTGCTTTAAATCAGAGTCAATGGCTTGGTATTTTGAACAGCTAACAGAATTTCCCAAAACATGGCCTGTTGGATACTTGAGGACCGAGGTTGAGAACTACTGGTTTACACCACTAAACAATGTAAGCACTGAAATACTGTAAAAATAAACAATAAAACACAAAGGCCTAGTGAATTACCAAAAAATGCTTAAAGGGGTTGTAAAGGCAATTTAAAAATAAATAAATAAATAACAAACATGTTATACTTACCTCCACTGTGCAGCTTGTTTTGCACAGAGTGGCCCCGAACCTGGTCTTCTGGGGTCCCTCGGCGGCTGTCTCAGCTCCTCCCCGCAAGAACTAACCACCTTCATGCGAGCTCTCTCGCATGGTGGTTAGTTCTTGCGGGAGCACTCCCCTGATACAGCCAGCGGCTATAGCCGCTCACTGTATCACTCGGCCCCGCCCCGGCGCACCGCATAATTGGATGTGATTGACAGCAGCGCGAGCCAATGGCTGTGCTGCTTTAAATCCATCCACTTTAGCCGATCAGCGGCCAGGCTGAAGGGCGAAGAGGACATCAGGGGTGAGCTCAGCAGTTGAACGGGCTCAGGTAAGTAAAATGGGGGGGCTGGGGGGGCCGGTATTGTCGGAAGTGTTTGTACCTTAATGCATAGGATGCATTAACGTGACAAAGTACGAACCTTTACAACCCCTTTAATTAAAATTTCTGAACATCACAAACACTCACAAATATACCCATAGGCTAGCATTGTCAACAGTCATACGATAAGATGATCCAGCTGTGGGGTGGAGTCACCAAGCCCAAACCATCTCTTCAATTGGTAAAAGCTTACACGTTTCGGGAGACGCACTCCCTTTCCTCAAAACTAAATCAATCCAGGGCTCACATCCTCCTTTATATATCCATTAATACAAACGATCTGTTATTAGGAATTATGCAGATTTAGGTCCAATTACCCATACTTTAGACCCAAGTCTGTTTTCCATCCCCTGTTGGCTAAAGGGAACTTATCCCCTCATTTTATGAGGTGGTATATTCAGAATTTACCAGGATGTGTGACAGCGCTAGAAAGAATTGTATTTCACTTTTGTCCCTCAAGGAGAGAGAGTCCCTCACGTCTAAAAATTAATTCTGCTATTATAATTAGACAGGTGGACAAAGGAGGAAGCCTGACTATTCAGGACAGGGAGGGATATCTGGCGGAAGCCATGAGGTTGTTGGGTGATGTGGGAACCTATGAAAGACTCATGGGAGATTGGACTGGGCCTTAAAAGGGAGCTTTAAAATCTTTCTTAAATCAAGCACTGGCAAGGAGGATGGATTGCAGTCCACCCTTGTGTCTATGCTTCTGGAATGCTGGTATGAACATACTATTAGCTGAAATACAGTTACTTGAAGCATTGTTTAGTCATTTGCTGAACTAAGGAAATAGGTTTCTGGATTTTTTTGCAGACTTTGGAGCCACCATCAAATATCCCAGCTCTGATCCTTGACTACCAGGATGGAAAATGTGGCAGGAAGCTTTAGACCCCTCTTGCTGCATCAGAATAAGCAAGACCCAAAAGCTTTGGAGCTAGAGCCATCAACTTCAGCACACTAAGATAATCTTAAGGTGTCGATTCATCTATACCAGGGTCTCTCAACTTTTTTACCCCTAAAGGAACCCCAAAAACACTTAGAGAATTGGTTTCATGCTGCTGCCTTTACCAAGTGGGGTTGGTCCTATAACTATGCAGGCACCATTAAAGGGAAGATCAACCATTCACAGCTCAAGGAACCCCTATAGCAAACTCTGGGGGAACCCTGGTTGAGAATGGCAGATCTATACAGCCCAATCACTGGCTGACGTGGGTCCTGGGCCAGGCTGCATTGCTTAACTGCATTATGGTCTTTGAAGGGGGTTCAAGATCTGGAGATGCTATCTGGTAGGGGTGCTTCGATCCCGTACCTGCTGAACAGAATTACAAAGCCTTTCACTAGTAAAGCAGTTCACTTATACAGAACATTATGTACTTTAATTTTGAATTTAATTGGCTCTTGTCTAAATTGGCACTAGTATATGTATGAATGTGAGTTACAGATCTTAGATTGTAAGCTCCTTGAGGTCAGGGACTGATGTGAATGAACTATATATATATATATATATATATATATATATATATATATATATATATATATGCGTAAATTGATACATTTACTGTTTACCGGCCCTCAGTTTTGTTCGTTGTTGTCAGTTTATCCAAACTTTCTTAGATCTGAAAACACAAGACATTTCAGCAGGAACATTTTTTAATCAATATTTATCAGTCATTTTTTTTGCTAATCGAACGCTTCTTGTCCATTCAAAAAGAATTAATTTTATGATAAACCACTGTGATTTACAGGCAGGCATCTCTACATAAGTCAGCATGATTATTTTCAGTAAGCAAATTGCAATAATAAATGCATAGACTAATACAAGGATTGTTTTGTAATGTAAGTAATTTAGCTTCTTCCCATTACAGACAATGTACCAAGACACCTTGAGTCCTAATCTGCAACATTAACTTGGCTGCATTATCAAGTTATTAGCGGCTGCTACAAAAAACTAGTAACGTGCAATGTTTCCATGGTTACTGTCAAAATATAACATATTTTCATTTATTTTAATGAACTGAAGAGTCAGAGTTGCTGTAAAAAATACTTTCATTGATATACGGCACTTTCAACTGCAGAGAAATAATTCCCAAGGTTTAAGTTGGCAGACAAATAGAACACAGTGTCGGCATATTTTTACCGAGCATTTGCCATCTGTGTAATAAAGTTCTTTCTCTGATGCATCTAACAAGGAAAAGATGCTGGAGTTTGTTCAGCTAGAACGTATATAATCTGCTCCTCCATAGATTCTCCATACACAAGCCTGGATTTTCAATAAGAGACACTGGCCAAACCCCCCCTCCCAAACATGGAAAAAAATGCAGATGCAAAGAAGCAGTTTTACCCGCTCCTCCAAAAAAAGAAAAAATATGTCTATTCATCTGTTCTGTCACGCAGCACAGCCAAGAGCATAATCTAATTTTTGATTAAGAAATATAGTGGTGTCATCTCTCCAACAGTGCTAAAAGACAGTGAAGGAGCAGCAGAAGACCAATGAAGTCACCCCTCTGTTCTCTTCTCTATCAACGTGTTCTGTTCTCTATTATATGTGCTTTGCCTGCCCATCTGCATGCAGCATACCTGATTGGCTCCCAGCCCTGCCCCTCCCGCCCTCTTCCAGACTGACTGCTGCTGCACTGGGGATTGGAAAATTTCAGGCAAAATATAAGTACTTAGACTGGCTTGCATAAAAAAAAAAAAGTAGGGGTTCACACTTGCATTTGGGCGGCTTGAAACAAAAGGGCACAGAGGCCTAGTGTATTATCGACAACTTTTTATTTGAAAAAAAAAAAAAAAACCCTCCAAAAGTCGTAGGCTAACCAGCAATGTACATAAACCCAAGTGGCAAGGTGGTCCTTAGAGATGAGACTCATACGATCATGACTTCCATCAGACTTGCCATCTGATTCTTTTCAAGGGACAGGCCCTCTTCTCCAGAGCAAAAAGTACATTTGGGTGGCTTTACCGCCCCCATAACCACTCCCCCTTAAGCTGAAAACCAGTGTACCATGGTGTACACATGCCACAACTATTAGTCGTGTCGGGCAGTACCGCCCATCGAACGCGACACACTAAAAATAATGGGGCTGAACCCTGGGAATTTGACACTCAACGATAAAGCTGAACTCTGGGAATATGACAAAATCTACCCTTCCAGTACTTCAAGGGTTAAATGTTTGTTTAGTCTAGAGCAGGGGTCTCAAACTGGTCGCCCTCCAGCTGTTGCGAAACTACAAGTCCCATCATACCTCTGCCTGAGGGAGTCATGCTTGTAACTGTCAGTCTTGCAATGCCTCATGGAACTTGTAGTTTCGCAATAGGTGGAGGGCGGCCAGTTTGAGACCCCTGGTCTAGGGGGTGCAGAAATAAAGTTTATTATGTACCCTATTCCTTGGTCCGGCAAGCTCCAAAGATGTTCTCATCTGCACAAATCTCTTCCAACAGGAATAACCAATCAATAGACAACAACCCATTTCATTAATATGCCACACACGGAGAAATGAATTTCGATCTATAGTTATGGTACCATCTCTGTTTGCATCAAGCTTATAATCCAATTATTCCAAATAAATAAAGTATCTCAGTAGGGATGAACTCAGGAGTGTTCAGATCCCAGTCTGAACTTGAGCCAGACCACCATGATCACTGTACTGGGCCAGTCATAATTGGCCCAGGCATTTCCTGCCTTGCAGCCACACAAACATGGGGCGTGAATTTGTGTTGTGGGGTCGAGAACACCTCATGATTGGCCCAGTACAGATGCCAGTTTCCTGGTGGGCTCGCTCAACTGGGTTTGGACTAGGATTCGAACATGCCCAAGCTCATTCCTATACCTCAGTGCTGCCAACTGAAGCAAACCGATCAATAATCTTCCACACCTAGCCGATAAACTCAGTTTGATTAAACCTGATCTAATTCAAATCTAAATTGATCTCAAGGTCAGTTTTGGCTATTGTTTGCAGATTCGATAATAAAGTCGAAAGCAGCTCACAGATTATGCAATTTTCTTTCCTTCCACCATAACTAGCCTGCCCATAGGTGGATCGAATCTCGCCCAGTCCCTGTTGAACCAGCTGAGATTTGATCCATCTATGGCTGGTTTAAGGGTGTATGAAAACCATAACATTAAAACGTATTGTTTTTTGGAAACACATCAGGAGCACTTTAAAACAAAATCAAGTTGACCATAGTTCGTTAAAAGAAAAAAAACAGCCCAATGAGAAGAATTCCTCATCCCACATGGGCCCGAATGCCCCTCAGGTCATCAATGGTTAAATCAAGGTAAAGAATTTGGCGTCCTAATAGAGAGCTTGTTGTAAGATGTATTTTTTGGTGTTTAAGTGCTCATGAATACCACACGAGGGATCGGCTAAAACTGCTTAGTTATCTTCCCGTGTTAATGAGCTGGGGTCATTTCTTCAGCTGATTGACTCTTCACAATGACCATCAATCACATATCATAGCTAGCAGGTCCTTGAGCCGCGCAGACCTCGGCGGTTCTGTGCACCAGCCTGCTAGACCTTGGCCACCTTCTCAGCTGATTGGCTTTTTCTAATTATCTCCTCTCATGCTTCCTCTCCCCTCTGCTTTCCTTCTGTGTCCCCATTCTGTCAGGAGGGAGGAGGGGGATCCTGGGCCTTGGTACTGGCAATTCCAATTTAATCAAGCTGGCTCTGACTCTCAGCTATGTTCAGCTGTTCCTGCCGAAGCAGCAGAAAAAAAAACAGAGACCTGCAGATCACTGGGGCTAATCTGTACAGCATAGCACAAAGGAAAATGCGTTGCCTATAACAACCAACCAAATTCCAGCTGTCATGTTCCCACAGTAAGATAGAAAATGAGATAGATTATTATGGGACATGGAGACACTGTTCCACCCCTCCTGTGTCAGACATACATAAAGCAAATGCAATCTGCTCTGCTCAGACTACGGTACCCTGACATCTGTGTGTTTAACCACTATCAACTGCCAATTTCCAGCAGCTGAAGAAAACACAGACTGCATTGCCTTTAGCAACAACGCTTGCTCTGTAACAGCATGAACAACGATGTTGTGCAGTAACCCGGAGCACAGAGAAAGGCTCAGTGTATACAGCAAGCAGAAAACAATAGATCCACTGTCCAGGTATCAGGAATTCCCCAATAAAGACACCAAGGGGAACCTAAAATACCTAAAATACAATATATAATATAAAATATAAATATAAATATAAAATATACAATAAAAAATACAAAATGCAATATACTTCTCTAAAGACACAAAGTACATTCATTTAATTTGTTACCTATCACTGGAGAATACCTGAACCAGCCCACCCCACCATGGCTGAGCCAACCAACTGTACTTCATGGCATTCTTATCTGAATAAGAGGAATCTGCACACCATCCCACAATACAATATATTATATATATATATATACAGTGTATATGTATATATAATCTATATATAGACCTACAGATATATATCTATATATAGACCTATAGATATATAGACCTCTCTCTCTCTATATATATACACACACACCTATAGCTCGATCTATCTATCTATCTATCTATCTATCGGTATATATTATATATACACACGTATCTCTCTCTCTCTCTCTCTCTCTCTCTCTCTCTCTCTGTATATATATATATATATATATATATATATATATATATATATATATATATATATATATATATATATATATATATATAGAGAGAGAGAGAGAGAGAGAGAGAGAGAGAGAGAGAGAGAGAGAGAGAGAGAGAGAGAGAGAGAGAGAGAGAGAGAGAGAGAGAGAGAGAGAGAGAGAGAGAGAGAGAGAGATATGTGTCTATCTATCTATCTATCTATCTATCTATCGAAATAGAGGTATATATTATATATACACAGGTATCTCTCGAGAGAGAGAGAGAGAGAGAGAGAGAGAGAGAGAGAGAGAGAGAGAGAGAGAGAGAGAGAGAGAGAGAGAGAGAGAGAGAGAGAGAGAGAGAGAGAGAGAGAGAGAGAGAAAGAGATATGTGTCTATCTATCTATCTATCTATCTATCTATCTATCTATCTATCCCTTTCCTATGTATTGATCTATCTATCTAGTTTATGTAGTTCATCTCACTCATTGCCTTTTCTCTTATATTTATCTACCTATCACATCTTCCCTTAAAGGCCAACCCAATCACTAGCAATAATTAATGAGAAGGCTTTTCTTGGTTTCATTTCTAATATCTCATACAGACTTTTTTTTTTTTTTATGTCCCATCCTCTTTTTCTTCCTGACCTTCCACCCCCCATCTCCAATCCATCCTATTCCCCCCCCCATTCCTCCTCTTTGTTTTCCAGTCTCAGTATCAGCTGATGATGTCATAGGTGGTTGGGCACTGACGCTTACACACGCTAATAATAGCAGCCAATAGGAAGCCTGCGCGGCGTCTAATGAATTTCCATAGCCTGTGCAGTTTATTGCCTTCCTATGTGGATGCCGCGCTGTCCCTGTTGGCTTGCCTCGGTTTACAAAATAGGAAGCTGTTTTATAACTGGAGAGGCGAGATGATTTGAAATGTGTCAGTAATAAATCTATATTTAAGCGGGTCAAGTATCCTTGTGCAAGTCTCTCTAGTATGCTGGATAGATTCCTGTAATCACCGGCAATATACAAACCGCTGCTGTAGTATCAGGCTTCTCATCCCGACAGTCAGATTAAAGTGGAGCTAACCCGAACAAAATGAAACCACTTATGGTAAAACTTCATTTAAGAACCATCGATTCGTGCCTTTGGAAGTGATAAATAGGTATTATACGCCGACTTACAAACGCTATAAAGACACAGCCGCTCCGGAGAACGTGATGGATCCCAAATTGGATAAATGAACTTTATTTCATATGTAGGCTTGCTTCACATTTTAGGGCTAAATAGTCGTTTACGGGAGATCACAACGCATTGTACATTGAGGTTGGCGACAATAATGGGGTTGTACTGCAAGTCAACAGCTGATAGTTAACATAAACGAGAAAGGAATAAAGTTTCACGATAGTTTTATTCGGGGGGGGGGAATGACAGCAATTTTAGGTGACAAGAGTAACCAATTAACAGCTATAAATGTACTGCAGAACACTGCCGCTGTGCTAAAGTCACCCACATCATACACAGACCATCTCACATTGGGATTATATAATAAAGCTCTGGAGAAACTGCATTTGCAAAGTACACAGTCTATTTGTCTTTGTCCCTTGCCGGAAAGGAGTCTCCCGTGCGGGAGTGACGACATCGCGGCTCCGCCCACTCACAGCGCCGCAGCCGCGATACCCGGAAGACACGCCGAGGGGAAAATGTCCGACGCCTCGTTCTAAGGTAAGTAGTTCATAATGAGCTAGCATGTGGTGCATACTAGCTCATTATGCCTTTTGCCTTACAGGTTTAAAAAATGAAAAAAAAAAAAAATCTGTGGGTTTACTATCGCTTTAAAGCGGGGGTCCACCTATCTATCGTTTTTTTTTTTTTTGGAGTTCATTCACAAACTTTTCTTCTCAGCATTACATACTCACATATTGTGTGTAATATGTCCGCCTGTGTCAGATTTCGTCGGAAAGAATAACTTATATTATTCACTGCAGGCGGTTTCCATCTTCATTGTGGGCATTTGAAGCCCACAAGCATTTATTTCCTGGATGCGGTGAATGCTGTGCTCCCAGCATTCACCGCTCGTTCCCGCACATGCTCAGTGGCATCCTGGGAAGCCTGAGACTAGCTCCCAGGAGTCTGGGAGAGGCTAGAAACACGCCTACTCCCACGGGAGGAGAACCAGGAAGTGCAAAGAAGAATAGAAAAATAAAAGGTAATTACGGTGATTTAAATTTTTTTAAACGGCATGTCAGCATCTAGGCAAGGAAGAGAATACATACAGATATTGTTCAAAATTTGGGTGGAACCCCGTTAACCACTTTAAGGACCAAGCCTCTTTCTGAGATTTGTTGTTTACAAGTTAAAAATTGTTTTTTTTTTTCTTTGCTAGAAAATTACTTAGAACCCCCAAACATTATACATAGAGAATAAAATGGCGGTCGTTGTAATACTTTCTGTCACACCGTATTTGCGCAGCGGTCTTACAAGCACACTTTTGTTTGGAAAAAATATACTTTTTTGAAATAAAAAATAAGACAACAGTGAAGTTAGCCCAATTTGTTTTTTTTATTGTGAAAGATAATGTTACACCAAGTAAATTGATACCCAACATGTCACGCTTCAAAATTGCACACGCTCGTGGAATGGCGACAAACTTTTACCCTTAAAAATCTCCATTTTAAAAAAAATTCTACAGGTTGCATGTTTTGATTTACAGAGGAGGTCTAGGGCTAGAATTATTGCTCTCGCACTACCGATCGCGGCGATACCTCACATGTGTGGTTTGAACACTGTTTTCATATGCGGGTGCTACTCACGTATGCGTTCGCTTCTGCACGCAAGCTCGGCGGGACGGGGCACGTTTGACACATTTTTTTTTTTTTTAGAACAGTGTAAAAATAAAAAATAAAAGGTAAAATATATAAGAAAAAAAAATTACTTTTATTCCTATTACAGGGAATGTAAACATCCCTTGTAATAGAAAAAAAAAGCATGACAGAACCTCTTAAATATGAGAGCTGGGGTCAAAAAGACCTGAGATCTCATATTTACACTAAAATGCAATAAAAAAAATTAAATAAAAAACGTTGTAACTTAAAGAAATTCCAAAAAAAGGCCCTTTAAGAGCTATGGGCGGAAGTGAAGTTTTGACGTCGCTTCCACCCTGCTTGTTATGGTGGGGGCCATCTTCCCCTCACTCGTCTCCATACCCAGCATGTGAAGGGATCCAATTGCCTCCGCCACTGCCGGCGGCTCCGGTAAACAGCGGAGGACACCGGAGAGCGGCGGGGGGCCCTCTCCCGCCACCGATAAAAGTGATCTCGCCGCGAATCCGCCGCAGAGACCACTTTTATCTGAAAGTGGACCGCCGGCCAAGGAAGAGGATACTGGGGTTATGGCAGCTAACTTCTGCCATAACAACTAAATTCTGCTTCAAAGTTAGGACATACATCGGCGTGCGGTGGTCCGGAAGTGGTTAAAGAGGAACTGCAGTCTGCTCACATAATTTGTAAAAAAAAAAAAGAAAAAGAAAACATCTTTGCCATTCTGAAGCTTCCCTCCAACCACTTTGCATATTATTTCATATATACTGTGATTCTGTACTTGCCAAATATTCTGCAGAAATCTCCCTCCACTCAGTCTGGCTGCAGCCATTTTAACTGTGGGCAGCTGAAGCTGCTGCCTGTTCACTTCCTGGATTTACACAGACACACAGGAGGCACACCTCCAGCTCTGCAGCTTTCATTGGCCCTCGTGTGACTCATCCCCCCTCCTTTCCTGGCAAACTCTCGCAAGAGTGAGAGAGAGAGAGAGAGAGAGAGAGAGAGAGAGAGAGAGAGAGAGAGAGAGAGAGAGAGAGAGAGAGAGAGAGAGAGAGAGAGAGAGAGAGAGAGCTGAGAGCTGTGCATGATGCCATAAGCCTAGGCTTTACCAGACAAGAAACAGGAAGTGGGCTGTTTTAAGGTATTTACTGGCAGAAAAAAAAAAAATGTTTTGCTGTCCAAAGGTAAAACAACAAGGGCAGAGGATTTAATAGATGGAAAGATGAAAAAATGACTGAATGTCCACTTTAACCACTTGCCTACTGAACACTTTCACCTCCTTCCTGCCCAGGCCAATTTTCAGCATTCAGTGCTGTCACAATTTAAATGACAATTGCGCAGTCACGCAACACTGTACCCATATGACATATTCATCATCGTTTTTATTTCACACAGATAGGGCTTTGTTTTGGTGGTATTTAAAGGCTTGCCGACCAGCTCACGCCGATATACATTGGCAGAAGGGCACTTGGAGAAGGGCAGATTAACATACCTGTACGTTGCCCTTTAAGAAGCGGTTTGCGGGCACACGTGCGGCCGCCCCGAGCCCCGTGAGTGTGATCGCGGGTCCCGCGGACTCGATGTCTGCGGGGATACCCGCGATCGTCTCACAGAGAGGAAGAACGGGGAGATCCTGATGTAAGCAAGCATTTCCACGTTCTGCCTAGTAACAGTGTCACTAATCATAGCTCCCTGTAATCAGGAGCAGTGATCAGTGTTGTGTCACACGTAGCCCATCCCCCCCACAGTTAGAATCACTCCCTAGGACACACTTAACCCCTTCAGTGCCCCCTAGTGGTTAACCCCTTCACTGCCAGTCACATTTACACAGTAATCGATGCATTTTTAATTACACTGATCGCTGTATAAATGTGAATGGTCCCAAAATAGCGCCAAAAGTGTCCGATCTGTCCGCCATAATGCCGCAGTCCTATAAAAATCGCTGATCGCCGCCATTACTAGTAAAAAAAATATTAATAAAAATGCAATAAAACTATCCCCTATTTTGTAGACGCTATAACTTTTGTGCAAACCCATCAATAAACGCTTATTGCGATTTTTTTTACCAAAAGTATGTAGAATACATATCAGTCTAAACTGAGGAAAAAAATGTTTTTCTTATATATTTTTGGGGGATATTTATTATAGCAAAAAGTAAAAAATAATGTTTTTTTTTTTTTTCAAAATTGTCGCTATTTTTTTGTTTATGGCGCAAAAAATAAAAACCGCAGAGGTGATCAAATACCACCAAAAGAAAGCTCTATTTGTGGGGAAAGAAGGACGTCAATTTTGTTTGGGAGCCACGTCGCACGACCGCGCAATTGTCAGTTAAAGCGACGCAGTGCCGAATCGCAAAAAGTGCTCTGGTCTTTGGCCAGCCAAATGGTCCGGGGTTTAAGTGGTTAATCACCACTGTTTTTTTTTTATTTTTTGCTAAACAAACGAAAAAAGACCAAACGTTTTGAAAAACAAAGTTTCTCTTATGGGGCATACACACGGTCGGACTTTTCGTCCACGAAAGTCCGACAGCCTGTCCGACAGACTTCCGGCGGACTTTCGGCGGACTTGCGGCAGACTTTCTAACGAACGGACTTGCCTACACACGACCACACAAAAGTCCGACGGATTCGTACGTGATGATGTACACCGGACTAAAATAAGGAAGTTGATAGCCAGTAGCCAATAGCTGCCCTAGCGTGGGTTTTTGTCCATCGGACTAGCACACAGACGAGCGGATTTCGGGGTCCGTCGTAGTTACGACGTAAAGATTTGAAGCATGTTTCAAATCTAAAGTCCGTCCGATTTGAGGCTGAAAAAGTCCGCTGAAAGTCCGGGGAAGCCCACACACGATCGGATTACCAGCCAGCTTTAGTCCGTCGGCGTCCGTTGGACTTTTGTAGACGAAAAGTCCGACCGTGTGTACGCCCCATTAGTTTCTGTTATAAAATGTTGCAAACTGGTAATTTTTCTCCCTCGGTGATGAGCACTGATGAGGCTGCACTGATGGGCACTGATGAGGCTGCACTGATGGGCACTTATAGGCGGTATTGATAGGTGGCACTGATGGGCACAGATGGGGCGGCACTGATGGGCACTTATAGACGGCATTGATAGGCAGCACTGATGAGCACTGATTGGCACACTGGTAGGCGGCCCTGATAGGCACTGTTGGGCCTGCACTAATAATCAGGACACAGATTATCAGTGTAGATGTCCCCTTTCACACTGGCTGGTTACCGGCTCTCTTCTCCCTACGCTGTGACAGTGCAAGGACAGAAATGCAATTAACCGGGCAAGTGTATTTACATTGTGATCAGAGATTTCTGCAGCATATTTGGCAAGTATCACAGTATATATAAAATACTCAGATAATTACTGATTTTTTACATTGCTGTATTTATTTTTACAATTTTACAGCAAACTACAATATATACCTATAAAATTAGTAGCATAAATTTACAGACATGGATTTCTCAACTTTCCATTTACAACATATATATATAAATGGAGTCATATATGTATATACATATATGTAGAGGGAAAGTATTCAGACCCCCTTAAATTTTTCACTCTTTGTTATATTGCAGCCATTTGCTAAAATCATTTAAGTTAATTTTTTTCCTCATTAATGTACACACAGCACCCCATATTGACAGAAAAACACAGAATTGTTGACATTTTTGCAGATTTATTAAAAAAGAAAAACTGAAATATCACATGGTCCTAAGTATTCAGACCCTTTGCTGTGACACTCATATAGTTAATATATTAACGTATATTTAGGTGCTGTCCATTTCTTCTGATCATCCTTGAGATGGTTCTACACCTTCATTTGAGTCCAGCTGTGTTTGATTATACTGATTGGACTTGATTAGGAAAGCAACACACCTGTCTATATAAGATATTTCAGTTTTTCTTTTTTAATAAATGTGCAAAAATGTCAACAATTCTGTGTTTTTCTGTCTGTCATGTACATTAATGAGGAAAAAAAAAATCGAGCTTAAATGATTTTAGCAAATGGCTGCAATATAACAAAGAGCGAAAAATTTAAGGGGGTCTGAATACTTTCCGTCCCCACTGTATGTATATATATATATATATGGAGTATAATAATAATTTAGCATCAAAGTTGGGCTAAACCCACTAGGACATCTAGGAATGTGTGAGTATAATAAAGCACAAGTAGCGTTGTAGTGACGCTTTCTGATGTGATCTGTTCCTTCTATGGAGCCGCAGTCACAGAGCCATCAGCACCATGGACAGTTCCCTCCAGCACTCCTAGGCTGGTTTTTATCACATAGACAGCAATAAAAGCGTTTTATGACAGGGAAAAATAGCAGAAAAAATATATATTTATAAGATGTATACCATCTATATATCCCACGCTGCACTAGACTGTTCAAATAAATATGAAGAGCAGGCTTGCTAAGGGTACGCTAAATGCAGCTAGAAGCGAATGGAGTTGGGTAGTGTGAGTGCAATCCTTCGTCTTGTTCTTCTATCTGTGCTGGGAAAAGATAAAGGCAATTTTTCCATTTTTTGTGCACCTTTGTGGTTTGTGAAGTTCCCTGCACTGTATACTTGCTCATACTGCAGATAAACCAAAGGACATCAATAACGCACTGTACATTGACGTGAACAGTGGCAGTGGGCATCGCTTCAGTCCACAGAGAGAAGGATAATACGAGACAACATGGGCCATTTACGCGTTTATGTTTTTAAACCAGAAAAAAAAAAAAAAAAAAAAACAATAATGAAAGCTAATAAAGAGAAAGAATACACATAAAGTATCCTATTAAAATATTTTCAGGCTGACATTGTTGTAAAAGTCTAGGTTTGTTGAGAAATAGAACTCCCCCCCACCCCACCCAGTGGAAATTAAAGTGTTTGTTACCCCAAATTTTTTTTTGTTTTTTTTGTTTTTTTATTAGCCCCCCGCTCAATCACAACCTGCCTCTGGAACACCCCCCCAGCTCAAGCACAGCCTGCCTCTTAAACACGCCCCCGCTCAATCACAGCCTGCCTCTTAAACACCCCCCCGCTCAATCACAGCCTGCCTCTTAAACACGCCCCCACTCAATCACAGCCTGCCTCTTGAACTCCCCACCTGCTCAATCACAGCCTGCCTCTTGAACTCCCCACCTGCTCAATCACAGCCTGCCTCTTGAACACGCCCCCGCTCAATCACAGCCTGCCTCTTGAACACGCCCCCGCTCAATCACAGCCTGCCTCTTCAACACGCCCCCTGCTCAATCAGAGCCTGCCTCCTAAAAACGCCCCTCGCTCAAACACAGGCTGCCTCTTGAACTCGCCCCTTGCTCAATCACAACCTGCCTCTTGAATTTGCCCCTTGCTCAATCACAACCTGCCTCTTAAACTCGCCCCTTGCTCAATCACAGCCTGACTCTTGAACTCGCCCCTTGCTCAATCACAGCCTGACTCTTGAACACGCCCCCCGCTCAATCACAGCCTGACTCTTGAATACGCCCCCCGATCAATCACAGCCTGACTCTTGAACACGCATCCCCGCTCAATCACAGCCTGACTCTTGAATACGCCCCCCGCTCAATCACAGCCTGGCTCTTGAATACGCCCCCCGCTCAATCACAGCCTGCCTCTTCAACACGCCCCCCGCTCAATCACAGCCTGCCTCTTCAACACGCCCCCAGCTCAATCACAGCCTGCCTCTTCAACACGCCCCCTGTTCAATCACAGCCTGCCTCTTAAAAAGGCCCCCCGCTCAATCACAGCCTGACTCTTGAACTCGCCCCTTGCTCAATCACAGCCTGACTCTTGAACTCGCCCCTTGCTCAATCACAGCCTGACTCTTGAACACGCCCCCTGCTCAATCACAGCCTGACTCTTGAACACGCCCCCTGCTCAATCACAGCCTGCCTCTTGGACACGCCCCCGCTCAATCACAGCCTGCCTCCAAGGACTTTAGAAAATATGATTGCAGCTTTCTACTTGCACATGTTCTGTAGGTACTGAGACAGGCCATTTCTGTGTATCTACTGAAATCAAACTCAATGTGGGAGGGCCAACCTACTAAAATGAGAAGATTAGGAGCAGGGATGTGCTCAGGTACATTGGGATATCAGTTCAGACCCGCTATCCCTGTCACTGTGGACAGCCAATCATAAGTGGGCAAAAAAAGGAAAACGGATTGGCGTTTGCTTCCATGCAATGTGTTTTGGCTCTGTTACATTGGTTACTTGCCACATTCATGGTTCTAAAGTTGTTATCTCCTGGAGTGCATGTTTCATTTAAAGTCCCGCCAATCCGTTTTCCTTTTTTTGTTCAAATTATTGGGGATGGAGACGCTTGGTTCTACCCACCTGGCGTCTCATGCAAAGTCCCACTTTGTTGCTCTGTTTTCTAATATGTAATCATAAGTGGGCACCCCACAGCTGCACAGTGAGGAATGACCCGGAGGCTTATAATTTGGCTATCCACAGTGACAGGAACAGCTCATGAGGGTTTGGATCACTATTTAAAACAGGCCTGTTCATCTCTAATTAGGAGAAAACATTGCACACTGTTTTTTTCTTTGGCAGGTATCTCTGCAATAGTGAAACATAAAATACTTGCTATAATATGCCTAAAGCAGTTGTAAACCTCAGACATGAAATATGATTGATCAAAACATCATCCTCGATAGTGCGTAATTGTCTCAATCTAGAGCGCGAAGTGTCATTTCTGTCTGCTACTTCGTCCCCCTGCTATCT
This sequence comes from Lithobates clamitans, assembly GCA_037952925.1. Taxonomy (NCBI): domain Eukaryota; kingdom Metazoa; phylum Chordata; class Amphibia; order Anura; family Ranidae; genus Lithobates; species Lithobates clamitans. Next base: position 3,408,051 of record JBBGZY010000544.1, read on the forward strand.
GCATGAGTAACTTCTGGCAAGTTTTCCTTACACCAACAGAAAAAAAGGTGACAGGGGAGGGAGCTCCAGCACACAGCCTGTGATTGATAGCTTCAGCTCCGTTCATGTGTACTGTGTGGGGGGGGGGGGGTGTTCCTTCCCTCCAATCAGCTATCACTAAGCTCTGAAGACTGTAGCCTCAGTTCCTCGCCCCTGCTTTCTGAAAGCTCAGACTCACTGCATAGATTGAAAAAGAAAATTAATGCTAAAAAAATTAAATGAATAACATTAGAAAATAGTTAACTGGTAATATATATATATATATATATATATATATATATATATATTATACAAATACATATATATATATATATTATACACATACATATATATATATATATATTATACACATACATATATATATATATTATACACATACATACATACACACATATATATATATATATATATACACATATATATATATATATATATATATATATATATATATATATATATATATATATACATATATACACACACAGTATACTGTAGACATGCACATATAGTACTATTTCCCCTGCAATATGTGTTGCCCAAAGCATACTATAAGCATTAACAGTACAATCATATATTCTCCCTTTCATGACCTTGGAGCTGGTATAAGCAGCACAGACAGTTTTTCTTTAGGCACTAAAATACATAATACACTACTAGGACCTCCCTACGGACCTCCTACATCAGATTTGTATGAATGAAAGTGTCGGTGTTGCCGGCAGTTATCATTTAGATTCCAGCCGTCATGGTTCCCCTGTGGCCTATAATATTAAGGAGAGAATTGTTTAGGTTGCTAGGGGCAACAACCCCACCTTTTCTGCCGTATAGTTTTCAGGTCGAAAGGGCTTGCAGGAAATGGGAAACAAAGAGCATTGTGATAGATCTTTATTTAACATGCTTTAAAGTGGTATTAAATCCAGAACCAAAAGTGTCATATATTGCAGTTTAACAATCATTAAATGTGGTGGCTGCATTTGTTTTTTTGGTTTTTTTTTTCTCTGTTTTCACATGGTGTTCTAGCCAATAACACACCTCCTGTATTAGGAGCACCCCCCACACTGGATGGAGGAGCACAGGGGGCACCACAGACAGCTGCATTGTCAGTCTGGGGGGGAGGGGGGGTGTTAACTAGCTGGTTAAGTGTACTAGCAGATTTATTACACTAACAAACAGAAGCCAAACTCCAGCTCACACTTTATAATCAGCTGACAGTTTTTTTTTCCTTTTGGCATAAAGGTTTTACATGAACAAATAAAACTAATCAGTATAAGCACTCCTGACTGTGATCAATGGTTTGTCTCATTCCTGTAACTGATATATTCTGCTGGGGAGCTTGTTCTTTTGAAAAAGTACGGTTTTACTGGCTGATGAAAATAGTAGAAAGCAAGCCTAAAAAAAAAAAAAAAACTAACGCAGCCATCACATCTAAGTACTGATAAGCTGCAATATAATAAAGGTTCCAATGGCACCCCAATCGTGGCGATTTTACTGCGATTCGGTGGGCGGAAGTCACGGTAAAATCGTGCAAACACAATCATGGAATACACGATTTTACCACTATTGTCGCCCGCCAAATCGCGGTAAAATTGCGCCGCGATTGGGGTGCCATTGGAAGTCACAGGGAACGCACAGGCATGTGCCATTTCAAATCGCGGGCGAAATCGCTGCAATTCAGCGTGCAGTTCAGTACGCGGAGATGTGAACAGATTCCCATGATTCCTTAAATCCAGGTCAAGTATGGCTTCTAATATGCAAGTATAGGCGCAAACACTGGAGATGGTGATAAAGAACGACAACACAGTAGGCCACACCTCCCCCTGGTATATAGTATCGATGGACAAAAATAATAATAATAAGGTAGTAGCAAGATGTATAAAAATATATACAATACAGTCAATCAAAAGAAAGGTCCAGGGGTCCAAAGGAACAGAATGTTAATGTTAAATCCACAGGTAGGGCTGCCTTCACTGAGAACTGAAACCAAGTTCCAAATCCTAGAAGAAACAAAAAGAAGGAAAGGCGCCTCTGGGTGTAGACTTAAAACAGTTTATTGTTTAGTGATCGCTACTAATTTTATGCAATAAACTGTTTTAAGTCTACACCCAGAGGCGCCTTTCCTTCTTTTTGTTTCTTCAAGTATGGCTTCTATGGTGACCTTTACTGGGACTGCAGTCTCTTTCCAACCATTCCAACGTACCCTCGGCAGTCTAGAGAGAGGATTCATAGAGATGATAACAAGACACTACTCTTAGGGATCTGTAGGGATTTCCTGCCACCAAAGTATCCATTAACACCAGAACTAAAAACTTTAAAAAAAACGATCTCCTAGGAGGTGGAGTTTTGAGTAGAGACTTTGCTTTGAGACAAAAGAAACCTTTTTTTGGCAGAAGTGACCTACCCTTTTTTTTTTTTAAGATATGGGGGAAGGGTTATGGGTTTGGGGGCCTTGGAGTGTGAAGCTACGGCACTTTTCATGAGTATTATGGGGAAAGAGAGCCAGACGGTTGCCTTAAGAATCCAAAACCCTTTTATTGTAAATAATAGTGTGACAACAGGAGGATAGAAGGTAGACAACCTGTTTCAAGGGTCAACACTCCCCCTTAATCAGGGCTTAAATAAAAATAGCAATGTTTTTAAAAGACTCCTTGGGAGTGTTCTACATCAGGAAAGGAACATTGGTGGTCAAAGTAAATGTGTGCTAGAGATAACTCTGCATTTAAGCACTGATGAAGGGGGGTTGGCAGCCCCCAAAATGCGTTGATACTTTTAATCTTCCTGTTGTCACACTCTTATATGTAATAAATAGTTTACATACAGGAAAGTGGGTAGAGAGAAAAACCAAGGCCACCATCATCCCATAATATGTAAATACCCAAAATTGCAAAAAGTGTTTTTTTGTTTTTTTTAGGTGCCAATACTTTAATCCAAACCAATACCTAGGAGAGGTACCATATAGACCTCTCTTGAGGTCTACCATATACCACCCAAGTATATTTTGAAGTGCAATCTCTATATATGGGTAATTTCCTAATTCCCTAATCATCTATTCTCCCCTATGGTGTTTGTTTCCGGGGGGGGGCAAGATGTACATGACTTGGACATAACATGGTGACCTTCTGGTGGTGAGAATGCTTTTTAATAAATATAATCTGCTCTCTTCCTTACAGACGATGCACGTATAGTTTGATTATATATTTTTGTTCTTTGATACAGTCTGCCTCAGGTTCTTCCTGATGAAGCCAATTAGGAGTGAAACTTGTTGAGGCCAATACTTGAAGCTGTCATTTGAGTTTTGTATAGAGCCAACTACTGGATTTAGCAACATTATTGGTCTTGATGGGCCCTTGTATTTGCTTCTTTTAATATGTTTTTAATTATCTGGCTGCCTCTGGTAGTTAGGTTCTTCCTGATGAAGCCAATTAGGGGTGAAACTTGTTGAGGCCAATACTTGAAGCTGTCATTTGAGTTTTGTATAGAGCCAACTACTGGATTTAGCAACCTAACTGGTCTTGATGGGCCCTTGTATTTGCTTCTTTTAATATGTTTTTAATTATCTGGCTGCCTCTGGTAGTTAGGTTCTTCCTGATAAAGCCAATTAGGGGTGAAACTTGTTGAGGCCAATACTTGAAGCTGTAATTTGAGTTTTGTATAGAGCCAACTACTGGATTTAGCAACCTAACTGGTCTTGATGGGCCCTTGTATTTGCTTCTTTTAATATGTTTTTAATTATCTGGCTGCCTCTGGTAGTTAGGTTCTTCCTGATGAAGCCAATTAGGGGTGAAACTTGTTGAGGCCAATACTTGAAGCTGTCATTTGAGTTTTGTATAGAGCCAACTACTGGATTTAGCAACCTAACTGGTCTTGATGGGCCCTTGTATTTTGCTGCTTTTAATATGTTTTTAATTATCAGTCTAAATAACAATGTTAACTTTAAATATTGGTTTGGATTAACGTATTTGCACCTGAAAAAAACAACTTTTTTCAAATTTTGGGTATTTGCAATAAATAGTTATTGACTCTTAGGATTTTCTTTTGCTGATCTTAGTTTGATTTCTCGATTTAGGAGGCCATTGCCCCTTGGAATGGGCCCTGTATTGTCATAGAGCTGATGAGATATAAGCCATCGAGTACAACAGCAACTCCTGCGTGACAAACCAAATATCCAAGTCCAGAGCCATTCATCTACTTTTTTTGGGGACATGAGACTCATGGGGTCAGTTTATAAAGCCTGAAGTTTTATATCGTTATTTCATGGAAATTATTTTGTATCATTTCACCTGCTCTAGGCAATCTTGCAAGGTGAAAATAACCCAGTGAAATCTATTTTGTAGAGGACTTTGCAAATTTATAAAGCCTGTACTTTTATTTTTATTTTTTTTTTTAACAAAACTTTTACTGATGACAAAACATGGAATAAGATTTTTCCTTGAGGGGGCATGTTTTGTTATTTATTTATTTTTTTTCAGTTGTGCTCAGATTACTTTTGTTCTTATTTTTTCTCTTTACTTTGACATCTCAACTTTCTGTTTGAGATTCTTTAAAAAAAAAAAATAACAAATGCGTCAACGGAAAAGATGAATATTTTGCCTAGATTTGTAAAATATGCCCCGGTATTTTTCTAGGTTATAAATGCTTCCTAGAGACCATACTGGGAAGGACCAGAGGCATGAATAATTTATTTCTGAATGGTCGTACTTGTTAACCATCTCAGCTCTGGAAGCTTTTTCCCCTTTCATGGCCAGACCATTTTTTTCTATTTAGCACTGCGGTACGTTAACTCAGTGTTTCTCAACTCCAGTCCTCAAGGCGCCCCAACAGGTCATGTTTTCAGGATTTCCATTATTTTGCACAGGTGATTTGATCAGTTTCACTGCCTTAGTAATTACCACATCCGTTTCATCTGGGGGAAATCCTGAAAACATGACCTGTTGGGGCGCCTTGAGGACTGCGTTAACTTGTAATTGCATGCAACGCTGTACTCAAATAAAATTTATAGAATTTTTTAACACAAATAGAGTTTTCTGTTTTTTATTTTTTATTATATAAACAAAAAAGACTGACAATTTTGAAAAAAAAAAAAAAAAAAAAAAAAAACAGTATTTTTTCATTTCTGCTATAAAATATATCCAATAAAACTTAAATAAAAAAAAAATCTTTAGAAAATGAAAGAGGAACTGCAGTTTGCTCACATAATTTGTAATAAAAAAATCTTTGCCATTCTGAAGCTTCCCTCCATCATTTTGCATATTATTTTATATATAAACTGTGATTCTGTACCTGCCAAATATGCTGCAGAAATCTCCCTCCACGGAGTCTAGCTGCATCCATTTTAACTGTGGGCAGCTGAAGCTGCTGCCTGTTCACTTCCTGGACTTACACAGACACACAGAGGCACACCTCCAGCTCTGCAGCTCTCATTGGCCCTCTTATGACTCCCCCCCCCCCTCCCTTCCGAGAACGAGAGTGAGAGAGAGAGAGCTGTGCATGATGTCATAAGCCTAGGCTGTATAAGGTATTTACTGGCAGAAAAAAAAATACTATCCAAAGGTAAAACAACAAGGACAGAGGATTTAATATATGGAAAGATGAAAAAATGACCGAAGGTCCGCTTTAGGGCCAAAAATGTATTCTGCTACAGGTCTTTGGTAAAACAAAATCCCAACAACTGTATATTGATTGATTTGCATGAAAGTTATAGCATCTACAAACTATGGTGTATATATATATTGGAATTTGTATTTATTTATTTTTTTATACTACTAATGGCAATAATCAGTGACTTCTATTGGGACTGTGATAGTGCGGCTGGCAATCTGACACTGACAACTGTTACCCGTCCCGCCCAGCAGCATCTGTTTTAGCACCATCTGCAAGGTCACCTCAAGCAGCTCAGCTGTCCATGACAGACCTTCATTTCCAGGACTCCTGGGGAGTCGGGACAGCTATCAAATAAAAAATAAATAAATAAATAAAAACATACAGACAAGCGCCCCTCTAGGAAGGGTGCCTGAAGGCACATGTCTACAGCGCCTAATGGGAAATTCAGCCCTGCCTCCCCCTAGACTTCAAAGGAGCAATCAAGGGGAATCTAAACCGATCAACTTTAAAGGTTTCCTAAAACAGAGACATCCAAGGCATACCGTGAATGATAACTGTCACGCTTTCTTTTGCTCTCAATTGAACTGTCAAGCCATCAAATGGCTGGTGTCATAACTGATCACATGGGCAACACCATGGCAACTGCAGATCAAACAGAGACTAAGATGGAAGCGTCCTTGGCTGTAAAGTATAGGAGGGTTTAGTTTCACTTTAACCCTTGCAGTGTGCTCTACTGCAACAGGGGACTTTCAGTTTTCAGGGAGTTCAGCTTTACTGTTAATTCCTTCCATGTGTTCTACAGGGTTATTTTAAAGGGGTTGTAAAGGCTCGTGTGCATTAAGGTGAAAAAACACCTGGCAGTCACCGCCCCCCCAGACCCCTGTATTACTTACCTGAGCTCCAAATTTCCGTCTGCGCATCCTCGCCGTCCTTCTCTCCATGGGTTCTTGGCTCCTGATTGGAGAGAATGATAGCAGCGCAGCCATTGGCTCCTGCTGCTGTCAATTAAATCCAATAATGCAGGCACTGGGGGGCGGGGCCGAATCCTACATTCGGCCTCTATGGGCGCCGAATGCTCAACTCGGGAACGCGCCCGCAAGGTAACCCACTCGGGAGAGCGCTTCTCCAAGGGGGTTATCTAATGTGGGGAGGAGCCGCGAGAGCTGCTGGGGGACCCCAGAAATGGACGTTTGGGGCCACTCTGTGCAAAACGAGCTGCACAGTGGAGGAAAGTATGATATGTTTGGTATTTAAAAAAAATAAAAAACGATCCTTTAGTATCACTTTAAGTCTCTAACAATTACAGCTCTCTATGATGCACCAACCCTATAGAATTAAAATGAAGCAATGTGTCACGTATAAAAAAAAAAGTCCGTAGAGTTGAGATTTCGCTTAAAAAAATCTACAGCAATCCAGCTAATAATTGCATCACCGCCAATGATTTTCTCTTGTCCTTTGCAATGATACCAGGTCTGCTTAACATTGATCACCAATCATGCTTTACAGAGCTGTCAGCGGAGGACAACACGGGCATTTAACAAGGTCTCTTCTGATTGGCTTGGCGGAGTGACACCCTGGAGGACACGGCTACATTGGGAAATGATCTCACCTCACATCAAGGATCAATTGTTCTTGCTTGAAAGTGTCTGGATAAAGGACAATTTGTACTGCCCATTATCTCTTCTAGTGCAAGTAAAAAGAACATGGTTGGCTGAAAAGGACCTGGGGGTCCTAGTAGATGATAGGCTCAGCAATGGCATGCAATGCCAAGCTGCTTCTAACAAAGCAAACAGAATATTGGCATGCATTAAAAAGGGGATCAACTCCAGAGATAAAACAATAATTCTCCACTCTACAAGACTCTGGTCCGGCCGCACCTAGAGTATGCTGTCCAGTTCTGGGCACCAGTCCTCAGGAGGGATGTACTGGAAATGGAGCGAGTACAAAGAAGGGCAACAAAGCTAATAAAGGGTCTGGAGCAGTGGTTCTCAACGCCTGTCCTCGGGACCCACCAACAGGCCAGGTTTGCAAGATAACCGAAATACATCACAGGTGATATCATTTGTTGCTCAGTGATTGCAGTATTCTAGTCCGCATCTCCCCAAGGTAATACCTAAAATCTGGCCTGTTAGTGGGTCCTGAGGACAGGAGTTGAGAACCACTGGTCTGGAGGATCTTAGTTATGAGGAAAGGTTGCGAGCACTGAACCTATTCTCTCTGGAGAAGAGACGCTTGAGAGGGGATATGATTTCAATTTACAAATACCGTACTGGTGACCTCCCAATAGGGATAAAACTTTTTCGCAGAAGAGAGTTTAACAAGACTCGTGGCCACTCATTACAATTAGAAGAAAAGAGGTTTAACCTTAAACTACTGTAAGAGCGGCAAGGATGTGGTCTCAGGCGGTGGTCTCAGCGGGGAGCATCGATAGTTTCAAGAAACTATTAGATAAGGACCCGAACGACCACAACATACAGGGATATACAATGTAATACTGACATATAATCACACACATGGGTTGGACTTGATGGACTTGTGTCTTTTTTCGACCTCACCTACTGTGTAACTAATGCACTTTGATACAAATTGTGATCAATTGTGAAATAATTACCCACTAAAATATAAAAGATTTATATTCTTCAGGAGTAGCAGGATTTCTTTTTTTTGCAAAACAAAACCATCCACATTTTCCCACCAAGAACAGCTAAAAGAGCAGTATAGGTAGGTCAGACTTCATGAGTTAGAGCAGTTATGATGTGGAACTGCCTTCCACAATTGGTGGTGTCAGCAGAGAGTGCCGATAAGTTCAAAAAGCTCTTAGTGATCGCAATATACAGAGAAATGGGAATTAGTAGACACATAAATGCACACACACTGGTTGAAATGGGTTGACTGATGTCCTTTTCTTCAACCTTACCAACTATGAAACTATGAAATGATGACAGACGGGGCTGAATTTAGATAACAAATCCTGGCGGGGGCTGTATTATGTCTAGGTTACTAGGTCATCAAGGTTGAAGAACTCCTTGTTTGGGTGCCATCACATGTTTGTAAGCTACAATGTTGGCATTCTACATTGTAAATTTTGAAAGACATTAAGTCAAGTTAAAGCATATAATAAAAAAGGAACTTAAGATAAGATACTTTATTGTCATTGCAACAAGTACAATGAATATACTTTGTAAAAAAGAAAATAAACTTGGAGATTTGGAGGAGGCTCAGAGCATTAGAAGGGTCCTTTTTTTTTTCATTCGGAATACGTTCTTATATAGAATATAGGGTTTAGTGTCACTTTACTCCTGTCTGTACTGTGCTGGCAGATCTCATTATCATTTGTAAACTAGAACACTGTCTGTACTAACAAAGGGTTGGTGGCTTAGAAGCTGGGCTTTCCCAATTTATGTTAATGCGAGGGAGATCTTCTTGTCCTTAGCCTTTCACTTGGGACAGACAATGACATTTGTTCAGAAATGCTTGCAGTCAGCCCTAACACCTTCTCCTAGGCAAACGTCTGAACCCCTAGTCTACCAAGGTATGTTTAGAAACCTCCTGTAATTCAAGGGGTTAAAGTAAGCTCACAGTCATGAGTTTGGTGTGGAATTTTGAAACTGTCAATGAGGATTTAGTAAAAGTGATCTGGGCAGCTCTTTGGCAGGGCTCTAAAGGTGGACCCCGTGTCACCTCCTGGGTGGTGGATCTTAGGCTCTCCCGTTCCTCCAGGGAACCTGGGACCATGGTAAACTGCTGTAAGATCTGAGAACATCTGTTCCCCGATCCCCTGCGACTAATGAGCCAGGGCCTCTACTTTAAACATACAAAACAATTAATAATTTTAAGAAAGCAAACTGCAGATTTTAAGCTGTATGAAAAATGTTAAAATTTCACCCAGTAGAAATGCAGTAAAAAGTAATAATTGGTAATATAAATAATAAAAGATAATATAGGAATACATTTAATATAATAAATATAATAAGCTATATTTAAAAAAAATAAAGAAAAGGCTAAAAAGTCCCCAGTAGAAAAGCGGTAGAAGGTAATAATTGGTAATATAATAATAAAAGGTGATATATAAATAAAATAAAAAAAATATATCTATATATATATAAAAATGTTCCCAGTAGAAAAAGCAGTAGAAGGTTTTAATTGGTAAAATAAATAATAAAGGGCAATAATATAAATAAAATAATAAATAATAAAATAATAAATATATTATATATAAAAATGTCCCCAGTATAAAAGTGGTAAAAGGTAATACTTGGTAAAATAATAATAATAATAATAATAATAATAATAATAATAATAATAATAATAATAATAAAAAAAAAATATATAATCAATATAATAATATATATAAAAATGTTACAATTTCCCCAGTAGAAAAGGGGTAAAAGGTAATACTTGGTAATATAATAATAAAAGGTAATAATAATGTATAAATAACATATAATATATATAAAAGTTTAAACATTTCCACAGTAGAAAAGCGATAAAAGGAAAAATTTGGTAATATAATAACAAAGAGGTAATAATAATGTATAAATAAAATATAATAATATATCTATAAAAAAAGGTAAAGATTTCCCCAGTAGAAAAGCAGTAAAAGGTTATAATTGGTAAAATAAATAATAAAAGGTAATCATATATAAATAAAACTATCTATCTATCTATCTATCTATCTATCTATCTATCTATCTATCTATCTATCTATCTATCTATCTATCTATCTATCTATCGATGTCCCCAGTAGAAAAGCGGTAAAAAGTTATAATTGGTAATATAATAACAAAGAGGTAATAATAATGTATAAATAAAATTATATATATATATATATATATATATATATATATATATATATATATATATAAATAAATAAATGTAAACATTTCCCCAGTAAAAAAAGCAGTGAAGGGTTACAATAAAAGGTAATCCTGTATAAATAAAATATAAAAATATATATAAAAATGTTAAAAAATTCCCAGTAAAAAAGCGGTAAGCCTTGGTTCACACTACGAACTGCATGTGAATTCTGTGCAGCTCATATTGTACCGCATCGCAGATTTTTTTGAGCATTGGAACCAGATTGCATGATTGTTTTTTTACCACGAGACCTGCTTTTGGGGTGTCATTAACTTTTATAATAACACCCGCAGCAGAACGCAAAACCAAGCGCATTTGCAAATATAAATAAAATATAATAAATATAATAATACATGAATATAATATATAAATACAATGTTTAATATATATATATATATATATATAGATATAGATATATATATATATATATATATATATATATATATATATATATATATATATATATATATATATATATATATACCATAAAAATAAAATATAATAAAAAGGTATTGATAAATATTTTTATTATGCTGTGAATGGGAACTCATAAATATATAGCGAGGTTTTCTTAAATTTGACTGAAGTGGAAATCCACTTTTTTTGCAACTCAAATCAGACCATATCTGGTGGCCCTAATAAGGCCGTTGCGGAAGATTTGGAAGCGAGAGATGCTCCTCTAAAAGTAACCTAACTCTCTAGTGCCTGCCTGTCATTAATACAAAGAGAGAAACCATATCACAAGCCTCTGTTCTCTGCTTATTATTCCATCCACTGCTCTCTCCCCTGCGCCCTCTTTATAACCTTGGGCTCGTTGCTGTAATCACAGTCTCGCTGGCTGCCTGTTTTATGTACCTGTCTGAAAGTCGGCATGAGACGACTGACAGGAAGGAGAGATGTGGATGGATACTCACATAAAGGAGGAGTGCGAGCGAAAATGAATTAGAGAGCAATAGGAAAAATAATGCATAAAAGCCATCAGTCTACGGGAGATAATTGTCGGCAATGGGGGAATAGAAAAAAAAAAAAAGAGTAAACAGCTAAACCTAGTCTGGATAATGCGGAGGAAGAATTAGGAGGCAGAATACAGTGTAATGAAACACGGGAAAACAATATTTAAATAGCGGAAGAGAGGAAAACAAAAGAATTAAAGGAGCAGACAAATACAACTGAATAAAAGTGCGTTAAACAAAAAGGAAACGTAATCCAAATTACGGTAATATTCACACTAGATGCACTGGGGTACGTTCGTGAGCGCATTCCCAACGCATGTAAACCAAAAAATAATGGTTTCTTATGAATGCGGTTCACACTAGTGTATTGCATTGCATTTGCCCTGCCCTGAAAAAAAAAAGTATGGCATGCGTACTTTTTTGCAGCGCATTCAAATGTAAACAAACGTGGACAAACCCTGCGTACTGCAGGAGAAATCAAGGCAAAAAAAACAAACAAACACAATGTGTGTAAAGTGAACGCCAACGCATGAAAAAAAAACGCAATGCACTACAACGCCCATACAATAAAGGATGCGTTACGGTGTGAATGAGCCCTAAAAGCACAAAAACAAAAAATGACAAATCAGGTAAGCCAAATATAATCAGGTGTCCAGAGTGGACATGGACCAAGCCCTCTGTGCTCTATGAGTGGTTTGCATAGGGATACATGGACCATCCAATCAGGTCCACCTGAACAACTGACAGGCAGACCTGATCGGATTGGTCCATGAAAAATACTGTGCTTGTGTCAGAAACGTGAATGAGCTGCAAACACACTATGAGATACTTGCCGTAGTATCCAAATCTTTTATGCACATTGTGTTGCGCTAAATTGAACAAAAATGATAAAAAAAAAAATTAAAAATATATAAATATAAAAAAGAAAAAAAATCCTAAAAGTCGTATTAAATGATGAAGAAAATCCACACTGTACGCAATTCAAACAGAAGTCATGGAAACAACACTGGGAGGCACAGCAAAACACTAGAAAAATGTATACAGTGTGCAATAAATGGCTCTATATGTTTAGGTTATATTTGTATTATACACCAGCGGTCCTGGATGTGTATCTGGCCAATAGTGCATAAAGCAATGATTGCCCACTGTCCTGAAATGAGGAATAAAGCCTCTTTCACACGAACGATCCGATCAGGTCCACCTGTCAGTTTTTCAGGTGGACCTTATCGGATTGGACATGTATCCCTATGCCTACCTCTGATCCCATCAGCTAAAAACAAATGGAAAAAGATTCATCCTCCTCTGTTTAGGTGGACCAGATCAGAAGCATTTGGGTATAAATGGAGAGCTGGTCCGTTTACACCCAACCACTAACAAAGTAGAGGGAGCTTGGTCCATTCCTGCTCTGCATAAACTGAGCGAACACGGACCTGTTATCCGCCTCTGCTCTGCTCAGTGGGGGTTCAACGGACAAGTCCCCTGCTGAGCAAAGCAGATCTGTCCAGTGTGAAAGGGCCCTTATCATTTATTTTTGGTATATGTGATGGAATGAGACATGTGAATACCTTCAGTTTTAAGAAGGCTCTACTGTTCAGGTCACTGAATAGAGTGAGGGATTTTTCATTGGTATAGTCCAGCAGTCTGCAAACTAAGGCCCCTTTGCTTTCCTTCATCTGTCCCTTGGGGCACCATTCCATCCACTGACACTAACAATGGGGCACTATTCCTCCTGCTGACAGCATCAAAAGTGTACAATTCCTACCTCTGACACCATCAAAAGTGCACAATTCCTCCCACTGACACCAACCATGGGGAATAATTCCTTCCATTGATACCGATGATGGGCCACTATTCCTCCCACTGACACCAACAATGGGACACTATTTCTCCCACTAACACCACAAAGAAAGGGCACAATTTTTCCCACTGATACCAATGGGGCAGAATTCTTTCCATTGACACCAACAATGTGGCACTATTCCTTCCACTGACACCAACGATGAGGCACTAGTCCTCCCACTGATACCAAAGATAGGTTATGGTTTACTCCTACTGCACACCAGAACATTTTCTACTCCCATGTGCCTTAGTCTGACCCCCTAAAGTCATAAGGACAGTAAACTGGCCCTGTGTTTAGAAAGTTTGGACACCCCTGGCATAGCCTATCTTACCATGACAAGTATGGCTATACTGTCTTGTTGGCTCCAAAGCCCTACTCCATAGAAGCCATGGTTTCCATACAATGCACTTACGATGGTTTAATAGCCGGGAACTGCTGTATGCAGTTTGGAATAAATTACTCGCTAATATTAGGCTATATTTGTACTATACATCAATGGTTCTAGATGTACCCCTGGCCATTGGGGTGTTAAAGAATGATTCACAAGGCTCTGCCCAATGTCCTGAAATGGGAAACAACCCTCTTATTTCTGGGATATGTGATGGAATGAGACATGAATACCTTGTGTTTAGGCCCCTTTCACATGGGCCAGATCAGTTTTTCTCAGCAGGGGATCCGTCCTCTGATCCTCTGCTGAGTAGAGCAGATTGGCAGGATGACAGGTCCATGTCTGCTCCGCTTATGTAGAGTAGACACAGACACAGCCTACTAGCCAGGTGTAAATGGACACAAGCTTGTTTAAATCCGACTGCTCATAGAGGAGAATGGAGGGTCCAATCGGGTCAGGCTGTAAAACAATCAGCCAGTCCCCATCAGACCTCTCGTTTATTCGGAAAGCTTTACTGTGCTGCCTTGTACAATGAAATACAGGCATTGTTAGTCAAAATTTTTTGTGGGAAACTCATTTGCACAGATGTAAACACATTTGAAGTGATCTTAATGTGTGTTAACCCTCTTCATGCGACCCTTTAAATGGGTTTTAATTCAGAGAGGTGGCGTGGCTTCCCGATCACTTGATCACTGTGATTGGCACTCACAGCAATCACATGATGAATCCCAATCAGAAGCCATGTTGGTGACAGCGCTGTCAGTGTGCTAGAAAGGTACAGTGATCACATTCTCAGCACACAACCTCAGACTGCCGTGAATACATATGTGTGGCCGCTGGGCAATGGACTACTCTAGCTGCTGACAGATATATGTATTACACAGCTGGTAAGAGATTGATGCATATATAAAATAATGCACAAAACCAAGAAAAATGGAGATCAAAAACCATCTTATTAGCTTCATGTTTGTACATGTTGAGGAAATCTGCTGGTTTGTAAATGACGTCTAGGGCCATTACTTAGACTTGAAGTGTCATCTCCCCCCAGAATTAGAGCTTACGTATATTTGAGTCCCAAAGCTGGAGCTGTCATCAACAGTATGCAATGTCCATCCTCATTTGTGTGAGATGTCACAACGATGTTACTAAAAATACAGCAACAGATGGGGCTATTTATTTTTGCTCAATAGAGAGAAAAAAAAAATCTTTGTGAAAAAAATAGCCTCACAATAATTGATCCCCAAGACAGATGCTTTGTTAGCTTTTCTTTGTGATTATTTTGTGGGTGTAGATGGACTGTAAATGCAGGAAGATATGTGCTTATCAACAAGCCATTTGGTGCCACCCTGTACCGTCAGATATGAGGTGGGCACAGACAGATACAGGGCATCGATGCATGCGCTATGTGGCTATAGCGACGGCACCTCTGCTGGGGAATGTGGATGTAAAGTCTCTTTTAGATGTAGTTCAGGAAACAAGGTGGAAGGGAATGGACTCCTGGTAATGGTAAGTCCATGTATCCTGGGTGGTAACCACAGGAAAAAAAAGGGACAGCAGTAGAGCAGTAAGTAATTCTCTGTAGATAAACAAGAAGAAAGAAGAGCAGCATCGATCTGAGTGTAGTAACGTGACAGATATTATTTTTTCAAACGTAATGCACTCGCTAGACAGAAGATGGTTCTAGGCACATGGGTATATGGTCATCCAGACCATGGCAGAGATCCAAGGCAGCAGCTGTGGAGTACGCTGATCCTAGTACCCGGTGGCACCAGTGGTTTCTGGTGTCCCGGGTGGATGCAAGGGCGCAGGAGGAAGCTGTAAGCATGAAGTCTCTGCGTGGGAGGTTGGATCTGTGCTTCATTCTTGCATAATCAATGCTTGGAGTGTGTCAGAATTTGTGGGCTTTTTTTGTTCACCTGCCTCTTTTGGATTGACCACAAGTTCTCAATGGGATTAAGTTCTGGGGAGTTTCTTGGTCATAGACCCAAACGTTTGATGTTTTGTTCCTCAAGCCTCTTGGTTATCACTTTAGCCATATGGCAAGGTGCTCCAGCATGCTGGAAAAGGTATTGTTGCTCTCAGAGGATGTTTATGTACCATTCTTTATTCATGGCTGTGTTCTTAGGCAAAATTGTGAGTGAGCCCACTCCCTTGGCTGAGAAGCAACCCCACTCATGAATGGTCTCATGATGCTGATGGAGATTTTTATTATGATGGAGAGTTTATTATGA
This sequence comes from Lithobates clamitans, assembly GCA_037952925.1. Taxonomy (NCBI): domain Eukaryota; kingdom Metazoa; phylum Chordata; class Amphibia; order Anura; family Ranidae; genus Lithobates; species Lithobates clamitans. Next base: position 3,423,954 of record JBBGZY010000544.1, read on the forward strand.
ACTGGTAGGATTATTGTTTTTGCTGTCCCAAATGTAGATACATGAGCTGCTGTGCCCATGTGAAGACTTCATTCTATGAGAGATAGATCTTTAGACACAGTCGAGTACAGATAGCTGCAAAACAAGCATAGACACCCCCTCTCCATGACAATATGGACAATCTGAATGTTTCCCACTAAGAAAAGCAGAACTATAAAAATTGCAATCCTGTTCAGCCTTGAAACTCTGCATAGCTAGAGTGTAACTCTAATATGTTCTATGAGAGATTTTAAGCTTTCTACTTGAGCTCCCAATTTAATGGCCAGTCATCCACACCTATTGAACAGTGTATTCATACAACAAAAAGCAACACTCTCATTGAGATCCCATAAGTTGAGAAAACCTGTGCCAAGGCCGATAGCATCTTCAGTAACACTTACAGTACAGAATATAGAATGGAATACAGCCGGAAACTCTATATCATCCGATTGTGGTAATATTTATTAGCTTGAAGGTAAGTACAACACAGATATGTTACAAGTTAAGGCCTCATGCCAGAAACACGTATACGTGTACCTATGCTGTGCTCACTTTCAAGCTAATAAATATTACCGTAATCGGGTGATATGGCGTCACAATCACAAGATTAGCTGAACAGAATCAAAAGTCTTTTTTTTGCAGACAAAACAGTATATACAATTGTGCTCATAAGTTTACATACCCTGGCAGAATTTATGATTTCTTGGCCATTTTTCAGAGAATATGAATGATAACACAAAAACTTTTCTTTCGCTTATAGTTAGTGTTTGGGTGAAGCCATTTATTATCAATCAACTGTGTTTACTCTTTTTAAATCATAATCACAACAGAAACTACCCAAATGACCCTGATCAAAAGTTTACATACCCCAGTTCTTAATACCATGTATTGCCCCCTTTAACATCAATGACAGCTTGAAGTCTTTTGTGGTATTTGTGGATGAGGCTCTTTATCGTCTCAGATGGTAAAACTGCCCATTCCTCTTGGCAAAAAGCCTCCAGTTCCTGTAAATTCTTGGGCTGTCTTGCATGAACTGCATGTTTGAGATCTCCCCAGAGTGGCTCAATGATATTGAGGTCAGGAGATTGAGATGGCCACTTCAGAACCTTCACTTTATTCTGCTGTAGCCAATGACAGGTCGACTTGGCCTTGTGTTTTGGATCATTGTCATGTTGGAATATCTAAGTACGTCCCATGCACAGCTTCCTGGCTGATGAATGCAAATGTTCCTCCAGTATTTTTTTGATAACATACTGCATTCATCTTGCCATCAATTTTGACCAAATTTCCTGTGCCTTTGTAGCTCACACATCCCCAAAACATCAGCAATCCACCTCCATGTTTCACAGTAGGAATGGTGTACCTTTCATCATAGGCCTTGTTGACTCCTCTCCAAATGTAGTGTTTATGGTTGGGGCCAAAAAGCGAAATTTTGGTCTCATCACTCCAAATGACTTTGTGCCAGAAGGTTTGAGGTTTGTCTCTGTGCTGTTTGGTGTATTGTAAGCGGGATACTTTGTGGCATTTGAGTAGTAATAGCTTTGTTCTGATGACTGGACCATGCAGCACATCTTTCTTCAAGTGCCTCTTTATTGTGCATCTTGAAACAGCCACACCACATGTTTTCAGAGAGTCCTGTATTTCACCTGAAGTTATTTGTGGGTTTTTCTTTGCATCCTGAACAATTTTCCTGGCAGTTGTGGCTGAAATTTTAGTTGGTCTACCTGACCGTGGTTTGGTTTCAACAGAACCCCTCATTTTCCACTTGATTAGATTTTGAACACTGCTGATTATCATTTTCAATTCTTTGGATATCTTTTTATATCCCTTTCCTGTTTTATACGCAGTTCAACTACCTTTTCCCGCAGATCCTTTGCCAATTTTTTTGCTTTCCCCATGACTCAGAATCTATAAACGTCAGTGCAGCACTGGATGAAAGATGCAAGGGTCTGTCATGAGTCCAGAAACTCATTGATTTATACACACACATTAATTACAAGTAAACAGATCACAGGTGAGGATGGTTACCTTTAACCACTTGACTCCTGGGCACTTATACCCCCTTCCTACCCAAGCCATTTTTCAGCTTTCAGCGCTGTCACACTTGGAATGACTAATGTGCGGTCATGCTACACTGTACCCAAATTTCTTATCATTTTCTTCACACAAATAGAGCTTTCTTTTGGTGGTATTTAATCACTGCTGGGTTTTTATATTTTTTACAAAAAAAGAAAAAAAAAGACCAAAAATTTTGCAAAAATGTTTTTTACTTTTTTTCTGTCAGTAAATTTTGTAACTAAGTAATTTTTCGCCTTCACTGATGTGCGCTGATGAGGCGGCACTGACAGGCTGAACTGGTGGGCATTGATGAGGTGGCACTTATGGGCACTGATGAGGCGGCACTGATGAGGAGGCACTAATATGCCACACTTATGGGCACTGATAAGTGGCACTGATGAGCACTGAAAGGCGGCACTGATGGGCACTAATAGGCGGCACTGGTGGGCACCAATAAGCGGCACGATGGCGGTACTGATGGGCGACACTGATGGACATTGATCGACAGCAGTGATGGGCAGCACTGATAGGCGTAACTGATTGCCAGCACTGACTGGCATCGCTAATGGGCACTGATTGGTGGCACTTGTGGGCAGTGGTGGGAACTGATTGCTGGCATTGGTGGGCAATGGTGGGCACTGATTGGTGACACTATATTGCTATATTGTAATCAGGGCACTGATGATCATTGATCACTGATGATCATTCCTAGATGTCCCCCAGCGTGGAGATGCCGCTGATCGGCTCTCCTCGCCACACACTCTGTCAGTGTGAGGCAAGGAGAGCCGATTACCGGCATCTCCGTGTTTACATGTGACCGGCTGTGATTGGACACAGCCGATCACATGGTTAAAGAGCCGCGGATGCGGGTCTTTAAAGAGATCGGGGCTGCGCCGTGTACTAGCAACACAGAGCGGCCACCGTGCTGCGAACCCCCGCTGGCGTGCGAGAGCGGCCATTGTGGGACGCTGTCATATGATGGCATCCCAGAACGAGAGCCGCACCACCCCGCCGTCATTTGACGGTGAGCGGGCAAGCAGTTAATAACCATTCAAACCCCTTTGTGTCAACTTGTGTGCATGTTATCAGGCCAAAATCACTAGGGTATGTAAACTTTTGATCAGGGTCATTTGGGTAGTTGGTTGTGATTATGATTTAAAAAAAAAAAGAGTAAACACAGTTGATCGATAATAAATGGCTTCAGCCAAACACTAACCATGAGTGAAAGAAAAAAAGTTTGTTTTATCATTCATATTCTCTGAAAAATGGCCAAGAAATCATAAATTCTGCCAGGGTATGTAAACTTATGAGCACAACTGTATATATAAAATCCTGGCTCTTCTTATATATAAATATATGGTGTCCAACAGAGTTTTTGAAAGTCCACATAGCTATATTACAGTATCTTAGTAGCTAATTAAAGTTCAACTGTAAATCAACACTGTTTTCTAAAAAGCTGATATTATAAAATTGTATATAAAAAATAAAGTATATAAAAAGTGCAGCAAAACAATACACAGTATGAATTATAATAATTATTTTGTATTCTAATACTTGCATAGGCTTTTAAAGTCTTCAGCTCATATACTGTATATGCAAAATATCATATATGCATCTAAACTGTGCATACGCTTCTTTTGGCGATAGAACTAGAATATATAAAAATCCTCATACACGGATATGGAAGGATTTGAAAGGAATAATATATCTAAAAATAATTATAAAGGAAATGTAAAGGGTAAGTGAAATATGGCCAAGAGGCAAGTTGGAACTGCATGCATAAATAAAGTGTTAGTAAACAACCATATGTGACAGAATATATAAAGGAGAATACAATAGATAAAGCAAACCATATATAAGCAAGACAAGCATAGGAGAATTGAAGGAGATGGAGCTTAGATAGGAAAACTGCAGTAACCCTTACAAAACAATCCATGTATATAAAACTGACAGGAAGTGGAAACATTACAAAAAGGCAAAAGTCTATAAAGCCAACATACAGATTTATAAAATAAAGTCAAAGAGCAAATTGTGGTGACTACCTACCATCATTTGCCGATCGTGATTTTTTTTTTTTAAACTGTGATCATCCTATTACTAGTGATCAAAGTGGACCTGTCATATAAAATGAACCACATTTACAATAAAAACAAAAAGAGTGTTATGGCAAATGTACTTATAGACTGCTCTCTGTTTTACAACGACAATGCCCTGCGTGGCTACCTCTTTCTGTTTATATATTATTTTCTTTCATTTTCTTCTCTTATTATGTTCACTTTACATAATTTCAATAAAAATGTATTGAAACACAAAAAAATAAAATAAAAAAGAAAGACTGCAACACTCCCTACTTGGGTCTGGAATCACTATGTATTTTGATACACTTTTTGTGTAACTACCATAGATCCTGTAGGGAAAGAAAGTCCTAAAAGTGTTGCACATCACAGCAAAACCCTTTAAAGAGTTGTATGACAGCCTCAGGTGTAGCCTGGTTGAAGTCCAATCTGTGGCTGTCATACAACTCTTTAAAGTGCTTTGCTGTGATGTGTGGCTTTTAGAACTTCCTTTCCCTACTAGACGTTTTGAGCTGGGACGAGCTCTGTGCCCTTCGACACTCCTTGAGGTTTGTCATACAAGAGGACCTGGTGGAGCCTTAAAGTGGAGTTCCACCCACTTTTACAACTCTTCAGCATCCCTCACTAAACTGTGCACTGTAAACGAATTGGATATTTTTTTATTTTTTTTCTCAGCACTTACTGTATATCTGCTGTATTCATTTTTCACTTCCTCCTCCCTGGCCGAGGCCCATCGCATCATTTCCTGTTTGCAATGCCTTCTGGGAAGGGGTGACAACTTCCTCTGACACTGCCGTTGCTATGGAAACCTGACCTGAAACCTATTACACTGCTTGTGCTGCACTAAGCATGTGCGAGATCTGCAAGGATGAGATCCAGGAAGAAATACAGTTTGGCTTCAGATGCCCACACTTAAGATGGCCACGGCCTGCTGTAAGTTTATAAAAGAACACACTACTGCTATAAACGAACAGAACAGACCTTAGTTTACAGACTGACTTTACTAGAATACATTAAGCTTGTGTATTATAGGGGTATTTTTATTTAAAAAGTATAATTTCGGCCGGAACACCACTTTAAGCAACACCTGTCATTTTTGTTGTGGGTACCATAGATCCTATTTTTAACCACTTGTCTACTGGGCACTTTTACCCCATTCCTGCCCAGACCAATTTTCAGCTTTCAGTGCTGTCACACTTTGAATGACAATTGCGCAATCATGAAACACTGTACCCAAACAAGATTGTTATAATTTTTTTCACACAAATAGAGCTTTCTTTTGGTGATTTTTTTTTTTTTTTTAACAAAAAACTATTAAATAACGAAAAAAGTTTTAGCAAAATGGTAATTCCTTCACTGCACTAACGAGGCTGCACTGATGGGCACTGATGGACAATGATAGGCAGCATTGAAGAGGAGGCACTGATGAGGCTGCACTGATAGGGGGGCGCACGATTGGAGCGATCACGAGAGAACGTCATATGACGCCCTCCAAGAACTGGCCGGCCATGCTGTAGGTGGGGGGGGGGTACATCCAATAAGAACAACCTAAAATGTAAAATAGTTTTGGGTTATTCATATAACATGGCTATAAAAACAATTAGGATATTTTCTCTTATTTATTGGATGAAACCCTCTTTCTTTGCCATAGATCCTATTTGAGAAAAAATAATGAAAGAAAGGGGGCTACATCCAATATGTAAGGAAAATATCCTTGTTTTTATAGCTATGCTATATGAATAAAAAAGATATTTTTCTTATCTATTGGTAGCTATAAAAATAGTATTTTTACATTTTGTAAAAAATATATTTTTCTTATTAATTGAAAATGGTTACCTAATAACAGTAAAGTTTTTGTGTGTGTTTATTGAACCTACAATAAATTGAATGGTACCTGGCCTTAAATATTAACAGTACTGAAAGAAAAACTGCCACCTGCCCATTCAAGGGCAAAATGACCATGTTTTTTGATAGCCCACCCTTTTCCAAAGGTAATACCCGCTAATCTGTGTTCCTTTGCCACCTCCCTGCTTTGCCAGAATCCTCACTCTGGTAATGCGCCTGGATATAAGAAAGTATGTTACCTGCCTTCTTGTGACAGCTCTTGGGCCTAAGCAAAAAAATGCCTAAGCCCGAACACTGTCACATGGAGAGAGACATCGATGTCAGATACCATCCAATACCACCAACACTTACCCAGACTGGACAACGGCATGGATGGAAGAGTATACCTTCCAGGAGCAGCTGGGCTATTGCCAGACACTGCCACTTTGCCCTGAATGGGCACAGAGACAAGACTTTTTCAAGTGAAGGTACCTTGTGATGCCTGCAAGTACCTACGTAAGTTTTCAGATTGCACCCTGCATGGCTGCAGACCTTTTAATAATTGAGTTCCCGTAACCTCGGTCATCTAGACATTACAAAGAACGAGGATTTTCACTCAAAGCAACGAGACTGTAAACCGACCAAATTAAAATTCAAGCTGATCACCGTCAACAGCTTTGACTTGTTCAATCAGAAGGATTCTGGGTAGAGTACCAAGCAATAATGCCATCCAGCAAAAATCAGTACAATGGCACAGATGAGAGCTGTGAGGAAGTCATAGAGGTGGTGAGAAAATTAGCATACAAGCTTCAGTCTGGTGGCCAAGAATAGAATTCAGGTGATAGCAAGCAGGGGAGTGAGGAGGAGGTGAAAAATATAAAGAACAGCCGTTTCCTTGTCTGCTCTCTCCACAAGATCTTCCGTGCTACATCAAGCCTCGTATACGGATCTGTACTGGCAAAATTAACCATTGGTCATATTTGTACTTTTAGCTTTGTACTGCATATTTGAATGCAGAAAGAAAATGCCCATTAACCCCAACTGCCAAGACTTTATAGGTCACACCTATGACCAAATCTGTAAGATCCTGGTCTTATTTTTCCTTCATGAAGCCCATACACATGGAAGTTCTTAGAATAACTGAATTGGTAATGTACATATTTTCTCTCAGGAATAAAAAATACAATTAAAAAAAAATGTAGAATTAAAAATAATTTTTGTAAAGGATCCTGGGCTACCCCCTGCTGCCGTATTATCCTAGTGGGAGGGTGACTCTTGGTCTTATTTGGCTATTTACTTTTACTTTTTGTACTCATCCCTTTCTTATCTCCTGCCCTCTGTTATGCTTCAAGGCTTCCCAATAGAGTCTACTCGCCCTGTTTTCTGGAGCCGTACCTGTGTCCACTGTCATATAGTAATTTTTTCTGTATGTTGTTCAGTGCGGTGCCCTCTGGGGTGACCCCCTTTTTCACCTTCTTTTTTTTTTTTTCTTGTTTTTCCTTAGGGAGATGATCTGGAGTTGAACGGTTTCAAGTGTAAAACTTTTGAACACTCAATTAAAATATTGTAAAAGAAAAGAAGAATAAAAAAAAAATGAAATCTAAAATTTTACAAAGTTCAGGAATAAAAAAAAAAAATTTAAGCTTCATGCACATGGATGTACAGGGATCATAATGACTTTCTCAGGGCCTGCAGCTTCCCAATGAGTTTTTTTAGAAGAAGCGGTTGTACGCAGTTATTCTCCAGGGGAAACACAGACGTGGACATATGCTCCGAAAGCAAATAGTATGCGTTGGTGCATGCGTCTGTGCGTGAACAAGTGCTTTATGCCAAAGTGTGCCAAATTCTAAAGAATACAGAATGCTGCAGGGAGAAGAATCATAAAATTTAGGTAAGTTTGGGGCAAATTGATGGTGGGGGTGAGGAATGTAACTATGTTATATGTTTCCTGTTAACCACTTCCGGACCGCCCACCGTCGTTATATGTCGGTACTTTGAAGAGGACTATCGTTGTTATGGCAGCAGCTAGCTGCCCTAACCCCGGTATCCTCTTCTTCAGCGGGCGGTCTGCTTCAAGATAAAAGTGGGCTCTGCAGCACATTCGCCACAAGATCACTTTTATCAGCAGCGGAAGAGGGCCCCCAGTCGCCTCCCGCCGCACTCCAGTTCCCTCTGCTGTTTACCGAAGCCGTTGGCAGAGGCGGAGGCGATCGGATCCTTCTTCTGGCCTGACATGGAGACAAGTGAGGGGAAGATGGCCCACCCATCTCCATATTATTGCAGGGCGGAAGCAACATCAAAAGGTCACTTCCGCCCATAGCTCTTAAAGGGACATTTTTTTTATTTTTTTTTTAAATGACTTTTTTTATTGCATTTTAGTGTAAATGTGACATTTGAGGTCTTTTTGACCCCAGATTTCATATTCAAGAGGTCCTGTCATGCTTTTTTTCTATTACAAGGGATGTTTACATTCCTTGTAATAGAAATAAAAGTGACACTTTTTTTTTTAAAGAACAGTGTAAAAATAAAAAATAAAAGGTAAAATAGATAAGAAAAAAAAAAATGTAAATGCGCCCCGTCCCGACAGCAGAAGCAAACGCATACATGAGTAGCTCCCGCATATGACAATGGTGATCAAACCACACATGTGAGGTATCGCCGCGATCAGTAGAGTGAGAGCAATAATTCTAGCCCTAGACCTCCTCTAACTCAAAACATACAACCTGTAGAATTTTTTAAACGTCGCCTACAGAGATTTTTAAAGATAAAAGTTTGTCGCCATTCCACGAGCGGGCGCAATTTTGAAGCATGACATGTTGGGTATCAATTTACTGGGTGTAACATCTTTCAGAATATAAAAAAAAATTGAGCTAACTTTATTGTTGTCTTATTTTTTAATTCAAAAAAGTGTATTTTTTCCAAAAACAAAATGCGTGTATAAGACTGCTGCGCAAATACGGTGTGACAGAAAGTATTGCAACGACCGCCATTTTATTCTGTAGGGTGTTAGGTAAAAAAATATATAATGTTTGGGGGTTCTAAGTAATTTTCTAGCAAAAAAAAAACTGTTTTTAACTTGTAAACAACAAATTTCAGAAAGAGGCTCTGTCCTTAAGTGGTTAAAATACGTTGTAACATGAAGCATGGCCACAAAAGTTATTCCTGTTATAAAAGTTTGGTAAATCTAGTTTCATTAGTAGACAAAAAGGTGTAATTTACCTTCACGGAGCAACAGGTACAAAACACCTCCTGTGCATGAGTGCGATAGTCTAGTACCGATTCTTCATACACATCCATTTCTTTGGCTAAAAATCTGGAGCCCACCACACTTTGCTGCTCTTAGGATTAGGGAAGCTCCGGTAAAGAGGGTGCACCGGCTTAGTGCATTACCCCATAAAACATTATATATTTTGTGTTTTATTAATATATGTTTTATGGGATAATGCACTAGGCCAACAGGTACAATATCCAGTCTTCCTTTGCATTTTCAACACATTTTCCAAGTCCTTTAACCACAACTAATTGAATCTATGAATGGGTTGCGTGCTGCTACTTTAATAATGTTGGGTACACGGGGGGGGGTTGTGAGTTGAGCAGTTGGTTTCTTTTTATTGCAAGTAATGTGATTTGCTATGCTGACAAGTACCCTTTTGATTCATATGAATTTTAATAATAGGTCCCTTTTAAGAACAAGTAACGCAGTTTGATGCAACATGCAATTTGTATTCAAAATCTGACAGCCTACCAGCCGCTCAACATCATCAACATCATCTCAGCCACTGTGCAGCTCTGTACAAAGCTCCCGCAAGCCCATCACCAGAACGTGGAGATAGCACAAAGCTTCAATCCAACCCTGCTAGCTAAAAAATCACATTATGTATTTATTTTAGGAGACATTTTTTACCAGCCCCATCCCTCCAAGATGAATATCTTGTTTCATACGCCGACACGTCCTCCGTGAAAGTACACGCCGGATTCGCAAGCTGTCATGCATGCGTCAAATATTTACAACCTCGGGCAGAAAACTGCTAAAATATCTTTCGGTATCTATGTGTGTGAAAAAGGGTAGACAGGAACAATACCAATTAAATTCGGTGCATTTGTTGTACCCAGGACCTGGGGGCTTCCGGCCAACGAACGTGTTCTAACAATCGGATGAATACAGGATCTTATTCCCAAGTAAAACTTCACACAGTAGGACAGTAATATGTAGGCATAACAAAAAAAGGATGATATAATGGTTTATTCACCAAGGCTAAGTGCACTGTGAACAATGTTTTAACCCCCTACAATCCCTTAAGCCTCATACACACGATTGGATTTTCCAACGGGAAATGTGTGATGACAGGCTGTTGGCGGAAAATCCTCCATCGGACAATTGTTGTCGGACTTTCCGCCAACAAATGTTGGATGGCAGGTTTTCAAATTTTCCGCGGACAAATGTCTGTTGTGGGATGTTCCTAGCGTGTGTACACAAGTCCGTCGAACAAAAGTCCAAAGTACAAACACACATGCTCAGAAGCAAGGACGAGCCAGAAGCGGTCGGTCTTGTAAACTAGTGTTCGTAATGGAGAATTAACATTCGTGACGTGGCAAATTATGAAATCTCCAAATGCAGCGCACAATTCTCTTCTTCTTTAATGGGATAATAATGAAGCTGCTTTGCTGGTGATACTGATGGAGTTATTGCAAACAAATTTTCAAAGAATTTTTTTTTCTAGTGATATCAAGAATAATATTATTATGCTTTTTTTATTTTTTTGGGCAAGTTACCATAACACCATTATCCTGTAGTTTTGAAAATCAAAGATACAACTATGTTGGTGTCCCTTGTCAATTTTACTTTGTATTTTTTTAAATGTAACTGCCTACTCCCAAACTGTCATTTGAAGTAAAACACAAAGCCAAGTATTATTCTACACAATTTTTTTATTGTGCATTAAAAAAAACAAAAAACAAATATTAGATAGGCTATCTGCCAATAGAACTTAACTAAAAAGTGCATTCCATGCATCCAAAAATATAGAAAATATACCAAATCAAATCATTATTCAACCAAAAAAATAATGTCAAAGCAATAACTCCAAGGTCAATTATAAATAACACGTTATCTCCTTCGATTCCGCAACATGTCGGGTTGACGAACGGCCGTTCAGAAACGAACTGAAAAGCACAAAATGAAAAGCACTAAATGAAAAGCACTAAATGAAAAGCACGAAAAGAAAAGTGTGAATCAACACTCAAACTTCTACTAACACAAAATTAGCAAAAGGAGTCCAAAGGGTGGCACTGAAGAGCTGAAAAACAACGTAGTACATCATTACGTTCATGTTTGTTGGCCAACAATTGTGTGGCCGTGTGTATGCAAGACAAGTTTGGGCCAACGCCCTTCGGACAAAATTCCACGGTTTTGTTGGCGAACAATCTGATCGTGTGTACGAGGCTTTAGATTTAAAGTAGATCTACACCACAACAGGAAGACATTTAGCTTTCCAAATCCTTGTGTACCATAAACCATTACATTGTGTTTTTTTATTCTATAAAATATGTTTTTTACATTTAGAAACTTTTTTTGCACCTCATTTCTACTGATCTCCTGCAAACCATTCCTTTCTATATGCTCTCGCTTCAGCATTGACTGCATATCATTGCTTCCCAATAGTGATAAGAGTGGGCCATGCCTGTGCGTTGCATGCCACCTGTAGTCTTAAGCATGGGTGCAAATGACAGCAGAAATGATCGTTCGGAAAAAAAAACGACAGGCTGGTTGTACATGAGTCAATAGATAGATCCACTTGTGTACAACCAGCTAGCCCATACATGGATCGAAATTCAACTGGTCCCTGCTGAACCGGCTGAATTCCAATCCATGTATGGCCGGATTTACAGAAAGTGTAGGAACTAGGGCAGCTACAGTACAGCAGGACCACCAGGTATTTTAATGAAGGCTGCACATTTAATAACACTAAAGACAACTTTTGAAATTACATCAACACATTGAAGCTTTATAAGCGTTTAATGACTGGGTTTAGCTCTACATTAAAAGTGAAAGTTGCTAAACTGCAGGCACTTATGTAAAGCACACACCTAAAAATATCTACATACAGTCACATAAGACCAGTGCGCAAATAGCAACTTTAGGAACTGCCATTGCATTTGTCCAATGATATCTATGGTATCCTAACCCTTTGGTGCCAGAGCCTCCTGGGCCTTTAAGGGGTTTTAGATGCCGGAAGGCAGGGCAGGGTTTATGGTCATGTGACCGCCATGATTGGCAGTCACATGGTTGGAATGCTTCTGATCACAAGGAGCAATAGGAAGCTTCCCATTAGCCACCAGTATCTTTGGAAGTTTTAGATGGTGGGAGGCGGGGCAGAGTTTATGGTCATGTGACCACTACGATTGTCAGTCACATGGCTGGAGCCCTTCTGATCGCAAGGAGCAATAGGGAGCTTCCCATTAGCCACCAGTATCTGTGGCGGGAGCAAGCAGGGCACGCGCTCTCGGCACTGCTTGTTTTGCAATATTGCTTGGAAATATGCGGCCCGCTCTGCGCCAAGGCCCACCTGCCGAGAGGCCACATATTTGCGTGCTATCGGCGCCAAGAGGTTATTACTTCACCAGATATTCTTGATCTAGGGGATATCTGATAGACTTTTGAGATCAGGAAGGAATTTTTTTCCCCTGGCAGAGCAATTTGGACCATGCTGTAAGAGTTTTTGATTGCCGTACTCTGAAACAATACAAGGGTTTAGGGTTCTATCTATCTATCTATCTATCTATCTATCTATCTATCTATCTATCTATCTATCTATCTATCTATCTCTAAAGGGCATATAGGTATGTCCCCTTTAAGAAGCAATGCTGAGGGCACCCCTGCCGCGTTCTCCGTGACCGCGGGTCCTGCGGACTCGATGTCCGCCGGGTACCCACGATCGTGTCATGGAGAGGTAGAATGAGGAGATGTAAACAAGGCATTTCCCCGTTCTGCCTAGTGACATGACAGAGATCACTGCTCTCTGTCATCAGGAGCAGTGATTGCTGTCATGTGTCTTGAAGCACTCCAAGTGTCCATGATGTCGCAGTCATGATAAAAGTCACAGATCGCCGCCATTACTAATAAAAAAAATAAATAAAATAAAAATGCCATAAACCTATCCCCTATTTTGTACACGCTATAACTTTTGCGCAAACCAATCAATATATGCTTATTGCGATTTTTCTTACCAAAAATATGTAGAAGAATACATATCAGCCTAAACTGAGGAAAATTTTTTTTTATATATATTTTTTTGGGGATAGGGGTTAAACACGTAAGTGCTTAACAAGTTAAACAAGTAATGGCGGCGATCTGCGATTTTTATTGTGACTGCGACATTATAGACACTTTTGACACCATTTTGCGACCACTGCTATAAAAATGCACTGATTACTGTGTAAATGACACTGGCAGGGAAGGGGTTAAACACTAGGGGGCGATCAAGGGGCTAAGTGTGTCCTAGGGAGTGATTCTAACTGTGGGGGGGATGGGCTACCACTGACATGACAGCGATCACTGCTCCCAATGACAGAGCAGTGATCTCTGTCATGTTGCTAGGCAGAACAGGGAAATGCCTTGTTTTCTTCTGCTCCGTGACACGATCGCGGGCCCCTGGCGGACATCGAGTCCGGGGGACCCATGGGCACCCTGTACGCGGCGGACGTGTGTGCGCCTACTAGCCCTGCAAATTAAAGGGGACATACAAGTACGCCCATTTGCCCACCACTGCCATCGTACCGACGTATATCGGTGTGCGGCGGTCGGCAAATGGTTAAAACAATGGTCTTGCTTCCCAAGGCATTATGAGCGCAATTATTCTCCAACATCCCATTCTGAGCCTCATTACTTACAGATTTTTTAGGTGGGATCTTTGTGTTGGTGGGCCTAAGGGAAAAGCTTTTCTTCCTCTTTACTGAAACAGCTGTGATCGTCGTGTGTACTAGGTATAATTAGTGAATCATGACCCGTTATTATCCCACATATATTGTATAAAAAAAGTAGAATGCTTGCCATTGTGTACAGTATCGAAAACCACTTCTCAGGTCTCTATTTTTATCTGTTTTTCTTGATTTGAATGCATACGAAGACGTGTGCTTGTAACCATATTAGCTCTCTGCATAGAGAGAGGAAGGGCTAGAACCTCTGTTGAGTTTTCACACCTGTCTGTGACTCTCTTGAGATTTCTCCTCACTTTTTACCCTTTGAGAAACGAAGGGAATGGGGATCATGGAACATGAAGGCTCATACAGCAATAAAAACCTTAAAGCAGTAGTAGTAAAGTCCGCTTTGCGATGTTTACCTATAGGTAAGCCTATAATAAGGCTTACCTGTAGGTAAATAAAAAGAAACGGGAACAAAGAGGAATTCCCAAAGAGTTCTTCAGAGAGGAAATAGCTGGTATTAAAGGTAAAATATAATCTTTATTCGAAAACTTCACATAACACTAGCAATTGATAAATAATCCTACTAAACCTCCACCAGGTACATCTAAAAATTAGACAATTGTCTTAAGGACACAGGTGGCCACCACAGTCATACAGGCCTCACAGACACCACACCATATTAGTTTCTTTATATTAGATCCTGGTTCAGTTATATTGATAAAAGAACAGATAATACCTGTAGGTAAAATGCATATCTTCTAAACATGCCTTGTTTAGGAGATATTCACCCTGGATGCAGTCGGTGACAACGTCAATGGCGCATGTGCTCAGAAGGTCCGACATACCGTACTGGACCTTCAGAGCACTGTGCTGTAACCCAGTCTGGGAACCTGGAAGGAAGACCAGGGGGGAGATGAAAACCCTCAGCAATGACAGCGCACCACTGGAGGGCTTCATTTTAAGGTAAGTATTTCATAATGTGCTAGTATGTGACAACTACTACTTAATTGCAGTAGTTTACTATCTTTAATAATAGAGTGTTGAGATGTTAGAACATTTTTTATAAGTGTTTTTTTTATCTTTGTCTCCATTGAAGATATGTTTCATCATTTCCTTTCCCAAAGGCACCTGATGGGCTGTCATTGGGAAGGGAAAGGATGGGACGCCTCTCCAAAGAGACTTCTCCACCTGGTGACAACCAGGGGAAATCTAACAAGCTATCGCTTGTGAAACATCTACCATTGCCTGTATCTGTCTGACCCTTTTTTGACAATAAAGATAGCATCGAGATAATTTGGAGTTCCAGTGTGCGACCAATTCCTTGTCTTGTTCGTCTTCCATGGTGGTGAGCCGTGGTCTCCACCTGTGATCCATCCTGCACCTAAGTTTGCCTGGAGCGGTGTGCTTCTCTCTGTTCTTTGCCGATTCTAACCCCTTCCAGCTCTAATGAGAGCAAAAAAAAAAGGATTTGGATTGAGTTGAGCTATAACAGAAGTTTAACTAATCTCAATCTATCTGTATTTATGGTAAATTGTGATTGGCTGCCAGGATATAGTGCACCTTGTGCTATAAACACATACCTCTCTAGTGGGCGGCAAGTTCGCTCTCTTTGAAAACCACTTGCCGACCAGCCGCTGTCATTGTACTGTGGCAGGTAGGCTCTATTACGTGAATTGCCGTAGCTGTAAGTCAGTTAGTGCAATACATAGAAATGAGTGCCCGCGGCGCCAATGCGCGTGATCGGCAGCCATGATGTCCGCCGGCCACCCGCGATCACTCCACAGAGAGCCAGAACGGGGATCTGCCAATGTAAACAAACGGATCCCCGTTCTGTCAGGGGTGTAGAGAGAGATTGTCTGTTCCTAGTGATCAGGAACAGCGAGCTCTCTCCTCCTCTAGTCAGTCCCCTCCCCCCAGAGTTAGAAACACCTCCCTAGGGAACACATTTAACCCCTTGATCAACACTAGTATTAACCCCTTCCCCGTCAGTGTCATTTATACAGTAATCAGTGCATTTATTATAGCACTGATCGCTGTATAAATGTCACTGGTCCCAAAAAAGTGTCAAGTGTCCGATCTGTCCGCCGCAATGACGCAGTCCCGCTAAAAATCGCTGATCACCACCGTTACTAGTGAAAAAACAAAAAAATAATAATAAAAATGCCATAAATCTATCTCCTATTTTGTAGACGCTATTCCTTTTGCGCAAACCAATCTTTATATGCTTATTGCGATTTTTTTTTACTAAAAATATGTAGAAGAATACATATTGGCCTAAACTGAGAAAGAATTTTTATTTTTTTATTTTTTTTTGGGGGGGGGATATTTATTATAGCAAAAAGTAAAAAATATAGCTTTTTAAAAAAATTGGCATTCTTTTTTTGTTTATAGCGCAAAAAATAAAAAGCGCAGAGGTGATCAAATACCAGCAAAAGAAAGCTCTATTGTGGGAAAAAAAGGACGTCAATTTTGTTTGGGTACAATGTCGCATGACCGTGCAATTGTCAGTTAAAGCGACGCAGTGCCGTATCGCAAATAATGGCTTGGTCATTAAATCCTTCTGGTCCTTAAGTAGGTAAGCAGTACAGCCTGTGGCAAAGTCTTCAGGACTGACACTTTTGGGAGTGCTAATGGACTGCATCCCCTGCAGTGACTGTGGTCCCCCTATGTCATTGCAAGACATAGCTACAGCTACAGGTCTAAGGGAAAAACTTTTGATAGCAGGGGGTACACAGACATTCTAGGGTTGAAGTGTTGAATGCGGAAGACTTTGCTAGGGGCTGTGACGCTTATTGACAGTGCACCCCACCAGTCTGTTTTTTGTTTGCAGAAGCAATCAAATTTTACATTTTTTTCGGAGGAGTCACTTTAAGGCTGTAGAAAAGTGCGTAGTAACACTTCTATTCTGCATATTACCTACAACTACCACAACATGTTCTCATGAATTTATGATTGTAACTCATTAGAAAGAAATCAGCATAATCAAGCTGGTCTCCTGTCCACTGCTATCTAGGACCGTCATACATATTACATTAAGAACGCATTTTCTACCCGAATAAACCCCAAATCTATTTAATTTAATTTGCCTTCTTGTTTTTGCTGATCCTGAAGTGACCTTGCTGACTTTGCCAATGTCTTTCCTCTTATCTGTTTCTTCCCCAAGGTTCCTTTGTCTCCATGTAATCACAACTTCTAAACAATCATTGCTAGAGCTGTCAAAATGTCAGCCTAGTTTAGGGTGTAACTGACGTTTGACAGGTGTGACACGGGCGTGAAGCATTTCATAGTCATAAGACAAGGCATGAAAACATACAGAGTACAGGGGTGAGGATTCTTAGGAAGCCAAGTTCTCAAGATGTAGCTAGTGCTACACAAGTGTCCATCATACTTTCATTTGACTATATTTGCCCCCAAACCCAAAATGCTCTTCATGCCAAACTCCAGGCAGATAATTACAAAAAGCACTATTTAATCCAACTGGGTGTTCATTAAAAAATGAATACTTGAATCTATCTTGATATCAGTTTTATATATTCTACTGCACAAGAACAAGACTGGAAAGGTGATGGACCCAGCATCAGTCAAATGGCTCTATTACTTTGTACAATGCGGTCAGTCATCAGTATGAATGTACATGCTTACAGGAGTCCAGATCACAGAGAGGACCCCATTATTGTGCTACTGCTCTTTCTCTTCCATTCAGCAGCCAGAAGAAGGTAGGTGACCAAGCTGTATTCCTTAACCACTAGCCGACCAACGCATGACGATGTACGTCTGCACAATGGCATGGCTGGGCAAATAGGCCTACAGGCACCTCCCCTTTAAATCATGACCGTGCCCACGGGTCCCGTGGACTCGATATCCACAGGTGTCCCACGATCGTGTCACGGAATGGAAGAACGGGAATTTGCCTTTGTAAACAAGGCATTTCCCGGTTGTGCCTTGTGATATGACAGAGATCACTGTTCCCTGTCATCGGGAGCAGTGATCGCTGTCACGTCAGTGGAAGCCCATCCCCCTCCACAGTTAGAATCACTCCCTAAGACACACTTAACCCCTTGATCGCCCCCTATTGTTTAACCCCTTCTCTGCCAGTGTCATTTACACAGTAACCAGTGCATTTTTATAGCACTGATCGCTGTATAAATGACAATGGTTCCAAAATGGTTTAAAAAGTGTCTGATGTGTCTGCCATAATGTCGTAGTCACGATAAAAATTGCAGATCGCCGTCATTACTAGTAAAAAAAAAAAATAATAAAAATGCTATAAATCTATCCCTTAGTTTGTAGACGCTATAACTTTTGCGCAAACCAATCAATATACGCTTATTGCAATTTTTTTTCCCAAAAAATATGTAGAAGAATACATATCGGCCTAAACTGAGAAAAAAATGTTTTTTTAGATATTTTTTGGGGGATATTTATTATAGCAAAAAGTAAAAAATATTACTTTTTTTTTTTCAAAATTGTCACTCTTTTTTGTTTATAGCGCAAAAAATAAAAACCGCAGAGGTGATCAAATACCACCAAAAAAAAGCTCTATTTGTGGGGAAAAAAAGGACGTCATTAAAAGGACCACTAAAATTTAGTTTAGTTCCACTTTATGATTCATTGCTGGGGCTCTGGGCTTCAGCAAAATGACAGCCTCTAACAAGAAGAAACAGGAGCAATGCTGGAGGCAATTTACAGCACACACTCATTTTGGTAGCATAATTATTAATGTAGAATGTATGTTCCTTGCTAAAGAACATGATTTTTTTATCAAGTTGTTATGGGTAAAGTTCCACTTTAATATACACTTTTTCATTTTGTTTTTTATTTTACCAAAGACATGTAGCAGAATACAATTTGGTCTAAGTTTATGAAGAAATTACACTTTTTTGATTGGATATGTTTTATAACAGAAAGTAGGAAATATTATTTTTATTGCAAAATGTTGGCCTTTTTTTCGTTTATATAACAAAAAATAAAAAACCCTATGGTGATCAAATACCACCAAAAAAGGTCTATTTGTGTTAAAAAAATATAAAAAAATATATATATACATTTAATTTACAGTGTTGCATGACAATGCAATTGCCAGTTAAATAGGCGCGCCTCCCATACCTCCCGTCTATGTGACACTCACAAGCTGACTTGTAGCTCCTCCTGGAGACTTTACCTGGCAGTGCTCTCCCACTGTCTTCTTCTTGCTCCCGTGCCACCTGTCCAGGACACCTGCGTGTGTTGTAAGAGGGTCCCGCCCACACCCGAGCCCAGGCCCAAGGTCACCCCCCCAGACTGGGGAGCTCCTTCAAAGGCCACGACAGCCCAGCACTCCATCTTCAGCTTCCACCCGAACAACTCCTCCCCAGGTGGGCTGACCCTGAGCATTTAGGGAGGCCTGCCCCCTGCCAATCCAAGTTGGGGATTGGTCAGGGCCCCTTAGAATTGCCCAGACAGCTCCACCTTTCCTCCCCTCCTTCCTTTCCAGAAAACACCAGAACATTCTGGAAAAAAGTGGGAGGTGTTGGTGGAGCTGTCTGTGAGTCACTAGCTCTGCCTGAGTCACTCAACCCTGACCCAGAAGAAAAACACACAGGCTTGGCTGCCAGCCAAGCCTGACAATTGAACTACACTAGCACACAAACTAGAGGGTGCTACACAAGCTTCGACACCATCCGATGCAGACCTCAAACTGGGTTTGACTCACTGCTTCGATGAAGAAGCAGAAGAGTAGAGATGGTGAGTATAAGTCAGTAGGGGTGGAATTTTCAAGTAATAAGAAAAAAAGTGGCCTTTTTTCTAATGCTATGTTTATATAAGTGGCAATAATAGGCAGTTGAGCAGCCCACCTGAACTATGCAATGGAAGATGGAGGGAATAGTACATATTGCCGCAGCCGCAATGCTTTGCTTCTCGGTGTGGCAAAATCTACACAGTATGTCGCATTTGGCAACCAGAACCAACACCACACACAACTCCTTTAAGTGAATGGGACCACACTACAACAGCTCTGCAAACGCTTGTAATAGCCACAGTTGCGGCATGGTATTGCAGGCTTTTACTGGTTAAACAGGCTTTCAGTAAGCAAAATATCCACGCCCCATGTCAAATGCCTCTTAAAAGCAATCCACTGCCGATTGCTTTCTGAGGGGTGATGAATACCGCCACAAGTGTAAAAAAAAACCTTAGAGCTGAAATGCTATGCATTGCTTTGATTAGAAAACCCTTCAAAAAAAACATCCACTTCTAAGTTTTTTCTTCCTCCTATGTTTAAAAATGTCACAGTCAAAAAGTCAAGAGCTATAACACTAAACCTAAACACTAAACTCCTGAACCTTAATAAATACATTTAAAAAAATGATATACCTTTTCGTGTGGCCAAGTTTTACAGCACTTTGCACTCTAAATACACCCCCCTTATTCTGCGGCTGGACACATTAGGTCAAGTCACTCAAAGCCCGTGCTTTAACATATCAAACATTTCACATATCGCCATCTGCTTCTGGTCATTAAACAACTCCCAGGTCTGCATGCGCTTTTAAGCACACCTATTAGAGGTATTCTGAAGAAATTCTATTCATTCAGCCCTTCTAATTATTGCCTTGTCTCTCTTTGCTTCTACACTACTTGGTAGACAATTGGCTGACCCAGTTCTTGCGGCTAGCTCTCAACTTGATCCCTGGCAAAAAGGAATGGCTCTCAACATTCCAGCAAGTCCCAAGTACTGCTAATGTATTAGGAAAGTTCTCTTAGTAACAGTAAAAATAAAAAACCAAAAAAAATGTTTTCGTTGAGAAAACAGGACAAAAAAAAAATCAGCTTCAAAAGAAGTGTCGAGGAAACTAAAAACATGTGATAGAGTACAATAGGGAAACACAAATGTAAAAACACTTATGCCCCGTACACACAGTCGGATTTTCCGACGGAAAATGTGTGATAGGACCTTGTTGTCAGAAATTCTGACCGTGTGTAGGCTCCATCACACATTTTCCATAGGATTTTCCGACACACAAAGTTTGAGAGCAGGATATAAAATTTTCCGACAACAAAATCCGTTGTCGGAAATTCCGATCGTGTGTACACAAATCCGACGCACAAAGTGCCACGCATGCTCAGAATAAATAAAGAGATGAAAGCTATTGGCCACTGCCCCGTTTATAGTCCCGACGTACGTGTTTTACATCACCGCGTTCAGAATGATCGGATTTTCCGACAACTTTGTGTGACCGTGTGTATGCAAGACAAGTTTGAGCCAACATTCGTCTGAAAAAATCCTAGGATTTTGTTGTCGGAATGTTCAAACAAAGTCCGACCGTGTGTACGGGGCATTAGTTTTTGTTCATACTCAAAAAAGGCCTACTTTAAAATCCTCTTTATAATCCTAATGCCGCGTACACACGAGCGGAATTTCGTAAAGAAAGAGTCCAATGGGAGCTTTTCATCGTATATTCTGACCGTGTGTATGCCCCATCGGACTTTTTCCGTCGAAAATTCAGACGAACTTAGATAGAGAACATGTTCTATATTTTTCAACGGAACAAATTACTATTGGAAAAAACGATTGTCTGTATGCTGTTCCGACGCACCAAAAACGATGCATGCTCTGAAGCAAGTACGAGACGGAAGCTATTGGCTACTGGCTATTTAACTTCCGTTTTCTAGCCCCGTCGTACGTGATGTACGTCACCTCATTCTGGACAGTCGGAATTTGGTGTGACCGTGTGTATGCAAGACAGCTTGAGCGGAATTCCGTCGAAACTCCATTGGAAAAACCTTCAGAGTTTATTTCGATGGCAAAACCGATCATGTGTACAGGGCATGAGTCTAAAGCATTGGTCTCTGCTACCTAAAAAAACTGAAGCTACACAGCATTATCAGGAATACCAGGATACCAGGCACCATTTAAAGCAGGATTGATCCAACCCCCCAGAGAGGTATTACGTACTGTCAAAGGAGGTGACAGCCATCATACGCTGCACTAAAAAACAAATTGACCCCCTCTCGCTTTTCTTTTACTTTTTTATTTTTGTTCTTCTTGGAGTCGGATCCTTTGGAGAATGGAATAGCCTGCCTGGCCGTTCCACCCACAGGAAATGACATTACCAGAAGAGATGTGGGTGTCTCCCTAACCCTGTCTCAATGTGTTTCACCGTACTCAGCATCTTCAGGAAGCCTTGCTTCTTGAAGATGCTGAATACAGTGAAACGCGTTGACGTGGGGTTAGCTGATGAGAAGTCTTGCTTCCTGAAGACCCCAAGTGCGGTGAAACGCATTGAGAAGGGGTTGCAGAGATGCCCGTGTCACTGCCAGTGACATCATTTCCTGCCAGTGGAACACACACTGGTGTTCTGGACATTGGAACAGCTTCAGCCAGCTATTGCAGTATCGCTGGACAAGCTAGGTGCCGGTCTATGACACACCAATATGTGAGTGCATATCTACATGTGATTAGTCTGCATGGCTTGGCATTTTATGAATAAATAAGGGTTACACTATGATGTTGTTTGTGGTCGTTCCATTCCATATTTGAGCAAAGAGCAGTGGGGGTGTGGTGGTGACCTTGGCACTTTGGAAGGGGCATTGAAAAAAGACCTCCAGTGTATCTCATGCATTTTGACCTGTTTGAACCTATGGTCATAAAATTCTGATGAGTTCAGTCTGCATGGGGTGTGTGGTGACAAAAATACTGGAGAGTCAATGTCTGCACTTGATCTCCTTTGTGGAACACGTTTTTTCTCACTGACAGCTATATTGTGCTTAATAGACACTTTGATGGACACTTATGGTGTAACATACAGTATATTGCAGGAGTTTTTTCCTACATAATTTGTGGTATCAATTATTGACACTGGTATTTGGTTGTATATAGGGCTGCTTACGCTTTCAAGTTTGTATATTTAAACATCAGCCCTATAAATGGTTGGTGCTGTGTCTTTTCACCAGCAGCAGCTACCCCTTCTTACAAAGAGCTATATTTACTCAGAAGAGCGTTGCTGACCGGATTAACCTGACTACTCTTGATTGCTGTCTGCCTTTATTCGACTAGCCTTGTGCTGAATTCCTAGTGTACAGTCTCTATGCCATAGCCTTACTGTCCTTGCTCACCCCTTAGTGAAGCGATCCTGACAGCTACAACCTAGTACCAGCCCACAGCAAAAAAACTCTGGTGGCCATTAGGGCTTCTGCTCTATCTCCAACATTATGAGATCTGGTAAAGACCAGCTGGTGCTTAGACTCTAAACCTGGGGTGAGCCTGTGTGGGCCCCAAGGGGGTGTTGCTGTAGCATAAACCTTTGGTGTGACCTCTTTGTTTTTCGATACACCTTCTGAGGCATCCTGGAGGCCACCTCATGTTAAAGAGCTGTCTACGTGGAGTCTTTGTACTCTACGGTATGAACTCTTCAACTGGACAGCTTTTAAGCAAATCTGTTACTCAAAATTGTTCTCCCCAATTTATCGATAACAAAAAAAGTTTGGGCTTAGGACTTAATGAGCGTCATAACTTTGTGCAACTATGGTTTGTAGTTGCTTATGTGGAAGTATTGATGCTGGGGCTTTGCTTAGCAGAAAAAGGCCTGGTCCTGCCTACTACACCGATGGAGACCAGTTATTATCAATGGAGTTGCTATCTGCTTTGGTCTGTTTACCAAGGTCAATTATTGTGCTTGCAAAAAAAAAAAACTTCCCCACAAATAATTTTTATCATTAGGTCTTGGGAATGGATTCATTCACGTAACTTTGTAGACATTTTGAATAAGACAGCTTTCATATTGTTTTATTCTAGCAGCTTTAATCAGTGTGAGGCCGCTGACGTTTTTCATCCCTGTTGATAGAGCTGACTTGACTTACGGAAACTGTTTAAATTACACTTATGAATTTTAGCTGAGATAGCAGTGCCATTATATAGTTCATATTTTCACATCCTTAGGCAATCTGTATTTAATATCTATCAGTCAATGCCATCTTTCAACATCTTCATCTCTACAACTCTATATCTGAATAGAGACTGAACGGAATCTACCTTTTGTCTGCCTGCCCTTGCTATAGAATCACCTGTCTAAGTCTTTTTTTCCAAGATCTAAATAACAGGCCAACTTCCATTATCAAAGCCAGCCAGTGAATTGCACTGGCCTTCATAGAGTTTTCTGCTTTACAAATTCCAAACCCTTCCTAACTATAAAGATGAATTTCTGCATGCCTGACACATGATCAGATTGGACCAGGCAGGACATGGATCATAAATACTCAAATAGCTGCCTCCGCTTTTCTCAGAACTTGGACAGCCACTAGTTTGCAGAGATATCTACATTCTCCAAAATCTTTTGATTCAAACTTTCTAAAATCAGTAAGAATTCAAAATGTGGGCCTGGCATGTCTTTTCTAGCTTTATAACAAAGCACAGGATAGAGAAGCTTGTGTTCGTTCATCTGTAATGGCCATTTTATAAAAAATAAATAAATAAATAAATCCCACTCCATCCTGCCATTAAGGCCAATCATTAGAAGTGCGCCCCCAGTGTTCAAACACTGTGCATGCGCAGTGGATTAGAGCGGGTGAGCTCAGCCACTGCTGCTACAGAAGGAGCGCAATGTTGGAGAAAGCCAAAGTGGCTACTGGAGGAAAGATCTAATGTCTTCCCATCCCACCGTTAAGACAGGGCAGAGGAGGGTCAGCTACTAAGGAGTTTTTTTTTTTTAGGACAGGCTGTGTACGGCCTACATGTATGGAAGGGACAGAAGCAACTATTTGAACTGCAGAGGAGTGCTGTGAGATTATTATTATTATTATACAGGATTTATATAGCGCCAACAGTTTACGTAGCGTTTTACAACTTGAGGGTAGACAGTACAAATACAATGCACTAGGAATCAGAGGGCCCTGCTCTTTAGCGCTTACAATCTAAGAGCTATGCTGGAAATGCTGGACGGCATTGTGAATTTTTTGGAAAAATAAATTCTGCATGCTATAATACTGTATGGTAGTTGTGGCATATTTTCTATACACAAGTAAAGGCGCAGGGAACTAGAGCAATATAGCCCACAGTGTTAACAAATGAATTAGTTAATAAGCATAGTGATCTATGCTGGAGAAAGTAAGAGTCCATGATCTTTAAATCTGTTTAAAAGTCCCAGGACCATAAAGGATGGTAGTTGAGGGTCCAACACTCAGGGCTGCCCTCATAGGGGAACAGAAACCATGTTCCAGTTACACTAAAAAAAAAACACAAGGAGAGAGGCGCCTCTGGGTGCAGATATAGGACAAGTTTAACCCCTTCCCGACCAGCCGCCGCAGTAGTACTGCAGCAGGTTGGCTCCCCCGGGCGAACCGACATAACTGTACGTCGGTTCGCCTTACGACCACTAGGGGAGGCGCATGCACCACCGGAGGAGAGTGCACACGCCCGTGGCGTGACACCGGAGCCGATGCACATGCCCAGCGGTCGCGATGACCGCCGGACACCCGCAATCGCTCCACACAGAGACAGAACGGAGATCTGTCAATGTAAACAGACAGATCTCAGTGCTGTCAGGGATGAGGAGAGCGATCTGTTGTTCATACTAAGTATGAACAACGATCAGTCTCCTCACCAGGGGCGTCGCTAGGGCGTGGCTTTTGGGGCTATAGCCCCGAATCTGGGGCCAATAGCCCCGAGTCTCTGCAGGGGTCCCCAAGGGGAGGGGAGACTCTCTGGGGACCCTTATGTAAGTAGGGGGCTCTCTGGGGACCCTGATGCAAGGGAGAGGCTCTCTGAGGACACTAATGTAAGGGGGGGGCTCTCTGGGGACACTGATGTAAGGGAGGCTCTCTGGGGACCCTAATGTAAGGGGGGGCCCTCTGGGTACCCTCATGAAAGGGGGAGGCTCTCTGAGGACTCTGATGTAAGGAGGAGGCTCTCTGGGGAACTTGATATAAGGGGAGCTCTCTGGGGACCCTGATGTAAGTGGGGGCCTATCTGGGGATATATTTACACACACACGTATATTACTGTATATACCTTTGTATGCTCGCCCAAGCGTATGACTTTCTTTACTACGCTGCTATGGGCTCTAGCCCCAGATCTTTTGTAGACCTAGCAACGCCCCTGCTCCTCACCCAGGCAGTCCCATCCCTCCACAGTTAGAATCACTCCCTAGGTAATACAGTTAACCCCTTGATCGCCCCCTGTTAACCCCTTCCCTGCCAGTGACATTTACACAGTAATGAGTGCATTTTTATAGCACTGATTACTGTATAAATACCAAAGGTCCCAAAAATGTGTCAAAAAAGTGTAAACAAAGTGTCTGATCTGTCCGCCATAATGTCACAGTCCCGATAAAAATCGCAGATCACCGCCATTACTAGTAAAAAAAAAAAAATAATAAAAATGCCATATAACTATCCCCTATTTTGTAGACGCTATAACTTTTGCACAAACCAATCAATGTATGCTTGTTGCGATTTTTATTACCAAAAATATGGCCTAAACTGAGCAAAAACTTTGCTTTTTTCAAAAAAAAAAAAAAAATCAGGGATATTTATTATAGCAAAAAGTACAAAATACTGGGGTTTTTTCAAAATTGTTGGTCTTTCTTTTTTGTTTATAGCGCAAAAAAAAATGGAGAGATGATCAAATACCACCAAAAGAAAGCTCTATTTGTGAGGAAAAAAAGGACGTCAATTTTGTTTGGGTACAACGTCAATTGTCAGTTAAAACGACGAAGTGCCGTATCGCAAAAAATGGCCTGGTCATTGAGCAGCCAAATCTTCTAATCTTCTGGGGCTGAAGTGGTTTTTAATAGACACTTAATACAGGCAACTGACATTTGAGAAGTCATAAGTAGGCATGGATAAGTCCCAGCAAGGGGGTGATCTGGTCTTCAGTTTGACAGTCCAATCCTGCGAGGGAGAAGCGCTTTACTCTCTACAGCACCGCTGGCAGTAAGAAGCCGGTAGCGGTTGGAGACAGCTCAGAACAAGGCTGCTGACTGCTGAGACAGTGGGGGGGGGGGGGGCTGGGGCAAAAACGAGCCTCTCCATGGCTGCACGGAGAAGCGCAGGAATTGACACGTGCTGTAGACTCTTACATAGTTACATAGTCAGGGTGAAAAAAAGACACAGGTCCATCAAGTTCAACCAAAAAAAAAATAAAAACTTTCACATGGTTGGCCTGATTTAGAATTTCAGCTGGTGTGCAGGAGATAATAGGAATGAAAGGACTACAGGTATTTATATTCTCAATTTACAAGGCTAACACCCCAGGATATACTTTTAAAAAGTGCAAGCTTGAAAAAGGAGCGCGGCTGCCGTGTCATCCGCAGTGCACATGCTCAAGAAACGCGTCGCTTTCCAGTGACATCATCCATCTTTGCCTGTATACCAACTGCGCCTCGAGCCTCGTTCTGAGCTGTCTCCACCGCGGCTGGCTTCTTACTACCAGCTGTACTGTAGCTAGCAAAGCTCTTCTCCCTCACAGGATTGGACTGTCAAACTGAAGACCAGATCACCCCCTTGCTGGGACTTATCCATGCCTGCTTATGACTTCTCAAATGTGAGTTGCCTGTATTAAGTGTCTATCAAACTTGTCCTATATCTGCACCAGAAGGCGCCTCTCTCCTTGTGTTTTATTTTCGTGGAATATTTCCTCCCTCTCGCTACTATTTTTACAGTTAATGTAAATTACACAATACATTAGGCTCAAGTAACAAAGCTTTAACACAATTTTATATTTCTCTAGATAAGCCATTTAACTGTATTTCTCAAATCTCAGGAGACTCAGCTGAAAATATCTCTCACTTTTTAAAAAAAAAAAGTAAAGTATACTTATACTGTGGTGTTAGCCTTGTGAATTGAGCATATAAATACCTGTAGTCCTTTCATTCTTATTATCTCCTGCACACCAGCTGAAATTCTAAATCAGGCCAACCGCCTGAGAGTTTTTTTTTGTTTTGGTTGAACTTGATGGACTTGTGTCTTTTTTCAACCTGACTAATTATGTAACGATGTAAGAGTCTACAACACGTTTCAAACACAAAACCTGTGAGTCGAATTCGGCCCGCCAGGTCATTTCATGTGGCCCTCACACCTCTCTTGCAGCTGCAGACCCCCTTTGTCTCCATCCCCACCTTGTTTCAGCAGTCATCAGCAGAGAGGAAAGAACTTTGCCAGATCCTGCGCTTCTCCGTGCAGCCATGGAGAGGCTCCTCTCTGCCCCCCTCCCCACTGTCTCAGCAGTCAGCAGCAGAGAGGAGAACAGAACTCTTCCTACAGATCCTTCACCTCTCTAGGCAGCTGCAGCACAACCTCATCTCCACCTCCCCTGGTCTCAGCATTCAGCAGACTCCAGCAGCTGACTCCAGCCCCCTTCTGGTCCTCCTCTTTCTGCTTCCTAGCTCCCCCCTAGCTTCTTCCCAGCAGAAGTTCAAGCTAAGGGGGTGCACTGTAATAAAAGGGAAGGTGAGGAACCCTTGACACCCGATGTAAGGAGGGTTGGTGGGGTGCTCTGGATACTTAGTCTTACAGATACAACCGGTCCTTTTGAGGGCAACCAATGCTGATGTGGCTCACAGTGAAATTGAATTTAACGCCCCTGGTCTACAACATTTAAAAAGATGAAAAGGGATTGAGAGACTTTTTTTTAATCTGCAGTGGTGCAAAAATTCTATAGCAAAAAAACCCGTAAGTGTACAAAAAAACATGCATGTGAACACGCACAAAAAAGTGCACTGAAGGGTGTGCTTTTGTCCACCCCCTGAAGGGGTAGGACTCATACCCTGACCCCCGGGGCGCAAGGCTCCTGACAGGGACCTAGGTTCAACATGATCTGCCTAGCTAGAAGGCCTGGCAGACCACCGTTCTTCGAGGACAGCCATCCACGAATACTAAATCAGGGGAGCTCTCCCGAAGGGAGGAAGGAACCAGAAGGCCACACATCTTCCCCCTAGACGTCAGGGCAAGCCTGAGGACTCGTACCCTTCATCTAGTGAAAAAACACACACAAATGTTGAAAGTGAAAAAGGGTGAGGAAAAATAAGTAAAAACAAAAAAGTGGTCATGTCGAATTGAGCATTGGCCTAGGCCCTGAGGCCTGGTAGACAATTACTGCCCTCAGAATTAGCAAAAAGGCCAGACCTTAAAAGGCGCAGTGCAGAAAAAGCTTTGGTGACTGTGACCAGAGTTCTTTTCACACAGTGGGGTCCCACACACAACTGTTACTAAGAGCTCCCCTAGGGCGACCACTCCCAGGGGGCACAGACACCGCGGATCATCCGCCTTCCCAGCCCATGGCCAGACAAGGTAGACCGCTCTAACCAGGAGGTAATGAACCCTTCCGGCTTTCTCTGGGAGAACCTACTCCCGGCCCCCAACTACGTTCAGGCGCTCCAGTTTCGGCTTCTGACGATACATACCTTTCAGGTCCCCATCACACCAGTGGGTTTGCATAGCCACCACCCCAACCCCCGGTGAGGTCAGGATAGTAGCACAGCGCCTCCACTGGATCACTGAAAAGAACGGATACCACACTTGATCTTAGCCAAAAGGCTGGTATAATAACCTATCCTGCTATCAGTTTTGGAAAGTCTTACTACATACAATAGTGTTTGGTGGGAGACCCGTTTACATAGCTCACAACGGTCAGGGAGTGTTCAGACATATGCCAATGAGACTCCTTGGAAAATATCGACAGTAGTAAAGAACACAACAATGATGGCCTTGGAGACTGTATTAAAAAACAAATCTGCTAGAGTTTGACTTTAATTTGTTAGCCACCTACTGTATATAAAGTCTATCTAAATCTACTAGTCCATGGAATACTACCCTCCCAACTGCCATCCAAGGGTAGCTACAACTCTTCTACAGTGGAGGAGTAAGCATAGCTACCCTAAGACAGGAAGTGTGTTAACAGCAAGATAACCAGGTGAAAATAACGGGTTTAGATACACTTTAATGTATGCTATGACAACTTATTTCCGTTCTCTTTTCACAGCCTTGGCTGAAGAGTAAACTACAAGAGTACATAGCTTCCTGCTGTTTATCTGCTATCCAGACATCACCAATCCATTCCCTTACAAACACACTTCAGACAGACTGCATTAGTGAAGCTCTGTTATGTTGGCTCAGATAAGGCTGTTATTCTTGAATTCTATAGGCCTCAAGCCCATGAATGAATCTGTTTATTAATTCTATTTTTATTTTTATAACTCACTACAATTAAAAGTATTTAATTTTCTTCAAAAGTATATATTTTTCTCCAACTGTTCAGTAAAAAAAAAAAAATAGTGTTGTGTCATCCAGCATGGCTTCTTTAAACTGGAGTTAGACAATAAACCATGCATTCTTACCGCGCATGCACGCTAAATTGGATCCTGGCTTGGACAAAGCGGTGACCTAACGTTAATCACTCTTGCCTTACACCAGGGGTCTCCAAACCTTCTAAACAAGGGGCCAGTTTACTGTCCTTCAGACTTTAGGGGGACCAGATTGTGGCCAGTAGGAGTAGACAATGTCCTGGTGTCAGTGGGAGTAAAGAATGCCACATCTTTAGTGGAAGGAATAGTGGCCCATCTATGGTGCCAGTGGGAGGAATAGTGCCCCATCATTGGTGTTAGTTGAAGGAATAGTGCCCCATCATTGGTGTTAGTGGAAGGAATAGTGCCCCATCATTGGTGTTAGTGGGAGGAAAAAGCCCCATCATTGGTGTCAGTGGGAGGAAAAAGCCCCATCATTGGTGTCAGCGGGAGGAAAAAGCCCCATCATTGGTGTCAGTGGGAGGAAAAAGGCCCATCATTGGTTTTAGTGGGAGGAATAATGCCCCATCATTGGTGTTAGTGGGGGGAATAATGCCCCATCATTGGTGTCAGTGGGAGGAATAGTGCATCATCATTGGTGTTAGTGGAAGGAATAATGCCCCTATTGGTGGTGTCAGTTTGAGGAATAGTGCCTCATTGTTGGGGCACTATACCTCCTATTGACATCAATAATGGGGCATAATTCTTGCCATCGACACCAAGGGTCAGCTAAAGGCAAGCAAAGGGCTGCATCTGGCCCCCAGGAGCAGTTTGGAGACCACTGCCTGACAGCAACAACTTTTGAATCTGGATTCTAATCCCATTTATTATACCATAAGGTTAACAGGAACCAGCATTACAGAGACCTAGTCTAAAGTTCTTACTCATGCCTTGAGCAGTTATGGATATCCAAACAAATGAAGCCGTTGTAAGCTCCTGAACCAAAGTAACCGGTTGGGGATGTAATGGCATAATGCAGGAGGGTTTTGGTTAAGAGCCACATCATTTGCAATCCTCAGATTAGCCAAAGGGACCTTTTTATGCTCTGTTTGTTAATTTAGATTATCTTTACTGTTCTTGTCTTGAGTGTTCTTTGAGTCCAGTAGTTAAAGATGTATAAAAGGTATAACTGTGTTTTATTCAGGGGCTTTGTTCATATGGAGGTGGTTTTGCATAATATTGTGGATGAAGAGAATGTTAAACCAGTTTTGAGACCTGTGTGTGTTATTATATTCAATGGACATGGTTAAAAAAAAAAAACATGGATAAAAGCAGAACATTATGGTGGCAAAGATCCCATCGTTTATCTTGTAAGCAGTGTTACATGCACTTAACTGCACCAAAAATGTGACAGGATCTCCAGGGTGTCATGCTTATAATTGTTTCAAACCCTGAGTAAGTCACTGACCAGCCAAAACACATTAAGGAATCAATGGGTTCCCACACTAAGGGGCTGTACCAGAGGCAAAAATAACACAATTGAGAAGTATATAATAATACAAAGGTTTTATTGATCACAATATAAGTTAAAAAAATTACCAACTGGATTAATATGCTTCCATGATTTCACAGGACATCTTAAAATAGTCCACCATATGTGTTAAAAGTAATTAAACATAGTCCATAGTCATATTATTACACATTCTTCAAGTTCCAAGTCCAACGCGTTTCACAGCTGAACTGTTGCTTCTTCAGGGACCAAACACACAAGTATCACAACTCCTAACAGCAAGTAGATATCATTAATACCCCCTGACATCCGAGCGCCACTAACCCCATCTTTCCTAGCCAAAAAGAAGGCATGGGATGAAGTCAGGGCACAGGATCCCACACAGGGGAAGCAGAGACCACAACAAAGTCAACACCAACCAGCAATTAGACCAATACTGGTCAAAGGTTCCCTTATGAAGTCCATGGTACAAAGTCAGGGCAGCAGTCACTAAGTCACTGACCAGGGAAAAGTATGCAAGTAACGTTCCCCTAGCAGCGGTTGCTCAGTCAATTCATGTGCCAGGGAGCCTACAGTAAATAGTGGAACAGAAGAGGCTGGGCTACCTGCTTCTCCTTTAAAGCTAGAGAATTTGATGCCAACTTGTGATGACAAGGGCCTACCAGGTTGTTTAGAGCCACAAGGTCCAAAATAAATACAGCTCCACAGTTAATGGTTGGCAAAACCAGTCCCCCTGCAATAATAAAGTTATATAGAGTAATTTGCTTCATGGGCCAGTCTCCCTTAATAAATCTCAGAACAGCAGTGGTTTCCCCCTTGCTCTGTCTTACATCCAGAAGGCCACATGAAGATACTAAACAAAGGCTCACAAGGGTGCGAGAACTCTCAACGTCATATACAGCGTCACACTCATCTCAGCTTCCTCAGTAATGGGATGTTCAGGGAACTTGCTTGTCTAAGTCTTTACTGAATAGTAAATGGCTTTACAAGGCCCAAATAATGGTATGGCAGTCCCATCTTCAATATAAGGGTATTGTCCTGTAATGAGGTGATTGCATGCCAATGGTCTGAGTCTTTGCATGGTGTTCTCATACAGTCCTTTCCTCTTACATGACTGAACCAAGTCCAAGTTGATGCCCACTGAGAGGAAACAGGTGACTATCTTGCCACCACCCATTGGGGTGCTGGGATGCTTGGTTCTGCTATTCCCATGCACGAACACATTACCAGTTCCACCCCCACTTTATATACCCTCACGGGGAAAGGAGGTGCAGCACAGATTGGCAGAGACCACCCTAAAAGGGACAAAAAAAACCCTCTTACATGTAGGTCAGGTGTTATGCCGCGTACACATGAGCGGACTTTACGGCAGACTTTGCTCGGCGGACTTTTCGACGGACTTTCTGAATGAACGGACTTGCCTACACACAATCCACCAAAGTCCGTCGAATTCGTACGTGATGACGTACGACCGGACTAAAACAAGGAAGTTCATATCCAGTAGCCTAGCTGCCCTAGCGTGGCTTTTTTTCCGTCGAACTAGCATACAGACGAGCTGACTTTTCAACCGGACTCGATTTCGACGGATTGATTTAAAACATGTTTCAAATCTAAGTCCCTCCAACTTGAGAAAACAAAGTCCGCTGGAGCCCACACACGATCCAATTGTCTGACGAAATCCAGTCCGCCGGGCAAAGTCTGCCGTAAAGTCCGCTCGCATTTACGCTGCATCAGGACACGTCATTGATTGTATGCTCACAAGGTACCAAGAATTGAAAATCAACTCATACCACCTGGGCTAGTGTAGTAAAAACAAAAATATATGATTGCTATTTGCTATTGAGTCATCTTGGTCTTTTACTAAATAAGCTAAATTGTCTAAAATCTTTCTGAGTTAATTACTATACCAGTTTGAAAAAGAAAGGTGACAAATCGAGGAAGGTCAATAAAAAGGAGACCTAACGGAGCAAAGATCGGTGTAATGGATGCTGACAGGCGCCCAGGTGTGCCACTCGGAAGAGTCATCCAGCTGGTGATATCAAAGCATAAAGCATCAGTTCCTAATGGAACAGGTGCACAGAAAGGCTGCCGACTTACTACAGAGCTCCGGAAAGATACATGCAAACAGACGTTCCGGTAATTGCGTTAAAAATATTCTGTACCTTCCGGGAAAAGGTCGTACCTTTCTGTTCCATTAAAAAAAAGCTTTTCATTGCCTTTTCTATGTAGAACAATACAGCTGTATTCACCATTTCCCAGCTGTATTTCCACCCCGCCAAGTTGGTTAAATGATTGTAACATAGCCTGTAATTAGCAATCAATACCCAATTAATGGTTGCTGGGAAGCAGCAGGGCATGCCGGGAGAGAGAGGTGACAGTGTGTGAAGGGCTGGACAATATCCAGGCCAGAAGAAAGTCTCATGGGATACTGCAAGTGTCAGGAAGAAGAAGATGGCTGCTGAGGAAGAGGACAGATATAGCAAGAGAAATCAAAAGAAGGACAGAAATAGAAGGAAATTGAGTAAGAGAATAAATAAATACTAGAGCAATGGAAGATGGCTAGAGCAAGGGTGAGGGAGCATAAGATTTAAATGAGAAGGTCAAAGTTCTTATTAAAGGGTAAATAACGTTTTACGTTACTGCAGCAATGAACTAAACCCAGCCTGCTCTGCTAAGAAAATGTTCAGTAGAAGGGTTTCCTTGTGATGCCTGGCCCGTTTGGGGCAGCAATTGTAGCACTAAGATTTTCGGGAAAGATGGGCATGCAAACCGCTAATGGAGTTAAGGGGGATGGGTCTGACACAGGATTACCATTACTGCGTCAGCATTGTCACTGCTTGTCAATCAGCACCTAAAGCTTGTCAATCAGCACCTAAAGCTTGTCAATCAGCACCTGGCCAAACCTAGACCTGCCCACTGCTTACTGGACTGGCAGCACTGCCTCCTTGGTTAACCACTTCAATACAGGGCACTTTCACACCTTCCTACCCAGGCCAATTTTCAGCTTTGAGCGCTGTCACTTTTTAAATGACAATTCAGCGGTCATGCTACACTGTACCCAAACTAAATTTTTATCATTTTGTTCCCACAAATAGAGCTTTCTTTTGGTGGTATTTGATCACCTCTGTGGTTTTTATTTTTTGCTAAAAGAATAAAAAAAGACCGAAAATTTTGCAAATAAGTACGTTTTCTCCTTCACTGATGGGCACTGATAAGCTGCACTGATGGGCACTGATAAGCTGCACTGATGGGCACTGATAAGGCGGCACCGATGAGGTGGCACCAATGAGGTGGCACTGATGGGCACTGATAGGCGGCACTGATGGGCACTGATAGGCGACACTGATGGGCACTGAAAGGCTGCACTGATGGGTACTTATGGGTGGCACTGACAGACGGCACTGCTGGGCACTGATGGGCTCTGATGGCTGGCACTGGATTTCACTGATAGGCATCACTGGCAGGCATTTTTTAATGGTACTGATTGGCAGCTGCCTGGGCACTGATTGGCATTTCCCTGGTGGTCCAGTGTGGTGGCCATCCCTGGTGATCTGGCAGCATCCTGGTGGTCCAGTGTGGGCATTCGACGGGGGGGCTGCGCTGATAAACAATCAGCACAGCCCCCCCCGTCAGGAGAGCAGCCGATTGGCTCTCCTCTACTCGCGTCTGTCAGCCTATGAACGGCTCTTCCTGTTTACATCGTGATCAGCCGTGATTGGACACAGCTGATCACATGGTAAAGAGTCTCTGTCAGAGACTCTTTACCTAGATCGGAGTTGCGGTGTGTCAGAATGACACACCGCAACAATGATCGCCGCGATACGAGCCCCCGGGAGCGCGCAGCGGCTTGATATTCTGGCAACGTCATATGATGTCTGGTCAGGATATCGCAACCACTTTGCCACTGTCATATTGCTATATGGTGGGCGGCAAGTGGTTAAGACCCTTCCACTATAAGCACTACAGTATCTGGGAGTGGGAGCGTGTGAGACACAAATGAAGGAGGATTTGGCTCAGTCAGGGAAGATAAGAGGAAGAAATTGATTTTTATTTACAGTATGAGGCTTGTACATCACATAGTAAATGGATCTGGAAGTTAAAGGAGAAGTCCAGCCTGAGCTTTTTAAGGCTGGGATTCTCCTAAGGGTCACAGGAGTGCAATTCGTTTTGCACTCCTGTGACCGGTTTTCAGCCGAGAGCGGTCTGAAGTACGCTCTCCACTGACGTCACTGCCATCAGTCGAGGCACCACGTCATCCCGACTTCCCAAGTCTGGATCCGCCAGCTGCCTTGATTGATGGCAGTCTCCCCATCCCTCCACAGCTCATCGCTCCAATGAGCGTGGAGAAGCAGACCAGGAGCGATGCCGACTGACAGTCAGCATCACTCTGCTCAGGGATCTGTGAGAACCGAGCCATCGGCGGTGTTCGATCGCTCAGTTCTCAGTGCAGAGACACTGGGGGACAGCTGCAGCATCGGTTTGATGCTCCATCCACTGAGGTAAGTATGATTAGAAAAAAAAAGGGGGGGAGGAAAGAGAGGGAGGGGGGGGAGAGTGGAGAGGGAGAAGGGGGGGGAAGAGAGGAGAGAGAGAAGGGGGGAAGATAGAGAGGAGAGGGGGGAGGAAAGAGGAGAGGGAGAAGGGGGGAGAAAAGAAGAGGAGAGGGAGAGAGGGGGAAGAAAGAGAGGAGAGGGAGAGAGGGGGAAGAAAGAGAGGAGGGGGGGGGAAGAGAGGAGAGAGAGAAGGGGGGAAGATAGAGAGGAGAGAGAGAAGGGGGGGAAGATAGAGAGGAGAGGGGGAGGAAAGAGAGGAGAGGGAGAGAGGGGGAGGAAAGAGAGGGGAGGGAGGGGGGAGGAAAGAGAGGAGAGGGAGAGAGGGGGGAAAGAGAGGAGAGGGAGAGAGGGGGAGGAAAGAGAGGAGAGGGAGAGAGGGGGAGGAAAGAGAGGAGAGGGAGAGAGGGGGAGGAAAGAGAGGAGAGGGAGAGAGGGGGAGGAAAGAGAGGAGAGGGAGAGAGGGGGAGGAAAGAGAGGAGAGGGAGAGAGGGGGAGGAAAGAGAGGAGAGGGAGAGAGGGGGAGGAAAGAGAGGAGAGGGAGAGAGGGGGAGGAAAGAGAGGAGAGGGAGAGAGGGGGAGGAAAGAGAGGAGAGGGGGGGGGGGAGAGGAAGAGAGGGGGGGGAGAGGAGAGGGAGAGAGGATAGGGAGAAGGGGGGGAAAGAGAGGAGAGAGAGAAGGGGGGAAGATAGAGAGGAGAGGGGGAGGAAAGAGGGAGAGAGGGGGAGGAAAGAGAGGAGAGGGAGAAGGGGAGGACAGAGAGGAGAGGGAGAAGGGGAGGAAAGAGAGGAGAGGGAAAAGAGAGAGAGAGGGGGATAAAGAGGTGAGAATGGAGAGTGAAAGAGAGGAAAGTGGGGAGAAGGATAGAGGGGAGGAAAGAACGAAGACAGAGAGAGAGGAAAGAGGAGAGATGGGGGAGCGAGGAGAGAGGAAAGAGGGGGGTAGGGAGGGGAAAGGGAGGGAGGGGGGGGGAGAGAGAGAGAGAGAGAGAGAGAGAGAGAGAGAGCGCAGAGAGTGAAAGAGGGAGGAAAGTGGGGAGAGGGAGAGAACAAAGAAAGAAGAGAGAGAGGAAAGAGGAGAGAGGAACGAGGGGGAGAGAGGGGGGGAGACAGGGAGCAAAGAAAGAAGAGAGAGAGGTAAGAGGGGAGAGGGGGAGAGAGAGGGGAGAGGGGGAGAGAGAGGGGAGAGGGGGAGAGAGAGGGGAGTGGAGGGAGGGAGAGAGGAAGGCGAGGGGAAGGAGAGAGGGAGAAAGAAGAAAGAACGTGAGAGGAAGAGAGAGAGAGAGAGAGGAATAAGGGGAGGAGGAGAGAGGCAGAGAGGGAAACGTGTGTAAATTTATCACAATACTGCTCGTGATTTTTTGCTTCTGGCACGGGGTTAGGTGAAGCCACTGCTCTATGCAGACAAATCAATAGGCTACACGACACCGTACAGTCCCTGCTGCTGCATAATAATAATACTGCTTCATATACCATTTCCTAATGACTGATTCAAGTTAAGATTGATAAAAAGGAATCCGTTAAGGAAAGTGAAGGAGAGAAGGACACAAAAGCCACCTAGCTACCAGGCTATAATGCAGCATGAAATGAGACTGTAATCCCACACATTTCAGCCAAAACTATCAGTGCCCACTGAAAAGTAGCTGTGCCAGTTAATGGAAAAGATCCAGAGATGGGTAAACATCAAGCACTGAATAGATGGCTACATCCAGATATAACCTTGTCTTTCACTTCCTCTGTGTCACAGACAAACTCATCAGCCAGAGTTTGCAAAGGACAATGAGAGAAATCCAAGGCTTTGAAGATGCATTAACTGCAAGCCTACAGGTGTATTATAGGCGCATTACACTGAAAGCTCTCACCCGCATAACAACTGTCCTAATACACTCTGCACTATATGATGAATAGAGACAACATATGGGCTTAAAACCCTCTTTTATCTCCTGCCTTTTCATCAGCCTTTTACACGTTCCTTTGCATCTGGGCTGCCAACGGTCCTCCAATCATCCCACACCTGAACGCCTCTACCGAATTTTGGGTGGAAGGTTTTTTTTTAAGCGCAGTGGGCCATTTCTGCTAAGTGTAGCTATTCTACTGATAAAAGAGACGAAATCCTAGTAATGTCAGGACACTTTCATCACTTGTAAGCAGCCTTTCATTTGTGCTTTATTTAACATCTAGGTAAAGGCCTCCACACTGAAGAAAACAGCTTTACACTCCTATGTGGCTACAGAGTCTCTGTAAATTAGATCTAAACTCAAAACCTTTGAAATACATATATGGATGCAATTTTAACTGGATTTGCATTTCTGTCAACCCAGTCTTGGGATTTACACAGTCCTGCCAACCTGACCACCTGACTTTTTCTCTACTGCAGTTACAGTGCCTTGCAAAAGTATTCACGCCCCCCTTGGCTTTTTACCTATTTTGTTTCATTACAGCCTTTAGTTCAATGTTTTTTTCATTATGTGTGATGGATCAGAACACAATAGTCTAAGTTGGTGAGGTAAAATTAGAAAAATATATACATAAAACTATTTTTCAGAAATAAAAAAATGATAATTGGCATGTACGTATGTATTCACTCCCTTTGCTATGAAGCCCATAAAAAGCTCTGGTGCAACCAATTATCTTCACAAGTCACATAATTATTGAAATGATGTCCACCTGTGTGCAATCTAAGTGTCACATGATCTGTCATTATACATATACACACCCTTTTGAAAGGCTCCAGAGGCTGCAACAACTAAGCAAGAGGCCCCACTAACCAAACACTGCCATGAAGACCAAGGAACTCTCCAAACAAGTAATGGACAATGTTGTTGAGAAGTACAAGTCAGGGTTAGGTTATTAAAAAATATCGAAATCTTTGATGATCCCTAGGAGCACCATCAAATCTATTCTAAGCAAATGGAAAGAACATGGCACAACAGCAAACCTGCCAAGAGACGGCCGCACACCAAAACTCAGACCGGGCAAGGAGAGCATTAATCAGAGAGGCAGCACAGAGACCTAAGGTAACCCTGGAGGAGCTGCAGAGTTCTACAGCAGAGACTGGAGTATCTGTACATAGGACGACAATAAGCCGAACGCTCCATAGAGTTGGGCTTTATGGCGGAGTGGCCAGGAGAAAGCCATTAAAGCCATCAGCAAAAAACAAAATGGCATGTTTTGAGTTTGCGAAAAGGCATGTGGGAGACTCCCAAAATGTATGGCGGAAGGTGCTCTGGTCTGATGAGACTAAAATTGAACTTTTTGGCCATTGAAGAAAACGCTATGTCTGGCACAAACCCAACACATCACATCACCCAAAGAACACCATCCCCACAGTGAAACATGGTGGTGGCAGCATTATGTTGTGGGGATGTTTTTCAGCAGTTGGGACTGGGAAACTGGTCAGCTTTGAGGGAAAGATGGATGGTGCTAAATACAGGGATATTCTTGAGCAAAACCTGTACCACTCTGTGTGTGATTTGAGGCTAGGATGGAGGTTCACCTTCCAGCAGGACAATGACCCCAAACACACTGCTAAAGCAACACTTGAGATACTTGCAATACACTGTAAATTAAATGATGCAAATCCTCAAACAATCCATGGTAATTCCAGGTTGTGAGGCAACAAAACACGAAAAATGCCAAGGGGGGTGAATACTTTTGCAAGGCACTGTAACCCCTTTATGACCATGACCAAGGCAGCTTTTTAAGTGAGCCGTGACACCCCAGGCTGGTAGGAGGGACTTTTGGAGAATTTAGGATGTAGGAGGATTATGCAACACTATGACTGTATGGTAATGAAGTCATCAGGAGCCCATCTGAGTGTCTTCTGAATGTTTCTAGTTGACCGTGAGCTGTTGGTGACAACTCCATCACGGTTCTGGGGGCACTGATTGAGTGTGACCTTCAGAACACAGCGACACACATATGCAGCACATGGGTGTTAAGGCTGGCACATACTGTATATGCATTAGGTCAAGTTTTCTTAAACATAGGGTTCCTCCAGAGGTTTCAAGGTTCCTTGAGCAATGAGCAATTTCTACCTCTCAGGTAAGTTCCCACTGATACCACTGATATTTTTTAGCTATCTGTAAGGGGATAATTCTTCCCAATGACCACCAATGTAAGGAGCATTCTTCCCACTGACCATCACACTAATATTTTATGAGTTGTAGATATAGACATTTTTAGCAGGGGTTCCCTGTAACCAGAAAGGTTTTTTAAGGGTTCTTCTTTGTTGAAAAGTTTGGGAAAGGCTGCATTAGGTGTCGTATAGGGGTTAAGGAACACAGTTAGGTCAAATGACTACTCCAGCCTGTAACTGGATAGTGAAGGAATAACAGACTCATTCCATATGGATATGGATATAAGCTGAACTGAAGGCAATTAGCAAAAGATTGCAAGCAGGCAGACCATTATTGCAAAAGAGACATGTGATGCCTTTTCAGCAATAAAATACACCTAACCAGCCTACTCACAGTCTTCTGAAGCATGTAAACTGAGCTGCACATGTGTCTGACTCCTGTGCAAAAACAGAAGTTACATCATCCTGTTCTGGCCAATGGAGATACCCAAAGACCAGCACTTGGGGACAAGATGCCTGCGCAGGCAAGGGATCCAGACAGAGAGAAAGGAGGTAAGTTTAGGGCCTTTTGTTCCACTTTAAGTGCAGTGCAACCATTGGCCCCTTTTCCTTGAAACCAATAAGCCTAAAGTCTGTCTCCAGCTGAAGCCATGGAATATGCAAACAACCTTCCTGCCCATAGATGGATCAATTCTCAGACAGTTAAGCAGGGACAGTTTATCTATATATGGCCAGCTTAAAGCGGACCTTCAGTCATTTTTTCAACTTTCCATCTATTAAATCTTCTGCCCTTGTTGTTTTAACTTTGAATAGTAAAACTTTTTTTTTTCTGCCAGTAAATACCTTATTCAGGCCACTTCCTGTTTCTTGTCTGGTCATTAGCCTAGGCTTATGACATCATGCACAGCTCTCTCTCTCTCTTGTGAGAGTTTGCCAGGAAGAGAGGGGGGATGGGTCATAGGGTTGCCACCTGTCCAGGATTCACCTGGACAGTTCAGGTTTGGAATCAAGTGTCTGGGTTTCAGACTGCCTGAAACCCGGACACATTCAGACTGGACTATGGCTTCCCAGCAGGGTTGCTGGCTGCAGTTGTCTAAGCTGAGAGTGTCTGTTACACTGCCCAAAGCCAGCATTAACAATCCCCCCAAACACACACACAGACGGGAGAGGAGAGAGAGCTCAATCTGCACCTCTTCCTTCCGCCCCTACCCCTCTGTGTCTGCCTACACTCCAATCCCCGGGGCTGTGCCTCAGAAAAGAAAAGGGGGGCTGGAAACTTGAAGTCCAGCAGCCTCAGATACAACTGGATGAGATGTGCTGACTGCCAAGGGGTAAATGAGCTCACCACCCATCCTTGTCTGTGACTGAAGTCTCCCCCCTTCTCTCTCCTGCCTCTGAGTGAGTACACTAAGGTAAATTGGGGTTCTCAGAGAACCCCTTACATCAGAGTTCCTCTTTACACTAGAGGCCACAGTGTTCTCCCTTACATCAGAGTTCTCAGTGTTTCCCCTCCTTAAATCGGGGTTCCCAGAGCATCCCTTATTTTGGGGTCCCCAGAGTTCTCCCTTACATCAGAGTCTGCAGAGTTCCCCCCTTACAATGAAAGGGAACTCTGCGAGCTCCGATGTAAAAGGGGAACTCTAATGTAAAGGGGACACTTGTTATTAACTTCATATATATTTTATTTATTAGCAAAATATATGTATAATTTATACAAAAAAATAAAAATATTGCTGTGTGCCGCTAAAGTGTTCGGGTTTGACTTGAAGAAAAGGTGGCAACCCTAATGAGTCATAAGAGAGCCAATAAGAGCTGCAGGGCTGAAGAGTTGGAGGTGTGTGTGTCTGTGTAAATCCAAGAAGTGAACAGACAGCAGCTTCAGCTGTCCACAGTTAAAATGGCTGCAGCCAGACTCAGTGGAGGGAGATTTCTGCAGCATATTTGGCAAGTACAGAATCACAGTATATATGAAATATGCAAAGCGGTTGGAGGGAAGCTTCCGGATGGCAAAGATGTTTTTCTTACAAATTATGTGAGCGGACTGCAGTTCCTCTTGAAGTTTTGGATAGAGGGTGGGTTAGGGATGGAACCTTTGTCAGTTTTTTCTTTTCTTTGTGGCCCTGTTGGGAGATTTCCCCTCAATTTCTGTCCCGGTGATAGGTGGTAAGGAAAGTAAAAGAAAATTCCCACATCTTAGATCGGCCTATTGCTCTA
This sequence comes from Lithobates clamitans, assembly GCA_037952925.1. Classification (NCBI taxonomy): domain Eukaryota; kingdom Metazoa; phylum Chordata; class Amphibia; order Anura; family Ranidae; genus Lithobates; species Lithobates clamitans. Next base: position 3,466,393 of record JBBGZY010000544.1, read on the forward strand.
CAAGAATGGAGGGAGATTTGGGAAGCTACTTCAAAAGTATCCAGATGTGTGACCCACAAAGAAACAGCCTACAAAGTCTGTATGTTTTGGTATAGGACTCCAGACTTCTTGTTGAAGTATAAACTGACAACTTCAGGCTTATGTTGGAGATGTGGTGTGTCCATAGGCACACATTATCATATATTTTGGGATTGCCCCGTTCTATTGCCTTTTTGGACACAGATCCACATATCATTAGAGAAGATCTTGAAAATCTCTATCCCCTTTCACCCAATACACCTTCTGCTAGGCCTTCCGATCCCAAAAATGTCCAAACACCATAGGAAGTTGATGGCTTTCGTCTTACTAGCAGCTAAACGGGCCATTCCCCAATGCTGGTTGACCAAAGCTCCCCCTACTTTTGCTCAATTTCTAAATAACACAGGTGATATTCGTAGGATGGAACATCTTACGGCTATTATTGAAGAAACCCTTCCTAGTTTCGATAAAACATGGGAACCGTGGGATGCTTCTGAATATAATTTGGAGAAACCCAATCAGACATGATGTTCATGTAGCTAACCAATACCTAGAATAATTTAATGCTGGTCTTTTTTTTCTCTCCTACACTAGATGTGTATATTTTATATGTCAATGACTAGTTATACTATTCCTACTCTTGTTTATTCATAGAATGTGATGAAGTGGTTTCCTTGAGATGGACTTCTTTCTTATGTTATTCCATTTAATATGTGTGTATATTGATATATCATTGTATAACATGGTAAACTTTCAATAAACAAACAATTTAAAAAAAAAAAAAGAAAACTCCAATGATGGAACAAAAAATTCCTCTAATGCTGCATACACACGATTGGAATTTCTGACAACCAAACCGTGGATTTATTTCCGACGGATGTTGGCTCAAACTTGTCTTGCATACACACGGGCGCACAAATGTTGTCGGAAATTCCGAACGTCAAGAACACGGTGACGTACAACACATACGTCGAGCCGAGAAAAATAAAGTTCAATAGCCAGTGCGGCTCTTTTGCTTGATTCCGAGCATCTGTGGAATTTTGTGCGTCGGAATTATCTACACGCGCTCGGAATTTCCGACAACGGATCCAGCTCTCAAATTTTTGTTGTCGGAATTTCCAACAGCAAATGTCTGATGGAGCCTAAACACGGTCGGAATTTCTGACAACAAGCTCCCACTGAACATTTGTTGTCGGAAATTCCGACCGTGTGCACGCCATTAGAGATTTTTCTACCCCCTTACTGCCCTCTTTCAGTCCAAGTGCAAATGTCCAAGGGATTAGGTATTAATGATCAATGTATTTCAAATACTATACATATAAATGATTTTTTAAGTGAATCTATAACTGGATTATTTGGAGTCTGTTTCGTTGGTAAATGTCATCCTATAATTATCCCGTGACATGTGACTCTTCATTAACTTAAAAGGCATGAGCACACTGCAATAAAGCTGACTGCGCTCAAAATAACATAAAGTCTACATTATCAAAGAAAAGCACTGTTATGTAAAATATCTCCTCTGAACGTGTTTAGTGAAATCAATTATGAAGAAAAATTGTGATAATATGAAAAATGTTAATATTTTAATGCAGCATGATCACATAATAGAGCTAATTCTCTTCCTGATTTGACATCTATGTTCTTTAAAACCGTCTAAACAAAGACGCATTCACTGAAAAAGTATGTGTAGGAAGTTCATAGCTGGCAGTTGTCTTCAGATTTTTATGAAAATCTCTCTTTTAAGTTTTACATGATTTTCATGAATGTGCTATTATAGGTATTTAAAATACTCTATCATAGCTTATTTTTCGGAAACACGCATGTTTCTCTGTACTTTACGCCCAACATAAATGCCTTCTGGCTAAGGTAACATGGCTATTTCTTTAATGTCATCTTGTTAAAGCTCATCCAACGGGCATCCCATCAGGCATTTAGCAAACTACATTAGGTATTTCCCAAGCTTTTAGGCCAGATTTACATCTATGTGTAGTGATAACGCTTTGTATGTGTTTTCTATGCATTTTGAATGGGGCCACAGCGCACATAAAAGCAAAAGAAAAAGAGCACACCTGCAATATAGTGCATCACAATGCACAGATAGTAATGCTTTATGTGTTGTGGTGCGCTGCTTTGCCAAAAATAGTCCACGTGTATTATTTTGCTTGCTGAGGCACATAGAGAGCTCATTCACACTTTTTATCTGCCAGATGTGTTTTTCTTTGCACTGTACATCACCACGTGGCACATCAGTACATTAATGCGCCTTAGCAGGTATTTACGCTTGTTGATACGAGTTACTGTGTGTGTTGATAGGGAAATAGCAAACTCATCCAGCAAAAATCAGGCAAGTGTAAAAATGCCCTCAAAGATAATGGGCTACATTCTAAAGATAGACACAGAGCTGAAGAAAGCAACTACATAAAGTGCAGGGCCCATACGCCTGGGAGAGAAAGGTAACCAGATAGCTGAGAGGTGAAATGGTGTGCAACCAGGTGAAATAAAGTTCACTAGCGTGACCAGGAGACTCTCTAGAGGTGGTCAGTGAAGAGGAATGATGCAAGTCCATTTGGAGGTCTGCAAACTCCAAAAGAGTTTGCTGCTCACCTGCCCCATACTACTAATGTTGGGTCAACTTTATAAGAAGATGTAGAAGCCAAGGAGCAGTTTGGGGTCTTCAAGGGTGGGTCTCTGACAATTTCACATCAACACCAACTCAAAGAGGAGTGATGTAAGCCCATTTGGTGATCTGCAGATTCCAAGAGGGTTTGCTGCCCCCATACCCTATACTACCATCGTTGAATCAAGTAAGAAGTTGTACCAGCTGATGACCCCAGAGGGGTCTTCAAAGGTGGGTCCCCAACAACCTCACATCACCACAAGCTTGATCGCCTTCAATGTGTGGCCAACTTGTAGTGATTGGGGATTTTCTGGACCAGGTGGTGTCTAAAGTTAGTTTGATATTGTCCCTGAGGCTATTGTGATACAGCTCGTGAGCCAACATATGTAGTTGGTTAAGCAGATACATCAAAAAAACAAATTTATTCAGCGTTGCACTGCAATCAACAATCTACTATGATATTCCCTTATAGTCCAATAGAAATGAAAAAAGGTAAGAGTCTACATGTTGTGCTATTCAATAATAATCTTCAACTTCTTAATGTATATCTCTTCCGTGAAAATAACACACCATGTGCTGCACACACCACTACCATTAGCAGCTCACTTCCCAGATTGACCTATGGTCAAAAGGTCAAATGCGCATGTCTCTTTAAGGGATATCACCAGATGTATCAGATGGTATAACATTCCTCACAAGTCAATTAGACTGGATATACGCTCCCCACAATTACAGGGGAAATGCTCAGAAATAGGACAAATAATCATGGTGCTTTTCATAAAGACACTACTTTATTAAAAACCCAAAGAATAAAAATGTACTCACATTAAAAAGTGCACAGAGACTGGTGCACCACATATTACTTGCATGCAATATTACTCAAGTCTCCAGTGGGGGCATCGAAGACAGAGGCTACATTTTATGGATAAATTGCCATTCATTACATGCATTTACTAATATTGTCCCCTTATAAGTTAGATTCTGATGAAGCCACACCTAGTGGCGTAACGCGCAAGGGGGGGGCAGAGCCAGTGTTGTAAAATTTCTTTTAATTAATCTCACGTATGTGTGGTCTGTATTTCTTGTTGTAAAGTAAGGGAGAGGGTGGAGTTGAGGTGTTGGTCGGGTAGTACAAGAGCGATATCTGGAGGCTTCTGATCTTATTTAAAGGTTCAATGAAGCTTCTTAAGCTGTGACTGCATCCATTCAGGGCAAATTAACAGAGTGTCTTTAAACCCCATCCCCTCAACCCACTTACTTCCTTCAAATCCCTCTCCCACTGCTCAATCCTCCATCTGCAAAATACTCTGTGTAAGCTCCATGTCAGAGCTTACAAAGGGCTGAGGATGTCACCCCCTCTGTCATGCAACAGTGTTTGGGCCTGGTGATTTGCTGATAGGCTTCAGCACTGCCATATTCCCCGAAACCTAGATGCATTGGATATTTTGTGATGACTGTGATGAAGAACTGGTTGAGTTGGATTTTAGGGCCTGTGTTGACAGGCTTTTGTTTGCTTCAATGTTGCATTCCTATTATAGTCTATAGTAATGCAACACCCATTTGAAGTAGGGTGAATGGAGGTCAAAAGGAAGTAAATTGCAGGCCAAATGCACCTGTCAATGAATTTTAAATTATCTCAGAAGCATCTCAAATGGATGTCATCTACATGTCCAAAGTCTAAAGCTCATAAAACCAAGCCCTAAAAGAGAACTGCCATTTTGGAATTCTTATCTCTGAGAGTTAAGGTACAAGCTGAGGTCTATGTATAAAATAAGCGTGGGAATGAAGAGCTCCATGAGTACACAGGAAACTATTTTTAAGCTAACATAGGTACTTTGCAATACAAAAATTATTTCTAAATGTTTTTATACAGTTACATGTGTACAATCCAGTCAGTAAAGCTTGCTATTCTTTACAAACATAAGTTATTCCTTTCTCCCTGGCCTCTTGTCGGTCCCCCTTGGCAACGTTTGATCTCAACTCTTTAGCAACTATACTGTGCAACCTTTCACTCTGCTCCTACCAAATCCACACTTATCTAGCCGCCTCAGAGAAGAAACAGCTGCAAAGCAGGATGCAGAGATCCTTATCTACTGGCTGTCTCTCCCGATCTCACCTCAGGGAGGGAGGCGAGGAAAGCACAACAAGGGGATCAAGCTGCTTTCTCAACTTTCTTTACCAACCAAGTTGATGTTTAATGGTGCGCTTGTTAGTAACAGATAAGGAGAAGAGACAAAGATTATACTAGACCACCAAGTACTGTCCAGAACTGCTGAGAATGCTAAGATAACTGCCGTATGCCTAACTCTGTATTGATCCAAACATTTTATCGCAAAATTGACAAATCTATTAAATAAAACAAAAAAAAGTTATGACTGCAATAGGCCTATTTTAAAGCTGAGTTTCAGCAATTATAGTAAATACCCCCCGCCACTGGGGCTCCTCCTTTCGTGCACAACAAGAGTTAAACACTCTAAGGGGGTAGAGAAATAGGCTGTAATACTTACCTTATCTCTTGTTTCCCTGTTGCTCTTCTTTGATGCTCTTTGGTTATGGTTGGGCCCTCGACATACTCACATACAGTGCAGGACTATTGGTCCTGCTGTGTACTTGATGCCACTACCAGCTGGAGCCCTTCAAATAAGAAGCTTCGGGAGACCGCTTTTACAGATGGAAGGAGCCTGCTGGAGTGAGGCATAAGGTAAGTATTCCACCTCATCACTCTACCCCTAGTATTAACTAGCATTTAGCATCTGCCCCCCCCCCCCATCTTGCAGGTGGGGGCAGGGGGGCAGATCAGGGGCCTATGAAACCATGGGTGCCTAGGAAAGGAGCAAGGACCACTCTATTCTCAAACTGCAAATGTAAGACTCAATATTGGCAGAAACTCCGATTGCCTGCACCGCTGGCATTCTGCAAAAAAAGCAAAACTTTACCCAAAAGGGAAGTTCTGCTTTTCCGCCTCCTCTGCTACCTCTGGAAACTTTTTTTTGGGGGGGAGGAGGGAGAGCGGGTACCTCATTTTGACAGTTACCTGCTCCCATTTCTGGTTGAATCGCCATGGTGGATCCACGTGTAGGTCTCCTCCCGCCTCCCGGGACACATTACATTGGGACCATTTACAAATCGCAGCGCGACTCGTACATGGGCAGTGGGCAGCCTGCTGCAAGGAATCACAGCCAGGTGCCCCCAGTTACCATGCAGGCGCTGGGACAGAGGACCAGTGAAGAACTGTCTCGGGTGAGGACAGCGATGGGTCCTTGGATAGGTGTCTTTTTTTTTATAAAGTCAGCAGCTACAGTATTTGTAGCTGTTGTTTTTTAAGTGTATGTTCCTAGGGTGCAGAACTGCTTTAAGCTAAAAAAACATTTTCAACCAGTACAGGAAATACCCGTTGATCTTTCCAGAAATGCAGTTCCGTTGTCACATCTTGTGAACTTAATTGGAAGCATAAAACAATGATATCTTTCTTTTGTAAACTTCTAATCTACCCATATCACATACAATAGAAAAAACAAAGGCAGACATGTTTGAAGTCCAGTCTGGGTGACAACCATAGCTCCCACCACAAAAACTATGGAGGATTACCGTATATACTCGAGTATAAGTCGAATTTTTCAGCACATTTTTTTGTGCTGAAAGTGCCCCCCTCGACTTATACTCGAGTCAAGCACTTTTCTGCAGCAAAAAATTTCATTTTCTGAACCGACTTTGGGGCCCCGTATCTCAGGGCCACTTGGTGCTAGAAACCCCAAATTTGGTATGGAACTGGTACCATAACATATCCAAAGCTGGGGTTCCTAGCACCAAGTGGCCCTGAGATACGGGGCCCCAAAATCAGTTCGGAAAATGTCATTCTCTGCTGCAGAAAAGTGCTTGACATTTTCTGAACCGACTTTGGGGCCCCATATCTCAGGGCCACTTGGTGCTAGGTACCCCAAATTTAGTGTGCAAACCCAGTGGAACTGGTACCATAACATATCCAAAGCTGGGGTTCCTAGCACCAAGTGGCCCTGAGATACGGGGCCCCAAAACTGGTTCGGAAAATGTCATTCTCTGCTGCAGAAAAGTGCTTGACATTTTCTGAACTGATTTTTGGGGCCCTGTATCTCGGGGCCACTTGGTGCTAGAAACCCCAGCTTTGGAAATTTTATGGTGCTAGTTCCACTGGGTTTGCACTCCAAATTTGGGGTTCTTAGCACTAAGTGGCCCCGAGATACGGGGCCCCAAATTCGGTCAACTGTGTCTATCTGCAGTAATGTCATTTCGGGACCCTTTGGGTTCAGAGACCCCAAATTTTGGCTGCAGCTAGGGGGCATCTAGGAACCCTTAACTACCGAGTTTGAAGTACAGGGGACCTATGGCTGCAAATGGGCACAGTGAGGCATGCAAATGGGCACAGTGATGCTGCAAATGGGCATTGTTGACCCTCTTTTCCACTTACAGTAGCTGTGCATTTCTCACCCTCGTCTTATACTCGGGTCAATAAGTTTTTCCCATTTTTTTTGTGGTAAATTAGGGCCTCGACTTATACTCGGAACGACTTATACTCGAGTATATACGGTAAGTATAGCCACCCAGGGACAGATAATGTCTGGTTTTGATAATCATTTGGACTCAAGTGATCTCAAGGCCAGATCCTGACTCTAGTGATTTTGGTTTAAAATCCATGTGCCTCTCATTGCTTGGTGAAAGCCTGCGTGCACATCGTTCCATGCATATATCTACCTGTGACTCCATAGGATCTCAACCTGGTTCTGGGCTCTTCAAAATCACCCTCTGAACCTATAATGCCCTGTACACACGACCAGTTTTGCCATCAGAATAAACTCCGAAGGTTTCTCCAACGGAAATCCGATGGTCTTGCTTACACACGGTCAAACCAAAGTCCGACTGTCAAGAACATGGTGACGTACAACACGTACGACGGTACTAGAAAACGCAAGTTCAATAGCCAATAGCTTCCGTCTCGTACTTGCTTCAGAGCATGCGTCGTTTTTGGTCCGTCGGAACAGCATACAGACGAGCGGTTTTCCCGATAGGAATTGGTTTCGTCGGAAATATTTAGAACATGTTCTATTTCTAGGTCCATCAGAATTTTCTAAAAAAAAAAAGTCTGATGAGGCATACACACGATCGGAATAGACGATGAAAAGCTTCTGTCTGACTTTTTCTGTCGGACATTCCGCTCGTGTGTAAGCGGCATTAGATTAATAAAATTCAGCCAACACATCTAAGGAATGGTAAGAGGCAATATATTGCATTTTTGCTTTTTATATATGTTTTTCCCTCACTTCCTGTTTGAATGACAAATGTTTGGAGATTTTCACAGATTTCTTGCTCCATGACCTCACCATGCCACTGGAACTAGAAGGGAGGGAAAGGCTCTACAACAAAGCCAAAATGAACTGTAAAAACCTCTACCCTGTTTCCCCGAAAATAAGACCTAGTGTGATTGTCAGTGATGGCTGCAAAATAAGCCCTACCCCCCAAATAAGCCCTACCCTGTTTCCCCGAAAATAAGCCCTACCCTGAAAATAAGACCTACAAGGACTTTAACTAGGGCTTATTTGGGGGTAGGGCTTATATTGCAGCCATCACTGACAATCACGCTAGGTCTTATTTTCGGGGAAACAGGGTACCACAGTAAAAAAGTAGAAGTTGTACCTGCAGATACTTTTTAAAAGAAAAGTGAGGCCAACCAACCTGTCTGTGCTGCGTGGCAGGGATGCCTAGTTTGTGACGCTGACTAAGCAGAAATATAATTTCTTTGGCAGGTAAGACAAAAAGCATCTCCCCATTAAATGCAAGTGTCATTCATCTTCCAACCAAAAGAAAATGAATAGTTTTGAGTGGAAGTCTTCTTTATCCAATCGATTCATTAGAGCTGTCAGAAAAAAAAATAAAAAATACTCCTTCACAATAGATGGATGTTTATAATGAGCTAGACCCATGTGGTGATCCAAGATTAACTACAAAAAAGCTGCAAGAGTTCTCCCTATAGTATATTAACAGGAACACAGATCTGCAGTCTCTCTATTGTAGAAAATACAAGTTAGTTAGCGGTAACACAGGTCTTGCCTTCCACAGAATCTACTACAAAGGCAATACAAGGTTCTCGCATAGCCAGGCTTCCCCTATGATCTATAGTACAGAAAATACATGTAAGCATCAGTTAGCCTCCCTTGACAATGAATCTATTTCACAGACAATACAGGGCAGCAGTGGAGGGAAGGATGCCTGTTACCTAAGATCTATTGGAAAAGAAACACAAGGCGGCAAGGAAGATGGGTCGCCTCATTCACTGTCACACAGCCGCGGCCAGGCAGGGGAAAGTGCAGTTCTCCTTGAGATGGGCTATATTAAATAATATAGGGGCAGATTCCCAGCAAGACACATTCCAGGTTGTGCCATAGACGTAAAATCACAGCCGACAGTTCACATTTTGAATGAATAGGTTAGGAAATGTCAAACGCAAAATTTTACATTTAAACTCAATCAAGGGACATAGGTTACTTGCTGAGAGGATTTCAATTGCATCTTGGCCTTTCATCTTGAACAGCTTGCTCAATCCCTATGGTTATTATTATTCCTATGTTTATGTGAAAAAAGCTTTTCTTATTTTTTGTGCTCAATAGATTTTCTTTTTTGTTTCAACAAAGTCACATGTTAACTTGTATAAATGTAACGGTGCATATAACATTGGAACAGGAGTCCTACCCTGCTCAAGGCCTTGAAGCAGCCATTCCCAACTAGGGCTCCTCCAGAGGTTGCTAGAGGTTCATTGAGCTGTGGCTACTTGATCTGTGTGTCTGCATAGTTCCGGGGCCAATACCATTTGGCAGAGTCAGCGGCATGACATCAATCCTTTGAGCTATCTGTAAGGGGGGGCATTCTTCCCGCCGCCGACTAATGTAACAGAAATTTTTTCCAAAAAAAACTGGTTTCATTAAGAGTTCCCTAAAACCAAAAAATTTGCTCGAGCTGTGGCTAATTGAAAATAATGCCTGCATAGTTTCGGGGTCAATGCAACTTGGTAGAGTCAGTGGTATGACAATAATGATCCGTTTATCTAACTGTATGAGGGCATTCTTCTCACTGCTGACCAATGCACTACCTTTTCCCACTGACCCCCAATAAATTGGTTTTAGAAAGAGTTCCCTAAAACCCCAAAATTATTTCAAGTGTTCCCTAAAACCTAAAAAGTATTTCAAGGGTTCTTTGAGCTGTGGCTAACTGACTTGGTTAGAACATGGGTTCCCTAAAACCTAAACATTTCAAGGGTTCCTCAGGGGTATAAAATTTGAGCCTGGCTACCCTGAAGGATCAGGGTGCGTCATGAAAAAGGATATTATTCCATACAAAGCATAGAATTATCGAAGATATCTAGGGGTATAAATCTAAAGAGAATAATTTGCAATTTCTAACTAGCTTAATCTAAAATAAGGGTGCTTGATTTTTTCATTTCATAAATCTAAAGAGCCAAATGGCAAAGTTGGCTCTATAGAGTTTAGGGAATAAGTTAGCATCAATTCAGCAAAGTAAGACTAGAGGGAGAAAGTTAGAGGGACCAGTCATTGGGGTAGTACTGAATGGTACGGGAGTCTAAAAGGAAGATCAGGGGAGGGAGGTATCCTTATTTTTTAAATCCTACATCTTAGGCCTTGATCAGATTGGAAAGAGTGACCACTTTTAGCACAAAATGTTTAGACAAAGTACGAGGTGTAAAAATGTAATTTACAGAAAGCCCACGGCATAGCACTATGGTGGTGAGTCACCCAACCATTTGCACTTGAGCATGTTCTGACTTATTTTAACAACCCACCTGGGTCGCAGAGCAGTTGACTCAGTCTTAACAGAGTAGTAGAGGAAATAGCACGTGTGTGCGTTGCGCTGCTGGGGGAAATAAGTGCCAGGAATCTGGAGAGGCAAATTAACATCAAATTGTGTGAAAATTTGCAAAAGTGTGAAGGTAACTTTAGCTTTATTACAACAGGCTGTGTTGTGAACCCTAGTATGCTCCTGCTGGGGTGTTTTTTTTTTTATCACAACGGGATAGTTCACTACAAGTTTCATAGAACATGATACAACGGTCAACCAACACTGTTACTTGGAAAATCTGAAACGGTTATGGGAATCTGTTCAGAGGAAAAGACCGTAACTGGCCTGACAAATTCAATCTCCACCACGACAATGCTCCTGCGCAAACATTTTTTTAGAGTACATTCCGGAAATGAAATTGTTATAGCTCATAGACCCCCACCCACCAATATGCAAACCACAATGTATTAAAGTTAAAGAATAATCTCTTAAACACCTAAAGTGAAACTAAATTCTCTCAATGAACATTAATTATTTTTAATTCTTATGCCCCATACACGCGATCGGATTTTCCGACAACAAATGTTTGATGTGAGTTTGTTGGAGGAAAGTCCGACCGTGTGTATGCTCCATCGACCATTCATTGTCGGACTTTCCGCCAACAAATATTGGCTAGCAGGTTCTAAAATTTTCGGCAAACAAATGTTTGACTTTCCGATCGTGTGTACACAAGTCCGTCAGACAAAAGTCAACGCATGCTCAGAATCAAGTACGAGCCAGAGCTATAACTAGTGTTCGTAATGGAGATATCACGTATGTCTTGAACGTCACTACGTTCGTAATTGTTGGCCAACATTTGTGTGACCGTGTGTATGCAGGACAAGTTGGAGCCAACATCCTTCGAACAAAAATCCACCGTTTTGTTGTTGGAAAGTCCGATCGTGTGTACGGGGCATTATGCTGCTAGCATTAGAAAATTGATAAGAAAGTATATTTAGTGGATTAAAACTTTTTTTTTACAATTCTGCAGTTGCTTCCTGGTTTCTGGCCTAGGCCAAAACAATGTCATACATCCCAGGAGTCTTCATGGGCATTTTTTTTTTTTAACATTCTAAACAAAAGGGCCAGTTTATTGTCCTTCAGACTTTAGGAGGGCCAGACTGGACAGTGGGAATAGATAATCCCTCATGCTTGGTGGTCAGTGGGTGTAAAAAAGTACATAGCAACCATGTGGTTAGGTGGAAGAGGAGTAGTAACCCCATCGTTGGTGTTAGGGGGAAGAACATTACCCCATCGTTGGTGTCAGAGGATGCTCCATCACTGGTGAGAGTGGGATGAATACTACCCCATTGTTGTTGTCAGAAGGAGAAATAGAGTGTCCCAAGGGCCGAATAAAAGCAAGTATCTGGCCCACGGGCCGTAATCTGGAGACCATTGATCTAGGGGTGGCAGGAGAGTTTTCAGCTAAGCACACCCTCCTGCCTGCAAGCCTGAATCATCTGTCCTCGGCTAGAAATGGTAGGGAGTGACTTTCAAAATTGATTTCTCGACAAAATAAAGCATGGAGACATGGATGGATAGGTGCGTTTGCTTCGAATATTAACACAGTATTAAATATTGTTTTCAGTTCATGGTGCTCAGATACAGTGTAGGTCCACTTTAAAGGAAAAACATGTTTGCAAATGAAGGGGGGTTGCAGAGGTGTTGAAAGAGTAGAGCTGTAGGAGAAAATACCCAAATGTCTGCACATGCACCAAGCAGTTAGAGGCATAGGACAGCAATAAAGGTCCTTTTCAGAAAGGGTATAACGCATATTTATGTGATTTGGCCATCTGAGAAGCCGGCAGTATTTGCCGGAGTACCACCAACTAACAGAATTGTTTAATAATGCATGAAAGGCCACCTGAGACCCTCTAATGGCCAATCATAGCAGTGAAAATAAGTCATTTTCTTAGCAAGCTTAGGCTAACCTCAAATATGGGAATTGCGGAACAGTAAATGATCACGTTCAGAGGAGCTAGGCAGAGGAAAGGGCTATTTCTAAGTGATTAACGGAAGACATTACCTTGCTTTTAAAAGTCAGCATTTTCTGATCACTTAGGAATGTACTACCTTTTAGCAGAAACCTGCGTTAAAAACAAAAAATATGCAAATAGCCGTTGCTGTACTCCTAAAAATACTATATGTCTGACTGCCTCTGGAACAAAGCATGCTCCCAGTGAAGCCAGACTGAAGCAGGAACCCCCTCATCGGCATCCTTATTCTCGATCGATGACTACTGAAGCCAGAGATAGTCAGGCAACTGACAACTTTCAAACGTTATATTAGAAATCACAGCACCTCTCATCACAGGGCAAGTCCATATAAAAGGGCAAGTCCATTAAAATACTGATATTTCATTCACAATGTTCAGCCATGAACAATAAATAGAACCAAAAACGGTTTGTCGGGTGGCAGGAGCCTTAGTGGGCATAACACCAAAAAACACAATACTTGTATAACAATCTTGCAAAGATAAATCTAGGCCATCAAATATGAATGTACTCAACATTGGCATACATGGTATATACATTCGGTCCAAAATGTCGAGTATATTCAAAGTTGATGGCCTGGATTTAGTATTTTATCTGTCTATTTTAATAAAGCTTTGTAAGATTAGTTTTGTGTTGTTTGGTTTTGTGCCCAGTAAGGCCCCTTCCACCTGACAAACCAGTTATGGTTCTATGTATTGTTAATCTTGCTTGGGGTTGGGCACCAATGTAGTTTCCAATCACTTATTTTTCCAAAATGCTCAGCCATGGTTCACCAATGTCACCATCAGGAGATGGTCCCGAGCAATGATGTGCAGACACAGGAGTGCATGCTTGTATATAGGAAGTGGCTGGAAAAATCTGGAGGGGGTCAACAACACCATGATGCAAAAGAGAAGGAAAATTTTTTTTTTTATGGAAAATAATATAAATTTTTCATACATCGTGCTTTAGCAAAGTACCATATATACTCGAGTATAAGTCAAATTTTTCAGCACATTTTTTTGTGCTGAAAGTGCCCCCCTCGACTTATACTCGAGTCAAGCACTTTTCTGCAGCAAAAAATTTCATTTTCCGAACTGACTTTGGGGCCCCGTAACTCAGGGCCACTTGGTGCTAGAAACCCCAAATTTGGTGTGCAAACCCAGGGGAACTGGTACTACAACATATCCAAAGCTGAAGTTCCTAGCTCTAAGTGTCCCTGAGATACGGGGCCCCAAAACTGGTTCGGAAAATGTCATTTTCTGCTGCAGAAAAGTGCTTGACATTTTCTGAACCGAATTTGGGGCCCCATATCTCAGGGCCACTTGGTGCTAGAAACCCCAAATTTGGTGTGCAAACCCAGTGGAACTGGTACCATAACATATCCAAAGCTGGGGTTTCTAGCACCAAGCGGCCCTGAGATACGGGGCCCCAAATCTGGTTCGGAAAATGTCATTCTCTGCTGCAGAAAAGTGCTTGACATTTTCTGAACTGATTTTTGGGGCCCTGTATCTCGGGGCCACTTGGTGCTAGAAACCCCAGCTTTGGAAATATTATGGTGCTAGTTCCACTGGGTTTGCACACCAAATTTGGGGTTCTTAGCACTAAGTGGCCCCGAGATATGGGGCCCCAAATTCGGTCAACTGTGTCCATCTGCAGCAATGTCATTTCAGGACCCTTTGGGTTCAGAGACCCCAAATTTTGGCTGCAGCTAGGGGGCATCTAGGAACCCTTAACTACCGAGTTTGAAGTTCAGGGGACCTATGGCTGCAAATGGGCACAGTGAGGCTGCAAATGGGCACAGTGATGCTGCAAATGGGCATTGTTGACCCTCTTTTCCACTTACAGTAGCTGTGAATTTCTCACCCTCGTCTTATACTCGGGTCAATAAGTTTTTCCCATTTTTTTGTGGTAAATTAGTGCCTCGACTTATACTCGGAACGACTTATACTCGAGTATATACGGTAAATGTCATCCAGTTACAATTTCGCTCTATGCGTTATGGTAACCACTGCAAGATTCAAAACAGGCATGCACTACACTTTTTCTTTAGGGCGTGTTCGCATTTTCAGCTGGGAGGGGGGGAGGGAATGATAAAGATTGGCAGTTGAGCTGAAGTTTAGCCACTTCCTGACTGCCCTTTTAACCCAACACAGCAGCCAGAGGGGGTTGTACACATGCCTATGGCAATTGTTTTATCAATTCTGTGTCAAGGATCTTGGAGAAGATGCAGCAAAAATTGGGTTGAGCAAGGACTCAGCAAACCCAAACCTGTTTTCAAAGGGTTAACCCACTTAAGGCGACTTGTGGTTAGGGGATGGTAAAAAATAGGTGACTGAGCCATGGCGTAACCACCTCCCCTTAACCTAATGTAGCAGGCAAATGGGGTTGTACACATGCTATAGCCACTTTGCTTAGTGAACGCAACAAAAATAATACCCCCTGTTGACTCTCCTGCCAACAAACCTAACCCATGCAAACGAATGGGCTGTGCAGTAATGGCAGACTTTTCAGGGTTAAAACAGAGAGTGAGGAGGCGACATATCACCTCCCAGCCACCCTTAAAAGAAAAACAGTCCACTGCGCCACAAATGTAAGCGCAAGGTCACATTTCCAACAAGGCAGAGGCTTTTTTAACATACCATCCGCTTGCTTGATATACACCCTATGAGGAAAGGTAGGTAGATCTCTACATATAACCAGCCAAATGGTTTTCAAATGGGTGGATCAGATTATCTAAAGCAGGAAGAGAAGTGCAGTTTCCCTTTAAGCAACCTCTCCAAGATCCTTGACACAAAAATCGATAAAACAATCACCATAGAACACCACAAGCAGGCTCCCCTCCAATAGAAGCTCCCTTCCATACCCCATAAAACCTCTTGGTAGTCCCGGCTCCCACACAGCGGATCTCTGCTCTCTGCGAGATATAAATGGAACCTTCATGAAAACACAGAGCTTAATTACAGGAACAATGGCGCAATTACCACCAAAACACTGCCTGCGTTATTAAATAAAGACGCAGTGGAGAAGGAAGACAATTTGTGTGTCTTTCGCCTCCCTCGGCTGAGATTGAGAAGAGATGTCGAAGAGCGAGACACCCCAGCTTATGCATTAACTCCTGCGTGCCTACAGCCTATGTCAGATTACGTGTACATTGTACAAAACATCCATCAGCTGTGCGGGGCTGTTGACAGATTAATATGCAGCAACATTTTCGGTGATGTCGGAGCCAAAAAGTACACCGTGTGACTTTGTTCCGAGCCAATAATTGCACTACAGACAGGAGCTTCGTAGATTAACTCTGTACGTGCAAAAGACGGTTCTGCAAAACCAGTACATGGGATATAATGGAACTATCACGACATTTATGCCTCACATTAACATATTTAAAAAAAATTGTTATTCTGTTAAAATGGAAATCTAAAACTGGCCTTCAGACAGTGCAGGGTTTCTCAACCAGAGTTCCTGTGGAACCTTAGGGTGTTCGGCTCATCCCTACCAGGTACACAGAGTGGGGGGACCTGGGGGGGGACCGAGGTGGCCACCCTCAAGACATACTCTGCCGAGTCCACTATTATACCCTGAAAGAAGAAATCATGGGCCCTGTGGACTTTGATGGATCCTCTATCCACCTATACCATGATCTCTCCCGAAACACGTTATACATGCGGAGAGTAGTACGCCCCCTACTGGATCTAATACGCCAGGCCGGAGCTTCTTATACCTTACCTGGGGTCATCCCTTTAGCATCATTCTTCCCACTGACCATCGCGCTAATGTATCATGAGATGTACACATAATATGTTTTATTAGGGGTACCCTAAGACTGGAAAGTTATTTCAAGGGTTCCTTTGCGTGGAAAAGGTGGAGAGAGGCTGGTTTACACAGAGTGATGATGGGTTAGAATTATCAGTTTTTATTATTGTATTTGTTCTTTGTTAGAGAGATTTTTTATCACTCCCTGCCCCATAGAAAAGGGCCATCTCAACAGTGATACAGAGAGCAGTTCCTTGCTGGCCATTATGGCAACTGAGGTGGCCACCTCAGACTGAACCCATGAAGGCACAGTATAGGTCCGCAATGAGGTCAGATTGTTCGTATTGGACATCCCGTCCTCCAGGCCACAAAGCATCATTGGTTGTTATGGTGCACCTAGCCGACAGCTTCCTAACAACCAATGACATAGCATACCACCAGTATCCTAGCAACCAATGACGAGCTGGGGCGTTGGGCTATGGAGGGGGCGGGAGCGGCTCACTGAGAGGCTAAGCCAGGGACCAGTCCAAGCATCTAGGTGGATCCCGACCGTATGGTCACAATCTTTCCCCAGCTTGGACCAGCTCTGTGACTTCAGCCCGCTGTCTGCTGAAAACGGGTGACAGGAGTGCAGAACAAACTGCACTCCTGTGATTCACAGGAGAAATACAGCCAAACAAGCTTTGGCTGTACTTCTCCATTAGAAAACATCCTTAATACATTTTTCTATCTGTACAATGCAGATTAACAGCTATTCATATTCTGATAGGACACACCGGCTTGTATCCAGCCTCAAATGTTGGTTCTCTATATCGCATCATCCTGATCATTTCATCAATCTTTCAGTAAGCCCTGAAAAAGGACGAATGTCTCTCGAAATGTGTTGGCTCTGTCATTCCTAACATATAAAGATTTTAAACAATTTTTAAGCGTGAGGGAAGTTTTTTTTTTTCCTTGGCAGTCCTAACTATATAACCAGAACTTGCTCATTTGTTAAAAAAACGGACTATGGTGATCAGAAAGAAAGCAGCCTAGTGCAGCCAAAACTGGGTCCATACTGCTATCATAAGCAAAATATAAAAACTTTTTAAAGCCCACTATTACTCAATATTTTTGCATGGTATTATCATTTTATTATATTTACCATTAAAAAAAAAATGAAAAAAAAAGTAAAAAATTCCAATGAGTATGCCTGGAGTTCAGCTTTGAGGTTACATCTAAAAATACGCAAACAGCTAAACACACAACACAGATGAAATGCATATAAGGGAGCTGTTCACCTGCCAAAGGATTTGTATTTCTGTCTATCCAATCCTGTGATTTACACAGCTCTGCCACATACCACAGCCAGTAGATGACTAGATGACACAATTTACAGTTAAAGTGTTTGTTACCCCAATATTTCATATTCATGATATGTGCCTGCTGTACCATGCACTTATATGAAAAAGTATCCTGTTCTCTTTGCATTGCTTCCTTTGTGTGAAATCCCTGGTGATCCTGCCAACCCCTCTGCTTTCCTATTAAAAACTGACCACACTAAGCAGGAGAACAAAGCATGATGAGGAACTCAGCCTGTTCTCCTCCAATGATCAGACCTGAGAAGATCAGTGTGCTGCTGCTTCTCCTGCCCCCAGATCTTATCCAGCCGAGAACAGAGGGAATGTAACCATTTATAAAAAAGGTAACAAAGATATTTATAATGTTTTTTTTTTTTTTTTTTTTTTTTTTTAGATCTATACACAAATGTTTTGCCTTTCATTTCTATTTTAAACTGAATAGGTTGTTTTACAAGGTGATCGTTTACAATCACGTTAAGGAATACTCAGCGGAATTTACTAAAACTGGAGCAGCCAGAATCTGAAGCTGCGCATGCCAACAAATCAGCTTCTATCTTTCATTTTCAAAGCTTAACTGTACAAGCTGATGCTAGATGCTGATTGGTTGCCAATAAAGTGCTTCTTGAAACACACTTCAAATCGCTGAAAGGTGTAAATTGGGGTTAAGTTGCATCCAAAAATAGATTTTATAACGTATTAATAAAAAGCAGCACTGCATTCATTTCTGTCTTTCATATCTGTCTGGATCTTCAGCTTTATGTCACATAAGACACACTAGCTCAGGTTTGCTAGTTGCGATGGGACATAAAATGACGAGTTTTCATCCCCCAGCTGCTTAGTCATGACCTTTTAAAGAGGCTGTGAACAGCTGGGAAGAGAGGACGGCGCAGTAAATGATATTGTATTGGTTTGCAGGTTTTGATGTGTAAAATTGCGTGATACCTCCCCTGTTCTCTTTTCACACATCCAGTAGCACCCAAAGCACTGCGTTATCGAGAGCTAGGAAGTCAAATCCAAGCCGATGTGTTGAAAGATCAAATTTAAAGGATCAGCAAACTCTTATTTGAAGAGTGGCTTCGAACATTCACAAATGTGCACGTGAAAATACATGTCTACGCAGAAAGAAGAAATATGGCTGTTTGGGAAATTTAGGAGGTGAATATTGTTCCACTGTCCATCTGTCCACATTATATTCTTTTTCTATAATTTTTTTTACGAGTACAACTATTATTGTTAGAATACCATCTGTTTATTTTTATTTTTTCTTATTTTTTTTTACAATAATTTGTATTTTTTATTATATTCCACATTCATTTTAAAATGATAGTATCTATATTTTATTTTTCATGTTACTTTGATGTGTATTTATTATTACATTATACATTTATTAATATTCTTTTTTTAAAATGTCATGTCACATTTCAGCCCTGATGAAAGGGGCGATGCACAGCCCCTGAAACGTGTTGCTTTTGTATGCAAATTTTTGTTTGAAGTGAACCTTTTTTTGCATTCTAACTATTGTTAGAATATCATCTAGTTACCTTTTTCTTATCATTTTCAATCCTGTAATTCTCTTCTCACAATTTTCATTATATTCCACATTCACTTTAAAATTATAGTATAGAGGAAATATATTTTTATTTTGCATTTGATCACTTTGATGTGTATAACAGTTTATTATTAAAGTTATTAACATTTTTTTTAATCTTTCATGTCACATTTCAGCCCTGATGAGAGGGGCAGTGTACAGACTCTAAAATGTGTTGGTTTTGAGTGCAATTTATGTTTGAAATAAACCTTTTTTGGAGTACAATTATTACTGTTAGAATATCATCTATTTGGCTTCTTTGATTATTATAATTTTCATTCCTGTAACTCTCTCTCATTTTTATTATATTCCACATTGATTTTAAAATTATAGCATAGAGGAAACATACTTTTATTTTCCATGTCATTACTTCGATGTGTATATTTGTTAGTATTTTTTTTTATCTTTCATGTCACATTTCAGCCCTGATGTAGGGGAAAGTGTACAGCTCCTGAAACGTGTTGGTTTTGTATGCTATTTGTGTTTGGAATTAACTTTTTTTTTAATTACAACTATTATTGTTAGAATATCATCTCTTTAGCTTTTTTCATTTTCAATCCTGTAATTCTTATTATTTTTATTATATTCCACATTCATTTTTAAAATATTGTATAGATGAAATGTATTTTTATTTTTCATGTTACTACTTTGATGTGTACAACAGTTTAGTATTACATTTATTGCTATTAATTTTTTTTTATCTTTCATGTCACATTTCAGCTATGAAGAAGGGAGCGGTGTACAGCCCCTGAAACGCGTTGGTTTTGTACGCAATTTGTGTTTGAAATAAACCTTTTTATAGACTTGATTATGTTGTAGTGTAGCGCTTCAGTTCTAGATTTGCCTATTGTTCTACATCAGCTGTAATTTTTAGCTAAGGGAAACTATAGTGTTTTTCAGTTTATTCACAATCCTCAATGTGATGGCAACACTCACCTATGGATCAATGTCCCTGTGCAAAGCAGATAATGGCATGTATACAAACTTCTACGTAAAATATGATATGAAAAATTGTAGTATATTTATATATATATATATAGATAGATATAGATAGATATAGATAGATATAGATAGATATATATATCTAGATATATAGATAGATATAGATAGATATATATATCTAGATATATAGATAGATATATATATCTAGATATATAGATAGATATATATATCTAGATAGATAGATAGATATAGATAGAGATAGATAGATAGATAGATAGATAGATAGATAGATAGATAGATAGATAGATAGATAGATAGATAGATAGATAGATAGATAGATCTCACTTGTACTCATGGTATGTCCTCATTCTTCCAGGTTTAAATGGCAACCAGAATCTTTTATCTGAAAGACTGGGGACATCTTGTGGCAAAAAAGAAGTACTGTAGGTTGAAGAAACGACGACTCCTCCAGACTGATACTCGCCCATTAAGGCATTTTTATAAACCCTCCCAAGAGACAGCCCACTACTTGCATTAAGGCTGAGGGCTCTTGATAGGAACACTGAGGCAGGATGCGGTAAGATTTATAAAAAGTAATGGTTGCTCCTATGCTCACTAGCTACATTGTGCTTATATTGCATACAGAAGCATAGAGACCTACTGATGACATCTGTGGGTCTAAATTAACATACGTAAAGAAAAAGCGAAAGGTTTTAATAAAATGTAATTAGCATGTTGATGAGGTAGGATGGAGGAACCAGGGAAGGCAAATGTAAGGCGATTAAACTTCAGCTTGAAATATCTGGTGAATAATAAGCTTTTTTTTTTCCAACGCGTAAAGTCACAAGCATACATTGCTTACATTATACCATATAATTTACTCATTCATAAAACACATTTTATGGCTGTTCCCTAAACACGATACATTTTGATTTTGCCTGATTATGTTACTTTGGGGTTAGAAAAGCATACAAAGTCATTGCTTGTTATTCCAGATGACAAACAAAGAAGAGCAACATTCCTAATTAAAATATTAACGCAACACAAGGTTTACCATAGCAACTTTAAGAAAGAAGTTATTGTGCGGCAAGTAACAATTAGCAGCTGAGCAAAAACAAAAAGGACCGTTTCAGATACGACAAAGTAAGTAAAAGATTTTGTGCGTCACCCACAGTAGGGTCCCGGTGATTTAACCATTGCCAGGCTTGTGCGATTCATTAACGGCTAACTCCAAGCCAACACAAATTTTTGGCATGTACACTAAATGGATGGCGAGTGTCCTACCTACTAAGTAGTTACAATATATGTCCCAATTTCTGATTTGTACAACTGGCTGCCGCATTCTCAAACACTCTATTTACATCCTTTCGCACATTTGGCAGTTCATTCACTTTGTATTGTATGTTATCCCTCACAACTAACATGACTCCTTTGCTTCTTTTTGGTCTACTGAAAGTAGAACCAGCATCAACATACAATACCTTTCTCCTAAAATGGATGGTGATTATTGGATGCCCACCTGAGAGCGCGTCCCCGCTCAACAACCATATGTCAGGAAATGAACAGGGCACACAGTGACGACATCACCTGCTTATAAACCATCTATTCCAATGACATGGGCTCTGTCATGGACGTACTGCGCATGGCGCTGCAACTGGCCACGGGCGCATGGATCCATTGGGATGTGTTCTAGTCCACAGGCATTCAGCGGTGAATAGACGTGCGCCAATGCGCATGCACATACACAGATCGCAGAGATCGTGCACGTGCACACAGTAACGCAGCTTTGGCGCCCAGTGATCTTTAAAAGGGGCCTCTTCAGAATGCATCCTTGCTGTCTGATCTGCAGCTCATCCTGTAACCCGATCCTGAACCCGCATCTGCTCCAGTGTTTACCTGGCTCTCCTGACCTCGCTGCTGTCTCCAGTCCTGATCCCTTGGCTTGCCTTTGACCTGCTCTGTGTTCCTGTTTATCTGATATCCTGTTGCCAATCCTGCCTGAACTTTGACCATTCTCTGCCTGCTGCCTCTGTCTGATTGATCCGCTGTTGTGACCTGGCTTGTCTGACCCTGCTCCCGCCTACAGTCCTGCATTTGTGCGCACCTGCCTAAAGTCCTGCGACTGTGCGCACCTGCCTACAGTCCTGCATCTGTGCGCACCTGCCGAAAGTCCTGCATCTGTGCGCACCTGCCGAAAGTCCTGCATCTGTGCGCACCTGCCTAAAGTCCTGCATCTGTGCGCACCTGCCTAAAGTCCTGCATCTGTGCGCACCTGCCTAAAGTCCTGCATCTGTGCGCACCTGCCTAAAGTCCTGCATCTGTGCGCACCTGCCTAAAGTCCTGCATCTGTGCGCACCTGCCTAAAGTCCTGCATCTGTGCGCACCTGCCGAAAGTCCTGCATCTGTGCGCACCTGCCTAAAGTCCTGCATCTGTGCGCACCTGCCGAAAGTCCTGCATCTGTGCGCACCTGCCGAAAGTCCTGCATCTGTGCGCACCTGCCGAAAGTCCTGCATCTGTGCGCACCTGCCAAAAGTCCTGCATCTGTGCGCACCTGCCAAAAGTCGTGCATTTGTGCGCACCTGCCTAAAGTCCTGCATCTGTGCGCACCTGCCTAAAGTCCTGCATCTGTGCGCACCTGCCTAAAGTCCTGCATCTGTGCGCACCTGCCGAAAGTCCTGCATCTGTGCGCACCTGCCGAAAGTCCTGCATCTGTGCGCACCTGCCGAAAGTCCTGCATCTGTGCGCACCTGCCAAAAGTCCTGCATCTGTGCGCACCTGCCTGCTGCTTCCCAGCGTTCCTGCATCCACAGCAATCAAGCCTGTTCCTGTCTCTGCCAAGTGGACATCACCTTCAGCCAAGCAAACCCTACAGGCTCTCATACCCCACTGTACTCCGAGGGTCACTGTTCCCACCCCAGTGAACCCGGAACCAGAGCCATACGAGAGGTCTCCCTCTGCACGTCAGGCTCACCTCCAAGGTACGTGACAGGTTCACAGTATGACATCCTACCTGCCATCCACCCGTGTCATCAGTAAGCGCTGAGATAGCACAAAACATGTTGATTTTTTCCTTTGCTCCCACTGTGTCAAAGTGCTGTATTTGTATGTTATCACCGTGTCAATAAAGGTGGATATTGTTTGTAGTGTGCAGCCATCCAGATCCTTCATTGTTTTCAAGAGTACAGTTACACAAACTGGGCTTGCACCTGTACTTCACGAGAGGCGTCGAGGATTACAGTGGCGGGGCGGCTTATTGTTCATGAAATCCCACCTGTCATCCACCCACTCCAACACATTTCGCCCAAAGGGCTTAATCAAGGAGATGCTCTGGTTCATTCATTTTCTTTTGGAGGTTCTCTTGAAAGTGTTTGGTTATATCTGTTCAAGGAGTGCCAAAAAAAAAAACTGTTGATCCCGTGAAAAAAAACAAGGTGATCATAGCTTCCTGTGCAAATTTTACTCTTCCCAGGTCACCTTTGAGCTACAGTACAAATCTGGAGGGAGGAGCCTAGGGTGACAGCACAGCCCCTCTCTAGATATTGCACACTCCATTTAGATTGTATGCTCTGATAAGCAGGGCCCTCTTAACCCTTCTGTACTGAATTGGTGCAATATAGATCCTGATAATAATACAGTGAGTGAGCGTTGTCACCCTAGTACAGGAAGTGTTTTACTGGCAGGACCTACACGTGAAACTAATGGACAAAAAGCCTGAAAACACAAAAAAAAAATACATTCACTACATTTAAAGTGTAACTTCACCCTAAAGGAGAAGTTCAGCTTATTTGCCAACCCCCCCCCACACACACACACACACACACTCTTTAACAACTGGCCCTTTTTTTGGGGGGAGCAGGTACCTGGTTCTGACAAACGGATGTTCACCCTCCCCTCCACCTTCACCTGCAGCCTTTTGGAGCATGTTACAGACTGCGGGACCATTCACAAAGTGCAGCTTGGCTCACTCATGTCCAGTTTCCCTTAGTTAAGATGCCATTGCCTGGACAGACCTGAAGCCCATCGAAGAATCGGCTCAGGTGAGTTCATTGCTGGATCCTTGGAGAGGTAAGTGTCCTTATAATACAAGTCAGCAACTACAGTACTTGTAGCTGCTAACTTTAATTTTTTTTTGGGGGGGGGGTGACTGAAGCTCCTCTTTAAGGACTGATAAACTGGCATTATTTCCTCTTCTTGGGTTTATACACTATTTACTGACTGGGATGAGTTATAAAAGTTTCAATATTTCTCAGATAGCATCACCAATTATACTGGGAGAAATGTTGCTAATCGTTGTTGGATCTTCTCTGGATGCTAGTCTCGGACTTTATCACTTTATGATTTACTGAAGTGTGAAGCCAATGAACTCAATAGGAAAGCAAAAAGTCACAGACCAATGACATCAGATTACATACATGAGTACAGCACACTGCAGCTCTGCTTAGGATACGGGTCCTTGGTGGGGCTGCAGTGTGCCATACCCAGGCTAATAGGATGGGTGTGATCTGACGTCATTGGTTTGCGACTTCTTGCTTTCCTATTAAGTTCATAGAACATGGTTGGGTCCCTTTGGCGGCACCCAGAGTTCCAGGGGTGAGGGATATTAATACAGGCTTAGAGCAGTGACATCTCTCTACATGTCTGTTATTCAGCCAATGAAACCAGAAGTCTTGGTCTGAACACCGCCTCTAGGCCCATGCTTTAGAAAATGCTGAATGCATGCAATTAGCAAAAGAAACATAATTTATCTTAGTATAGGTTTCCTTTACATAGCATCAAAAGCCTCTTTAGCTTGGTCTACATGGACCTACCTCTGGTATACCAAAGAAGCAAGCCCTACATGTCCTCCTACACATCAATATTAGGATGTTCTACAACAGCCATTCTCAACCAGGGTTCCTCTATAACCGTGGTCTCCAAACTGCAGATTTTTGCTAGCCTTTATCTGGTCCTTGGAGCACTTTTCCTTCCAATGATATCAGGCACTATTTCTCCTACTGACACCAACAGCGGGACATATACCTGCCACAGGCACTAAATGATGGGGAATTATTCCTTATAATTATATCAATGATGGGGCACTATACCTCCCACTAATATCAAGTATGAGGCACTATTCCTCCCACTAGTAACAATGGGGCACTATCTCACCTGCTAAAACCAATGATGGGGTGCCATTCCTCGCCACTAGTATCAATGAAGGGGCACTATCTCACATGCTAAAACCAATGATGGAGCACTATTCCTCCCACTAGTATCAATGATGGGGAACTATTCTTTCCACCGACACCAACATTGGGGAAATATCTCTTCCACTAATGCTAAGAATGGGTTAATATTCATCCCACTAATGCCAACAATGGGGCACTACTTCTCCTACTGACCACCAACCCAGAGGCCATGCTTATTCTCATTGATGCTGGGCCTGGGACATTTGTTACCCCCTCTGGCCACAATCGCCCCCCCCCCCCCTTCCTTAAGTCTGAAGGACAGTAAATTGGCCCTTTGAGTGAAAAGTTTGGAGACCCCTGTTCTACAAGTTGCTGGGGTTTCCTTAAGTTGTGACCAATTGACCCCATCGGATGGTACCTGCATGGTTATGAGGCCAACATCTGGCCAAACCAGGCAACAAAAATCTTTCTAGCTGTTGCTAAGGTCGGAATTCTGACCTCCACTGTAATGGGGGTATTCTTCTTGCTGACTAGCAATGTAAATAGAATTTTTCCTGTTGACCCTCAATTAATTTTGTTTTTTATTGGGGTTACCTGATTCTTCTCACTGTGCTCATATGATCCTAGCAGATAAGGCCATTGCAACTTCTAAAGATATGTGTCTCGTAGTCCTCAAAAGCCCTAAATCATCTCTATTGCTTGCCTTTATTTCACTCTACTCTGCTTTTGACTCTCTTGTATGATTCATACTTGTTGTTAAGGCCAAGCTATTGATAACTACATGCCGATTGCCGTATCCATCCTTTTCCAACGTAACAAAGAAACTACAGGACTAACTACTACTACTAATATTTCACAGGAACAAAGTCCTCAGATTCTCATTTCCCAACATCCACCACATTTTCTCTCTACCTAGGTTTTGCTCTTCTAAAATATTATTTTGTGCATCTCAATTACACACTGAAACTGAAAGATGAACCAGTATTACGAACTATGGAAACAATGTATAAGAGCGCATATGTTATATTAGCAGAGTGAAGCACAGTTTATCCGGGCATATGGAGGGAGAGTAGAAGCATGTGCCAATGTCTCTGTCTATATCTGGGCATACAGTATGAAGGCAGTGTGAGTCTCTTAGCGCCAAGACTCTGCTGGCAGAGGAGCTTGTATTAGTATGCACAATATGCAGGCTGTGAATATGTGGGTGCCAGTACAAAGCTGGCATCTGTGCATACAGTATAGTAACCTTGTTTAAAGAAAGGCATAGGAAACTGAGTATCCTTGAGATCATAGCACTGAAGGAAGTCGTATATCCTCATAAGGTTACAGCATAGTCAAATAGTAACTGTATGAAGGAAGGAATTAAAAGGCAGACATAGGCTGCCTTCGTAACAACAAAATCCTTGTTGCCCCTGTAAGGTCACTGTTGCAAGCATTTATTATATTACAGCTAATAATTTCTTAGATGCATGCATGCATTAGTTTTCTTTTTATGCTTTCTTTCTTCTATTTTAATCTGCTGATATAGCCAGTAAGTAGCGCTTCAAGATTCTGGATAAAATGAGAATCACTTTTTTTTTTTGCTTAGAATAAAGATCACGATTCTCGGTGGAACATCATCTTTCACATTCCTCAAAAAATCAGGCTAACGTTACTGTTTTTTTTTTTTTTTTAATTCACAGAAGTGTAATATATATATTTGTTGTTTGGAGGTTCATAGTAATTTTCTACCAAAAAAATACTGATTTTAACTTGTAAGCAACAAGCGTCAACAAGTGTCAGAAAAAGGCTTATTCCGACAACAAATGTTCGATGGGAGCTTGTTGTCGGAAATTCCGACCATCTGTGGGCTCCATCGGACATTTTCCATCGGAATTTCCGCCACACAAAATTTGAGAGCTGGTTCTCACATTTTCCGACAACAAAATCCGTTGTCATAAATTCCGATCGTGTGTACACAATTCCGACGCACAAAGTTCCACGCATGCTCTGAATCAAGCAGAAGGAGCCGCAGTAGCTATTGAACTTCATTTTTCTCGGCTCGTCGTACGTGTTGTACGTCACCGCGTTCTTGACGTTCGGACTTTCCGACAACATTTGTGTGACCGTGTGTATGCAAGACAAGTTTGAGCCAACATCAGTTGAAAATAAATCCATGGATTTTGTTGTCGGAATGTCCGATCGTGTGTATGCGGCATTAG
This sequence comes from Lithobates clamitans, assembly GCA_037952925.1. Taxonomy (NCBI): domain Eukaryota; kingdom Metazoa; phylum Chordata; class Amphibia; order Anura; family Ranidae; genus Lithobates; species Lithobates clamitans. Next base: position 3,493,857 of record JBBGZY010000544.1, read on the forward strand.
TCTTTAAGTGGGTAAACTGATCTCATTTGCAGACCGAAATTCGTCCCTTTGATCTAATAAAACCAAATGATACAATGTTTCTTTTTATCTCTCAGCGCTGAGCAATGTTGTGATTTTGCTGACTGCTTTTTTTTTTTTTTTTTTTGACAACCGTGAGCAGAGAACAGCTCTGCATTTGTTACATGAATCGTGGAAATGGCAGATTAAGATCATGAGGCGGTTGAATCGAAATCACATTTTTTTCACACAATTTCACAGTAACCATGAGATAAAACAAAGTTCAGGAATATTCCTTTATCCCATTGTTTTGCAAATCTATGTACACTACAAACTGTACGATTGAATCGGTTCTGATATTGCGGTTTTACAAACCTGACAGCTTATTATTCTATATAGGAAACCTTCATTTTGTTTGCAAATATTAAAGATTCTAACTACTAGCAAAAATAAGTCCTTGCATTTAAAGAGCACCTGTCATTTCAGATCCATCATGGCAGCGCCTGTCAGTGGGCATCCACTCACCCGCTGCCGCCATGTCCCTCGCCTTGTTGTGTCACTGCCACATCACCAGCATCACTCATTAAAGTGAATGGGACTGTCGGTGAGTCAATAGCGGGTCAGAGGAAGAGCCGCTGTGGGACAGAGATGACAGTTGCTCAAGCTTTTTAACTAGATTTAAATCATGATTTAAATCAAATTCACCCTGACTGGGGCCGGACCGGATCGGCTGCAGAATAAGTAAGAATAGCGATTTTTTCTTTACATGGTTACATAGATTAGGTTTAGCATGTGGCAGAGTGCAGGTTTAATTGCCCGCACTTCCAGTTTAATTTATAATAGTTTTGTTGACCTTGCGCTCATGTGATCGCATAGTGATCACATGACCATCAGGCTCCGAGTACCAGGATCCGCAATCTGCTGTGTCTGGCGCAGGAATGCGCTGCGCGTTCCTAAACCCGGAGCAGGCACATAACGTTCATGTACGTGCCCCCCCGCCACATTATATGTACTGTGGCGGGTCAGCAAGTGTTTAACCACTGTCTACTGCTAACACCCCCTTCCTGCCCAGGCCATTTTTCAGCTTTCAGCGCTGTCGCACTTTGAATGACAATTGTGCGGTTGTGCTACACTGTACCCAAACAAATTATTTTATCCCCTTGTTCACACAAATAGAGCTTTCTTTTGGTGGCATTTAATCACTGCTGGGTTTTTTATTTTTTACAAAAGAAAAAAGACCAAAAATTTTGAAAAAAAAATGTAAATGTAAATTTTGTAACTAAGTAATTTTTCGCCTTCACTGATGTTCGCAGATGTTATGGCACTGATAGGCTGAACTGGTGGGCATTGATGACGTGGCACTTATAAGCACTGATGAGCTGGAACTTATGGGCACGGATGAGAAGGCACTAATATGCCGCACGTATGGGCACTGATAGGTGGCACTGATATGTGGCACTGATGAGCACTGTTAGGCGGCACGGGTAGGCTGTACTGATGGGCACTGATGGGCATTGATGGGTGGCACTGATGGGCGACACTGATGGGCATTGATTGACAGCAGCGATGGGCATTGATGGGCACCACTGATAGGCGGCACTGATTGCCAGCACTGACTGGCATCGCTAATGGGCACTGACTGGTGGCACTTTTGGGCAGTGGTGGGTACTGATAGCTGGCATTGGTGGGCAATGGTGGGCACTGATTTGTGACACTGGTTTGCAATATTGTAATCAGTGCCCTGATTACATTCCTAGATGTCCCCCTACGTGGAGATGCCGCTGATCGGCTCTCCTCGCCACACACTCTGTCAGTGTGAGGCGAGCAGCGCAGATCACCAGCACTTCCTTGTTTACATGTGACCGGCTGTGATTGGACACAGCGGATCACATGGTAAAAGAGCCACAGATCGGAGTTGCGCCGTGTCCTAGCAACACGGCGCGGCCACGATGCACGCCCCCATATAACATCGTCCCAGAACGAGAGTCGCACTGCCCCGCCGTCATTTGACAGCGGGGTGGGCGGCAACCAGCTAAAGAGTATCTCCACTTCTTTTGAGTAAAACATTTCCATCTGGGTACATTGCAGGGATTTAAAAAAAACAAAAAAAAAAAAAAACCTTTGTTGCAGATACCTACCTTTGTATATTTTGAAGAAATAGCTGTTTGTTTCCCTGTGGACATGTTGTAAGTGATTCTAATGGGAATTCATTTATAGTTATCAATCAGCTGCTGCACTTGCAGGGCTCTAATGAGGAAAGTGGCAAGGTCTGCATCAGGGGATTTGATTTAAATTGCTAGTAAAAAGGCTTCATTTAAATCAACTCGATTTAAATCATGATTTTTAAAGCGCAACTGTCATCTCTGTCCCACAGCAGCTTCTCCTCTGTCCCGCTGTTGACTCACCGAAGTCCCATTCACTTTAATGTAACGGCTGGTGATGCGGCAGTGACACAACAAGGTGAGGGACGTGGCGGCAGCAGGTGAGTGGATGCCGCTAACAGGAGCTGTCATGATGGATCTGAAATGACAGGTGCTCTTTAAATGTAAGGACTTATTCTTGCTGGTATTTCGAATCTTTAATATTTGCAAACAAAATGGTTTCCTATTTAGAATAATAAGCGGTCAGGTTGGTAAAACAGTGATATCAGAAGCGATTAAATCGTACAGTTTGTAGTGTACATAGATTTGCAAAACAATGGGATAAATGAATATTCCTGAACTTTGTTTCCTCTACTGGTTACTGTGAAATTGTGTGAATGCATCAATGCAGTGCATGTTATCTCAGCTTGCAGAGCTTGGATTCACTGAATGAGTGTACAAAAAATTTAAATATTGCAGAATATACAGCCTCATGCTACATAACTAAGCTCCATTTAATGCTGAATAAACTAAATTATTAATGTATCTTAAATAGAAATCTATATTTACATTAGATTTTTTACGCCAAAAGCATTCTATTAAAATACATTTGATAAAAATCAAAAAAAAAAAAAAATCAGATTTAACCACTTGCTTACTGGGCACCTTAACCCCCTTTCTGTCCAGACCAATTTTCAGCTTTCAGTGCTGACGCACTTTGAATGACAATTGCGCGGTCATACAAAACTGTACCCAAATGAAATTTTTATCATATTTTTTCCCACAAATAGAGCTTTCTTTTGGTGGTATTTGATCACCTCTGGGTTTTTTGTTTTTTTTGTTAAAAAAATTTAAAAAGACCGAATTTTTAAAAATAATAATTTTTTTTTATATATTTTGTTATAAAATTTTGCAAACAGGTAATTTTTCTCCTTCATTGATGTACGCTGATGAGGCGGCACTGATGGGCACCGATAGGTGGCAGTGATGGGCACTGATGGGTGGCAGTGATGAGCACTGATGGGTTGCAGTGATGAGCACCGATCGGTTACACTGATAGGCAGTACTGCTAGGTGGCACTGACTGGCACCACTGGTGGGCATTGATAGGTGGCACTGTGGGCACTGGCAGGTGGCAATGGCAGGTGGCACTGGCAGGGGGTACTGGTGGGCACAGATGAGGCATAATTGCCTCTTCGGGACCGATGTCCCTTGCAGATAAGCCGCTGATCGGCTTTTTTTTCTCCTCACGCTGTCAAAAAAACGATTACCGGGCTTTTGTTTACATCATGTGATCAGCTGTCATTGGTTGACAGCAGATCACGTGGTAAGGGGCCGGGACTGTGATCACCCGAGTCTCAGTGACTCTGCGTTTACAGCTCGTGCCGCGCGCACCCTAAAGGGCACGTGCAAAGGGGAGGCCGTCATATGACGGCCTCCCGGAAATTCAGGTCCGCGCTGTGGCCGTCATTCGGCTATAGCGCCGATGGCAAGTGGTTAAAAAAAAAAAATCTGATTTAAACAAATAAAAAAAAAAAGTCTGATTTTTTTTTTTTATTAAAAAAAAAAAAAAAATCATAGTTTTTTATCCACCCTGGTCTGCATCCGTTTTAGATGTGGTTTCCCTTTGGGAGTATCTTACCAAAAATGACATTTTTGCTCCAGGGGATGCCAAAAAGCTATTTTAGTGCAGAAAGTCAGTGAGCCAATCATACAATCAGGAAATATTCCTGGAGGGGGGGCTCTGTACACCATCTGTGTAGAGAACGCCTCCAGGTCGCCATATTGCATTTTACAGAAAATGACAGCACTGCAGATTGAAAAGGAATACTCATTTTTCATAACATTCAATTACAATTATGACTTGTATAGCAATTGTATATGCTATATTATTTTTATTTTATTTTATTTGGAGTCACCCTTTAAATATTCATATGCAATCTATTCTGTTAAAAAAAAGAACACTAAACCCCTTAAGGTAGCCGAGGAAACGTTCTGTCTGCACACTTCCATTGTTTGCTAGGATGCATTAGCAGGTCGCTCGCTGAGTGCTCTGGACTTGCTCTTTAAATTGACGGCGATGCAGGAAAGTGCGTTTTCTCGGGGAAGAGTAAAGTGAATGTAGATTCCCCCACTAATGCAAGACACATAATTAATTCAGTCTCGGGGACTGCACATGCATTTTTCATAGGACGTGCGTAAAATGAAAGCCTCGGTAAGACTGTTCGTCTTTTTAATGAGGCGGGACGGTTGTGTATGTGTTATAATTACATCCTCTCGGGTCGAACCCTTTAAAATGCAACTGTCGTCAATTAATAGTATCCAGTTCAGTAGCACTTCTAATCTAATAACCGTATTTATGTTTGTTTTACCGCATATAGCAAGCACAAGTCTGGTCCTGTGATGACTGTAATCTGCCAATAATAAAAACCATACCAACCAAATGGGGTTTGTCTGTTTTGAGTGGAACGGGGGGGGGGGGTAGTAGGTGTGGATCCAATGCAGGAGGTGGGGTAGATAATCGTCTTATATCCCTTGCACTTGACTTTATGGACAATGTACTATGGTTTACTTACAGTGCCTTGCAAAAGTATTCATCCCCCTTGGGTTTTTAACTATTTTGTTACATTACAGCCTTTAGTTCAATGTTTTTTGAATCTGAATTATATGTGATGGATCAGAACACAATAGTCTAAGTTGGTGAAGTAAAATTAGAAAAATATATACATAAAACTATTTTTTTTAGAAATAAAAAAATGATAATTGGCATGTGCGTATGTATTCACCCCCTTTGTTATGAAGCCTATAAAAAGCTCTGGTGCAACTAATTGCCTTCAGAAGTCACATAATTAGTGAAATGATGTCCACCTGTGTGCAATCTAATGCCCCGTACACACGGCCGGACTTTGTTTGGACATTCCGACAACAAAATCCTAGGATTTTTTCTGACGGATGTTGGCTCAAACTTGTCTTGCATACACACGGTCACACAAAGTTGTCGGAAAATCAGATCGTTCTAAACGCGGTGACGTAAAACACGTACGTCGGGACTATAAACGGGGCAGTGGCCAATAGCTTTCATCTCTTTATTTATTCTGAGCATGCGTGGCACTTTGTCCGTCGAATTTGTGTACACACGATCAGAATTTCCGACAATGGATTTTGTGGTCGGAAAATTTTATATCCTGCTCTCAAACTTTGTGTGTCGGAAAATCCGATGGAAAAATGTGTGATGGAGCCCACACACGGTCGGAATTTCCAACAACGAGGTCCTATCACACATTTTCCATCGGAAAATCTGACTGTGTGTACAGGGCATAAGTGTCACATGATCTGTCATTACATAGACACACCTTTTTTGAAAGGCCCAAGAGGCTGCAACACCTAAGCAAGAGGCACCACTAACCAAACACTGCCATGAAGACCAAGGAACTCTCCAAACAAGTAAGGGACAATGTTGTTGAGAAGTACAAGTCAGGGTTAGGTTATAAAAAAATATCCAAATCTTTGATGATCCCTAGGAGCACCATCAAATCTATCATAACCAAATGGAAAGAACATGGCACAACAGCAAACCTGCCAAGAGATGGCCGCACACCAAAACTCACAGACCGGGCAAGGAGGGCATTAATCAGAGAGGCAGCACAGAGACCTAAGGTAACCCTGGAGGAGCTGCAGAGTTCCACAGCAGAGACTGGAGTATCTGTACATAGGACGACAATAAGCCGTACGCTCCATAGAGTTGGGCTTTATGGCAGAGTGGTCAGAAGAAAGCCATTACTTTCAGCAAAAAACAAAATGGCACGTTTTGAGTTTGCGAAAAGGCATGTGGGAGACTCCCAAAATGTATGGAGGAAGGTGCTCTGGTCTGGTGAGACTAAAATTGAACTTTTTGGCCATCAAAGAAAACACTATGTCTGGCACAAACCCAACACATCACATCACCCAAAGAATACCATCCCCACAGTGAAACATGGTGGTGGCAGCATTATGCTGTGGGGATGTTTTTCAGCAGTCGGGACTGGGAAACTGGTCAGTGTTGAGGGAAAGATGGATGGTGCTAAATACAGGGATATTCTTGAGCAAAACCTGTACCACACTGTGTATGATTTCAGGTTAGGACGGAGGTTCACCTTCCAGCAGGACAATGACCCCAAACACTGCTAAAGCAACACTTGAGTGGTTTAAGGGGAAACATGTAAATGTGTTGGAATGGCCTAGTCAAAGCCCAGACCTCAATCCAATAGAAAATCTGTGGCCAGACTTAAAGATTGCTGTTCACCAGCGCAAACCATCCAACCTGAAGGAGCTGGAGCAGTTTTGCAAGGAGGAATGGGCAAAAATCCCAGTGGTAAGATGTGGCAAGCTCATAGAGACTTATTCAGAGTAGAGTGGGCTCGATCCTTGTCCGCTCTGTATAGCGGAGAGGACAGGACCTGTTATCTGCCTGCTCAGTGGGGATCAGTGGAGAGACACCCCCTAGCTGAACAGGCAGATTCCTCTCGGACGGATCCGCCCCGTGTGAAAGGGGCCTAAAAATCTGTATTTCGTGCTGGAAAATTACTTAGAACCCCAAACATTATATATATATATTTTTTTTTTTATTTTTTTTTAAACAGAGGCCCTAGAGAATAAATTGGTGGGTTTTGCAATTTTCACAAATGTCACATGGTATTTGTGCAGCGCTTTTTCAAACGCCATTTTCTTGGAAAAAATACACTTTTTTTAATTTTAATGCAAAAAAAAAAAAAAAAAAAAACCACAATACATAACCCAATTGTTTTGTAAAATATAAAAAGATGAAGTTACTCTGAGTAAATAGATACCAAACATTTCACTATTTAAAATTGCGCATGCCCGTGCAACGGCGACAAACGACGTCAATTTTACCATCTGTAGGCGACGCTTTAAAAGCCTTTACAGGTTACCACTTTAGATTTACAGAGGAGGTTTAGTGCTAGAACTGCCCATGATCTGATGTATGTGGCGATACCTCACACGTGTGGGACACAATTGCTGTTTGCGTGCATTTTGTAAATCTGAATTACATTTTTTCTTTTTTTATTTCTTTTAAAATTATTAATTTATTTTAAAAAAAATATTTACACTGTTGCTTTCATTTTATTTATTTTTTTTATCACTTTTATTGCTGTCACAAGGAATGTAAACATCCTTGTGACTGCATTAGGGATGTGACAGGTACTCTTTATGGAGAAATCTGAGGTCTACAAGACCCCAAATCCCTCCTTCGCACCGATCCAATATCGGTGTTTCTGAATGCTTTTGATTTTCAAAAACTGGTGCCGATGGTTTCCGACTTAACCGGAAGTGATGTCATCGCTTTCGGTTTACATAAACGAACAGCCGATTAAAGCCGATCCTGGCTTTGTTCGACTGTCCAGCCAGTGGATATGCCGGTTGGTCACTCGGGTCTCCCGGTGGCGCAGCAGAGCCCAAGAGAGCCGCAGGAGAGGGGACACCTCCCCTCCTGCTGCTTGTAATAGCAGCTGAGCAGCTGGTGAGCTGCTCTGGTTGGCATTACAAGAGAGCTGACCGCTGGCTCTAAAGACAAGTATCGGGCATCATCTCGGTATAATCACCTAAAGTCCAGCAACGTACCGGTACATCGCTGGACGGGAAGTGGTTAAAGTGTATGTCAATCCAAAATCTTCTAACATGGGAAGGTTCCCCCAGTGGGGTTTTTCCGCAGCAGGGTTAGTAGATTAAAGAAATAAATTGTGAAAAAAGGTTCCTTATTGAAAAGTTATCATAACATGAACACATTGCCATTAAAATATGAGCTCTGGTCAGGGGATATATTGCCAATCAAAAGTACACACAGGATGCAAACATAAAATTATTCACAACATTATGAATCAAATGTCTGCTGCATAGAAAAATCCGACACGTTTCGACCTGAATAGTCAAGGTCTTCCTCAGGGGATTGGTTTGCTGTTAAAAAAAAAATTTCACTTTTTAGCATTTTAATTATCAACATATTAAACAAGGGTTTTTCATGTGTATATGATAAATTTAGATGGGATATAATTACCAATAAAGGGTATAAATGGAAAGTCTCCTAACCAGAGTTCCTCTAAAATCGGTTGGATGATCCCAAGTGTTCTTTGGCCACTCGCATTCCAAGGGACATATTGGGTGATGCGGTATCCCCCTTGGAATGCGAGTGGCCAAAGAACACTTGGGATCATCCAACCGATTTTAGAGGAACTCTGGTTAGGAGACTTTTCATTTACACCCTTTATTGGTAATTATATCCCATGTAAATTTATCATATACATAATACATAATAGATACATAATGCTGTTTATAATTGTATGTTTGGATTCTTTGTGTACTTTTGAATGGCAATATATCCCCCGACCAGAGCTCATATTTTAATGGAAATGTGTTCATGTTACGATAAAAAATAAAAAAATAATATTTTGGATTAACTGTGGAAATAATGAGGAAGGGTTAGAACCCCTGATGGGTTTTTCACGGCTATCTGGGGCAGTTAGGCTAAAGCAGGCCATACATCAAGCAAATGCCTTTCCTTCAACCAATGGGTTGAAGGAAAGAAAATAGATACATTCCTCCATCAACACAGTCAGTTCTAGTTTCAACTTCAAAGACCGCCAATCAGGAAGCTTATATCGCCATTTTCTAAGCACACCAGGCAGTTCCAGCGACACCGGGACTCATGACATCTGGGGAGGTTGTGAATTTTTACTGTTGATCTGGCAGTCATATTTTGTTCATCAAACTAATACGGTCGGTATCATTTAATGGTTTGGTATCTGAATGCCAGCTTCTCATAGATGTTTATGTAGTGTCTGTGTTCATCTGAAGCCTGACAATCCCAGTCGTATATGTCAATCTGTGCACAATGCTGCGTGGAGATACACTTCATGACAAGGAAAGGTTTTTTTTATGAACAGCACATTGAAAGAGCAATCCAAAAAAAAAAAAATAGATCTGTCAGTTTTAAAATATTGGTTTAACAACGAATGAACAATGACATTAAAATAAAATTAGACCAAAACCAATATATAGTTTCACTGTAGCACAATCATTTCATAAAACAGAACATTCCTCCTAAAACATTTGCTTGTAAACCAAGACTACATGCCCGCGGCTAAAGAACAGAGCACACTACCAGCCGATAATTTGCAGGAAACACGCAAGGCCCTATTCTCACTTGTCCTCAGTGCTTTAGGTCATTTTTCAGGTGTTTTTTTTTTTTTGAGCGGTTCAGAGTGTATAACACTGAGATGCATCAAAGGATAAAAGAAAATATTTTATTAGAAATCTAGGGGAAAAAAAACTGCAATAATAAACGCTTTGAAAACTATATGTCATCTAGTTAGAGCATAGATCCATTTTAACCCCAAATTAGGCCAATTTTTTACTACTACTACTACTTCTAGTACAACTACTACTACTACCCTGTTTCCCCGAAAATAAGTCCTTGTAGTCTTATTTTCAGGGTAGGGCTTATTTTCGGGGAAACAGGGTAGGGTTATTTGGGGGGTAGGGCTTATATTGCAGCCATCACCGACAATCACGCTAGGTCTTATTTTCGGGGAAACAGGGTACTACTGCTACTACTGCTAGTACTACTACTAGTACTACTACTACTACTACTGCTAGTACTACTACTACCAGTACTACTACTACTACTGCTAGTACTACTACTACTAGTACTACTACTACTACTACTAGTACTACTACTACTACTACTACTAATTAGGGTTTAGATACACTTTAACCACAAATTAACATCATTATTTATTATTATGATTAATATTATTAAATTATTATGATTAATATTATTATCGTCAATAAATAATGGGGTTCATTTGAGATTAAAGTGGATCTAAACAATAATTATTATTATTATTATTATAATAATATTATTGTTATTTATTTTTTTAACAAGAAAATATTACTGTTATTATTAGTTATGGTAATTAACACCTTTTTTGTTATTATTATTATTATTATTAATATTGTCAATAAAAAATAAATGGCGTTAATTTGAGATCAAAGCGGATCTAAATCTATGTGAGATGCCCAGCAGGCCACACCTACTACAGGCATTCTGCAGAAAACGACAGGAAGAGGCGGAGACAAGACCAGTCCCTCTGCACAAGGAGAGAGAGCAGAAGTGACTGGTCTTCAATACAGGAAGTTCCTGTACAGAGGGAAAATATCACAATATACACAATAGTGCAGTGGAACTATTGCGTATATTGTGTTATGAGATTGGTCATCTTTTGGTGCTAGCAGCTCTTAACCCTTTAGCGCTCACTCTTCCTTATACAGAGGGAAAGTTTCACATTGCATTACTGTACAGATCTGGAAAAAATACACAAAGTACACCAAGATTCCAGAAAAATACACGACTCTTGTATTTGGACAATAAATGGTCATCTTGGAGTTCGGCTCAGACCGGGAAGAAAAATGCAGGATATTACAGGCTCATTATTATTGCATTATTTGTCCACATAAACGTTCTCATTAGGTTTTCCTCCCTGTTTTATGTTATACTTTAAAATAAAAAAATGTGACTGCAAACAGCCGCTATAGGAGATTATGATTTTTTTTTTTCTCATTTTCATGTAATCCATCAAGAAGATAAATCTTGCATGAATCATAAACACACCGCTAAGTACTGGAGGCTTAAACCATGATCATCTGTAATGAAATGCATACATGCATAGAAGGGATTACACATGACAGCATTATCCGTTACAGGCCGGGGGGCACTTCTACCCTTACTAGATAAACGGCCATCAATGACACCCAACCATAAAGACACCCATCCACAACATCTCCCCTGACTCCTCCCCCCTGTCAATCACAGCAGCCCAACCCAACTGGATCAGCCTGGCGGTCTGTAGAACGGAGCGTATAGGGGACAATCTATTGAGCGGGATTTGATTAGACCTGTCTACCTATCATTACGGGTGAGTGCGGTAGGGAAGATTCATTGCTTGCGAAAAAGGCCTGCTTGAAAATTGTAATGCTGCGGGGCTAGTTCTATCGATCGGGCCTGGGTAATAGACTTTCCAGGTAGGCCTGCAATCGGAGGACTGAGGCATTGGCAATGCTTCAGCGGAGTACAGTGTACCTGCAGAAAGCTTTTATGCAGAAAGTTAAATGTTCACAGATCAATGCAGTGTTAAGAATTAGATCTGCTGGGCACTGCAGGTGCATATCAATTGACTTCTATGGGAGACTTCCTGCCTGCCAGCACTCTGAAAGCACTGCATAATATAGGTATTGCTATAAGCTGACACGGAGACTGATGCGCCCTTGGAAGCTAGAAAAACCTTTAGCGGTAACAGATTCTGCCTTAGAAAGAAACTATAGACTTTTGATGTTGCATGTTATTGCCTTTTTTTTTTTAAAGCGGAATGGAATTCCAAATCTAAAAATAAAAAAATATATATATATATAAAATCACGAGGCAGCTTCCTTTTTTTTTTTGGATGGAGGGGACATACAAAAAAATCTCTACCCCTATACTTATATATTTTTTTCTATTTTCTGCATATACTGTATAGGTCTAAAGAAAAATAAGGACAGAGGGGGCACCAGCCTTGTGCATTACCTTTGCGACATAGATCATTTTTATTGGATAAAATGTTATACTCAAACACGATGATAAAATCAGGCACAAAATAATAAACAAATATTATTGTCAGTAATAATGGGTTAGTTTGAGATTATAGTGTATTTAAACCCTAATATACATGTATTATTATTATTATTTTTTCTTAGTTAGGGTTTAGACCAGGGATCCTCAAACTATGGCTCTCCAGCTGTTACGGAACTACACATCCCATGAGGCATTGTAAAACTCTAACATTCACAGACATGACTAGGCATGATGGGAATTGTAGTTCATGAACAACTGGAGGGCCATAGTTTGAAGAACCCTGGTTTAGACCCACTTTAACCCCATTACCAATTATTATTACCATTATTATTTATTAAAACACCCCTCAGAGTCCATCAAAGGCCCCACTGGCCAGTGGAACCAGAGTGGGATGATGAAAGTCCAAAATTACTTGACACGTTTCGAGGGTGTCTTCCTCAGAGGGACACCCTCGAAACACGTCGGTGGACCCTTTCAGGACAGGGCTTTTGATGGACTCATTTTGTGCCGGATTTTAGCATTATGTTTGGGAGTATAACATTTTATCAAATAAAAATGATCTATATTACAAAAGGTAATACGCAAGGCTGGTGCGCCCGCTGTCCTTATTTTCCTTTAGATTATGCCTGGGTTCTCCCTGACCTCTTGAGAGTGGCAGCACAGCCGATGCAGTGGTGTGGTTTGTGAAGAGTTCCCCCACTTCTCAAGTTTACCCACAGCAACCTTTCGAGCCCAGGAGCGTTTGTTTTTTGTACTATACTGTATGGGTGCATGCACAGTGCAGTGAACACTCCCAGCTCGTGCCCTGCATTTGTAAGAGAATAAAGCCAAATGTCAGAGCCATTGAAAGTAATTGAGTAATAAAAAAAAAGGACACAGACAAGGAGGGAGGGACAGTGAACAGCAGGATCAACCAGGATTTTTTTGCAGAATACAGAAAACAACTGCTCTAATGGATGAGTGAGTGTGAACACAGCATAATAAAGCATGCATTGAAATTTTGTGATGATTTGGGTTTAATGACACTTTAACCACTTCAGCTCCGAAGTTATTACCCCCTTCATGACCAGGCCAGGCTATTAAGCCCTGCACCACTTTAGCTGGTAATTGTGTGGTCATGCAACACTGTACCATATTGAAATGTGTATAATTTTTTTCACACGAATAGAGCTTTCTTTTGGTGGTATTTTATCACCACTGGATTTTTTAGATTTTGTGATATAAACAAAAAAAAGACCAAAAATTTTTGGGGAAAAAATAAATATATTTCTTACATTCTGCTATAAAACATATCCAATACAGTAACAAAACAAAAAAAATGTAATAAGAAAATCAAATTTCTTCATATATTTTGGCCAGAATGTATTCTGCTAAATGACATCACCAGTGAGACCAATACAGTGATCAGTGATAATGCTATACACTGTCACTGTACTAATGACACTGGCTGGGAAGGGATTAACATCTAGGGTGATCAAGGGATTAAATGTGTGCCTAACCATGTGTAATGTGTGTAAAGTGTGCTGCTTTTTACTACAGATTTCTTTGTTTCTTATCCCTCTGTACAGAGCCCTGTGTTGATTGCCAACACAGGGCTCTGGGCTGTGGTTGGAAACAGCTGATCAGCAGGTCCCAGCCATGTATCATTGGCTGGGACTTGCTGACAAACTCCTGCTTTGTACAACCACGTGCGCGCCCTGACCCAGAAGCAGGCAGCAATATACGGGAATGTCACTTTGCCTGTGTGGACCGCCCATCTGCAGTACATTGTGGGTGGCCAGTCCTCAAGCGGTTAACACAGACAGGTTAGTGAGATGCTTTTAAAGGTTTTATTAGGACCAGTGGGGGCCCATCCATTAGGGGAGCCTGGGCACCGCCCCCTCTCTCCTCGCCACCTCCTATATGCAGTGGATAGGTTAATGCATAGCCGCCACGGCCGCCCCCCCCCCCCATTCATGTGTCCGGCCCCTTTCAGGGCACCGGGTGCATGAATTACAGCGGCCAGGGTTTTTTTTTTAAGCACCTGATTAGAGTCAGAGGCTCTAATAGGCTTTAAAATAGGATGGGCTCGGGTTGCAGGTTTGTTGCAACAGCGAATAAATATTCGCTGTTACAACACTGATCCTCCTCCCAGACAATCAGGAAGCAGGTATGAAACCCGTCTCTCGATTGACCAAAACGATTGGACGCCTAGCGCCGAAGGAGCAGAGAGGCGACGCATCTGAGAGGACACCGAAGCAGCTTTCCCAGAACCCAACACACTTAAGGACAGGGCTGGAAGATGGCCAAATCAGCTCCAACCGCTGCTCTCGCCACCCGCATCCAGGGTATGGACGGCGGGCTGGGGGGGGGGGGCTTTGCTGGTGGTGTTAGTGCCGCGCTGTGGGAAGGGGGGGTTGTGCTAGTGCCACTTCACCGGCGGCAGGGTTGTTTGCCGCTCCCCCCCAAAAAAAACCCCACCAACCGCCACTGATTAGGACCCAGGAATATATTCTCTGTACAGTGGTACATCGAAAGTCAAAAAAACTAGGTAAGATTGCGGCGACAAGACTGAAAGTAGCATTTTGTCTGGTTATAGCAATTTAATTATATACTTGAAATAATCTAATCTGCCCACATAAAAGGTGTAAATCTGTCTTCAATTTGATGTATTATTTCTTTTTGTAGTTGGGGGTATGGCTTAGTTTATGTCAAAAAGGATACACCACAACACTTATCACCTGGCCATGAGAGACCCGCGGCCCTTTCCTTTCCGTCTTCCTTGTGAAATATGATTATGGTTTCCTTCTACATATGTTTAAGATTCATTAAGACAATGGCAAGTGTTGGCATGTACCAAGTACTTCCCCAGAGCCATGCCCCATACTTTTTTTTTTACAAATCTCTGCTGACAGTAATAGCTGATAAGAGACAGAACGACCCTGATGATGAATACAAAGGACTCCGTCGAAGAGTAGAAAAATAATTAGTCATCACTCAAGGCGGTCGCTTAAGGGACTGCTCGCCTTATTAGCATTATCTTCACACAGGACTGTTTGTTTAATGTCTCTGCTTCAAGTAGCTGCAAGCTTTTACCTTGTGTTTTACTGTGTTGTGTCATTCCACAAGTTCAACAATAAAGCTTTGTCGAAAAAAAAAAGCATAGTTAAATGCCTGGCCCGTAAAACGTGTCACCTCTGCTCTAGCCTAGCCAAATAGTTACAGCAATACGATGTGACAATTGTAAAGTTTAAAGTGTTGCAGTAAATGTTTGGCTCTAGGGAGATGTGCTAAACTGTTCCTGTTGAATACACCAGCAAGGGATCCCGTGATTATTTTCAACAGATGAGAAGTGGCAAAGGGGGAAGACCCCCCTTGGTTAATCTTTTTCTACATATTAAAAAGTGTGGAGATCAATTTCATAATTTATGGTTTGGGATGGTTGCCTAAATGCAACCAAAACTATTTGCTGTATGCATTCCTATTGGGGAAGTAACCCCTCACTTCCTGTCAGGGCAGGAAGTGATAAGAAATCTCCCAAAGTTGGACATAGATAAAGACAAATACAGATTTTTAGTGGAGCAGGGAAGGGTTAGAACTTCTGAAAGGGTTTTTATTAATGGGTGCGTCTTCCTGTCCTGGTGAAAACCAAAGTCCAAAATGGCAGCACAATATCCAAAAACAAGGAAGCCATTTATTGTTTACAGGATAAAACTTATGCTTATGTGCTTTGGCCAACCTAGACCTGAATACAGGTAAAACAACTTAATTTTAAACACCCTTTAGGAGACAATCATATCCAAAGGAAAGGACATAAAGTCTGCTAAGAAACAAGGTTACATTATAAAATACACATTAACCACATAATAATAATTTAATGTATTCATAAACAATACTAACAAGTGCACAAAAGTCCATGAATCTGTAAAGAATCATACCTCCATATTCTCAATATCTACTTACACACAACAACATTCACCAAAAGAAAAAAAAAGGCAAAACAATATATGCGCAGGTCAAGGTCCTATATATGGATGGAGACCCAACGATGTTTGAGTTTTAAGTCTGAAAATCCACAGGACCTTGCCAGAGACAACCCCTCCCCTACTCCCCTTGGCTTCAAGCAACTCACATTTTCAATGGCATGAAACGAATAATACTTTCTAATCCTACCGTGAATCTTTCTAAGATGTCTGGACGCCTTAGACTATCTCATCGGGGTTCTGGCCTACACAAGAATACTCTGCAATTCTGATTCATAGCAGTATAACCATACATTCTACACTCAACAAGAGATGACATAAACAAGATTTTGTGTTTTACAGATAAAATTGTTGAATGGGAAAAATATAGACTCCATAGTTTTGGCTTTCTTATTCTGAAAACAGTGACATGTCTTAAGTACTAAAGGTCCCAGGGACATAAGCCAATTGGTGTAAATCCTGCTTGGCTTGGGTTCCTCAAAGTAATTGGGGGACACCAAGGATGGGTGCCAAGTGGTAGAAATGCTACTTGGCACATCTTCCTCAAATTAACTGGGGGACACGAATTATGGTGGGTGCCAAATCTATTGTATGAGTTCTTCTGATCTCCCCCCCCCCCCCATGCTGTAGAACTCATCTATTGTATGAGTTCTACAGCATTGGGGGGGGGGGGATCAGACACAAACAAAAACCTTCCATAATTTTAACTTTTTGCCCACCTGTCTCTTCTGCATCTTTCATTCTAACTATTTTGCCTGGAGTCAGGATTTAACACTATTGTGCTGTATTTGCAATGAATCCTAATGGCCAACTTTTCACTGGATCTGTGAAGGCCATAGTTGAACTAATAGGATTTATCCCTCTACAGTCACCTCTTGCGGAGCAGATGCTGTCTTTTCATGGGATCAATCAATATTTCTAAGAATGCAGTTTCTAATTTCATTAGGAGCCACTAGCATTAGCAAAGGATGGGTCACTGAACCATAGAGCAGCATACAAAATGCGGCCACCAGTGAGTGCAGGTATACTGTACAGCCACTACCTTAGTAATAAGTAAAAATTTAGATGTTAAAACTGATCTATACTATCTTGTTTTAGTATACTCAGGCAGTTGTAACAACTGTCTAGAGACACAGCAGGAATGCCAGGTGTGATATCAGAACAACAATGGCTCTCCCCATGGAATGCATAATATAGATGTGCTACGAGAGGACATTGAAAACACTCAGGAAGCATAAACATTTAATCACAGCGAGATGAGAAGTCATTAATACCAGTACCACACTAATGTCAGGTTCTTCTTACTTTTAAAAGCTCACAATACCAGAATATATAATAATGAGAGAAGCTAGGTGAAACATCTGGCAAATTTACATAATGCTCTATGAGATGTTTTTGCTTTCCCTTACGAACTGGGAGCATACCCAAGGATGGATAAAGATCATGCTGAATAGAAAACGTTAAGCTGACAAAGAGCCAGATCATCCAAAAGGCAGCTTAGGTAGGGACCTGGGACCTGGTGGGTGGGGTGCCCAGGGAGGGAAGCTACAATCTTCATGCTCCTAAAGTAAATCAGGGGATAAGTCAAAGCTGTGCACTTGCCTCTTACTTCAAGGGTGGGTGGACTTGCCGGCAGTAGGTTTGTGATACTCTTCACGCCAGTACAGGCAATTTAAGTAGGGAAGCTTCTCTGTACTTATTATAATCCTTATCAATGTAATGCAAAGGTATTGGTGCAAAGGGGTCCCATTTGCCTAGTTTCTGTCTTATTCATTCTCTCTGAAGCAACATCCAGACAAATTAGGTCCAGTTTATATCTGGGCAATTTGAAGTACATTTCCCGAAGCCTTTCAAGATTTCCATTATCTTTAACGGTGCCCATTTACACCTGAGCATCGTGTCGCTTGAAACTTAAAAAAGTACATGAGCGTCTTTAGTGCAGAGTTGTGTTTTTGGTACCTATACACTTCTATGGGAGCACCTGAAAAATACATTACGCTCATAGTTTACGCTATTTCATGCATCTCCTTCTCCTAGTAACTAGCTTTCCACTGGCTAAAACAAAAAAATGCTCAAGCCTGAAAATGTCTGAGAACATGAGTGCAAACACTCATAAAAAATGGTCCAAAAGCATTTTAAGAACCTCAAGCTCAAGTATGAATCCAGCCTTAAAATCTGGATTAGGTGGCTCAGCCTTTTTGTGCCTAATTTCTCAGTACAGGGTGCTCTATGGTATGATACCCGAGGAATCAGTTTATGGAGCACTGAAAGGGAAACTACGATTTTAATTTCAAAATTATGTTTTATTGTTTACATATTTGTAGATCAAGGTTTTATAGTATTTGTATGAAGTTTTTATTTTACAAATAGAAAATAGCACAAGGTGCACCCAAGGCAAATTTAGTTCTTAATTTGAACCCCTGAGATGTCCACTGCAACTTGGCTCAAGCACCCTGTAGCCCCATAGGGTGTAATTAGATTTTGTTGATGGGAATTATTATAGCCTACTAGGCTGCAGGGTGCATGCGCCAAGCTGAAGAGGACTTCTCCACACTCAACGTTCTATGAAAATCCAATAGCTGTCTTGTTGGGCAGCTTACAGAGACTTCTGCGTCAGAACGAGAGTATTTTTTACTCAAAAATAATAGGCGGCCAGGAGGGAAAATATATTTTTTGGGTCTAATTATGCACTCATCCTTTAGTTTTGCTTATCGCCTTTGCTGTATGAAACTTGACTGGGCTTCTGAGTTTCTATTAGTTTGCGGCTTTTTAATTATTCCGGAATTGTTCAACTTAGAAAGCGTGCCAATTTACAGAAAACTGAATTTTTATTTTTAAACACATTTTATTTTATTGAGTTTTATAATGAGTTTTTTTTTTGTTTTTTTTACACAGAACAAATCATTCAAACCCTACAAACAAAATGGCCCAATTACAAGTAAAGTGATACAGTTACAAACAAAGAAAACTGAATTTAAATGTGAAAGAATGCCTCTCTTTTACTAAGCAAATTGCCATTTGCAAAGGATTCTGGGACATATACCAGTCAAAGATGTCCCTACTCTACCACAAAATTACTCCCAGAATCCCATCTTGCTCCTCAGAGAATTGTTAAGCCCTGACGCACAATGCAGCACTCGTGTTTTCAGGTCAAGGCAAACAATTCGACTTATATCTGCAATGTCGCCCTGAATAATTAATACAAATATTAAAATAGAGCTGAAGTAATCATATTTACCGTAAACAGCAAGAACAAATAGCAAAGCGCTACCGCCAGCAACGATTTAGCAAAGGATGCATTTGCCGAGAAAAGAAAAAGATAAATTCTTCTGCATTAACCCACTGACCTGCGTGAAATTTAATTTACCGGTTTGTAACACATATGTAGACGCTATCCTTTTTTTACTCCCACCTCTTCTGGTTTTCATGTACAATTTTTCCTTCCATGTCTTGTAGCGTGGCTGTCAGTGGAATAGTCGGAGGTGACAATCCAAATTCTGTGCTCCTCCGTAGTTCGGGAACTTCGGCTAATTACTGCATCCGAGAGATGGATGGCGCTTATTACATGTGTAAATTTTTACGACATGCTTACCGACTGTATAAATCAAATTGAGGAAAGAAGAGCGGTAATAAAATGCCTCTGATAACAGAATCTGTCTGAGCTATGGTGTGTGTAAATTCGGCATATTTATCTGTCCGTTCATTACCCTAATTAACCCCTTTCAATACAGCAAGCATGGGTAGTGACAGTTTTAAAAAAAATTGCAAGACAGTTGAGCTCCGGGCCCGATACATAAAAATTCCTAAATCCAATTTTCTCCACATGCCAGCAAGAAGTTCACTGGTGGCTATTACAAACCCTTTCATTTTCCTTCACTCCCGTGTTACATAGAGAAGAATTCTTGGATGTGTACTGAGCAGCACCTGGTACAAAAAGTTTATTTCACTTAATGGTCTTTATGGAACATTTAATAGTTAAAAGCATCCAACATGTTTAGAGGGAAAAGCCTCTCCCTTTTTCAGGGCTTGACCAGTCAATGTAAATAAAATCTTCACAGAATGCACTAGAGGACCGAAGTTGAGGCTTGATGAAGACTGACGCCTCTTGACGGCACTAAAGGCAGCGTAATTTTATTAACATTGACTGCTCAAACCCTGAAGAAGGGGGAAACTTCTTCCCCTAAAACATGTTGGCTGTATATGATGCTTTTAACCATGAGATGTTCCCAAAAGTCCTTCAAGCGAGATGAAGTTTGGCATCAGGCTCTCCTACACATCCAAGAATTAATCATCTGGCAAGCATTTCCTTTGTCATTATCAGAGAGGTGGCAGCCTAGGACCAGAACAGGGTATTTTAACCATGGATTTGCTTCTTTAGGCTCCTATCACACCAGTGGACCTATCGGGTTCGCCTGTCCGTTTTTTTTTTTAGGTGGACGCGATCGGACCACCCATTGTTCTCTATGGGACAGAGGATGTCAGCAGACATGTGATCGCTATCACCCACCGGCATCTGATCCGGTCTGCTAAAAACAGAAAGATGGGGATACGTTCGCCATCCATCCGGCGGATCAGATTGGATGACAGTTGGATGGAAATGGACATGCAGTTCGCTCCCCCCCCCCCCTCGCTGAGCAGGGGGATCCGCTTGATGATTGATTCCTCTCCGTCTGAAAGAGGCCCTAAGGCAAAAATCACTTTACAGTAGATCCATGAGGCTCAGTTTTCACTTACTATTGGTCTAGTGCAATCACACACACACACGGCACATGACAAACCCTAATGTGGACATACACAGCAAGAAAAACTGGTATTCTTATCCCTCTCCATTCTATCTAAAACTATAAAAAATTTTGCCTTGTTAGATTATACTTTAAATCTGATAAATCGTATATATTTTATCCTTCTATATATGAACTAAACTAGATTTTTACATTTTATTATGGACCATAATACTGTTATACTTATAAACTAAATGAACTATTAAATCTCCAAGCTTGGCGTGCTGTGCCAGTTGAGCTTATATAAGTAGAGCAAGCCAAAAATTAGCTTCCTGTTGTTCGTAAAATTATGTTTACTGTATAACCAATATAAAATTTGAGCCGATGAGAGTGTTTGCTTGGAACAAACTTGGTCATAGTTCTTGTGTATGTAGCCCCCAGGTCAGCAGCCCGTCGATTGTGGGCTACCCGTCGACCGCCGACAGGTGACAGGTAGACCGCAAAGACGCCCCTCCCCCCCCCCCCCCGTTGTGACCCGGTCCTTGCTCCGGAGCATACGTGCGACTGCAGGGCAGGGAAAGCCTCCGGAATAGCTCGGGCAGGTTCAGGCTCTTCTCCGAACACGCCCAAGTACTTCATATTGCACGCCCCTCGGCACCGGCTCTCCTCCTTGATCCAAGATGAGAAGGTGAGAGAGGATTGCTGTTGTGACACCAGCAGGGATCAGCGCCACTGCACCATACTCTCCTGCCCCCCCCCCATACTGTGCCCCCCAACCCCCCTTATAGCTTGCCCTCCTGACCCCCCTGTATCATGCCCTCCCGACCCCTACCGTACACACTAGTGACCTCTGTACACTGCTCTACATACTACTGACCTCTGTACATTACCCTGCCTACTACTGACCTCTGTACACTACCCTGCCTGCTACTGACCTATCTAGTACTGACCTCTGGACACTGCCCTACATCCTACTGACCTCTGTACACTGCCCTACATCCTACTGACCTCTGTACACTACCAGATATACTACTGACCTCTGTACACTGCCCTGCCTACTAATGACCTCTGTACACTACCCTACATACCAATGACCTCTGTACACTACCCTACATACCAATGACCTCTGTACACTACCCTACATACCAATGACCTCTGTACACTACCCTACATACCAATGACCTCTGTACACTACCCTACATACTACTGACCCCTGTACACTGCCCTGCCTACTACTGACCTCTGTACACTACCCTATATACTACTGACCTCTGTACACTACCCTATATACTACTGACCTCTGTACACTGCCCAGCCTACTACTGACCTTTGTACACTACCCTATATACTACTGACCTCTGTACACTGCCCTGCCTACTACTGACCTCTGTACACTGCCCTACATACTATTGACCTCTGACCTCTGTACACTACCCTGCCTACTACTGACCTCTGTACACTACCCTGCCTACTACTGACCTCTGTACACTACCCTGCCTACTACTGACCTCTGTACACTACCCTGCCTACTACTGACCTCTGTACACTACCCTGCCTACTACTGACCTCTGTACACTACCCTGCCTACTACTGACCTCTGTACACTACCCTGCCTACTACTGACCTCTGTACACTACCCTGCCTACTACTGACCTCTGTACACTACCCTGCCTACTACTGACCTCTGTACACTACCCTGCCTACTACTGACCTCTGTACACTATCCTGCCTACTACTGACCTCTGTACACTATCCTGCCTACTACTGACCTCTGGACACTATCCTGCCTACTACTGACCTCTGGACACTGCCCTGCCTACTACTGACCTCTGGACACTGCCCTGCCTACTACTGACCTCTGGACACTGCCCTGCCTACTACTGACCTCTGGACACTGCCCTGCCTACTACTGACCTCTGGACACTGCCCTGCCTACTACTGACCTCTGGACACTGCCCTGCCTACTACTGAACTCTGGACACTGCCCTGCCTACTACTGACCTCTGGACACTGCCCTACCTACTACTGAGCCCTGTACACTGCCCTCCATACTACTTGCATTGGCCAGAAATCAGAGCAGATAGTCAGGCCTGAAATTAGTCAAGAAATTCAACCTGCAGTACCAGATGTTCTGCTTTCATGATGGACCCCGGCATCAGACTTGTGGGGGTAACCAGTTGCTCCCCAGACATTAAAATAATTGTGAATTAAAGTGAAAGCTGAGTTTCTCACTGAAGCTAACGTTTAAGGTAGGCTAAGTTTGTATTTTTACAGTGACAGTTTTAGTAGATTTTTCTAAGTTTTTAATGTTGTCATTATTTTATTGGGGACTTGCTAGTTTCTTTAAAAAGAAGGGGGGGGGGGGGCGCTGCTCCATCTTTGATCTCTTCAATGTTGTCCAGGTAGATCTCCATCTCTCAAAGGTTGCCTACCCCTGACAGACATTTTATCTCTGCCAAATTTAGTGTCAGCATATACAGTATTTTTTTAACATTCATTTATGATACACTTAATGTAATATGGCCTTTCAAAGATGTTCTTGGGCCTGCTCCACAGAAGTAAGCACGTTATCCCAAAAAGGGATCATTTTGTTTTGAGACCATTTAAATGAATGTATAATCAACTGGTTGATAATGGCATTCCTCCCAACTTTGTGAGATTATGGACGACACCATTTAGCACAAAGTATGTACCATGCCTCCAGTTACACAATCCACAAATGATTAAAGTAGAACTAAAAGCAACACATTTTTTTTTAAATTTTGGATAAATTAAGGGAGAGTTATACACACATATCAGGTTTTTTTTGCCATCTGCATTTCCCTTCACTTCCTGTCCCATAGTCAAAACAGGAAGTGCAGAAAATATCTTCAAATTGAGCGACCCTCTGGTTGTCACTAAAACTAATGTCCCCATTGGAAGATTTCCCCTTTATTCATGTTCTAGTGAGAGACGAAAATTTGCGATTTTCTTTCACTTTCACTCTAGTAAACATGACAATTTAAGAGGGTGAATCTCTCTATTGGGGACACAGACAGCATAAAAACATGACAGGCATTCTACTCCCTTTCCACTCTATCAAAAGCAAAGACAAAAGTGTTGCCTTGAGTTATACGTTCATGTACAACCTCTCCTGAACGATTTAATTAGACGGATAGTAACCCACGTTTAAAACATCTGTTTTGCCGCGTTTACATGCCATGTTTAGCGGCATTTTGCAGAGTTTGCGTTTAGAAGCGTTTTTTCAAAAAACATTTTTTTTTTAAATAGTCAAAAATGAAAAACGCCTGCAAACGAAACACGTCTTGAAGCGTTTGCCACCTGGAATTCCTGGTCGCCGGGACACCAAGGATCTCTAAAATAGTGTCCAAACAGTTTCTTTTTAAATGATCACATGACAGCATAAAGTAGCAAAGTTTTAAAGCCATGCAGGACCCCTTCTTCAAGCATGTGACATGTCTGAAGAAGAGGTCCTGCGCATCTCCGAAACATCCCTACTTTATGCTGTGCTGTGATCATTTCAATAAATTGCTTGGACAATATATTTGGAGATCCATGGTGTGCTGGCGATATATCTTCTAATTGGTTCCAAAAGAGACACAGACCCTTTGACTGTGGGACAGCTGGAAGCAATATAATAATAGGGATATATTTACATACATACATACATGCACCCCAGCAATGCTGCATGGTATTTCTCAGAGCAGGGTTTCTGATGATTACAATGACTACATACAGTTATGTATATTTCCTGGTCACCCTTTATTTTGGTTGATTGCTAGACTTGAGCACTGTCACATGGCAGGAGATCACATCCCCCCCTATACCTGGAAGCATCGGGTATTTTTACAGGCAGAGGAATGCTGGCAAAGTGCCGGTGGGTCAGTAGGCCCCTTTGCACAGACATTGTAATTTTGCCCAACCACACTTGCCAACATCTTTGCCCCAGGACACTGTCATCCTCACCCAACAACCACCTCTCTAATCAGATCACACTCACTTTCTGGGTGCTTCCCCGATCACACCCTCTTTCTGGACAGTGCCATCCTTAATTATGAGGTACCCATCCACTCATGACCACCGTCCCTTCAGCTAATAGCATTTTTTACAATTTTTTTTTGTTGGTACTGTGCATACTCACTAACTCAAATAAGGGCAATGCTATCATCGCTAGACACAGCATCATCAGGATAGAGATTCTGGACTGTCCCGGCAAATCCGGGACAGTTGGCAGCTATGCCCTATGTGGCCAGAGTACCAGTGCCTCTTTGAACCATCATAATGGTTTTATTGTTCCTTTCTTATACTGCAGCTACTTTTCCTGGCTGAAAATTGTGATGGATGCCAAAGCTATGCAACATATATCGAGAAAATAAATTCTGAGGTCTAACCTTTACTTAGGTCCTAATAGCCCAAATATGAGGCATAAATGTTTAATGAACGTGAACACTCTAGCATGTAATTGTGACATATGTTAACCCTAGACAGCACTTAACAAAAATGCTAGCTAAGCACCCTACTGTGTACACGATTCAGCAATTGTTTACCACAATAGACTCCATAATAGAAATAAAACATTCCTAAAGTGAACCTTTCCATTCCTTAAAATTCACTTATAGTGGTTCCTACATAATTCACTACAGTTTTTAATGGATTTCCGCTTTTACAAACTGTGCAGTCTAAATAAACTAAAAATTGCTCATATTGATATGCAAATTTGAACTACTCCAGAAAAGTCATTAGCTAAGCCCTCATGACCTACTTGAGGTACGTACATGGGTACTTGAGGAATGAAGTTGGGAACCACTGCCCTACCCAATCTCCTACCCAAACCGGTTGAGGTTGAGTAAGCTCAGGCAAAAGGTTGAAGAGACAGCGCTCCCATCCTAGGTCTGTACACCTAGAAACAATGACTAGAAGAGTATGGCAAACTGTGTATTTTTGTTGGTGGAATTTTGTATTTGCTCAAACTGGGCAAAGACAGCAACAGAGAGGTTGTAACCAGATCGCATGGCCATAGCCTGGATCTCCTCATTAAACATGGGAATGCATTATGTACTTGTCAAAATGATGTATGCCACCCCTGGCAATCCTGCTGCCCCAGGCCATGGCCTACGCTGGCCATGCAGAAATCCAGCCTTGGCTGCTGTATATCTATGAGCACTAAAAATACTCATTCTGCTCAAAAGAAAGCATGCACAATTGTTTTGGCCACTTGGGAACACTATGCATAATATAGCAGTTTGAGCATGCCTTTATATTGAACGGCACAATCTCATGTTGTATTTATAGATGTTTGTATGAGCTGCAAAACACATGCTGCCATTTAAATGGCGTAGTTGTGTAGCTTCGACACACTATCAGGTCTATTTATAAATGCTTTCACACAAATTTACTTAGGGTTCATAGATTTCCCATTTGTATCCAACTAGATATCCAATGAGACAATTGGGTGAATGTTGTGTAAACATTTTTAATTCAACCCCTATGTGTCCGCTTTGTTTTGCGAAATATGAGTGTGGTTTTCAACTGTGCCAAGGCAAACCAATTTGAATTTGGGATGCTTCCATTTTTTTTCCTAAAAAATTCTTTAGCTAAATAGTTCCATCAAAAGCAATTTTTCTGATTGGGCACAAATTGAGTGCTTGTACATACATACGCTGAGTTTTATATGCATTATTACAACCCTCAAAGGGCATGCCCTTGCTGTGACCTCTAAATCAATGACCTAGTAAATAAACTAACATTAATCACCCCAAATAGCCTTTAATTATATCTTTCGTAACCAATATATACTATTTACAGAACTGCAATGTATTGGAAGTCTAGTTAGTGGAATGAAAAAGGTCATTTACAGAGCAACAGACCTCTTATATAAAATGCTGGAGGAAGACAAACAGACCAAATTTTACCATTCATTTAAAGTATACCAGTCATGATTAAAATATGGTGGTGGATAGCCTTCTGAAAATGCAGATTGTCATAGACCCAGAAAAAGCATTTTGGCATATGCGTTGGAAGACAGTCAAATGTCTTTGCTCCAGGTATTCAATACTTTCTGATTGTCGCAGAAAAAAGAAAAAAAAGCCATATCATTAATATAATAACCAAGCAATTAGCATTTTTTGAGGAAGAGGTCAATGGCAGCCTACATATTTCTCCTATGACAGATTCCCCTTTAATATATCACACTGGAACACGAACAACTATAATATGGTGGTATCGGTCATATGGAGACTATACGATGCAAAGATGTATGATGTGCTGTCATCTATAGTAGCCAATAAGGTTTGAATTTTTTTTGTAGCCTCTAAGGAAAAGTGGTTGTTTGCCATGGGCCACTGCTCATCATTGATCTATATTGATACTTATTATATGGCCAATCATTATTAGAAAAGACCATTAGCAGGACAGTACAGAAAAGGTTTTAAAACTACTGTATGGCATATCTAAGGCCATCTTCAGAAAATATTTAAAAGAAGTGGTATGGCCAAAGCTCATTCGACCATACCTTTTCCATGGGTCACAGGAGTGCACTTGGTTTTCCACTCCTGTGATCCAGATTTAGCCAACAGCAAGCTAAAGCCCACTGTTGACTGACATCACAAAGCCAGTCCAGGCTCTGCATTGATCTCGACAATGATGTCAGGATCCGCTTAGATGCCTGACTGGCAGCTAGCTTAGCGAGCTGCCAGCTCTCTCGAGGTGTCGCTGAGAGCCCGAGGCAGCCATTCCTGCCCCCACCACAGTGCGGCGCTCCAGTGAGCACTGGAGGGGCAGACCAGAGAGTTACCATGCTCTGCTCAGAGCAGACCCAAGAACTGAGCAATCAGTGGTGTTTTATCACTCTTGGTGTAGAACCAACAGGGGATAGTTGAAGCATCAGATGGATGCTGCAGCTATCTAGGTAATATATATATTTTTTAAAACCCATACTTCTCTTTTATGCTTTTTAGGGCTCTCATACACACAAGCACTACATGCAGAAGAGCTCTGCCCAACACTTAAAGTGGTAGTAAAGGCCCTATTTTAATTTACAGTAAAGCTTATCTGTGCGTACAATGGATCTCTACTAAACATGCACCGTTCAGAAGATATTCACATCGGCAATAGCCGATAACAAACCTGACGATCTGCATTCAGGCCACACTGTTAAAAGCACAGCACCTTGCCACAGCCAGAACTTTGGCGCAAAAACGTGGGAGTGACGTCATTGTGGCCCCAGACACTCAGATGGACAGAGCCCGTAAACTTAGAAGGAAGACCGGGTGAAGATGGAAGGGGGAACTAGGACAGTGCTGCGCTAGAGGGCTCCGTGTGTAGGTAAGTGAGCTATAATGTGCCAGTATGTGGTGCATACTAGCACCTTATAGCTTAGACCTGCAGGGGACTTAGTTTTTATTTTTTTTGGGGCGGCTTACTACCACTTTAAACCATCCCACAAGGAGAAAGCAATATTTCAGAATGGGCAACGATCATTAGATGCCATCTAGACCCTGAAGACAGCTTTCCAGCATGTATGTGCTTCAGCTCTAAGTTACCTAATCCCGCTCAGTATACCTACTGGCCCTAGCTTCAGGGCCCTACACTTCATTCAAAAATGTCCTGTCCTCAGCTCATTAATTTTAATGGCAGAGGACTACGTGAAGCCTCAGCAGTGCTGAGACTGACAGCTTATTATTGTTTGGGATGTGCTGCCATAGAAACTTAGAATTAAATATGTATTTATAGTAGCAACTTCTCGAAAACACATCTGTTGGATTAGGACTCAAACATTTCTCAGTCATTGACTTTCCCATGGTAATTAATTCTTTGAGGGGCTCGAATCACAAAGCAGGTCCATTTTGTACGAGGAAGTCATGTGACTCTTTCCTGTAGAACATCTTAAACCAATCAAATTAAAAACCAGTACATATTTAGAGTTGCCTGAAGGTACAGTTGGAACCCCTAAGAAAAATAATTGTACCCTCAGAAAAGGAAGTCTTCAGTGAATATTTAAAGCCTGGTTCACAGTGCCGAAACCAAAGAGAGACAGAATTCCATTAATGCAGCCTTGTGAAAAAAAAAAAAAAAAAGCAAATGTATAAACAGCTACATGGCCACGCTGTCCGTTCATTTATTTCCAATGTATCGGTGATTTGGGAAATGTCTCAGTGCTCATCAGGTTATCACAAGCTTCCATTCCTCTAGGAACGCGGAGTTGATTACTAGGTTGTCTGTTTGGAAGCATGTCCTCATAGCTGACAGCTCTGAATTCCGAATTCTGCGGCCGCAGTAAATTACGTATCTCAATAGTTCCTGGTACATGGGAGAGATTTCAAACAGGGTTCAGCGAGAACCAGACAGGCATACAATTTGCAGGCTTGAGGTGTCAGCCTCACCACTGCCAAGGTGCACAACTCTAGGAAGGGTGAGCAACCAATACATTTAGAGACAGTAATGTTGTCTGTACAAACTCAATATTCTTTTTCATACATTAACAGAACCCTTTCCAATCTTGCAAAAATAAATATAAAAAAATAACTTAACGGATGACCATGATCATGGAGCCATTTAAACTTAGGTTGCACTTAAGCCATGAGCTCCCAGCATTAGTGGGAATTATGGTCTCCTTTCACAGTGAGGATTCCAGCTTAGAGTTCAAAATTTCTCACGTTTGCATAGATTTTGCTTGGTATCTCCTGTTCATTCCTTTAATCCTGAAGTATACCGGCTAGTTATTAAGATTAGCCATAATGTGTGTGAAGCATGTGGTAGGGTCAACGCCATTACAGGCAGAGAGATTGTTGTGTATGCTGTCTGTATACTTAAAAACACAGCGCTTTTCTTAAATATCATTAAAATATAGTTCATTACCACAGCACATGGAATACGAGATAAGGCTGTCTTCACAAATTCATTGAAAAATGATTCCCAGTCCATCACCCAAACCTCATTTTCTTTCACAGGAACATAATTGGACCACTGGTCTTCAGTATAAAAAGGGTCTGCCCTCATCAAATCCTACAAAGTGCCTGCCTTAAAATATACAAGAAAGAAAGAAAGAAAGAAAGAAAGAAAGAAAGAAAGAAAGAAAGAAAGAAAGAAAGAAAGAAAGAAAGAAAGAAAGAAAGAAAGAAAGAAAGAAAGAAAGAGAAAGGGGGCGTGGTTAAGGAGAGAAACGGCAGGGAATTTGCATATGTGGTCATCATTTGGCAGTGAAAAGCTTTCTCATCCCTTGATACAACATTTGCAGAATTTACCTTATGTACTCAGAAAAAAAAGATAACATATATTGTGAATATGGCACAGGAGGGCAATTAAATTTGACAGGGATAGATGTGGCATTTTTCACATTTTGTCCAAAGTTCGAATTTAAAGAATGAGAGTTTTGTAGCTCTAGCAAAGCAGTAAAAAGTAGTAAAATATAGGCCATTTTTTTTTTTTATTTAAAATTTGAAAGTTAAAAATTAAAGAATGAACATTTTGTAGCTCTATCAAAACAGCACAAAGAAAAATTAGGATATAGGCCATTTTTTTTAAATGTAAAATGTAAAGTTTAAAGAATGAGAATTTTTTTACAGCTTTCAAAACAGCAACAAAAAGTAAGATGTAGGGCATTTTTTTTTCCCATTTAATTTTTGAGCAGATACAGGTAAATCTATCCACCCGTGTGTTAGAGATATTCTCAGGAACATCTGAACTGGCTCAAAATAAGATGTCAGTACTAAGTTTGAAGCACCGCCCACCGGCAGCAGTGATAATGAGAAGGTCACACTAATGATTCTCTACTTGTATATTACATGAAATACATAGGATATAGATAAGATAACCATGCCACTGCAGTCCCAGAGAACCCTGAGCATCTAGAGGTTCTTTCAACCCACTCTAAAGCTGAAATATCAGTTTTGGGTGACATTATCCTTTAAGGCCTACACACATCTCAAATGATTACTATAATTACACCAAGAACCTTATACAAGAGTTTTCAAGTTAGTACCGTTATAGGATATATATCATGTATGTCCCTCAGGACTTGACAGAATGCGGTTCTTGTAGAATGTCATGACAGTATATTCCCCACCAGAATACACCTGACAGATATCTCCTTCTTCTGTCAAAATCTATCACAACAATGATGATACAACAATGAAGTTATTTGAGATCAAGGCGTTTAATGACAACAGAGCTGTTTTAAGATGTATTTATTGTGGCGAAACACCCCATCCATTAGATAAATTAGTATTCATGATCGCAGCTCCAGACTCGCCTAGTTGATGCCACTCTAATATTGACTTGAGGGCTTCTCGCATAGCCTGGATCACAGTTCCATTATAATCCTAAACACCCTAAAAAATTACACCGATTCATAATGTACACAATATATAACCATCACTGAAAAATCGTTACTTATTAAAAATATTTTTACTACAGTATAAGAACTCTCAAAACACTCCTCACAAGGTACTTATTCCAAGTAATTTTAAAATTTCCAAGACCTAGTAATTTGTACAGACAAGGGCCAAAGTCAGAGAACTGGTGCTTAGCTAAATTTGGGTGGTTGCCTCCAAAAGCTAGTCAAGTTCTGTCTTTAACTGCCTAGCCCAGCCAGCCATTCTCAACCAGGGCTCTGTGGAACCCTAAGGTTCCTCCAGAGATTGCTAAGGGTTCTTTGAGCTGTGGCTTATCGAACTCTTATCTAATGGTGCCTGCATAGTTTTGGGGTCAATGCTATTTGAAAGAGCTGGAGGCATGTCACCAATGGCCTTTTTAGCTGACCATAATGGGGGCATTCTTCCCACTAGATACCTGTAAGGTGACATTCTTCCCCCTGACCACCAATGTAAGAGGCATTCTTCTCACAGACCACCAGGTAAACATTCTACCCACTAACCACCAAGGTAAGGAGACATTCTTACCCCTGACCACCAATGTAAGAAACATTCTTCTCACAGACCACCAGGTAAACATTCTACCCACTAACCACCAATATAAGGAGACATTATTTCAACTGACCACCAATATAGGGAGAAGTTCTACCCACTGACCACCAATATAAGGAGCATTCTACCCACTGACCACCAATAAAGGGAAATGTTCCACCTACTGACCACCAATATAAGGAAACCTTCTACCCTTTCACCACCAATATAGGGAAATGTTCTACCCATTGACCACCAATGTAAGGAGACATTCTTCTGACTGACCACCAATATAGGGAGAAGTTCTACCCACTGACCACCAATGTAAGGAGCATTCTACCCACTGACCACCAATATAAGGAAACGTTCTACCCTCTGACCACCAATATAGGGAAATGTTCTACCCACTGACCACCAATGTAAGGAGACATTCTTTCCACTGACCACCAATATAAGGAAACGTTCTACCCTCTGACCACCAATATAGGGAAATGTTCTACCCAAAGACCACCAATGTAAGGAGACATTCTTCCCACCGACCACCAATCTAAGGAGACATTCTTTCCACTAGCCACCAATATAGGGAAACGTTCTACCCACTGACCAGCAATGTAAGGAGACATTCTTCCCACTAACTACACAATGTAAGGGGCATTCTTCCCACTAAGTACCAATGTGAGGGGCATTCTTCCATCGATCCTCAATGACATGTTTTTGCACGGGTTCCCCTAGACGTGAAACCGATTTCAAGGGTTCCTCTGAGGTAAACCAGTAGAGAAAGGCTGGTCTAGCCTCAACTGGAGAAAAAGTACACAAAATCTGCTATGGGCAACAGTCACTTTTCTTGTAACCTATCTGCATACATCAGCCCCTTTGATGATATTATGAAAATGTTCCAGGGTTCTTTAGCTTAATAGATACAAACACAAAACAAAATATCTTCTACAATATATTACTATTCTTTTTGTCAGAAAAATACAATGTTCTAATACAAAAAGGTTAAAGTGACACTAAGCAATAGTCCTATTCTCTAAAATTAACCCATACACAGCCACTACTTAAAGTGAAAATTCACTCTCCCAATCAACATTGATTATTTTTAATCCTTATGTTGCTACCATTAGTATATAGATAGGAAAGTAGATCATATTTACTAGTTTTATTTTGTTTACAAACTATTTTTATTGGGTACAAAGAAGTATCATATTTACTAGTTTTAAATGTCTTTATTAACATTTTTTCTGTTACGTCCTGGTTTCTTGCCTGGGCAAATGATCTCATACATCCCAGGAGTTTTCCGAAGGGGAGGAGAGAAGGGGTTTTCTCAGCTAAGCGCAGCCTCCTGCATGCATGCTTGAGCAAAGGGCAGATGGATTCCAGAAAGTAAATGCTACATGAATCATCTGCCCTTAGTCAAGATGGCCACGCCCAGAAATGCTAGAGGGGGGGGGGGTGCTCAACAAAATAAAGAATAGAGACAGTTTGCTTTGAATATTAAAAATGAATTAAATAGTGTTTTTGGTTTGTGGTACTCAGATGCAGTGAAGATCTGCTTTAATGAACCCGTAACCTATTTTATATGAAATTATTTCTTACTGTGTTTATCTGGCTCCTGATAGCATGAGTTTCCGAACCTCTCATTCCCCCCAACTTCCATTTGTTTGGAATGGGCAGTGCGGGTTAGTTTCCCGTCTTTATGCACATTATAAAATCCCATAGTCATAGTACTTGGTTCACCTTGGGAGTGAGCAAGAGGGGGTGGCTACAGTCTTACATACAGTGGGACCATGGAGAATGAGCGTAGCCACCCTCTAACAGAAAGTCGGATCACAACAGTTAAAAAAGGGATTTGGAGGAGGATGAGAACAGTAGAAGGGACTTATTTTAGTTAAGAATACATACTTGAATGCAATTTTTTTAACTAGAGTTTAGTGTAACTTCAAGTATGAACCTGCAGTAACCTACAGCAACCAATCATCAATCATCGCTCCTTGAAAGATATAGATATAGATATCTCTTCCGTACAAGCTGCCCCCATTACCAAGCTGAAAAATAAAGGATCTCCCACCATCCACTTGATGGAATGTGGCATTAGGAGCACAAGCAGCTCCCACCATGCACAGAAAAAATGAATGTTGACAATGGACTTTCTGTTAATCTGACCCGCTAATTATCCTGGCACGAGTCCCACACGGAGCATTTCAAATATTTTCAATGTCCGTGCCTACTGCAGAGTGGTGGGACTCCCAATCCTCCTGTCTTTTCCCTTTTCCATAAATTACAGGCACAAACAGAAATTGTTTTTCCTTCCACCAAAGGGAGAAGCCACAGAGGAAGGAAACGCAAGGACGAATTAGTTCAGCTGGCTTTAGTTGGCTTGTTAAGAGTTGCTTGCGGCAGATGGTGGAGGGGTTAAGGCTTGGAACCTAATGGAAGAGGGGGGTTTACAAAGGAACGAGATAAACATGATTAACCTTCAGCCCTTAGTAAGACTACAAAACCCAGCACCACTTGCCAGCCATTGCTAAACCAAGTCAGGGCTCAACTAGATGGTTCATTAGTTGGGGTGGAGCCACAAATGCC
This sequence comes from Lithobates clamitans, assembly GCA_037952925.1. Lineage (NCBI taxonomy): Eukaryota > Metazoa > Chordata > Amphibia > Anura > Ranidae > Lithobates > Lithobates clamitans. The sequence continues at coordinate 3,528,044 of JBBGZY010000544.1, forward strand.
AGCAATGCCAGCATAACCAGCTGAAGTTTGGTGGAAACGATTCATTGCTCGGCATCTACAGTGAAACTACAAATCCCAGTGTGACCAGTCATCGTTTAACATTATCAAGGCTGCAGAAGAAGACATTTCCACCTGTCTGGCATGTTAGGAAAAGATGAGCAAGTCTTAGGTGGTCTTCTGCTCACCAGCTCTGGTGGAACTACAAATCCCAGCAGACTTTGGGGAAAAAAAAAAAGATCAAAGGCTGGTCATGTGATGGGTAAAAACTACAAAACCCAACATGCCTTGGCACGCTGAGATCTGTAGCTCCACCACAGCTACCAAGCTCCATCCAACCTTGTATCCAAGGGTTAACCAACATTAACTTTCCACTAGGACGCTGCCAGCGCTGCTGTATAAACGCTTCATTACAGTCTCTGCAAAGTACAGGTGGCAGTTTGTTCCGTATACCAGAAGAGGGTGTGTTTGCATATATTAAGAGGTCTGCTACAGCACCCCCCCCCCTTCCATACATGCAAACCAAAACATCTCATGCGACCCATCACTGTACTGCTTATCAATAGCACCATACAGAACCCACAGCAATTACTGACCCATGAATCGCCACAGCTGGGTAACCCTAACCTGCCCTGGAACCATACCACCATACCCTGACATCCCCTGTGTTTATAAAGAGGTCACTGCTCCACTACATCCATCGCCCTGCATTCCCATCATTGTCCAGCACAGGCAAAATGCACAGACATGACAATCCCATTGTCTTCAGCCAGACCTGTTCACGCCAACACATTGGGGGGGCTACAAAAGGTCCGGCTGCTGCATTCTGCCTGTGCTGACCTGCATTAAGCCGTTCCTGGTTTTCTTTCACAAACACACAACTTGTCCAAAATTCCATGTCAACACAACGTGTGTTAATGTATGCGTGACGCTGTAAATGAGCCCTTAGGATGACTTGTGGCTATGAATCCAATGGAGGTACGACACAGATACACTGCGTGCTCGCCGATGGACTGTTTAGAAGATGTACAGTATATGTGTGTGCGTATATATATATATATATATATATATATATATATATATATATACACACACACACACACATATACATACACACACACACACACCCACATATATATATAAAAAGATGAAGGTATATATATTTTGTGTGTTTTTTGACATCACATGTAGTGTATATACATGGCCACATGTCTTTAGATGTCTCCATAACTGTATATACACACACACACTATACGTATACTGTATTCTATACCTCCTATACATATACTGTATTCTATGCACCCGATGCATATATTGTAATGTATACTTCCTATACTGTATTATATATTAACTATACATATATTGTATTATATTCACCTTGTACGTATACTATATTCTATACCTATATACTGTATCCTATACCCCATATATATACATATATTGTATTGTATACCCTCTATGTTGTAATATATATGTATATATTGTGTTTTATACCGTTATACATACATATCTTCTACTCTATCGCACCTATATACATATGCTGTATCCTATACCATATATATATATATATATACACATACACACACACACACACACACACACACACACATATACACACACATATACTGTACTCTATACTCTGTATAGTGTAATAAATATTGTATAATATATATTTTTTTTCCTTTTTTTTTTTACACTTATATATACACATATATTCTATCCCACCTATATACATATATTGTATTCTATACTCCCTATATATACACATACATTGTATTCTATACCCTCTATATTGTAATATATATATATATATATATATATATATATATATATATATATATATATATATATATATATATAATTTTTTTTACCCTTTTTATATACATATATTCGATTCTATCCCACCTATATACATATACTGTATTTTATACCCCCTATATATACACATACATTGTATTCTATACCTGCTATATTGTATTCTTTATATCTTTATTTCTATTTTTTTCCTTTTTTTACCCTTATATATACACACATATATTCTGTTCTATCCCACCTATATCATATACTGTATTCTATACTCCCTATATATACATACATTATGTTCTACACCCCAGATATACATATACTGTATTCTCTACCTCCTGTATTGTACTCTGTGCCTATATATACACACAGAGACTTTCTTCTCTCCCCCTATATATCTCCTGTATACACACACATACATATATATATATACATATATATATATATATATGTATATATATATATATATATATATATATATATATATATATATATATGTATATATATATATATATATATATATATATATATATATGAGATGACAGTCATCCCCCCTCTCTCTCTCCCCCCATAGTGTTAATGATGATGATGATGATGAGGATGGTAGATTGGACTCACGGTCATAGTTGGACACATTGGCCCCCGATAATCCGATGGCAGTCAGGAGGAGGAGAGGTAGGTACATGTCGGTAGGTGTGCAGACAATAGTCCGGTACGATCCTCGGTTGATGGTGATAAGTGAAGTCCTCGGTGCTCAGTGATCAGACTGGGGGGGGATCGGCCAGCTTCTCCCCGGGGAGAACTCGCACTGCATTCAGAAGAAATAGAAGAATGACAATGGGAAGAGCTGATTATTCCAGGAAGGAGGAGATCGGAGAAGATCGGAGGGGATCGGAGAAGATCGGAGAGGATCGGGGTTCTCCCCTATCAGGACACAGCTGAACTAGTGACAGAGCAGATATGATGCAGCAGTAGAGGGAATTAAATAGGGGAGCAGGACTGGTCCATGAGAGCGGGGGGAGCGGAGGATGCGGGCTCCGGGAAAGGCTGGCGGATGGTGCACGGCTCTCCTCCGATCTGCCTCCTGCCCCCCTCTAGGTGGGGATTGGTGGTGCGGTCCGCTCTGATCCCCCTGAGATGTAGAGGGGAGGGAAGGAGAGGGGGGAGTCGATGTAAGGAAGGTGGGGGGGGGGGGGGGGATTTTTTTCTGTGTCTCTGGAAAGTGGATGAGATGTAATTCAGTGCTGGAACAGCTGTGCAGACATCACCCTGTGTGTGATCCCTGCAGGGTGAGGGGGCAACATCTACACCTCACTCATACAGCCAGGACACCTGTGATTGGCTCATCACTATCACACCTCTACAAATAGAATGTCAGCTCTACATCCCAGGTGTAAAATAGAATGCAGAACATCAGTAATGTACTGGTGGTGCCATACTCTATACCAGAGGTCTCCAAACAGCGGCCCCTGGGCCAAATCAGGCCCTTTGATGGCCTTTATCCAGTCCTTGGGGCACTTTTCTTCCCACTGACACCAACAATGGGGCACGATTCACCCAACAGTGGGGCACTATTCACCCAACATACATGTCACCAACGATGGAGCACTATTCCTCAAACATGACACCAATGATGGGGCACTTTTCCTCAAACAGAACAACAATGGGCAATTATTCCTAAAACATTACACTGAGAGTGGGGCATAATTCCTGCCACTGACACCAATGGTGTGGCACTATTCCTCAAACATGACGCCAACAATGGGGCACTATTCCCCCAACAATGGGGCACTATTCCCCCAACAATGGGGCACTATTCCCTCAACAATGGGGCACTATTCCTCAAACATGACACCAACAATTGGGCACTGGAAGGGGGGTCAGACTGTGTCCAGTGGAATTGAAAAATTCCCCAACATCAGAGGGAGTAAGCAATGCCCCATAGTTGGTGTCAGTTGGAGGAATGGTGCCCCATCGTTGGTGTCAGTGGAAGAAATAGTGCCCCCAGGGCCAGAGAAAGGCAGGCAGAGGGTCACATCCGGCCCCTGGGCCACACTTTGGAGACCACTGGTTTAGAATGTTTGGAGACCTTTTCTCTATAATGCCCAACCTGTGGCCCTTACTTACTGTGCAACCCTTGGGCTAAGAGGTTACTTGATATTGATATTTTATTAGAGTCCAGTTACTGATATCTTTTACCTCCTGAAGCTTTTTTTTGGAGCCCAAGGGCTGCATATGGACCTTTGGCACTTACTGTGGGGCCCCCCATGGATGAGAGGTCACTTGCCTAACTTGATAATCACATAAAAGTTATCAGAGTGCAGCCAATTATCTCTGTAGGCTCCTAGTGTCCAATGTTTGGCCCGGAGGCTGCATGCAGTCCTCTCTTGGGGCCCCCTCACTAAATAGGACAAAGAGGCTACTTGCATAAGTTAAGTCCAGTAAACTGATCTCTGTAGCATCCTAGTGCCCAAAATTGGGCCCAGTGACCAAGTGGGCCCTCTGGAACTTGCCATGTGGCCCTTGGTGCACCTGCAATAGGCAGGGCTAAGAGGCTGCTTGCATACATTGGGATCAATCACTGATCTTTGTAGTCTCCTAGTGCGGTCCTTTGCCACTTACTGTGCAGGCCTTGGTGAAACTTTCATAAATTGATATTCATATAGAAGTTATTAGAGTCCAGTTAATAATCTCTGTAGCTCCCTGGTGTGCAATTTGCAGCCCAACTGGGCCATACAGTAGGTGCCAAAGGGTTCAATGCAGGCCTTGGGCTGAAAATGAGGTTGCAAGGCCTACATAGATCAGTAACTGGACTCTGATAACTTCTACATGAATATTAACTTAGGCAAGTAACTTCCTAGCCCTGCTTAATTAGGGAGCCCGAAGAAGTGATCAGAGTTCAGTACCAGGCCAGTTCTGCCAATTCGGACTTCTCTCATTTATGTAAAAATCTGTGTCTTTTGATTGAAAATTATTTAGAACCCCCAAACATTATATATATGTGTGTATGATATATATATATATATATATATATATATATATATATATATATATATAATATATATTTATATATAATATATATATATATATATTTAGATATATATATATATATATATATATATATATATATATATATATATATATATATATAAATATAAATATATATTTATATATAATATATATATATATATATTTAGATATATATATATATATATATATATATATATATATATATATTTAGATATATATATATATATATTTATAATTTATATATATATATATATATATATATATATACATATATATAAATATAGATATATATGTGTATATATATATATATATATCTATATTTATAGATAGATAGATAGATAGATAGATAGATAGATAGATAGATAGATAGATAGATAGATAGATAGATAGATAGATAGATATTGGTTGGCAGAGACCCTAGAGAATAAAATGGCCATCGTTGCAATTTTTTATGCCACACTATTTGAGCAGCGTTTTTTCAAATGCAATTTTTAAGGAAAAAATACACTTTAATGAACTAAAGAAAAACAAAATACAATCTATAACCCATTTTTTTTTCCAAAATACAAAAGACGATGTCACGCGAAGTAAATTGATACCCAATATGTCGTGTTTTAAAATTGCGCATGCTCGTGGAACGGCGGCAAACTACAGTACTTAAAAATCTCCATAAGCGGCGATTTAAAAAAAATTCTACGAGTTACCAGTTTAGAGTCACAGCGGAGATCTAGTGCTAGAATTATTGCTCTCGCTCTGATGTTCATGGCGATACCGCACATGGGTTACATATGTGGGTGTCACCTACAAATGCTTTCACCACTGCACTTTTAAAGTGTTTTTTAAACGCTTTAAACTCCACTTTTGTTGAGAAAAAAAAACATTCCCCTCTGGGTGATCTATGTACATTGCAAGGATTTTAACAAACTTTGTTGCAGATCCCTATATCTTTTGTTATTTTGGAGAAATAGCGGTTTGTCCCTCTGTGCCCCTGTGCTTAGTGAGTCTAATGGGAGTGGTTTCATAATTATTGTATCAACCAGCTGCTGCAACTGTAGGGCTCTAATGAGGAAAACTGCTGGATCTGCATCCTTTTAGACATGATTTCCTACTGGGAGTATCTTACCAAAAATTACATTTTTGTTGCAGGGGATGCCAAAAATCTGACTTGTATCTTAGTGTAGACACGTTCTGTGTACATAACACCTCCACGTAGCCATATTGCGTTGCATTTTACAGAAAATTACAGCAGCTGCAGATTGGAAAGGTATTTTTCAATAACATTCAATTACAATATGACTTGTCGCAATTGTATATGCTATATATTTTTTTTTATTTGCTATTTTTTTCCCATGAAAGTGGAGTTACCCTTTAAATACTGTCCCTTTAAAAAAAAAGATATCACTTTTATTTATAAGACGACATGTCACTGCTTATTTCTATCACAAGGTATGTTAACATTACTTGTAATGAAAATAAGGGTAGGTAAAAGGAGCTCTCGATATCCAATTAGAAGCAGAGTGAAGATGAATTTGTAGTCGTTTTATTGAAAGAAACATCAAATGGTTGAGCCAGCACGTTTCGGGGATCAGAGACCCCCCCTTCTTCAGGGCCATCAGAGAAAAATAAAAGCATACAGAAACATATACTGTATATATATATTATGATGCAAATATGTAAAAATGAAGGTTAAAAAACAATAATATAATAAAAAAAGGTGGAGCATAAAAGAGGTTGTATTTAAAAAATGTACACACACACACACACACATATATATATATATATATATATATATATATATATATATATATATATATATATATATATATATATATACACACACTTTTTGCAAATATTTAAGAGTAGATAAAAAAAAGCAGAAGGGAAGGAGCAGCAAAATATTAGAATGAGCTTCTTGAGAAGTGGTATGGTCTAGAGCAGTGTTTCTCAACTCCAGTCCTCAACAAGTCATGTTTTCAGGATTTCCCTCAGATGAAATGGCTGTGGTAATTACTAGGGCAGTGAAACTGTTCAAATCACCTGTGCAAAATAGTGGAAAGCCTGAAAACATGACCTGTGGGGGGGCCTTGAGGACTGGAGTTGAGAAACGCTGCTCTAGAGCAGCGTTCCTCAACCTTTTTTCAGTCAAGGCATCTTCCCAAATTATGGACAGTCTCGAGGGACCCTCCCAAATTATGGACAGTCTCGAGGCACCCTCCCAAATTATGGACAGTCTCAAGGACCCCTCCCAAATTATGGACAGTCTTTAGGACCCCTCCCAAATTATGAACAGTCTCGAGGCACCCTCCCAAATTATGGACAGTCTCGAGGCACCCTCCCAAATTATGGACAGTCTCAAGGACCCCTCCCAAATTATGGACAGTCTCAAGGACCCCTCCCAAATTATGGACAGTCTCGAGGACCCCTCCCAAATTATGGACAGTCTCAAGGACCCCTCCCAAATTATGGACAGTCTTGAGGACCCCTCCCAAATTATGAACAGTCTCGAGGCACCCTCCCAAATTATGGACAGTCTCGAGGCACCCTCCCAAATTATGGACAGTCTCGAGGCACCCTCCCAAATTATGGACAGTCTCAAGGACCCCTCCCAAATTATGGACAGTCTTTAGGACCCCTCCCAAATTATGGACAGTCTTGAGGACCCCTCCCAAATTATGAACAGTCTCGAGGCACCCTCCCAAATTATGGACAGTCTCGAGGACCCCTCCCAAATTATAGACAGTCTCGAGGCACACTCCCAAATTATGGACAGTCCTGAGTACCCCTCCCAAATTATGGACAATTTCGAGGACCCCTCCCAAATTATGGACATTCTCGAGGCACCCCATCTTAAAATGTAAAAACTATTCTAATAGTTTTAAATATTGCAGCAACAGTCACACATGTAGGACACCCAAAGTTAGAGGTGCAATTTAGTACTAGTATTCCAATGTTTCTCTTCTTCTGCAGTTTTTCTCCATCATTCAGCTAATGTGACTCCAAAACCTGATAGCGAGAGGCAGGGGAGGGTCAAAACAAGCATGTTATGCAGGCGATGGACATCCTTCTTATCAACTGATGATGTCATTGATCATTGGGGGCTGCTGCACACAGAAGGTTTTTTTACCTTAATGCATTCTATGCATTAAGGTAAAAAAAAAAACTTCTGTGTGCAGCAGCCCCCCTCAGCCCTTCTAATACTTACCTGAGCCCCATCTTAATCCAGCGACGTTGAACGAGAGACTCGGCTGTCCAGGACTCCTCCTTATGATTGGCTGAGACACAGCAGTGGGTGCCATTGGCTCCCACTGCTGTCCATCAAAGGTATTGAGCCAATGAAGAGAGAGAGGGGGTGGGGCCGAGGCACTGCTCCATGTCTGAATAGACACACAGAGCAGCAGCTCGGCTCGGGTGCCCCCATAGCAAGCTACTTGCTGTGGGGGCACTCGGCAGGAGGGAGGGGCAAGGAGCACCGGTGAGGGACCCAGGAAGAGGAGAATCTGGGCTACTCTGTGCAAAACCATTACACAGAGCAGGTAAGTATAACATGTTTGTTTTTTTAAAGACTTTTTATTTTAAGACTTTCATGTTAGTTTAAGGGTCTGTTTTTCTAGTGAGAGCACCAAATATCTTTATGGAATGCATTGGACATTGGGATATTTAAAAATGTTATAATGGATCTTGTGGCACAAGTCACATTTAACAGATCTGAAGAAAAACATAGAAAAGTTATGGACAGCACAGAAAAAGTGTCAGGAGCATGTAGCACTCCTGATCCATCACAGCTGCTGGTCTCATTCCAGCATCCTGGTTTTGGCTGTGATGCATTCTCCCTGTCTGCTTGTTGCAAGGGCCCCAAGGGCAGCATAGTAAGTGCCAAAGGACTGCAAGCGACTCCTGGGCAACAGATTGGGCACTAGGTGGTACGAAGATGAGTAACTGGACTTAATAAGTGCCCCATCAGTGACATTGCTATAAGGGTGCGGAGGGTGCAGCCCGCACCCGGGTAACACCTGCCAGAGGGGTGACACCAGGCCCGGACAGATAACGGGTGACATTGCACGGCCTGCTGCGAAGACACAAGGGCAGCACACTACTCTGACAGAGGCAGGGACAGAAATCAGTAGGTGGTCCTGTGAGATGCAGAGATAATTTAGACAGCAAGGAAGGACTCGAGAAACCAGACAGAGGCGGACCGGGAGCCAGGGATAAGGGAAGAGACTGGAGAGGAGGAGCCGATGAAGGGACAGCGTAGTGCACAATCCTTCATCCATACAATACAAGCAGTGCTCTGAACACAGCTTGGTCTGGGCGTACATACACAGCACATGCCATTCCCTCAGTTGAAGCCTCAAGCTGTGCTGTCTGTGCCCCCCATGAGGAGGCATCCAGCCCCTGGGCCACTGAACTAGATAAAAGGCTCCACTAAAACATTGAATATGAAATAAATTTCACTATTTATCTTCGCCTGAGTTTGCCTCAGCCAAAGTGTGTATACATATGCATGTCAGTGTGTATATATATATATATATATATATATATATATATATATATATATATATTTACAGTATATATACACACACACACAAATATACACATATGTGTGCATTAGGGTGCATTCATTTTGGATAAGCTATCAATATGCCTCAATACATTAAAAAAAAATGCTTGGACTATTTTAAGTGCAGCACAGAGCACTCACACCTGTACTTTGCGGTGCCATGTGGCACAGGTACTTATATTTTTTACAGCACATGTGCTGGGATTAATGATCAAATGCCAATTAGTGGCACCTCTGGCCACATGCGGTATTGCATGCAATAGAAGTCAATGTGGAACAAATTATCTTCATTTCCATTGATTTCTATGGGGAAACTCACTTTTGATAGGCAAGTGCTTTGGATTGCAAGCATTCTCCTGGAACGGATTATACTCATAAACCAAGGTTCCACTGTATTTAGGCATCATCCAGACACATTTTAGTTGAATTCTACATGTGTGAGCATTCATCCATATAGAGAAGCAATTCTTAACTAGGGTTCCTCCAGAGGTAGCTAGGTGTTCCTTGATCTATGGTTAATTGACAACCTATCCAATGGTGCCTTATAGTCCTGGGTCCAATGTGACTTGTCAGTGGCATGACACCAATACTTTTTTTAGCTGTTGGTAGGGGGCATTCTTCTCACTGACTCCTGAATAATTGATTTTAGCACAGGTTCCCTGAGACCTAAAAGGTATCTCAAGGGTTCGTCTGGAGTAAGTAGGTTGAGAAAGGTTATGGAGGGTGCATTTTCATGGAAACTATACCTAACAGAGAGCAGACAGGACTTTTTTAATTTAATGTATGGCACCTGCACACCATGAAACTTCAGGGTTTAGATTGTTGCCAAAGTATAAAGGGGGTTCCTTGGGACAGCCCAGGTGTGAGATTATTTATATTTGGAGAATAATAATGTAAATGTAATATTGATGCATATATTAGTATTTAGAGAACAACAGCCTTGATTTGTCAAATTTGATAGAAAATCTTTGGCTTCCCATAATAGCCAGACAGATTTCTCTAGATATTTTCGTGGCCTGGGTAGAATACAAGGAAGGACCTTTCATTGTTTTTGACCAAAACTTCCAATATTCTTTTCTCTGAGGTCAATGAGGTCAGTCTCTCAGAAGCTGATATAATTCAGGAGTGACTGAACAAAGGAAACGTAATCAACATGGAAGGTAAACCACATCTAAATAAAAGAACCACTATATACAGATATTTGTCATACAGGCTTACTCAATAAGGCAGCGTAAAAACAATGATGGTGCGCTATCAAATCAATCAGGTTTCAGCCTTCTGTGGTCAGACCAAAGCTAGATAAAATCTGGTTGCTTTGAGTTAATTGACTTTACAAATCAACCCAGATCTCTTTGTTTCTAGAGATTTTTTTAATATAATAAATGTTTTAGGCCCATACTATAAAATAAAAGTATAGACTAGTAAGGTCTGTCTTTGGGTTCCACCAAAAGCAACTCATTTTGTTATTTGTTGGCTGAGTGCAGGGGAACATTTGCATTTTTTGTTCAAAGACTAAAATCAAGAATGAGTTTCCTAGCTTAACCCTATTCCTACAAACTGTATAATATGTACAGTACAACATATACATGTTCTAGTTGCCAACCTACCCAGCGATGCACAGCCTAACCCTGTTGTGGCCTCCAGTTCCCGTACAGCCTTTATATCCATACAATGCATGTGAGCATGATCTGGAAAGCTTGCTGGATGGAATAAGGACTGCACTGGACAACACAATATGGAAAAACTAAAGATGTTATATATGTATTTAAGGTGTAGTGGGTAAGTTCTACTTTTCATCAAAAAGGTGGTAAGGAAATTTTTTATGATGCGTTTCTGTACCTGAACATCACAGTATGCATTGTATTGACTGTTTGTATGGAGAGAATTCCTCAGAATAGGAAGTGTTGGGAGGGAGGAAGGGAGGGTAACCTCCCCAGTGGGGATACAGGTAGCTGGGACTAAAAAACAAGCAAAAAAAAGTAACTAAAAATGTTGCGCTTGGCTCAGATCAAATCAACATTGTATTGTTGCAACTCTGGTACTCCTAACACTGGGCCCAAAAAAAACTAGTACTTGAAAAAGGTGTGCTGTCCCTTTAAATGATGAAATACTAATTCTAATGCCCCGTACACACGGTTGGATTTTCCGATGGAAAATGTGTGATAGGACTTTGTTGTCGGAAGTTCAGATCGTGTGTAGGCTCCATCACACATTTTCCATCGGATTTTCCGACACACAAAGTTTGAGAGCAGGCTATAAAATTTTCCGACAACAAAGTCCGTTGTCGGAAATTCCGATCATGTGTACACAAATCCGACGGACAAAGTGCCACGCATGCTCAGAATAAATAAAGAGATGAAAGCTATTGGCCACTGCCCCGTTTATGGTCCCGACGTACGTGTTTTACGTCACCGCGTTCAGAATGATCGGATTTTCCGACAACTTTGTGTGACCGTGTGTATGCAAGACAAGTTTGAGACAACATCCGTCAGAAAAAATCCTAGGATTTTGTTGTCGGAATGTCTGAACAAAGTCCGACCGTGTGTATGGGGCATTAGTGTTATAAAACAGTTTTAAAAAAATCATACATCGATACCATCATTTAGAAAACTGAATATGTGCGAAACAACCAGTAAACAATTGACTGAATTAACATTCAGAAATCAACAATATAAGTGCAAAATGTATAAACCAAAAGTCCCCAAAAAATTGTTAAAAATCTAATGAGTGCAGCCATTAATAATAAAAATGAAGTCCATCAGAAGCAACTATTAATACAGCGAAAGTCCATATATAATAAAAGTGAGTAAAGTGCTCAGTGTTATATCAAACTTTCTCCTCATTAGTGCTCCCATGCTCATAAGTGCTCCTTAAGAAGGAGGGGCCTCTTACCAACGGTACATGATCTCGAATGACAGAGCAAAAAGGTGCGCACACTCTTTCCCCAGGTGTAATGGGTTCACCAGCAGCAGACTTCCGAGGGAACACTTTCAAAAGCAGACTAGAGGAACCAGCTCTTTGTGATCAAAAGACCGCTCTTCATGCAGGAATATATGAAATACAGACAAGAGAGAAGCCTCATAGTGTAATACATTCTGAACATGTTTATTGGTGAAAGACTTACACTTACATTTAAGTAGTTAAAATCAGCAGTGATAAAACAAACCAGCCGCGGTGTCACCCGATCTTCCAGCACGTGATGACGTCACACGATGACTCGGCCCGACGCGTTTCCCCACAAATGGCATCCTCTGGGATTGGATTACTCACTTTTATTATTTTTGGACTTTCACTGTATTAATAGTTGCTTCTAATGAACTTAATTTTTATTAATAACTGCACTAGATTTTTTCGTTACAATTATTTTTGGATTTTTGGTTATTATATCTGCATATATATTGCTGATTAATTAAAGTTAATTCACTCATTTGTTTATTTATTGCTTGTTTTGCACATATTCATTTTTCTAAACGATGGTAAAGATATATGATTCTTTTAACCATTTTTTTAAAACAGAGGTTCTAAGCATTTACCAATCTACTGGAACAATGGTCTCCAAACTGCAGCCCTTTGCTAGCCTTTATCCAGCCCTGGGGGTGCCATTGCTCCCACTGACACCAACATTGTGGAACCATTTCCCTTACTGACACCAACAACGGGGCATATTTTCTTCCACTGACATCATTGATGGGGCACTATTCCGCCCACTGACACCAGCAATGGGGCATAACTCCTCCCACTGATATAGGCAATTAGGCACTATTCCTTCAACTAATACCAATGATAGGCCACTATTCCTACTGACTACAGGCGCTATGTCATTTTTTTTACACTGTCCACTCTAGCTCTCCCTGAAGTCTGAAGGACAGCAAACTGGCCCTTTGTTTAGAAAGTTTGGAGACCCCTGTATTAGAAGAACAGTACCAACTAAGGTCATACTTATAAAACATTGAATGTAGAATTCCCTGGGGAGCCATTTGTCATGTTTATATAGTTCATTCCCTTCAAGATTTTTCTGCACATTGGAAGTAGCATACTGTTGGACCCAGGGAGCTGACTCGTTGTACATAAACCTTCCCCATTGCACTTTTTACATTAGAGATGAACAGAGATGTACCCACTTACATTGGTGGTCAGGGTAGTGCCTCATATATTTGGTTTTAGAAATGTGCCACCTTACAGTGGTGGTCAGTGAAAAAATGCAATTTTATAGTCGTGATCAGTGGAAAAGGTAGTTGGAGATAAAGTGGCTGCCTAAATTGGTGCTCATTGGAGAAGGGCCCTTTTATATTCATGTCAGTGGAGAAATGCCCTCTTACATAGGTAATCAGTTTGGTGCCATCCTATATTAGAGATCAGAAATGTGCTTCCTTACATTTGTGGTCAGTGAGGAAGAGCCCTAGTACATTGGTGGTTAGTGAAAACGTGATCCATTACATTTGATGGTTAGTGTGGCAAGATCTTAAAATGTTGGCAAGTGGATTAATGCCCCCAAACGTTAGTGGTGATTGCAGTGCCTTCTTTACACTGGTGGTCAGTGATGAAACGCTTTCTTACATCGGCTGTCAGTGTGGTGCCCTTTTACAATGGTGGTAAGTGGTGCATTGCCTCTTTTTATCAATAGTCAGTTTAGTGCCCTCATATTGGTAGGTAGTGAAGAAGGCCCCCCTTACATTGGTGGTCAGTGATGAAGGGCTCCATTATATCTGTGATCAGTGTAGTACCCTCTTGCCATCTTGGTAAGTGGAGGAATGCCTACTTTCATCAAATCAAAGTCCCCTTGCTTTGGTGATCAGTGGAGAAGTGCCACCATACACTGGTAGTAAGAGGGGAAGTTTACCCTTGCTTTGGTGGTCAGTGGAAAGGGGCTCTAATGGTGAATGGAAACCATTGGTGTCATCATTTAATTGTTTGGAAAAAAGAGGCTCTGGCTCTACAGAATGCAGTTAGCTCCAGACCTGCCGTCCAGCTCAAGACCTGCCCAGGCACCTTTGGGCAGAACATAACATCCCCTACCACTGCCTGCAGTCAGTACACCCTGTTATTACAGCACTCAGAGTGGACCAGCTGCTCTTGGTAAAGCGCTGCCCTTACCTACTTCTACTTAAAATGAGTAAATAACATATTTAAATGCCAAACACATTTTAACTCTTTTTTTATCAGTTCCCTAAAGGTTTTATGCCTGTAGTGCAGAGCAAAAAAAATCCATTCTAGATAAGGATAAAATATGGATGCTTCAGATAAATTGTCAATAATACGTTTTATTCAAAGCTAAATTCCATAAATTCAGCTCCTTTATAAAGAGTGAAGGCATACTGTGGGTTAAGTCCAAGGATCTGCATGACATCCCCTGGGCTTATCTCTATTATTTACATCTGACAGTTTTGTTGCACTTCTGGAAGACCACTATATTTCTGGGAGCCAGACACCTATGCTTTAGGTCTAAGCATCTTCAACATTAGAGTCTGTGCAGCTGCTATGCCTGCCCCTCCCCTTCTCCTGCCCAATCACAGAAGCCTTTGTATTATGTGAATTCATTCATGAAATACAAAGGCTTCTCTGAATGGGCAGCAGAGGGGAGGGGTGTGCCTCTGTGTGCCTCTCTCTCCTCTCTCACAGCCCCGAGTGTATGCTTCGGCAAAGCCATAAACCTGTCAGATATAAATAATAGAGATATTTTCAGGACATGTCATGCACTTCCTTGGACGTAACCCCTAGTGTGCCTGCACGTTTTACAAAGTGGCTGAATTCCTTGAATTCAGCTTAAATAGAATATCAAATGCTTGTAAAACTCTGTTATTATGTGTCCCAATTAGAGATTTTCCACCACATCCTAGTCTTGTGATACCCCGCTATTTGTAAAGGAAGTCAGGGCAAATCTGCCCAGCTGGGACACAGACATTAAAGAATATGTAAAGACAACATTTCATATTCCTGATATGTGCCTGCTGTACCATGTACTTGTATAAAAACGTATCCTGTTCTTTTTGTATTGCTTCCTTTGTGTGAAATCCCTGTTCCTGCCAGTCCCTCTGCTTTCCTATTAATGACTGACTACACTAGGCATGAGTGCACAGCATTGTCAGTTCGCTAGCTGTGCTGGGAACTCAGCCTACTCTCCTCCAATGATCAAACTTCTGATCACTCACCCTCCCTGCAGAGCCATTTATTGGGAAGATCAGTGTGCTGCAGTTTCTCCTCCCCCACCTCTCTTTTACCAGCTGCATAAGGAGCTTAGAGGGTATGTGATCACTTATAAAACAAAAAGGTATTTATAATGTTTATTTTTATTTCTATACACAAATGCTTTGCCTCTCATTTCTTTTTTGAAAAATAACCAAAGTTGTAACTCTTCTCTATCCTATCCAGAAGACAAAACACATTTTGTCTGGAGTTTGGATTTATTAGAATATTTTTATAAAAAGCATGTTTGATATTTACCTAAAGATTTTCAATAACTGATGATTAAATTTGGCAAATAGTAATATTTTGGGGAAATATTTGTGTTTATTTTCTGCGGAGGCTGCATTTACTTTTCTCTTTTAATTACCAACAAAACATATTTTGACCAAGGTATTGCATGCAACTGTAGAACCAGTACTTCCCCTATTTAACTATAAGAGATATAGAACAATATACTGTAAGGATTTGCTTGAACACTTGAGGTTACATATGCAAATGAACCAAATCCCCGTAGGACACAAGGAACCTTATACAGTAATGCTACGCAAATTACCCGAATCCCACAAGATAAAGGCGTCTTATAATAGAAATGTGTAGCTGCTGTATAACAGCTGAGACTGCATGTGTGCGTGTGTGTAAGGACATACGTGATCACAACTTATATACACAGGACTGCATCTGGCATGATTTTATTTCCACTTTTTTTACTTTTTTAATTTTAATACCTTCCCTAATCATCTCAGCTTGGTACATTAGACATACAGTGCTTTGCAAAAGTATTCACCCCCCTTGGCATGTTTCGTGTTTTGTTGCCCCACAACCTGGAATTAACATGGATTGTTTGAGGATTTGCATCATTTAATTTACAGAACATGCCCACAACATTGAAGATGTTTTTTTGTTTTTTGTGAAGCAAACAACAAATAGGACAAAATAACAGAATAAGTCAATGTGCATAACTATTCACCCCCCTAAAGTCAATACTTTGTAGAGCCACTTTTTGCAGCTATCACAGCTCCAAGTCTCTTTGGATAAGTCTCTATGAGCTTGCCACATCTTACCACTGGGATTTTTGCCCATTCCTCCTTGCAAAACTGCTCAGGCTCCTTCAAGTTGGATGGTTTGCACTTGTGAACAGCAATCTTTAAGTCTGACCACAGATTTTCTATTGGATTGAGGTCTGGGCTTTGACTAGGCTATTCCAACAGATTCCTTCTCAGTGTGTTTGGGGTCATTGTCCCGATGGAAGGTGACCACGGAGGACCTAGCTTTAAATCACACACAGAGTGGTACAGGTTTTGCTCAAGAATATCCCTGTATTTAGCAACATCCATCTTTTCCTCAACCCTGACCAGTTTCCCAGTCCCGACTGCTGAAAAATATCCCCACAGCATGATGCTGCCACCACCATGTTTCACTTGGGTGATGTGATGTGTTGGTTTTGCGTCAGACATAGCGTTTTCTTTGATGGCCAAAAAGTTCAATTTTAGTCTCATCAGACCAGAGCACCTTCCTCCATACATTTTTGTAGTCTCCCACATGCCTTTTCGCAAACTCAAAACATGACATTTTGTTTTTTTGTTGAAAGTAATGTCTTTCTTCTGGTCACTCTGCCATAAAGCCCAACTCTATGGAGTGTATGTCGTCCTATGTACAGATACTTCAGTCTCTGCTGTGGAACTCTGCAGCCCCTCCAGGGTTACCTTAGGTCTCTGTGCTGCCTCTCTGATTAATACCCTACTTGACCGGTCCGTGAGTTTTGGTGTGCGGTCGTCTCTTGGCAGGTTTGCTGTTGTGCCATGTTCTTTCCATTTGGTTATGATAGATTTGATGGTCTTCCTAGTAATCATCAAAGATTTGGATATTTTTTTATAACCTAACCCTGACTTGTACTTCTCAACAACATTGTCCCTTACATGGTGGATAGTTCCTTGGTCTTCATGGCCGTGTTTGGTTAGTGGTGCCTCTTGCTTAGGTGTTGCAGCCTCTGGGGCCTTTCAAAAAGGTGTGCATATGTAATGACAGATCATGTGACACTTAGATTGCACACAAGTGGACATCATTTCACTAATTATGTGACTTCTGAAGGTAATTGGTTGCACCAGAGCTTTTTATGGGCTTCAAAACAAAGGGGGTGAATACATACGCACATGCCAATTATCAGTTTTTTTATTTCTGAAAAATAGTTTTACGTATATATTTTTCACCAACTTAGACTATTGTGTTCTGATCCATCACATATAATTAAGATTAAAAAAACATTGAACTAAAGGTTGTAATGTAACAAAATAGGTAAAAAGCCAAGGGGAGTGAATACTTTTGCAAGACACTGTACAAAGATGTCAACCTGTCCAGTGCAAAAATCAGGTAAAGCCAATGTAATCAAGGGGTGTGGCTTATTACAAATACATGTTGAAAAAGAGGCAGGTGCATAAATCATAAGACAATCTAAATGTTTTACAGAAAACACATGTGTTACCCCAGCATTTCATATTCCTGATATGGACCTGCTGCACCATGTACTTGTATGAAAAAGTATCCTATTCTTTTTGTATTACTTCCTTTGTGTGAAATCCCTGGTGTTCCCACCAGTCCCTCTGCTTTCATATTAAAAACTGACCTCACTAGACATGAAAGCACATCTGCATCAGTGTGGTTAGTTTTCTGGATGTGCTGGGAACTCAGCCTGCTCTCCTCCAATGATGCTAACACATCTCCACCCCCCCCCCTTGCACAGCCATTAAATGGTAAGACCAGTGTGCTGATGTTTGTCCTTCCCCCAACTCTCTGAGCTCATTAGGCCCCTTTCACAGGGGCATATTCTGTTCCGATCGGCAGGGGATCCGCTTGCAGATCCCCTGCTGATTGGAGCAGAGTGAGTGGATGACACATTTGTGTCCAGTCAGTTTGTGCAGGGCTCTGCTCTATGAGCCTGTCCGTTTACACCTGACTACCCTTCGATACAAACAAATGGAAGAGGATGGATCCCCCTTTTTTTTTTTTTTAGCAGACCTGATCGGACCCGGAGGTAGGTGGGTGTAAACAGACACAAGTCCATAGGAATGCCTGGACAATCTGATCTCTTGTGTAAAAGGGGCCTTATGCAGCTGAGAACAGAGATTATGTGATCACTTATTAAAAAAAAAAGTATCTATAATATTTTAATATATACATTACACACAAATGTTTTGCCTTTCATTTCTATTTTAAACTGAATGGGTTGTTTTACAAGCTCAGGGTTCACATATACTTAAACCACTTCCCACCTGCCCACAGTAGGTGTACTGCGGGCGGCAGCTTCAGATGGGTGATGCACCTGTACTTCGCCCGCCACATGCACACTGACGCTTCTGCGACTGCTCTGTCCACTGGACTAAGTACATTAGTGTGATGCCTTGGAGCCACAGCTGCAATGTATTTCACCTATAGCCACTACCAATTATATCGAAAGCCAAGAGCGAGGCTTGGAACGCACGCCCGGCGCCATCTTTAACCGCTTGCTGACCAGCCGCCATCATTATACTGCGGCAGGTTGGCACAATCCCGCGAGCCATCGTAGCTATACGTCGGCTTGTGGGATCGGGATAGCAGGCACGCGCACACGCCCGCTGCACTGCGAGGGTGCCGATGCTCATGGCTGACAGTCAAGATGACCGCTGGCCACGAGCGATCGCGGGCACGAGAGGCAGAAAAGGGACGTGTGTGTGTAAACATACGAATCTCTGTTCTGTGAGGAGAGACAGATCATGAGTTCCTAATAGCTAGGAGCCACGATCTGTCATTTCCTCTAGGTCAGTCCCCTCCCCCTACAATTAGAAACACACACAGGGAACACAGTTAACCCCGTGATCGCCCCCTAGTGTTAACCCCTTCCCTGCCAATGACATTTAATCATTTTTATAGCACTGATCGCTGTATAAATACCAATGGTCCCAAAATAGTGTCAAAGGTGTCCGATGTGTCCGCCATAATGTCGCAGTCCTGATAAAAAAAAAAAAATCGCAGATCGCTGCCATTACTAGTAAAAAAAAATAATAATCATAAAACTGCTATAAATCTATCCCCTATTTTGTAGACGCTATAACTTTTGCGCAAACCAGTCAATATACGCTTATTGCGATTTTTTTTACCAAAAATATGTAGAAGAATACATATCGGCCTAAACTGAGAAAAAAATACTTTTTTTTTTTTTTAAAATGGGGATATTTATTATAGCAAAAAGTACAAAATATTGTGTTTTTTTCAAAATTGTCGCTCCTTTTTTGTTTATAGCACAAAACATAAAAACTGCAGAGGTGATCAAATGCCACCAAAAGAAAGCTCTATTTGTGGGGAAAAAAGGACGTCAATTTTGTTTGGGTGCAACGTCGCACGACCGCGCAATTGTCAGTTAATTAATTTTTTGCCGAATCGCAAAAAATGGCCTGGTCATTCAGCAGCCAAATCTTCTGGGGCTGAGGTGGTTAAAGATTGTTCCGGACATCCTTGTGAGAGATTACCGGTAATTAATCACAGAAGTTTTTATTGTATGGTACATCTATATAAATCACGGTGACTCGACACAACCCACCCCATACCCCAGACAATATACAATGGGATGAAACGCATTGGATGGCGGTCGGATCCATGACGTTATTGCGATTCCCAGTATATGGTATATACAATATGCCACTGCCCATGAGATTGATGGTCTATACAGTGTTGTTTGCAAGCGAATCCTTGTAAGTGTTTAGATACTTTTTAAATAAAGGTTCTTTTAATGGTTTCACACTATGTGCGGATGTTTCTTCACATGTATCCATGAGCCGGGAGTTTGTCTTGTGAACGTTAAGACCCCCTACTGTGATATGGAACATTGGCAGATTAATAACATCCATTAAAGAGCGATTGGATTTATTGGAAAGACCAAGTTCTTTCAATTTCCTGTTTGACGCAATACTTATATGAGTCTTCTGGTAAGCGAGCTTGGTTACATGTTGGTGGCAGAGCACTGATTGATGGTGGAAATTCAAAATCTATCATCCCTTCACGTGGCAATCTGTTTTAACCACTTCAGCCCCGGAAGGATTTGCCCCCTTAATGACCAGGCCTTTTTTTTTGCGATACGGTACTGCGTCACTTTAACTCACAATTGCGCGGTCGTGCAACCTTGCAACCTTGCACCCAAACAAAATGTATGTCCTTTTTTCCCACAAATAGAGCTTTCTTTTGGTGGTATTTGATCACCTCTGCAGTTTTTATTTTGCACTATAAACAAAAAAAGGCCGACAATTTAGAAAAAAAAAAAACACAATATTTTGTACTTTTTGCTATAATAAATATCCAAAAAAAAAAAAAAATTCTTCATCAGTTTAGGCCGATATATATTCTTCTACATATTTTTGGCAAAAAAAAAAAAATTGCAATAAGCGTATATTGATTGGTTTGCACAAAAGTTATAGCGTCTACAAAATAGGGGATAGATTTATGGCATTTTTATTATTATATATATTTTTTTACTAGTAATGATTTTTATCGGAACTGCGACATTGCGGCAGACAGATCGGACACTTTTGACACTATTTTGGGCCTATTGACATTTAGGCTGGATTCACACCTATGGCATTTTTAGTGCTTTTTGCATTTTGCAGATTTGCACTACAGAACGTGTTCCATAGGAAACCATGTTAAATGGACTGTACTGCAAATCTGCAAAATGCAAAAAGCACCAAAACTGCACAAGTGTGAATCCAGCCTTATACAATGATCAGAGCTAAAAATAACCATTGGTCGGTGTTCATACTTAGTATGAACACACAATCTGTCTCCTCTCCCATGAGAGAACCGGGATTTGTGTGTGTGGTTCTCTCTCTGTCACAAGTGATCGCGGGTGCCCGGCGGTCATAGCAGCGCTGGGCATACGTATTGGCTCCGGGGACACGTGGCGGGCGCCTGCTATGACGTCTTAAAGGAGCGACGTATAGCTATGGCGATTTGCGCAGCCGTGCCAACCTGCCGCAGTATTACTGCGGTGGCTGGTCGGCTAGCGGTTAACCTCTTGGGGACTTTTTATTTTTCATAGCGATCATTCCTGCTCACTGAATTCTTCACTTTAAGGTTGAGTTCACACTGGAGAATGCAGCGGCTCACAGCAAGAGTCCGATGCGTCTCCATTCACCGCTTCAGGTCCGATTTCAGCCTGGATTTTGAGCTGAGTTCGGACCTGAAATGGACCAAAAGACACCCAGGACTCCTTACAGCGATTCACTGCTTTCCATTGAACTTATCACTCTTATATTAGCAGGAGCACTTCTGTTATTTTACTACAGACAGTATCCCATGTTATCGTTGTCCACATCATAATACATACCTCCCAACATTTTGAGATGGGAATGAGGGACACCTACTTTCAAACGTATGTAGGCATAGGACACGCCCCCCTGACACACCCCCTTAAAGGAGAATTAACCAAAAAAAGGTTAAGTAAATGCACAAGGAATTTTTCTTTCCACTACTGTTCCTTTATATTGGCTTTTAAAATGTACAAATGCAGCAATTTAGAATTTGGATGAAAGGTTTAGCACTGGGAAACACTTTTTAAAAGATAAAAAGCGCATTTTATATACATCTATATAGATCAGACCAAAATGAGGGACAAATGAGGAGGAAAGAGGGACAGAGGGACATTGCTCCAAATCAGGGACAGTGGGGAGCTATGATAATACCTTTTACCATTAAGGTTTACATTTGGAATTATACATGTCATATTATTTTTCATGAATTCTCATTTATTTTAGCGCTGCACTAGAATGTATATATGCAATGTATTTCTGCCCATAGAACTGCATAACCACCATCGGAGTGTACTTTGTGCATAGGCATATTTTTAAAGAGTAAAAAAAAAAACTTTTTGAAAAACACACCCATGTGCATGCACGAGTACACGGTTCCATCAGTTACACATGCACAGTATTCTCTATAAAGCAGTCCTATGAGCAAAAATATGCTGCAGTCATAACTCCCCGGCGCCACAACAACAGACATATTTTATATTGTACACCTACACGCTGGACTTTACAGGCATGTGGAAGAGGCCTTAATAGGAAATTAAACTCTGCAAAAAAAAAAATTCAAAAAGGAAGTTATCCCCCAGAAGGCGGGGTTTTCTAGGCAGTAGACAATATGTCTAGGGTGACACTAGATTACAATAAATAATCTTTATTGAAACATGATTGCAAAAGTAGATGACAATAAAGTAAAAACATGAGCTGTGGTACAGGAGATATTAAAAGTGCATAAGCACATAGAAAAATCTATACACAGGGATAAGGTAATTAGGCGCTTGGATGAATGCTGACGCGTTTCGACCCCCCCCAACGCTTATGGGCTTTTAATATCTCCTGTACCACAACTCATGTTTTTACTTTAGTGTCATCTACTTTTGCAATCATGTTTCAATAAAGATTATTTATTTTAATCTAGTGTCACCCTATACATATTGTCTACTGCCTAGAAAACCCCGCCTTCGGGGGGATAACTTACTTTTTAATTTACTTTGGGGTGTGCAGTAATTATCTTTTCCCAGGTGTCCCCTCGTTTCCAAATAAATAATGTTTTAACCACTTGCTGACCAGCCGCCATCATTATACTGCGGCAGGTCGGCTCGTTCCCGCAAATTGCCATAGGTGTACGTGGGCCCCTTTAAGAGTCATAACAGGCGCGTGGGCCTGCTGCACGGCAGGGGACTCGATGCGCGTGGCCGGCCGCCGCGATGTCCGCCAGCCAACTGCGATCACGGGAAGGAGAGCCAGAACAGGGGTCAGTGTCAATGTAAACAGATCCCCGTTCTGACAGGGGAGGAGAGAGAGATCTGCTGTTCCTAGTGATTAGGAACAGCGATCTCTCTCCTCCTCCATTCAGTCCCATCCCCTCCACAGCTGGAAACACCTCCCAGGGAACACATTTAACCCCTTGATCGCCACCTAGTGTTAACCCCTTCCCTGCCAGTGACATTTACACAGTAGTCAGTGCATTTTTATAGCACTGATCGCTGTATAAATGTCACTGGTCCCAAAAAAGTGTCAAAAGTGTCCGATCTGTCCGCTGAAATGTCGCACTCCTGCTAAAAATCACAGATTGCCACCATTACTAGTAAAAAAATAAATAAACAAAAAAACAATATAAATGCCCTAAATCTATCCCCTATTTTGTAGACGCTATAGCTTTTGCGCAAACCAATCAATATACGCTTACTGAGACTTTTTTTTTACCAAAAATATATAGAAGAATACATATCGGCCTAAACTGATGAAGACATTTTTTTGGGATATTTATTATAGCCAACAGTAAAAAATATTGTTTTGTTTTTTTTTCAAAATATTTGTTTTTTTTTTTTGTTTATAGTGCAAAAAATAGAAACTGCAGAGGTGATCAAATACCACCAAAAGAAAGCTCTATTTGTGGGGAAAAAAAGGACGTCAATTTTGTTTGGGTGCAACGTCGCAATTGTCAGTTAAAGCAACGCAGTGCCCTATCGCAAAAAAAGGCCTGGTCATTAAGACGGAAAATCTTCCGGTCTGTAAGTGGTTAAAAAAGGGCCCCTGCTTGTTTATGCCATAAAGTGTTAGTGAGTATGCACCACATACTAGTTCATTATGACAGGCTTACCTGTCAAAGCATGCCCTCCAGTGCTGTGCTTTTAGTGCTGAGGGTCTTTCATCTTCTCATTTGGTCCTCCTCCCGGGTTCACGCTGTTTGGCCACTTGGATGGCCGGGTCACGATGACATCACCCCCACGCATGTACATGGGAGACATTTCAACATGGCACACAGCAGATGCCGTATTTGTTCTGTGAGCTGCAGTTTTTTAAACTTGACATAACCACTTCCTGCCCAGCTTATAGACAAATGACGGCTGAGCGGGAGCACTGCTGTTCCAAGTGGACATCATATGATGTACTCCCAGTCACACAGCGGCTCACTCTCTCAGCCATTGTGTCCACCAGACTCAGCGAATGACTGATCCTTGTACTGGTCCGGCCCCAGTGCCATGTGATCACTGTGACCAATCACAGCAATCACATAACAGTTATACACAATGAATAACCGTTGCTGAGTTACGCTAACAATGATTAGTGTCCATAATAAATAAAAAAAAAATTCAAAAATAAAATCCACATGTGATGAAATAATAAAGTCCTTGATTGAAAATCACACACAATGAATGACTTTGACTTTGATTCATAGCCATTCATTGTGTACTATTGTGATGATCTCTGTGATTGGTCACAGTGATCACATGGTACAGACAGGGCCAACCATAGTGCATCTGTACCATGTGACAGCTGTGACCAATCACAGCTATCACAATAGTACCCTATGAATGAATGGACGCATAAAAATGATTGCTTATAACAGTGATCATCAGCAAGCAATATAAGCAATCATAGTGTAAACTAAAAAATCCTGATCACTTTCCCATAGTAGTACAGTGTCATTTTGGGAACAGTATGTAAAAAAAAGAAAGAAAAAAAAAAAAGTAAAAGAAAAAAAATGTTAAGAAAATTGAAAAAAATATTTTTTTTTTCTTTTACATACTGTCACCAGTCAGTCCCCCTGATCACCGCCACACTGCTGCTCTGGTGACAGAGTGTAAAAAAAAATCTGAAAAACTGTGAAAAAAATCCAATTTTATATAATTTCTTCGTTTTCAAAAAAATAGTGACAAAAAAAAAAAAAAAAGTACAAGTGCAAAATAGCTCAAGCTCTGTCAGATTGGATGGAGAGCGTCCGTGGACAGCAATTTTCAAGTCTTGCCACAGATTCTCAATTGGATTCAGGTCTGGACTTTGACTGGGCCATTCTAACACACGATATACTTTGATCTAAACCATTCCATTGTAGCTCTTGCTGTATGTTTAGGGTTGTTGTCCTGCTGGAAGGTGAACCTCCACCCCAGTCTCAAGTCTTTTGCAGACTCTAATAGGTTTTCTTCTAAGATTTCCCTGCATTAGGTTCCATCCATCTTCCCATCAACTCTGACCAGATTCCCTGTCCTTGCTGAAGAAATACATCCCCACAACATGATGCTGCCACCACGGTGTGTTCAGGGTGATGTACAGTGTTAGTTTTCCGCCACACATAGCGTTTTGCTTTTAGGCCAAAAAGTTCAATTTTGGTCTCATCTGACCAGAGCACCTTCTTCCACGTTTGCTGTGTCCCCCACATGGCTTCTCACAAACTGTAAATGGGACTTCTTATGTCTATCTTCAGCAATAGCTTTCTTCTTGCCACTCTTCCATAAAGGCCAGATTTGTGGAGTGCACGACTAATAGTTGTCCTGTGGACAGATTCTCCCACCTGAGCTGTGGATCTCTGCAGCTCCTCCAGAGTTAACATGGTCCTGTTGGCTGCTTCTCTGGTTAATACTCTCTTTACCCAGCCTGTCAGTTTAGGTGGACGGCCATGTCTTGGTAGGTTTGCAGTTGTGCCATACTCTTTCCATTTTCGGATGATAGATTGAACAGTGCTCCGTGAGATGTTTAAAGCAGGGTTAGATTGTAAAAATATATCCCAAGCTTTGAACTTCTCCACAACTTTATCCCTGACCTGTCTGGTGTGCCACAGAGCCAGAGTTTGCGGCCCCGGACGGAAGAGGGGCGAAGAATGGACGCTCGCTACTAGCGAGGAAGACGGGAACATCGCGGGCTTCTCCTGCAGGTAAGTGTCACATAATGGGCTACTATGCAATGCATAGTAGCCCATTATGCTTTACCTTTGCAGGAAACAAAGAGGAAGTAACACCTATCAGGGTTTACTTCTTCTTTAAAGTGGTTAAGTTAAAAATCAATTATAAGGCAATTACATACTGTATGTGTTTTCCATATAATGCAAGATGATCATTTAAAGAAACGTATTAAAATATGAACTGCCTTAAAGCATAATTGCTAAGCTAACAAATATACAATACTGCAGATGCTATCTTAAGTAATAGGAAATTTGTTAAAATAATCATCCTGTAATTTATGAAAATCATATATATTTCATTATGTTTTATTTTACTAAAACTTCGATCCTGAATTAAAAAAAATTCTGACATTTTGTAAAACCTCCTCCTGAGTTTTCATAAAAGAACATGAGGGCTGAAGTGTTCTGTACGCATAGAATACCTTCCCATGTTCACTCCCCCTACCCCACTGTAGCACCCTCTACTCTACCCCTACTGTAGGTGCTAGAGGTAAATTTTAGAGCTAGGCCTTTTTTTGTTGATCTATGTGGGCTGGGAGTGGCTCCAAGTAGGCTGGTGACTCACAGATAGCATCACTTCTCCGTTACCTCCCTCTGGCTTCTAGAGGATTCTAAAAGAGGAGGCGGAGCTGTCTGAGGTGGAGCATGGAACCCTGACCAATCCCCATTTAGGACTGGCAGGGGGCAGGCCTCACCCAGGGTCAGCCCAGCTGGGGGGGGTTATTGTCGGATGGAAGAACTGAGGATGGAGTACTAGGCTGTCTGGGCCTTTGAGGGCGCTCCCCAGTCTGGGGGGGTGGTGTGTGACCTTGGGCCTGGGATTCGGCTGCAGGCAGGATACCTTCAAGACTTCAAGAACGCATAAAGGATCTGGACAGGAGGCACAGGAGGAGTCAGAGGACAGCAGGAGCTAGTACTGCCGGGCAAGTCTTCAGGAGGGAACCACCAGTGTGTGTGGCCAGGAGGGTCGGTGAGTGACACAGTCGGGAGGACTGAGAAGGCAGGCCTGAGAGGACTGGGATTGTGCAGTCTGGGATGGGTGCAGTAAGGACTGTGATGTCACAGGCAGTGGAGTCGGCAGCTGCAGCCAGAGAGCCAGAGCCAGAGAGAGAGAGAGAGAGATTAATGCCGCGTACACACAAGCGTATTTCTCGTTGGAAAAAGATATGACGGCTTTTCCGCTGGGATTCCGCTCAAGTTTGCCTTGCATACACATGGTCACGCAAAAGTACGACCGTCAAGAATGCAGTGACGTACAGCACTACGACGAGCCGAGAAAATGAAGTTCAATGCTTCCGAGTATGCGTCGAATTGTTTCCGAGCATGCATAGGGATTTTGCACATTGGAATTGCCACAGACGATGGCATTTTCGGATAGGATCTTTTCCTGACCGAAAAATTGAGAGCATGCACTCAATCTTTTGCTGACTGGAATTCCGCCAGCAAAAGACCAATGGAGCATACACACGGTCGCATTTTCCGACGAAAATCTCTCATCGGTCTTTTGCGGGACGAAATTCCGATCGTGTGTACGCGGCATTACAGTCTGCAAGCAAGTGATATGCTGGAGGAGACTGGAGTAAGTCAAGTGTATATAGTTGTCCCAACTGATTGATATACAATCAACCAATTGCTTGTCTATATATATATATCCCATATATTCCCATCCCTATCTAAGTTCAAATCCCTCAATAAAATACAAAAAAAAACAAGCACATGGACTGTTCATTGTCTCCAAGGTGATTGGGAAGTAAATTCCATGGCAGGGTGGCAGGTGGACCACAACTTTCAGCAGCCCCTATGGGGGTACCGCTACACCAACATGCAATCAAACATTTTCAAGAAATACCTCTTTTGAGACCCAGTGACATCATCACTTGTTCCCTAATTTGGCTGGGTTGGTAGAGCCAGTAGGCTTCTGTAAACATCACAGTGTGTTATATGAAAGTACACATCACCAGGCATCCCTTTAGAAGTTCATTTTTATTGGCAACTGCGTGCTACAGACTTTAGCTGTGCAATCTGCTGTTCAGTTTGATTATGCTCAACTGGAGTGTAATCAAGCAACTAATCAGCAGATTGCCCAACCAAATCTGAGGCACCCAATGGTCAGCAGTGATACATGTCTAAAAGGATGCCAGGGATGTGTTTTCATATAATCCTTGCACGGAGATATATACAGTTACTGATTCCAGCCCTAAAGATCATACCCACACATGACAAAGAGCAAAAATGATCGATGTCACAGAAAGTTAAAGCTGTGAGCAGTGGTGGTGCATCCATAAAGGGCGCAGGAGCACTGCCCCCTCTCTCCTGGCACCGCTCTATCACAGCATGAATCTATCTATGGTCGCCACTGACACCCCCTATTCAGGTGTCCGGCCCCTTTTCGGTCGCCGGGCACCTGAATTACATCAGCGGGGGTGGTTTTTTGGAAGCACTTGATTAGAGCCGTAGGCTCTAATAGGTGCCCAAAAAGGTGAACAGCGGGCGCAATGCTGTGCGTTCGTTGTTCACTCAGCTGTGTGTTAGCAAAGCAAAGGAATTTGCTTTGCTAACACTGAACCGCCTTCCAGCCAATCAGGTGCTCGGGTCTGTTACCTGTCACCTGATTGGCTGAAACATCAGGCGCTGTGACTGGACGCCTGATACAAAGGACGGAAGTCAGTGGCTGCGCTTGATGGCACAATGGCAGTATTTGATGGGCACAGTGGCAGCATTTGATGGGCACAGTGGCTGCGTTTGATGGGCACAGTGGCTGCGTTTGATGGCACAGTGGCTGCGTTTGATGGGCACAGTGGCTGCCTTTGATGGGCACAGTGGCTGCGTTTGATGGCACAGTGGCTGCGTTTGATGGGCACAGTGGCTGCGTTTGATGGCACAGTGGCTGCGTTTTATGGCACAGTGGCTGCGCTTGATGGGCACAGTGGCTGCGTTTTATGGGCACAGTGGCTGCACTTGATGGGCACAGTGGCTGCGTTTGATGGGCACAGTGGCTGCGTTTGATGGCACAGTGGCTGCGTTTGATGGCACAGTGGCTGCGCTTGATGGGCACAGTGGCTGCGTTTTATGGGCACAGTGGCTGCACTTGATGGGCACAGTGGCTGCATTTGATGGGCACAGTGGCTGCGTTTGATGGCACAGTGGCTGTGTTTTATGGCACAGTGGTGGCAATTGATGGGCACAGTAGCTGTGTTTGATGGCACAGTGGCTGCAATTGAAGGTTTACTGCTGCAGGTTCTAAAGATTATGTTGTGGCGACGCAAATTTGCAGGCAATTAAGAATGATTGGTTTCAACCTGGAAGGTTTTAGCTTAAAGGCTGGATTCACAGCTGTCTGTTCTGGTGCATTGCTTTAACATGTGTTATGGTGTTATCTCATGCATTAATGTGTGTTGTATTAAAAAGTTAGTTCACCTTGTCAAAAAAACTGCCTATGCAGATAAAAACAAACTGTGCAGTTTTGACTAAAGTGGAATAATGCCCTTGATGTAGGTGTAGGCCATGTACATACCTCCTGAGGCCTGATTGCAATAATTTGAGGACATTGCTAAGTAAAGCCTAGCCATTACTGCTCGCGCTCGGGGTCCGCTATGTGGCAGCCCCCATCCCAATTTAGGAGACTTTTGAGCTTTAGAGGTTACCCCCCCCCCCCCCCCAAGCTCCAGCTAATCCTGTCGCTGAAGTCACCGATTCTCACAGCGAAATTTTGGGAAACTTGTGAAAAGAGGCCAGTGCCGGGACAAGGCCATCCAGCACCCAGGGCAAAGATGCCAAACTGCGCCCCCCCCCCCTTTCCTTAGGCTTAGGGTCAGGGCACCCACATTCCTGCAATAAACCTTTGCGCCCAGGGCAGTCGTCTCTTCTGCCCACCCCTTGTCCCGGCCCTGAAAGAGGCTTCAGTACTATACATGGGATCATTCTCACAGGATATGGGTTCCCCGCTGACACCACCAATTGTGGAAGAACGTTCCACATCCTTATTGCCCTGACAGTAAAAAAAACCCACACAGCTTGAGGTTAAACCCCATCTCCAATCTCATTGTGTGGCCCTGTGTCCTCGTACACTCTCTGAGACTGAAAAGTTTTCTTCCTACGCTAGGATCACCATTGAGGTATTTGTATACCGCTATCATATCTCAAGCGTCTCTTCTCCGGAGAGAACAAATTCAGTGCTTGCAGTTGTTCCTCGTAATTGAGGTCCTTTAAACCGTCTACCAATTTAGTTGCCCTTCTCTGGACTCTATCCAGCTCCACCACATCCCTCCTGAGGACTGGTGACCAGAACTGGACAGAATACTCCAGATGTGGTCGAACCAGAGATTTATAAAGTGGCAGGATTATCTCTGGAGTAAATACCCTTTTTTTATGCATGCTAATATTCTGCCGGCTTTGCTTGCTGCAGCTTGACATTGCCTGCCTCAGTCAGTCTTCCACCAGGACCCCCAGATCTTAATCCATCCTTGATACCCCCAGAGGCTCTCCCCCTAGTGAATGGCGTTTATATTCTTAGCCCCCAAGTGCATCACTTTACATTTTTCAACATTAAACCTCATTTGCCATGTACAGTAGTTGCCCACTCCATTATTTTATTTAGGTCTTTCTGTAAAATTTCTATATCCTGATGTCAAGTCATTGCCCTGCTTATGTTTGTGTCGCTTGCAAAAACTGAGATGGAGCTATCTATATCAACCTCTATAATATTTATAAATAAATAAACAGAATTGGTCCCAGGACAGAGCCTTGGGGTACCTCACTTACCACTCAGACCAGTCAGGTGCGGATGGGACCCTCTCAAAACCAACAGCCACCCTGTCCTGACCAGGAGGCACAGGAGGAGCAAGAGAGGACAGCGGGAGAACACTGCCGGGCAAGTCTCCAGGAGTTCCACAGAGGCAGCCAAGAGGGCTGGTGAGTGAGCACACAGTCAGGAGGACTGGGAGGCACGCCTGAGAGGACTGAGATGCAGCAGTCTGGGATGGGTGCAGAGCCAGTCTGGATGATTGTGGTGGCACGGGCAGAGGAAAGGGGCGCCTGCACCAAGGAGGGCTGACAGTGCCTGAAGAGGTGGTGCTGGGAGCAGTAGCCACAGGGACAGCTAGCACTGGAACTTTCTATTTTGCTACACCATAGGGGCCCGCGATCCCTGCCTGCTTTAGGCCTGGCTGAGCCAGTGTCAGGCCTACGGTGCTAGCTGGTCTGGAGAGTGCAAGGAAGTGATGTGCTGGAGGAGTGAGGAGCGATACTCTGCAAGCAAGGAAGTGAAGGAGGAGAAGAGGAGATTGTATATACCGAGGTGTATATAGTTGGTCCCTACATTGACATTTAATTAAAAGAGAAAAAAGCATCTGCATGTCTGCATAGCTCTGAGGAAGAGGGGGCTCTCCCCTCGAAACGCGTTAGCGGATTGTGACGTCTGTGCGTTCCTCCCCGACCCTTGGAAGGTTTCGCTCATCCCAAATCGCAGGCTGTCTACCGGTGCAATTTTTATGTTGTGCCTCCTCCACCAATTGCTTGTGAGTTATTTCTTTTACCATTTTTATTTAATAAATGTTTTAAAAGTTAATGCACAAGGCTGGTGCGCCCCTGTCTTCTTTTTATTTCGATTGACATTTAATGACCTGGCCATCTCTTAAGCTCCCTATCCCCATCCAGGTTTAATCCCCCTCAATA
The DNA here is from genome assembly GCA_037952925.1 of Lithobates clamitans. Lineage (NCBI taxonomy): Eukaryota > Metazoa > Chordata > Amphibia > Anura > Ranidae > Lithobates > Lithobates clamitans. Next base: position 3,560,013 of record JBBGZY010000544.1, read on the forward strand.
AAACATAAAAAAAAAACAAGTGCAAAGACTGCTTTCATGTCTCTGAGCGAGTGAGAAGTGTGTGCCTGGCTGGGGCAGGGTGACAGACGGACCACTACATTCAGCAGCCCCTACGGGGGTACCGCTAAATAAAAAAACATTTTTTTAAAAAAGAGATCGCTTGATGAATATCTAGCTGCATTAATTTCCATATTTTTTTTATCTGCCTGTAATTCACATTTAACCACTTGAGCTCCAGACAATTTTACCCCCTTCATGACCAGGCCATTTTTTTATTATTTAGAACTACCCTAGTTTAACATGCAACACTATACCCACACAACGTTTATTGATTTTTTTTTACACAAATAGAGATTTATTTTGATGGCATTTGATCACCACTGTTTTTTAAATTTTTTGTGATGTAAACAAAAAAAGACCAAAATTTGAAAAAAAAACCACAATATTTTTTATTTTTTGTTGCAAAACATATCCAATAAAAATTGACAAAAAAAATCAAATTTCTTCATAAAGTTTGGCCAAAATGTATTCTGCTGCATGTCTTTGCTAAAAAAAAAAAAATCCCAATAAGTGTATAATGATTGGTTTGCGTGAAAGTTACAGCTAGCTGCCATAACCCCTGTATCATTTTTTACTGTGGGCGACTCGACATCTGATAAAGGTGGTCCTGTGGGCTCATTCACCACGGGATCACTTTTAGAGGCGGCGGGAGAGGTGCCCCCCTCCTGCGGCTTCCCAGTCGTTTCCAAGCTTACCGGAGCCGTCGGTAAGCCAGGAACCGATCCGATGCAACCGATGGCTATGCATGAAGACGAGTGAGGGCAAGATGGCCCCCACGCGGCTCTATACCCTTGGAGGACCGAAGCGACCTCTGATGTCACTACCAGCTCCCGGGCATAAAGTAATATTTTGTTTTTGTTTTATTAAGTCAAAATTTCAAAGTTGTTTTTTTTTCTTTTACTCTTTTTGACCTAAGATCTCTCAATAAAAAGCACCTGTCTTTATGCTTATTTCTTTTACAAGGGGTGTTTACCTAAAAAATAAAATAAAAAAGTGAGTGTAAAAATAAAAAATAAAATAAATAAGAGAAAAAAAAATGCGTGCTCGCGTGCAGAAGTGAACGTATACCTAAGTCGTGCCTGCATATGTAAATGGTGTTCAAACCACACATGTGACGTATCACCATGTTTGTTAGAGTGAGAGCAATAATTCTAGCACCAGTCCTCCTCTGTAACTCTAAACAGGTAACCTGTAAAATTGTTTAAAATGTCACCTATGGAGATTTTTAAGTACCGTAATTTGTCACCATTCCATGATTCAATTTTTTTTGCATCAATCATTCAATTTTAAAGCATGAAATGTTAGTTATCTATTTACTTGCCGTAACATCATCTTTCACATTAGACAAAAAATTGAGGTAACTATTGTGTTTTGTTTTTTTTATTCATTGAAGTTTTTTTCTGAAAATTGCGTTTGAGGAAGTGCTGCGCACATACTGTGTGATATAAAATATTGCAATGATCACCATTTTATTCTCTATGGTCTCTGCTAAAAAAAAAAAATATATATATATGTAATGTTTGGGGGTTGTGAGTAATTTTCTAGCAACAAAAAAAAAGATTTTAACTTGTAAACACCGAGTCTGAAAAATAGGTCCAGTCCTTAAGTGGTTAATGCAGCAGATGAAAGACACATCATGCACTTACCTTCAACATCGGACGATGTGCACCAATGTCATCAGCACAAAACTGACATAACCAGGGGGACCCAAGTCTTCCCATCTACTGTCCGGAGAAGTCTGGCCAGAGGTGGTCTTCATGGAAGAATTGTGGCCAAAAAGCTATACTTCTGACATGGAAACACCCCAAGACTGAGCACTGAAACAAGACACAAGGTAGTTACACTGCATCAGCAAAGTCTCTTCCAGGCAACGGTTTCAAAGAAAACAGAAGTACTGTTCAAGATCTTTTGAAGAAGCTTAACCGCTTCAGCCCCGGAAGATTTTACCCCCTTCCTGACCAGAACACTTTTTACAATTTGGCACTGCGTCGCTTTAACTGACAATTGCTATCGTTCGACGCTGTACCCAAATGAAATTTGCGTCCTTTTTTTCCCCACAAATAGAGCTTTCTTTTGGTGGTATTTAATCACCTCTGCAGTTTTTATTTTTTACGCTATAAACAAAAAAAAGAGCGACAATTTTGAAAAAAAAAATTTTTTTGCTATAATAAATACCCCCCAATTTTTAAAAAAACAAAAAACAAATTTCTTCATACATTTCTATGTATTCTTCTACATATTTTTGGTAAAAAATTATATATATATATATATATATATATATATATATATATATATATATATATATATATATATATATATATATATCTATCAATATGCGTATGTTGATTGGTTAGAGCAAAAGTTATAACGTCTGAAAACGATGGCATTTTTATTATTTTAGCGGTACTGCGACATTGCGACAGACAAATCTGAGACCCTTTGAGACTTTTTTGGGATTTATACAGCAATCAGTGCTATAAAAATTCACTGATTACTTACATAGTTACACAGTTAGTAAGGTGGAATAAAGACACCAGTCCATCCAGTTCAACCTGAGTGAGTGTGGGTGTCTACAATTATCCCTATCCCTGTATATTGCATCTCATTAAGATGCTCATTTATTATATTATTATTTATTTAAGGTACCCATATAGCGCCGTCAATTTACACATACATTGCACACCCACATCGGTCCCTACCCTCAAGGAGCCCACAATCCAAGGCCCCCAACTCACTTTCATATACTAGGGCCGATTTTGGACAGAAGCCAATTAACCTACCAGCATGTCTTTGGAGTGTGGGAAGAAACCGGAGTACCTGGAGGAAACCCATGCAGGCATAGGGAGAACATCCAAACTCCAGGCAGGTAGTGTCGTGGTTTGGATTCGAACCAGCGACCCTTTTTACTGCTAGGTGAGAGTGCTACCCACTACACCACTGTGCCGCCCTCTGGTGGCTAAAAAAGGGTAGGACATACCCGTACGGGATTTCGCCCAGGAGAGCCATTGTGCCGCAGTATATCTGCGTGACATGGTGGGGAACCGGTTAAAGTGCATACCATACAAGCTCATTATAAATTACTAACCTTAGATCAAAGCCCTCGCAGTGGTCCTTGTACCCTGCTCAGGCTGGCAACATCGTTCCTGGAGTTACTTCCAGTTGTTGTCGGCTCCGGCTCTGTGATTGGCCGGAGTCCTAATGACGTCACTCCCATGCATACGTATGTGCCATTGCTTCAGTGCGCATGTGCCCATGACGTCGGCACACACAGATACATGAGATATCTCCTAAACCAAGGGTCTTAAAACTATGGCCCTCCAGTTGTTCAAGAACTACAATTCACATCATGCCTAGCCATGTCTGTGAACGTCAGAGTTTTACAATGCCTCATGGGATGTGTAGTTCCGCAACAGCTGGAGGGCCATAGTTTGAGGATCCCTGTCCTAAACCGTGGTTTAGGAGATATCCAGGGTAGCTACAGGTAAGCCTTGCCTGTAGCAAAAAGTGGTTGTAAAGGGTTTACATCCACTTTAAAAGAGAAGTATGGGTTTGAGGGTGTTTTTCCCCCCATCATACTTACCTAGGTGGATGCAGCATCGGTCCGATGCTGCATCTGTCCGCAGGTGCCTCTACACTGAGAACATTGATGATGGCTCGGTTCTCACAGCTCCCTGAGCACAGAGCTGCTGACTGTCAAACAGCATCTCTCCACTCTGCTCCTCCACGCTCTCTGGAGCGCTGAGCTGTGGAGGGGCGGAGAGCTGAGTTGAGTGCACATAGCATTATATCCAGAGGTTGTCTTTGGGAAATAGACGTATGAGTACTGCCAACATTGCTGCAGAGGTTGCAGGGATTGGGGGGGGGGGGGTCAGCCTGTCAGTGCTCAGACTATATGCCGCACGCTGCATTAAATTGGTCTGCATGGCTGTCATCCCAGAAGGAAGCCTCTTCTAAAGATGATGCACAAGAAAGCCCGCAAACAGTTTGCTGAAGACAAGCAGACTAAGGACATGGATTACTGGAACCATGTCCTGTGGTCTGATGAGACCAAGATAATCTTATTTAGTTCAGATGGTGTCAAGCTTGTGTGGAGGCAACCAGGTGAGGAGTACAAAGACAAGTGTATCTTGCCTACAGTCAAGCATGGTGGTGGGAGTGTCATGGTATGGGGCTGCATAAGTGCTGCCAGAACTGTGGAGCTACAGTTCATTGAGGGAACCATGAATGCCAACATATACTGTGACATACTGAAGGAGAGCATGATCCCCTCCCTTCGGAGACTGGGCCGCAGGGCAGTATTCCACCATGATAACGACCCCAAACACACCCCCAAGACGACCACTGCCTTGCTAAAGAAGCTGAGGGTAAAGGTAATGGACTGACCAAGCATGTCTCCAGACCTAAACCCTATTGAGCATCTGTGGGGCATCCTCAAACAGAAGGTGGAGGAGCGCAAAGTCTCTAACATCCACCAACTCAGTGATGTCATCATGGAGGAGTGGAAGAGGACTCCAATGGCAACCTGTGAAGCTCTGGTGATCTCCATGCCCAAGAGGGTTAAGGCAGCGCTGGAAAATAATGGTGGCCACACAAAATATTGACACTTTGGACCCAATTTGGACATTTTCACCTAGGGGTGTACTCACTTTTGTTGCCAGCGGTTTAGACATTAATGGCTGTGTGTTGAGTTATTTTGAGGGGACAGCAAATTTACACTGTTATACAAGCTGTACACTCACTACTTTACATTGTAGCAAAGTGTCATTTCTTCAGTGTTAAAGTGTTCTTAAGTTATAAATAAAATATTATGTGAGGGGTGTACTCACCTTTGTGAGATACTGTATGTATGCTGATTTATTTGAATTTGCTGTATTGAAAGGTTTCTAAAATTACAGAAGCTACAAGCCCTGTAGATCAGCACAGCCTTGGAGTCAGCGTGTCCTTACCCGGCTCTGCTATATCAATAATTCACAGCTTGACAAAAATGCATTAGAATATAAAAGTAAAACAATTGTGGCCTCGATAAGAACCAGTTACGATTGGGTGTATGTAAAAATCTGTACATTCAGTATTAAGCGATTGTAAAACACATAGGCTTACATATAAAAAAATGATATTTCTCACCTTATTTGAACCTGGAGGCAAGAGGTTCAATGGGGTTGAGGCTTGCTTGCTTGCATTGGGTTGCACTGATCAGTTTGGCCAAGTGCCCTGGAGGACAAATACCTATTGAGATGCTTTATACTACTTCCGGAAAAACAAATTTGCATGCATGCAATTGGACCATTGCTAGTAGGATTAACCACTTCTGACACTTCACTCCTACATGTAAAAATCTACTTTTTTTGCTAGAAAATTGCGTAGAACCCCCAAACATTATATATATATTTTTCTAGCAGAGGCCCTATAAAATAAAATAATGAGTTTTGCAATTTTTTTAAGTCAGGCCATATTTGCGTAGAGTTCTTTCAAACGCAATTTTATTGGAAAAAATATACTTTAAATCAATTTTAGTTCACACAAACAAAATATAATACCTATTTTTTTGGTAAAATATAAAAAAGTGATGTTAGGCCGAGTAAATAGATACCTAACATGTCATGTTTTAAAATTGCATCCGCCTATGGAATGGTGGCAAACTGGGGTGCTTAAAATTCTCCATAGGTGACCCTCTAAACGCCTTAAGGCCCCATTCACACCTGAGTGTTTTGTAGCTTGAAGCCTGAAGCCTGAAGTGCTGGAGGGGAAAAAATCAATTATTCTCTCTGAGGATGGTTTTAGGCAGATTTGGGCGTTTTTCTGCTCTTTACATTGGTTACCTTTTTACCTGTACAAAATAACAGTAAAATCACGCGATTTTCTGCCTGAAAACGCTACGCTCAGGTGTGAATGGGGCCTTACAGGTTACCAATTTAGAGTTACACAGGAGAGCTGGCACTAAAACTATTGCTCTCACTGGGACATATCACGATAATACCTCAATGTGTGGTGTGATCACCATTCACATACATGTGGGAGTAACGTATATGTGTTTGTATTTACACGTAAGAATAAGGGGATATGGGTGCTTTACATTTTTCTTAGCCACTTGCCTACCGGGCACTTACACCCCCTTCTTACCCAAGCCATTTTTCAGCTTTCAGCGCTGTCGCACTTTGAATGACAATTACGCGGTCGTGCTACACTGTACCCAAACAAAATTTTTTATCATTTTCTTCACACAAATAGAGCTTTATTTTGGTGGTATTTAATCACTGCTGGGTTATTTATTTTTTACAAAAAAAAAAGACCAAAAATTTTGAAAAAAAATGTTTTTCACTTTTCTTCTGTCAGTAAATTTTGTAACTAAGTAATTTTTCGCCTTCACTGATGTGCGCTGATGAGGCGGCACTGATGGGCACTGATAGGCTGAACTGGTGGGCATTGATGAGGTGGCACTTATGGGCACTCATTAGGTGGCACTGATGAGGAGGCACTAATATGCCGCACTTATGGGCACTGATAGGTGGCACTGATGGACACTGTTAGGCAGCGTTGGTGGGCACTGTTAGGCGGCACTGGTGGGCACTGATGGGCATTGATGGGTGGCACTGATGGGCGACACTGATGAGCATTACTGATGGGCATTGATTGACAGCAGTGATGGGCATTGATGGGCAGCACTGATAGGTGGCACTGATTGCCAGCAATGACTGGCATAGCTAATGGGCACTGATTGGTGGCACTTGTGGGCAGTGGTGGGCACTGATTGCTGCCACTGGTGGGCACTGATAGCTTGCATTGGTGGGCACTGATTTATGACACTGTTTTTCAATATTGTAATCAGGGCACTGATTATATTCCTAAGTGTCCCCCTGAGTGGAGATGCCGCTGATCGGCTCTCCTCGACACACACTCTGTCAGTGAGAGGCGAGGAGCGCCGATTACCGGCACTTCCTTGTTTACATGTGACCGGCTGTGATTGGACACAGCCGAACAAATGGTTAAAGAGACACGGACGCGGCTCTTTCCACAGATCGGGGTCGCACCGTGTCCTAGTAATACGGCACGATCGCCGCGCTGCGTGCCCCCCGGGCACGCGAGAGCAGCCGTTCTGGGACGCCGTCATATGACGGCGGGGCGGGCGGCAACCAGTTAGTTAATTATTATTATTAATTCCATCCTAAAATTATTTACACTTTTTCTTATTTTTTTAGTTTTTGTATTAATTTTATTGCTATTACAATGTATGAGCAACATCCCTTGTGACAGCATGGGCAATGACAGGTCATCTTTATGGAGAGATCTGGGGTCTATTATACCCCCAAATCTCGCCTCTGGCCTCCAATGCAGCTGATCAAACCCAGACCTCTATCCCTAACATTTAACGCTAACCCTTATGCCCCATACACACGGTCGGATTTTCCAACGGAAAATGTTCGATGGGAGCTTTTTGTCGGAAATTCCGACCGTGTGTAGCCTCCATCGAACATTCCAATTTCTGTCACACAAAATTTGAGATCTGGATCTCAAATTTTCTGACAACAAAATCCGTTCTCGTAAATTCTGATCGTGTGTACACAATTCCGATGCACAAAGTTCCACGCATGCTCAGAATCAAGCAGAAGAGCCGCACTGGCTATTGAACTTAATTTTTCTCGGCTCGTCATATGTGTTGTATGTCACCGTGTTCTTGACGTTTTGAATTTCTGACAAGATTTGAGTGACCGTGTGTATGCAAGACAAGTTTGAGCCAACATCCGTCGGAGAAAAAAACATGGATTTTGTTGTCGGAATGTCCGATCGTGTGTACAGGGAATAACAGTTACAAACACATGAAAATCACAGCTCTGACTCTGAGAACCTCCAATGTTGTAGTTGATCACTGGTAACTTCACTTCAGGTTCTCAGATTCAGACGACCTCCCACTCATCACAACACTTGAGTAAAGATAAATTGGAAGAACCAGAACTCTGAAATCCATCCATATTCTTTATTCCATTAAAGTCAAGTTACAAGGTAACTGCTGACATGTTTTGGCGAGTAGCCTTGTTCACAGCAGAGTTACCAACATGAACAACACAGATATATGTATAAAACAAAGTGACTGTGACCATTTCCATTCGTTAATTAGTATAATTAGCAGTAAATGAGAACCACCGCTGCAAAGAGTCTCTCTAGGAATGGAAACTTGTCACACAAATATATTAAAAGATATATATGGTGAAACACAAACATAATATACATGAAAGAAAGAAAAATGTTACAATTTGATAGACACAAGTTCAATAATTTAAAAAACATCAAATAAAATAATTTGACGTGTTTAGATCAAGACCAAGATCCCAGAACAAACAAAGATCTTATAGCAAGAAATGTCAGAGAGATAGAGATAGGTGGAAGAATCACAGACTGTGGGTTAATGTATGTATATAATAAGTAGTATTACTTACTAACGTAAAAATAAATCTACATCATATCTGTAATTCATCCCAGCCGGTGTTCTAGTTTTTGAATTGAATATCCACCAACCTTCTCGTTCCAGAAGAAGTGGGTATTACACCCCCCAGGTGGATTACTCACTCTTTCCAAACCATAAAAAGTAAAAGAGGACATGTCTCCAAGATGTCCATATTTAAAATGTTTAGACACATTTGACAGTCCTTTATCACTTTCATACGAAGCTCCATGGAAGTGCTCGTCTACTCGTGGCCTAAGAGGTCTAATTGTGCAACCCAAATACTGTAGATTGCAAAAAGTACACTCCACAGCATACACTACATTGGGAGAGCCTCAATTAATATAATCCTGCAGAAAAAAACTCCTTCCCTGTTGAGCAAGATAGCACTGTCTTAGATTTTTTTTGTATGTTTCTTACAAAAGTGACACGTGATAACACCACAGGCATATAATCCATTGGTGTTTAACCATGTCCTCTCCAAACCTTTATATTGAAACAGACAGGGCGATAATATCCCTCCCAGGGTTTTCTCCCGACGGCTGGAAAATCTACACAAATTTTTGACAAATGGAGAGAGATCCCCATCCGTGGATAGAATAAGTAGTCAAAATGATATCCTTGAGTAGGTAGCAGTGGCGGCTGGTGGGTTTTTGTTTGGGTGGCCGGCAAACAACCACCCCCCGCACCTAAACCCCCCCGTTGTCTGTTGGTCCACCAGGACTTATCCCATCGGCAGTGGGGATCGGCGGGCGCACAGCATCGGTGGGCACACAGCGGCGGGCACATCGGGCAGGGGATCAGGCTGTGGTGGGCATCTGGCAGCGTCTCCTGTGTCCTCTGTTCTTCTGAGATCACGGCGGGTTCCGCCGTGCATCTCCTCCCCTCCTCTTAGGCGTCCAATAGGATCGCTTGACCTCTCAGCCAATCAGGAAATGGGTATCAGACCCGCGCTTCCTGATTGGCAGAGAGGGGATTCAGTGTTAGAAAAGTGAATATTCATTTGGTTTTCTAACACCCCTGGGTGGGCTCGAGTGCAATACTCTGCGCTCCGAGTCTATCCTATTTTGAAGCCTATTAGAGCCTATGGCTTTAATCAGGTGCTTAAAAAAAAACACCCCAGCCGCTGTAATTCATGTAGCCGGCATCCTGAAAGGGGCCGGATGCATGAATAGGGGGTAGCTGCATTGGCATGGATAGAGGGGGCGGCACCTGTGTGCCCTTAATGGATGGGCCACCCCTGGTAGGTAGTTACAAAAGTAAGGGTACCACCAGCATTAGATTTACATGTCTTGCGAGATTTATGTTTTAATAGCGCAGACCTATCTCTATCTGCAGCTGTAGCTATTGCTCTATTAATATCTTTAGACTTATATTAAACATGTTACTAATCTCGAGGCTACTATATTGCACTCCTAAGCAGGTGTGGAAATGGGAGTTATGTCCCTTAAGACACCTGAGAACTTGTTGGTTCATGATCCAGTAGTCCCAGTTTCTCATCATTTACCTAAACTACACAAAAATACCCTGACAATTCAGGGCACGTTCCCATGTTGCTGGGATAGGTTCACTTTTTGAGAAACTGGGCCACTGGATCGACCAATAATTGCAACCGCTGGTATTAAGGTTACCGGGTCATATAAAAGATACGACTGCTGTTCTGGCTAGCACTAAGAATATGACTTGGAATTATATTTCTATTTGGATTACTATGGATGTGAAGGCATTATATTCTTGTATTCCCCATGAATTAGCTCTTGATGCCCTCAGGTTTCATCTCCAATATTATATCTTTTACAGTGTGGAACTCAGAGTTTATTGTGATGACAGTGGATTTCTTGTTAAGACACAACTTGTTTTTCTTTTGATAACATCTTTTATCTTCAATGTAGAGGTGCCTCCATGGGGGCAAAGCTTTCCCCCTCCCTAGATAATTTATATATGAGGTAGTGGGAGGAACTGTTTTCTTTTTCTCTCCCAAAAACACTTTCATCAGCTATATTAAATGGTATGGTTGTTTTATAGATGACCTTCTGTTTATATGGGAGGGTACCCCAGAAGACATTTCTATTTTTAATTTGTATCTTAACAAAAATAATCTGAACTTAGAATTTAGCTGTGACTTCAACATACGTGACATCAACTTTTTGGATATCAATTTGGAGGGCAATTACACAAGTGGGACTGTATCCACCCATACTTATCGGAAGGAATGTGCCGGAAATTCAGTACTGCTGGCAACTAGTTGTCACCCAGCACACACAATTAGATCAGTCCCACTTGGGGAATGTATAAGAGCTAGGAAGAATTTCTCTACAGAGGTAAGTTTATGTCAGAAACCATGAAATAGACCGAGACAGAAGTACAGTTAAATCACACTTGTTTAATAATAAAAGTAAAAAGAACAAACGTAGTCAAAATATAGCCAGAGTTCAGTAATCGAAACGGATAGTCAACCAAGCCAGAGGTCAGGGATCAAAGTAGTGGAACAGCAAGCAGGATCTGGAGCCAGAAGGGATGTCAGCAAAGCCAGCCTTTAAACAGGAATGCAGAAGATAGTTTCTTGTGATATGTCCAAGATGAAGGCAGAGCTCCTCTGGACTGGACAGCTTAAGTAGGTAGGACTGACGAGCAGGATCATCAACAGCTGAGTAACTGTGGAGAGAGATGGGAGCTGGCAATTAGCTGACAGCTCAGCGGCCAGCTCAGAGAAGGAAGGGCTGAGCCCAGCCCTGACAGTTTTGCTCAAGAGTGTGATATAGTAGCCTCGAGATTAGTAGCACATAAATATAATTCTACAGATGTTAAAGTGGAGTTCCGCCGGTGGAAAAAAAATTAAAAGTCAGCAGCTACAAATATTGCAGCTGCTGACTTTTAATATAAGGACACTTACCTGTCCAGGGAGCCCGCAATGTTGGCACCTGAAGTCAAACTTCGGAGCGACTCCCGGGTGCTGCCACTGCCATTCTGTTCCCCCCTGAAAGGTGTCAAATGTGACAACGGAGGGAGGAATCCGAACAGCGGAAGTTCCATTTCTGGTTGGAACTAATACCCACCACAATCTTCTGGAATGAGAAATTTGGTGGATATTCAATTCAAAAACAAAAACACCGGCTGGAATAAATTACAGATATGATGTAGATTTGTTTTTACGTTAGTTAGTAATACTAGTTATTATATACATTAATCCACAGTCTGTGATTCTTCTCTCTGACATTTCTTGCTATAAGATCTTTGTTTGTTCTGGGATCTTGGTCTTGACCTATGTATGCCGATTGATTTTATTTGAGGTTTTTTAAATGATTGAACTTGTGTCTATTAAATTGTAACATTTTTCTTTATTTCATGTATATTATGTTTGTGTATCACCATATATATCTTTTTATATATTTGTCTGACAAATTTCTATTCCTAGAGTGAATCTTTGCAGCGGTGGTTCTCATTTACTGCTAATTATACTAATTAACGAATGGAAATGGTCACAGTCACTTTGTTTTATACATATATCTGTGTTGTTCATGTTGGTAACTCTGCTGTGAACAAAGCAACTCGCCAAAACATGTCAGCAGTTACCTTGTAACTTGATTTTATCTGAATAAAGAATATGGATGGATTTCAGAGTTCCGGTTCTTCCAATTTATCATAACCCTAATGCCGCGTACACACAGTCAGATTTCCTGACGGGATATGTAGGATGTGAGAAAGTCCGACCGTGTGTATGCTCCATCGAACATTTGCTTTCGGACTTTCCGATCGTGTGTACACAAGTCTGACGCACAAAAGTCCACGCATGCTCGGAATCAAGCAGAAGGCGCTGCACTGGCTATTGAACTTCCTTTTTCTCGGCTCGTCGTACGTCTTGTACATCACCACGTTCCCATGTTCGGAATTGTTGGCCAACATTTGTGTGACCGTGTGTATGCAAGACAAGTTTGAGCCAACATCCTTTGAACAAAAATCCACGGTTTTGTTGGCAGAAAGTCTGATCGTGTGTACAAGGCATAACAGTTAACCCTAACATTTACCACTAACCCTTAGCCCTAACTATTAATGCTAACCCTAATCCTTAACTCTAAATCTTAACGCTAACATTTAACCTTAACCCTTACCCTAATATTTAACCCTAACCCTTAACCCTGGCATGCTACTTTGGACCCATGAAGCCACATGAAAAGTTGCAGTCCATTGATAGCAATGGATCCCATTCAAATCTATGAGACATAAAGTGGTTTGAAAGGCAGAAGGTTTTTTTTTATCTTCATGCATGAAGATAAAAAACCTTTAGTGTGCAGCTCCCCCTTCAGCCCTCCCTAATACTTACCTGAGCCCCATCTTGATCAATGTGATGTTGCACGATAGCCTCGGCTATCCGGGTCTCTTCGTAATCATTGGTTGAGACAGCAGCGGGCGCCATTGGCGCCTGCTGCTGTCAAAGTCAGTGAGCCAATGAGGATGGCGAGGGGGTGGGCCCGGGCCACAGCTCCATGTCTGTATGGACACAGAGAGCTGTGGCTCGGATCGGGTGCCCCCATAGCAAGCTGCATGCTGTGGGGGCGCTCGACAGGAGGGAGGGGCCAGGAGCACCAGCGGGGGACCCGCAAAGAGAAGGATCCGGGCTGCTCTGTGCAAAACCACTGCACAGAGGTGGTAAGTATAACGTGTTTGTTATTTTTAAAGAAAAAAAACAAGAATTTAGTATCACTTAAATGTCGCAGTAATTTTGATACTTTGGTACTACTTTGATGAGACTAGAGTGCCAGAGAGTGTAAAGTCGTATCAAAGTCGCATCAAAGTAACACTCAATACTTTCCTATTGGCCAAAAAATCGCATTAAAAAAATGCAACGCTTGCATATTTGGTGCAGTTCCATTGAAGTCTATTTCACCAAAAACGCAATCTGCTACAGGAAAAAAAAAAGTCCCTAACCCTTTCTAAAAAAACCAAAAAAAAACAAAACACAGCTGCTGAAAACACACCGATGTGATCGTGTCCCATAGAAAACCATGTTAAATGGACTGTAGTGAGTTTCCACAAAACGCACTAACAAATGCATGTGTTAACCTAGCCTTAAGATTAAAAACTCAACAGATTGTCAATCCTGCTCTACTTTATAAAAAAAAGAAAAAAAAGTGCTGTTCTTTCATGTAATGCACAATAACATACAACATGACGCACAATAATGCACTGCATGGATGTAAACGTTTTCTTTGCAGGAAAGGAAGTGCTTCATTTTACTTTTTTAACCCCTTCCCGCACAACCCCGGTGTCCCTTTAACTAGGTTTTTTCACCCTGGGGACGGGAAGGAATGCCCAATCATATGACCACTGTTCGAATTGCTCTTCAGAGTGCATTTGGCAGGCGGCAAGGAGGACCTTGCAGGAGTGCATTGCACATGGTTACAGGGCGCTTGTGGAGTGACCCTATTCATTTCAATTGGTCACGATCAGCCAAAAGGGGTATAATGCCTGCCATGGCCGAGAAGCAAAGCATCACAATTGCAGTGTGCATACACCTCACGGCTGCAGCTAAAGGGGGTGGGGTAAGCAGTGGCGTATCCAGGGTATGGAACATATGGCAAGTGCCATGGGCGCCATATGAAGGGGGCTCCTAGGCTTATCACTGCCAGTGCTCATTAGTGCAGCTCATCAGTGCCAGTGCCACCTATGAGTACTAGTGTTACCTATCAGTGCAACGTATCAGTGCAGCTCACCAGTGTCACCTATCAGTGCAGCTCATCAGTGCCACCTATCAGTGCAGTTCATCAGTACCACCTATCAAAGCAGCTCATCAGTGCCACCTGTCAGTGAAGCTCATCAGTGCCACCAATCAGTGCCACCTATAAGTGCAGCTCATCAGTGCCACCTATCAGTGCAGCTCATCAGTGCCACCTATCAGTAAAGCTCATTAGTGCCACCTATCAGTGAAGCTCATCAGTGCCACCTATCAGTAAAGCTCATTAGTGCCACCTATCAGTGAAGCTCATCAGTGCCACCTGTCAGTGCCAGTGTCACGTATTAGTGCCCATAAATGCCGCAAACCAGTGCAGCTCATCAGTGCCCATCAGTATAGCTGATCAGTGCTGTCCATCACTGCCCATTAGTGTAGTTCATCAGTGCCAATACATAATTTGTTAATTGGAAGATTAAAGAGCTTGATCTTGACTTATAGTTATGTTTTTTATTTTTTGTTAAGGTTATCTGAAAGATGGGTTTCAAATGTTTTGACAGGGGTGCAGTTTCAGTGCTTGCCATAGGCACCATTTTCACTAGATATGCAACTGGTGGTAAGGGGGTGGTAAAACTGCAACTCAACCGTGGGATTTCCCCCCCCCCCAATCACTAGTGTAAACAATGATCAGGAGCCCATTCCACTGGCATTACTAGAGACTGTCACTGCGTGGTCACTATGTTGGGAGCACAGCACAGAAAACTCGGGCATGTGTGCGCCCCATGGGCATTAAAGCACGCCCTCTTTGCCTCAGCACATATGCATTACGTAGGGGACATAGAGGGAAAGGTATCAAAAGAGTCACTTTAATAAGGGAGGGGGGGTATAAAGCTAAAATTTGAAGGATTTTTGGATTTTTGACTCCTGTTTCTATTCTGATTGTGAATCCTATTAATGACAGGTACTCTTTATTCTATAATCAATAGAGTATTGTAAATGGTTGGGATATGAAGGACGGATGCAGGAGGGATAAAGGGGAGAAGTGACAGGGGGTGACCAGAACAAGATGGACTCGGGAGCCGAGGGGGACATCCGAAGGAAAATCTATCTAGAACAAAGGAAAACGCAGATCAATACCAGGAATGTGCTGGATAATGACTCACCATAACAACGCACATTCCTTGCAATAAATATCATTACATACGCCATAGCGTTTATGTCCTTATTTGAGGACGCAAATACAATTATATATTTTATTTGGCTAGAAATAGTGTCGTTATTGTTTAGAATTCAGAATCTCAGGAAAAGTTCTGCTTTGTCTCAGTGTTTCAATATTGATTTCATAATAAGAAGATATATTTATCATCGATTCCTTCCTCGCCGTGCGATATGTAAAGTGTAAACAACAAACAAAGGATCTCAATTTACTAAACATATTATATTACCGATAGAAGAGTCCTTAGGCTACTATTAGGCTTCTTGTGCATGGTTGTAAGGTCAGGTATATGGTATTACAGGTGCCCGGGAGCCACGGCTACATTGTATTTTTGCCCATAGAACTGCATTACGGAAAACACAAGCGCGTACGTAACCACCAGCATGTACCCGTACGCTTGTATGGACGTATTTTTCAAATTGTAAAATTTAAAGAGTGCCGGTAATTATGTGCGCATAACCCCATTTACACTTGTGTGTGAAAAAGAGCAAGAAAAAAATCCTGGACGGCCGCACACCGATACAACCCCTTTATCGTGTGATTTAGCCACTTCCGGACGGCCGCATGCCCATATACGTCCTAACGTTGAAGAGGAATATTATTGTTATGGCAGCAGCTAGCTGCCATAACCCCGGTATCCTCTTCTTTGGCCGGTGGTCGGGTTTCCAATAATAGTGGTTTCTGCAGCGGATTCACCACAAGATCACTTTTATCGGCGGCGGGAGAGGGGGCCCCCGGGCCCTCCGCCGCTTACCGGTGCCGTCGATAGCGGCGGAGGCAATCGGCTCCTTCTTGGTGTTAGGTATGGAGACGAGTGAGGGGAAGATAGCCCCCACCCATCTCCCCCATTGTAGGGCGGAAGCGACATCAAAACATCACTTCCACCCATAGCTCTTAAAGGGCCATTTTTCTTTTCAAATGACAAAAAAAATTTAATTTAATTTTTTTTATTGCATTTTAGTGTAAATATGAGATCTGAGGTCTTTTTTACCCCAGATCTCATATTTAAGAGGTCCTGCCATGCTTTTTTTCTATTACAAGGGATGTTTACATTCCTTGTAATAGGAATAAAAAAGTGACACAATTTTTTTTTTTAAAAGAACAGTGTAAAAATAAAAAGATAAAATAAATAGGAAAAAAAAAAATATTTTTTTTTAAATGCGCCCTGTCCCGCCGAGCTCGCGTGCAGAAGCGAAGGCATACATGAGCAGCGCCCGCATATGAAAAAGGTGTTCAAACCACACATGTGAGGTATCGCCGTGAGAGCAATAATTCTAGCCCTAGACCTCCTCTGTAACCCAAAACATGCAACCTGTAGAATTTTTTAAACGTCGCCTATGGAGATTTTTAAGGGTAAAAGTTTGTCGCCATTCCACGAGCGGGCGCAATTTTAAAGCGTGACATGTTGGGTATCCATTTACTCGGCGTAACATTATCTTTCACAATATAAAAAAAAATTGGGCTGCTGTCTTATTTTTTAATTCAAGAAAGTGTATTTTTTCCAAAAAAAGTGCGCTTGTAAGACTGCTGCGCAAATATGGTGTGACAGAAAGTATTGCAATGACACAGTCTTGCATGACCACGCAATTGTCATTCAAAGTGCGACAGCGCTGAAAATTGGCCTGGCCAGGAAGGGGTTAAAAGTGCCCAGTAGGCAAGTGATTAAGCTACATTCACACCAGCAATTAGGGCGGGTGCAAATAGTAGCAGCAGGAATATGTGATTCCTACTGCGGCTCTCATCAGCTAGGTGTGGCTGTCGGCTCCATTCATTATAATGGCGCCTATATGGTCACTTGTGGCCACACCTATTCCCGGCTCTCTGTAAAGCTAGCGATTACCTGCAGTGTTGCGGCTGCCGGCTACCTGTCATTAGAGTGAACGGGGCCAGTAGCCGCACCTAGCCACTGGGAGCTGCAGGAATTGCTGCTCCAATTTGCAAAGGCCCTAATTGCCGGTGTAAAAGTAGCCCTACCATTTGTGCGGTTCCCCACCCCCCCACACGCAGATAGCTTTGGGGCTGTGCACCCGCGCAGATGTCAAATTAGGAACCTAGGTTGTGTCTGTGCAGCCACTGCGCCCTATTAGACATCTGTGGAACACCTGTGCATGCCAGTGTGGGTAAAAGCAACCTGTACACCTTAGGCCCTAGGGGGACAACTGCAGTTACCTACAGGAGACTCCATGGGGTATCATTTTCATTTCTTTTCCTTTCCTTTCCTTTCTTTCTTCCTCTTTCATATTTGGTGTTTTTTTTGAGTATGTGTTTTTCCATCTATGCTCAGTTCTTCCCTTCATCTAACCTGGTGCATGGGCTTTTCACACTTCTAATCAATAATATTATACATTCAATATATACTACTGATCTCAATCCACAGAAGTGTTGGCTCACTGTCACCTACATTTGCACATTGACCTTGGGGAATCCACAGTGCTCCCTGCTTGTCCATGTGCCTCTACCTCAGCTCCCATGCCAGACCTTTCTAGCAGCTCTGATCCTCTGTTCACATCTATGCAGTTGACGTGAGTATTTATAGGGATGTCCATCCTGTCCCTTACACCCATTACTTATTCCTATTATTCAGCTTCAATATTATACCATATGGTTATATTTCTTTATAGATCAACATTGCATTCGCCCCTGAAGAGTTATTATACCCCAACGAAACGCGTTGGGATTACATAGATGCATGATGTCCATACAGATGATTTTATGTCTCTTATATTGTTTTACTCTAGACTTTCCAACACCATCCAGCCCTTTCAGTGGCCCATGTTGTGCAGGACTTGTCTTTACCCCATGATATGCCAAGTACCATGGCGTCAATATTTATATGCCGTTTTTAGCATGCCTTGTGTTTATGCCATTCTGTGTATGCTTTTTTTTGTGTGTCATTCAGTATGCTGTACATGATTTCACAAGGTATAATAAAATGCTCTTTGCAAAGACTGCTCTTTGGTATACATCTCTCATTCAAAGTCCCCCAAAACTCCCCCCTTTTTGTTGGGACGCATAAAAGCAATACTGTGTTTTAAATTCCACATGCTTACTCTATATATTGATTGGCCTCATTCAAAGTCCCGCCGACCAAACTTTTTCTCTTTTTGTTCAAATTTGGGATGGAGGCCAATTACTTATGATGCCTTGGACTGCATCATTCTCTATCCTGTAAATAGCAGTGGATGGGAAGCCCTAGCCAAAGCAATAGGAGGCTGACAGCACCTGCAGTTATTTGCAGTCATATGCATGTAATCCGTCCTGCAGTAATTATCTGTAGCAAAATGGGCTTTTAAAAATTGCAGGAGCAAAAAAGGAGCAGGAGCTTTTTGCGCGAGCCAGTCAAGTAAATTGGCTAGTCCTATGTGACACGTAGAATAGCTATCCCTATGCGATACGTAGAGGTACCACTGACATAAGTTAGCAGATCAAACCGCCACGCTATTATTCTGAAAAATCATTCTTAAAATATAGTATATACAGTGCTCAAAATCATTCTAAAATATAATATATACAGTGCTCAGCATAAATGAGTACACCCCTTTTAAAAAAAATAAGATTTTAATCAATATTTCAATGAACACGAGAACAATTTTCAAAATTTTGAAAAAGCTGAGTTTTATAGAACATTTGTTTAGCTCATTACATGAAAGTAAGGTTAATATTATAACTTAAATGACAAAATCTTCAGTTTTACTCAAATTAGTCGATTCAAAAATGAATACACCCCACAACAAAAACTACTACATCTTGTATTTTGTATCACCTCCATGATTTGTTAAGACAGCACCAAGTCTTCTAGGCATGGAATAAACAAGTTGATGCCATACGAAAACATCAAACTTTTTCCATTCTTCAAGAACAACCTCTTTTAGAGCCTGGATGTTGGATGGAGAGTGATGCTCATCTTGTCTCTTCAGAATTCCTCATAGGTGTTCCCCTGATTGGGTTCAGATCAGGAGACATACTTGGCCACTGAATCACTTTCACCCTGTTCTTCTTCAGAAATGCAGCAGTGACCATAGATGTATGTTTTGGATCATTGTCATGCTGGCAAAGTGCATGACGACCAAGGGCACAGAGTGATGGCAACATCTTCTCTATCAATATAGAGCAGTACATCTGTGAATTCATGATACCATCGATGAAATGGAGCTCCCCGACACCAGCAGCACTCATGCAGTCCCACAGAAGGACACTGCCACCACCACAATTCACTGTAGGCACCATGCATTTTTCTTTGTACTCCTCACCTCTGCGACGCCACACAGTTTTCAAGCCATCAGTTCCAAAAACATTTATCTTGGTCTCACCACTCCAGAGTACAGAGTCCGAGTAGTCTTCTTTTTCAGTAATAGGCCCTGGCAAATTCTAGGCGGGCTTTTTTGTGCATGGGATTTAGGAGAGGCTTCCTTCGTGGACAACACCCACGCATGTCATTTCTCTGCAGTGTACGCCGTATTGTGTCACGGGAAACAATCAACCCAGTTTGGCTTTCTACTTCTTTAGCTAACTGCAGTGAACTTGCATGGTGATTTTCTTCAACCCTTCTCATCAGAAGATGCTCCAGCAATGCCCTGTGTTATAAACACGATAGGCATCCTGACTGGAGATGGTTCCTTTGGGATAGTACATTTGCGTCAAAAGGGTTAAGGAATGCCAAAGGAGTGGGTTGGTGAGGTGGTATAAATTTGGTGGCAGGTTATTGGTGGGGAAAAGTAAAAAAGGAGGAGACTTCTGTGGCACATCAAGTCATGTGACTTACTCGTCCCTCAGTCTGTATAATTCTCACAAGGGAACAAGTCCCCACCCTCCCGCCCTTTGTTGTTGTACTTTTTTGTTATGATTTCTTTAAAAAAAAGAGATAAATAAATAAAATTAATAATGATAAAAAAATAAAAAAAATTTACTTGGGCTTTGTGTTGTGTCTGTTGTATTATTTTGCATGCTGTTGTAGTTAAATCCTGGCTGCAATATTTACTGTTGGTTTACGTAATTTATTTTTGTTGTGAACCAATTTTATTGTCACAGCTGACGGTTGTCCCTTTTGCGGGCTGAGGTGGCAGGTGGCTGATGGAGTCAGTAGAATGGGGAGCAGGAAGCCCTTAGTAAGCCCCTGAGCCTAACCTGGATGGCTGGGGGCTGAAATGGCTCCTAATAAGTAAGGAAAGTTGAGATACGCTACGTAGCACTGCTAGGGATCTGGTGTTGGATATATATCAGTGGCCTCCAAACTGCGGCCAGATGTGGCCCTTTGCTTGCCTTTATCCGGCTCTTGGAGCACTATTCCTCCCAATGATATGAGGCACTATTCTGCCATCTGACACCAAAAACAGGGCACCATTTTTCCTCACCGACACCAAAAATAGGGGCACCAAGCTTCCCTAGGATACCAATAAGGCACCATTCCTCCCCCAATACCAAATGTGGAGATGTTTACTCCCACTGATGCCAGGACAGTTGCTACTCCTGCTGGCCACAATCCGGCCCTCGTAAAGTCTGAAGGACAATAAACTGGCTCTTTGTTTAAAACGTTTGGAGACCCCTGCTATATATGTTTACTGGTTTGATTGTTTATTTACAGTTGTCAAGCTGGGGCCAATACATAAGTAATAAAAGTATCAACCTAGTCGAAACAATTTTGTTGTCTATGTGATCATTTAGAGCAGTGGTTCTCAACCTGGGGGTCGGGACCCCCTCGGGGGTCAAATGATGATTTGCCAGGGGTCACCGAATCCTGGGCTGTTCCTGAAGCCCACACAACGCTCTCCCAGCCTTTTTGCGGCCGCCCAGCAGGGCTGTCCCTGGAGCCTGCTCACTCAGCCTCTTCGCAGCCGCCCATTCAGTTCACAGCATGGGTGGGGGGCAGAGACTAGAGGTCAGCTGACTGGTGAGGAATGTGGAGTGGGAGGGGCTGAAGGAGACCCTATCTCCTGATTTCGGTGTAGGTGTCACTGCTGCGAGATACCACAAAGTCGGAGACACAGTGAAGCCAGAGGCACAGTGAGCAACACTACCTGTGATTATAGCTGCCATTAAAAGTCCCCACTACAGTTCTCAGATCAGCAGATGACCTTGATCGAGAGCACCTAAGTCGGTTGCTCAGAACTCCCCCCAGCATTGCCACTCATCCCACTCATCCCATTCTCCCATTCTCCCACCCCCCACCAAGGAGTAAGAGAAGGAATAAAAATAGAGAATACATGGAAGGGAGAGGAGAAGAAGGGGAGGAGCAAAGAAAATGGGAGAGAAAGAACAATAAAGACGGCTAGAGAGGGATGGGGAAAAAAATAAGAAATTAGGATAGAGAGAGAGATAATAGGGAAAGAAAGGAGAACAAAGAGAAAGAGTAGTACATCCTAAAATGTACCATAAGAGATTTTATACTGTACAAGTGGAAAGGACTCGGGGAGTGCTAAATGTCCATGGGTTAGGAGTTCAAAATTACTTGTCTTGCCTTGGGTGCTGATAACCTATGCTATGAAAAATAATTTTACTGTTAGGGGTCCCCACAATTTGGGAAATTTTATCAAGGGGTCACGGCCAGTGGCGTCTCCAGCTTTCAAATTTAGGGGGGGCACATGGGGGGACAGGGACAAAAGCAGGGGGGGCAACTATAAAATGCATATATATATATATATATATATATATATATATATATATATCCTGGGGCCCTTTACTACGACCCCACAACGGGCCCTTTCACATGTTCTGCAGTGAGCTCCCTTCCCATTGTATTGGGGTCCCCCAGGGTGGCAGAAAACAAGAGATATATGTCACCAGCATATCAAGAAAATATAAGGATCCAAAGCAGTGGGAGAACTATCAGGGTTGCAAAGGTTGTCTTGCCTCCGGACCCTGGTGTTCTGCCACTGTGGGGTTCCCCAGCCTCCTCTTGCTGTTCTGCCCCTGCTATTGACAGCGCTGGTCTGGCATCTCTTGGAATTTACAGGCTGGACCTCCTGTCCTAAGGACGGGAGAAATCAGTCTGTTTTTTCAGTAACTGAGAGTCCTGGTGGAGTCCTTCCTGCAACTCGCTCTTCTCCCTGCCAATGAGGATGCAGGTGAAGGAGCAGATCAGGCGGCCGTGGTTGTGTGAACGCTCGCATTATGCAGTGTCAGCGAGCAGGGGAGGGGGGAGGAATCACCCGCAGGAGCTGACTGGGGACTCTCTCTCTCTTAGACATTGATTTTTTGTAAAAAAAAAAAAAAAATTTTTTTTTTTTGGGGGGGGCACATGGTGGGGCACAGCATAATGTTGGGGGGGTCAGGGCCCCCTCTGGCCCCCCCCTAGGGTCGCCATTGGTCACGGCACCAGAAGGTTGAGAACCACTGATTTAGAGTAATCTCAAGGAGAAGTGAACAATGGACCAGTCATGTTGAGGTGTTAACTTCCATGGCCTGGACCTATCTGTGAGATGGTTGTAGTTCCATCTTTGTTACATTTTTGTATCACTTTTGGTACAGTATTTTGACTGATAAGTAAAGCTTTGCGCTTTGCTGATCTTCTTGTAGTCTTCACCTTTCTTGTGTAAAGAAATCATTTTTTTTCTCAGGCCTTGTGACATTTCTCTTCCATGTAGTGCCATTGTTGACAGCATGACATGGGAAGGGGTTTTCTTTAAGTAACGCCCTTTTATAATCAACTGTCTGCTGGACACCTGTTTAATGAATAATTAGACTCAGACACCTTTCACACTGAGGTGGTTTTCAGGCGTTTAAGCGCTAGAAATAGCCTCTAAATAGCGCCTGAAAATACTCCCATTCATTTAAGTGTGTCTTTTCACACTGGGGCGGTGCGCTTGCGGGATTTTAGGAAAAGTCCTGCAAGCAGCATCTTTGGTGCGGTTTCATTAAAATGAATGGGCAGCGCTTCCAAAGCGCCTGAAAAGTGCTTCGGAAGCGCCGCCACATGGGCGCTTTTAACCCCTTCTTTAGGGTTAAAGCGCCCCGCTGGCGCCCAAAAAGCGCTGCTTAAACAGCGATAAAGCGCCACTAAAACGAACGGCCCTTTAGCGCTAATGCAGCCGTGGCCCCATTGTGAAAGGGCTCTCACCTGTAGTTGAATTCTTGTTAATTCGGATTTTATTGTCTAAAATTTAGCTTTACTCCTAAAGCCCCACACACTATTAGGTTTTCTGCAGATTTTTGTCTTCAGATTTACCAAAACCATGTAGTTCAAGTGCCTGCCTGATTGCATACAAATTGAAACTCTTATGCAGCGTAAACACGATAGGAATTTCCGACAGGAAATCTTCCATGTGAGCTTGTTTTCGGAAAGTCCGACCGTGTGTATGCTCCATCCAACATTTGCTGTCGGAATTTCCGGCCACAAATATTTGAGAGCAGGTTCTCAAATTTTCCGCCAACTTCACTTGTTGTCGGAAAGTCTGATCATGTGTACACAAGTCCGTCGCACAAAAGCTCACGCATGCTCAGAATCAAGCAGAAGGAGCCGCACTGGCTATTGAACTTCCCTTTTCTCGTCTCGTCGTATTTCTTGTACGTCACCGCGTTCTCACGTTCGGAATTTCCGACAACATTTGTGTGACCGTGTGTATGCAAGACAAGTTTGAGCCAACATCCTTTGGAAAAAAAAATCCAGGGTTTTGTTGTCGGAAAATCCGATTGTGTGTACGCGACATTAAGGTTTGACCTCATATTATATGGTTTTGGTAAATCTGAATTAAAAAATCTGCAGAAAATTGAATAGTGTGTATGGGGTCTTTAGGCTCCTTTCACACGGGCTTTCCAATCAGGTCTGCCTGTCAGTTTTTCAGGTGGACCTGATCAGACACTCCATTCACCTCTATAGAGCAGCGGATGTCAGCGGTGACATGTCCGCTGACACCCGCTGCTATCCAGTCCTGTCTGTGAAATCCAGATGGATGTTTTCCATTTGTCTGGCGGATTGAATGGGATCAGATGAAAACGGACAGGCGGTCCGTTTTGGGGTGGGCAGTTGGGGTGTACTTATTTATGCTGAGCACTGTCTATCTATCTATCTATCTATCTATCTATCTATCTATCTATCTATCTATCTATCTATCTATCTATCTATCTATCGATATATATATAGATATATGTATGGATATATATCTAGATATACATCCTGTATATATCTAGATAGAGATTATATATATAGATATCTATATAGATAGATATATAGATATCTATCTATATAGATATCTATATATCTATCTATCTATATATATATATAGATATATATATAGATATAAATTAAATATAATATTCCAAACCAGCTTACCTTGGGGGCAATGGCGAGTCCAAAGACATGAACCATCTTTTGTCTTCATTTACCTTACAGTGACCCTGACCCGGCCTAAACAGGTACCTTATTGTACCCTCACATCGATCTCTGCACCCTCTCTGTGGGCCCGTAGATCCTGGGCACCGGCTGTACCTGACGCCTCAACTTCTGCCCTAATCACTTTTAAGCTCCACCCCTTCTGACACTAAGCCCCGCCATGTCATTCAACTGTAATAACAATAATAAAGATGGGTGTACCAACAAACAACATGGAGGCTTCCTTCACCTCACAGCAAGCGCCTCATAAAAATAAGATGAAAACAAGTCGGTTGCTAAGGGCAACACATTGACTGTTACAGGCTGCATGGTGTTCACAAGGCCTGAGACATAGTACAGGGATTTCAGGGGTGTGTTGGGTGAAACTTATCACTCTCATTAAGTGCTCATGCACACCACAACGCATGCGTTAGCGCACTGTATGGCATAGGTGTGTGTTTTACATGTGTTAGGTCGGGGATTTCTTGTGTTGCTTTTATATGCATTGCGTTGAAAAACAGTACTTTTTTCCAGTGCTTGGCAAACGCAACGCAGCTCTCTGATTCATAGGGAAACATTATTTTTTGGTTGCCATGCGTTGGGAATGTACTCACAAATCCCATCGCATCTGGTGTAACTGGACCCTTAGAACTTGTTTCCACTTGTGCTGTCCTGGATTGTTTTCCAGACGGGCGTTCTGTCACCTCCTCACTGCCACCAGGGCAGTTGTGGTGGGGCGCTATTTAGCTGAATCAGTAGTGTTCAGGGGACACTGAGGGTAAATTTTGCCATGACACACTTACGCTCCCTATTTGCAGCAGATTACTTTCACATTGCTCCACTGAAAAACTGCAGTAAAAAAATTTATATGCATTTTTTTTGCATTTCCAGTGTGTTTCTGGTGCATTTTCTGTGAAACTTGGACATGTGACTCAAAAAAAAAAAAACACACTGTGTGTTTTTAATTTTTTTTATGCATTTTACCAGGTTTTTAATTCATTTTAATGGGAGGGGCCATTTTTGACGCAGTTACCAAAAATGCAGCATGCAGGACTGTTAAAACGCACTGCACCTGCAGCGCAGTGGATTGACGAGTCCCATAAGATTTAAAGGGATTGGGATTTTAGCACAATAACAATGCAGCAACAAGCTGTCTAGGGGTGGGTGGGGCGGTAAAAACACACAACTAAGCTGCTTTTATTAACGCCCCAACCTCCCCTAGGCTGCTTTCACACTACTAATGCATTTTTGCTGCCTTTTTACCGTGCTAAAATCGCAATCCCCCAACTGCAAGTATTACTGAGGCTTAAAATAAAGCAAGGTGTTGCCGTTAGACTTAGAGACCAATCAGATTGCAGTGTATACTTTGTAATAAAAAAGCTATAAATCTATCCCCTGTTTTGTAGACGCTATAAATTTTGAGCAAACCAATCAATATACGCTTATTGCGATTTTTTTTTTTAACAAAAATGTGTAGAAGAATACATATCGGCCTAAACTGAGAAAAAAAATTGCTTTTTCAAAAGCAAAAAGTACGAAATATAGCGTTTTTTTCAAAATTGACGCTCTTTTTTTGTTTATAGCGCAAAAAATAAAAACCACAGAGACAATCTAATACCACCAAAAGAAAGCTCTATCTGTGGGAAAAAAGGACGTCAATTTTCAGTTAAAGCAACACAGTGCCGAATCGCAAAAAATGGCCCGGTCATTCAGCAGCCAAATCTTCCGGGGCTGAAGTGGTTAATAGATATACACAATAATTGTGCGCTGCCAAAAGGAAAAACAAGCAGCTAACACAACCAACAAGATGTGAACAATAACAAAAAACAAAATAAGTGTAGCGCTATGGAAGAAAGTCCAATATAAAGTCTTTAAACTGACAGTTCAAAATATGTGTGCCAAAAGGAAGGACATACTTGGGAAAAAGATGAGGAATCCTCAGGAACTAAACACATCAAGTATATAAACCATCTGGAGTAGAAGCACGCACAACACCACCAAAAGTGAAGAGGCTTACCAGAATCGGTGGACCCAACGGGGCATACGCCAAGTGGGGTCAGACAGGCTTAGGTGGTGATGGACTACAGATGGCCTGGGAGGGCAATGTTGATGGGGTGGCTTCCACGTGGCTATGTTCCTCAAACGATACCAGACCGAAGGGTATGGGGTAAACGGTACGTAGATAGTATCCCTCAGACCGGTGTTGAAACATGTAAAAGTATCGAAAACAGCGCTGTGGAGAAGTGGCGACAGTGGCGTCCTACCCGACGCGTTTCGTCTGCATAGACATCATCTGGGGGGTTAATAGCCCGTTCACACGCCTTTAAGGGCTGTTCCTGGTCCCAACACATGGACAAGGCAGAAAGGCTTGTTTCCTATAATATGGCAGTTCACGCCATCGCGCTGCGGTGGTCTGCACTGACCAAGAGTTTGGCATTCAGTGCTTCTTTCATCGCAGAGTGGTGAGATGCAATCCACTGCATCATACCACGGTGCAGCCGATAGAAGGGAATGAAATATCACTTTGTATTTCAAAAAATTTCTTTAAAAAAAAGGCAGGTGGCTGAGCCACAGTTTTACCACCCCGCTGCTGCCCACCTGAATTCTATCATTATAATCTGACAGGGCTACACACATGCCTTGCTTCACTGCTGCACCATTCCTATCTTGGGCTGCAGAGTTTGACAGGAAGCACTACCTATCAAACTCGCCCATTGAGATCGAAGCCTCCAATAAAATAAAATAAAAACTGAGATGAGATAGCATGTTAACATTATACACATAAGTCTAGAGTATATCTCAAAGATAATGACTTACTTTTTACCGGCGTCTGTAAGAGTGAGAAAAAGCTGATCAACGACTCTTCCTGTTTACATCGTGATCAGCCGTGATTGGACATGGCTGATCACGTGGTATTTGATCACCTCTGCGGTTTTTATTTTTTGCTAAACAAATAAAAAAAGACGGAAAATTAAAAAAAAAAAAAAGATTTTCTTTATTTTTGTTATAAATTTTTTTAAATAAATAGGTTTTCTCCTTTCCTGATGGGCACTGATAAGGCGGCACCGATGAGGTGCGTTGTGATGCGCTGGGTGCAATGAAGGCGTGTTGTTAAGAGGAGTTGATTGCATGCTATACCGAACATTACCACAGTAGTCTGATGTGAAGGGACCATTAAATGATTTAATGCCAGGACTTGCGTGAGATTGTGGCTTAATGGTGACACTGGCGCACTTGCAGTCACGATTTTCCGGCAAGTTGAAAATGTCCCCGTGCCATATTCAAAGCCTCTGATTGCCCGAAGCCTCATGAACGCTTTCAAACACGCAAGACACGGCCTTGAAACAGCTTTTAATAGTCAGATAAATCAACAGATCAAGACACCTCTCAGGTACTATGTAGCTAATTTATTTAACATGGTTCCAGCTACAAAGGCATAAAATCCTGGGTAGGGGAGGATTCAGCTTTAGGGTGGCAATTTATCCCAATTACTCTCTGGCCTTGTTAAATAATACGTTTGGGCAGCATCAAACCGATTGGTTGAAATAGACAACGGTCTCACATTTCTTTGAACTAGTTTTATAAACGGGGCCCACTGTGTATTACTATGAGCACAATATTTAGCAGTAAACAAAAGAAACATCTACAAGACAGCTGCAATGAAAGCACTGTAATCATTTATTAAAAGATTTCAGAATCCGTCTGTAGAAAAGAAAGCAGAGGAAGAAATCATTAAAGTAATGAGATGATTCAGATGGGTGATGCTATGAATGTGCATTAACTTGAGCCAGGAAACAGGCTAAAATAATTGAGCTGCTTTCTCTGATACTATTATAGCTGAAATCTGACTGGTTGGAACATTATATTAATCCAGCTATGCCCTGCCACTGTAGACTGCTGCCCAACCAGATCAGAGAAACCTTGCCAAAGAAAAATAGAAGTTACCCCACCGTAGCATGTCAGGAGCAGAAACGCACATGCTCGAACAAACCTATGGCTCAATAGAGCCACCAGCAAATGGACGCATGACCACATGGGAGGTGGCCATTACGAAAACTTAGTTCCATAGCATAAGACAGGGGCCGACCTTACTAGCCTCAATGTTACCGCCAGGGGATCTGATGATATTGGTCCCAGTGGTACTATTCGTTTGGAACTGAAATAGTCGGTTCTGGAACGAATATATGCTCCACTTGCTCTCTTCAAGTCCTAAAGTTCTTTGTCAATGCAGGACCATCAGACCTGTTAGTGAAACAACCTCCAAATAACTCTATTAATTGTCCGTACCATGTCTTATAGGTCGTCGCTGGTACCTCCTTATTGTTCTG
Source organism: Lithobates clamitans (assembly GCA_037952925.1). Lineage (NCBI taxonomy): Eukaryota > Metazoa > Chordata > Amphibia > Anura > Ranidae > Lithobates > Lithobates clamitans. Next base: position 3,589,026 of record JBBGZY010000544.1, read on the forward strand.
TTTTGTCATGGAAACCAGTTTGAATGTTATGTTGATTGCATTGTACTGTAACTCAACTTTTTTATTTTTAATAAAAAAATTTGTGGAAAAAAAAAAAAGAAAACTTAGCTAACTGGACCTTAGCCAACTTTTATATGAGTATCGAAGCAAAGACAAGAATACTCCTCCCTGGGGCAAGCAGGGGATGTCCCCTCGTGGGGAAGGTGAACACGGCCTCATAGGAGGGCAAGGTCAACATTTATGTACTAGGGCCATCTCCAAAGGGACTTCCCTAAGCATACACAGTTAAAGCCAGTAAACCAGAACATCCAGCTGCCAGGAGTCAGAGAGGCAGCAAAGTAGATGACTCCCCATCTCAGAAGAGAAAACATCAATGAAAAAGCTGGAGAGACAGAAATCCCTGACTTGACTGGAGGAAGTCCTAAGATTAGACCTCAGGAGAACCTCATCCATGTACTGGAAGAGTATAACTGGGGAAAGATGCAGGATTCAGTGGTTGCCCCACTAATGGAGGTGATATGGGTATGACAAGGGTGCTTACTATGATCAACTTTTATTCATTCATGTAAAACCTTTATCCCAAAAGGAAAAAAAAATATTGCTGTTACTGATTAATACCTGTTAGATGGAGCTAGGCTTTAAATTGTTAGTCAAATTTGTTAAAGCCTTCTAAATCTACTAGTCTATTTACCATTACCCTCTCCAGTGATTGACAATTCTAGTTACTATAGGTTGCTTCTCCATAGTGACAGTGGAGGAGTGAACGTAGTGTGTTCCGGGCTGATCACAACATTAAAATAAAGGAATAAAAGCTTGACAATTATTGATCCAAAGCATCCAATTATTGGTAAGCTACAATATATTACACTTTTGTTTTTTGGTTTAGTTACTCTAAACCAGCTGAGTTCATTAAGCTTTGAATTTTACAGTTACATGGCTACATTGGAGGCTAAAGCGAGCCATAAACGAGTCGAAAAACGAAAGTTCTGTCAATCGAAAAATGAGAACTGCCCATACAATTGTGTCACAGCTGGCACACTAATGATGCGAAAAACGAACAAGTCAACAAACAACACAAATTTTGTTCATTTTTTGACTCATCTATGGCCTACTTAACTTGCCTACTGCCCCATAGCAGATTTACTGCTACAGGGTGGCTCTGCTGTGCAGAATCACATATATACTGTAGTTACATAGTAAAGAGTGGGGACGGAAAGTATTCAGACCCCCTTCAATATTTCACTTTTTGTTATATTGCAGACATTTGCTAATATCATTTAAGTTCATTTTTCCCCTCATTAACCACTTCAGCCCCGGAAGGTTTTACCCCCTTCCTGACCAGAGCACTTTTTACAATTCGGCACTGCGTCGCTTTAACTGCTAATTGCGCAGTCATGCAATGCTGTACCCAAACGAAATTTGCGTCCTTTTCTTCCCACAAATAGAGCTTTCTTTTGATGGTATTTGATCACCTCTGTCGTTTTTATTTTTTGCGCTATACACGGAAAAAGACCGAAAATTTTGAAAAAAAATGATATTTTCTACTTTTTGTTCTAAAAAAAATCCAATAAACTCAATTTTAGTCATACATTTAGGCCAAAATGTATTCGGCCACATGTCTTTGGTAAAAAAAATGTCAATAAGTGTATATTTATTGGTTTGCGCAAAAGTTATAGCGTCTACAAACTAGGGTACATTTTCTGGAATTTACACAGCCTTTAATTTATGACTGCCTATGTCGTTTCTTGAGGTGCTAAAATGGCAGGGCAGTACAAAACCCCCACAAATGACCCCATTTTGGAAAGTAGACACCCCAAGGAATTTGCTGAGAGGCATGTTGAGCCCATTGAATATTCATTTTTTTTGTCCCAAGTGATTGAATAATGACAAAAAAAAAAAAAAATTACAAAAAGTTGTCACTAAATGATATATTGCTCACACAGGCCATGGGCATATGTGGAATTGCACCCCAAAATACATTTAGCTGCTTCTCCTGAGTACGGGGATACCACATGTGTGGGACTTTTTGGGAGCCTAGCCGCGTACGGGGCCCCGAAAACCAAGCACCGCCTTCAGGATTTCTAAGGGCGTACATTTTTGATTTTACTCCTCACTACCTATCACAGTTTTGAAGGCCATAAAATGCCCAGATGACATAAAACCCCCCTAAATTACCCCATTTTGGAAAGTAGACACCCCAAGCTATTTGCTTTGAGGCATGTTGAGTCCATGGAATGTTTTATATTTTGACACAAGTTGCGGGAAAATGACAAATTTTTTTTTTTTTTTTTTTTTGCACAAAGTTGTCACTAAATGATATATTGCTCACACAGGCCATGGGCATATGTGGAATTGCACCCCAAAATACATTTAGCTGCTTCTCCTGAGTACGGGGATACCACATGTGTGGGACTTTTTAGGAGCCTAGCCGCGTACGGGACCCCGAAAACCAAGCACCGCCTTCAGGATTTCTAAGGGCGTACATTTTTGATTTTACTCCTCACTGCCTATCACAGTTTCGGAGGCCATGGAATGCCCAGGTGGCACAAACCCCCCCCAAATGACCCCATTTTGGAAAGTAGACACCCCAAGCTATTTGCTGAGAGGCATAGTGAGTATTTTGCAGCTCTCATTTGTTTTTGAAAATAAAGAAAGACGAGAAAAAAAATTTTTTTTTTTCTTTTTTCAATTTTCAAAACTTTGTGACAAAAAGTGAGGTCTGCAAAATACTCACTATACCTCTCATCAAATAGCTTGGGGTGTCTACTTTCCAAAATGGGGTCATTTGGGGGGGTTTTGTGCCACCTGGGCATTCCATGGCCTCCGAAACTGTGATAGGCAGTGAAGAGTGAAATCAAAAATTTACGGCCTTAGAAAGCCTGAAGGCGGTGCTTGGTTTTCGGGGTCCCGTACGCGGCTAGGCTCCCAAAAAGTCCCACACATGTGGTATCCCCGTACTCAGGAGAAGCAACAGAATGTATTTTGGGGTGTAATTTCACATATTCCCATGGCATGTTTGAGCAATATATCATTTAGTGACAACTTTGCGCAAAAAAAAATAAAAAAAATAAAAAATTGTCTCTTTCCCGCAACTTGTGTCACAATATAAATTATTCCATGGACTCAACATGACTCTCAGCAAATAGCTTGGGGTGTCTACTTTCCAAAATGGGGTCATTTGGGGGGGTTTTGAACTGTCCTGGCATTTTATGCACAACATCTAGAAGCTTATGTCACACATCACCCACTCTTCTAACCACTTGAAGACAAAGCCCTTTCTGACACTTATTGTTTACATAAAAAAATAATTTTTTTTTGCAAGAAAATTACTTTGAACCCCCAAACATTATATATTTTTTTTTAAAGCAAATGCCCTACAGATTAAAATGGTGGGTGTTTCATTTTTTTTTTTCACACAGTATTTGCGCAGCGATTTTTCAAACGCATTTTTTGGGGAAAAAACACACTTTTTTACATTTTAATGCACTAAATCACACTATATTGCCCAAATGTTTGATGAAATAAAAAAGATGATCTTAGGCCGAGTACATGGATACCAAACATGACATGCTTTAAAATTGCGCACAAACGTGCAGTGGCGACAAACTAAATACATTTTTAAAAGCCTTTAAAAGCCTTTACAGGTTACCACTTTAGATTTACAGAGGAGGTCTACTCCTAAACTTACTGCCCTCGATCTGACCTTCGCGGCGATACCTCACATGCATGGTGCAATTGCTGTTTACATTTGACGCCAGACCAACGCTTGCGTTCACCTTAGCGCGAGAGCAGGGGGGACAGGGGTGCTTTTTTTTTTTTTTTTCTTTATTATTATTATTTTTTTATCTTATTTTTAAACTGTTCCTTTCATTTTTTTTTTTTTTAAATCATTTTTATTGTTATCTCAGGGAATGTAAATATCCCCTATGATAGCAATAGGTAGTGACAGGTACTCTTTTTTGCAAAAATTGGGGTCTATTAGACCCTAGATTTCTCCTCTGCCCTCAAAGCATCTGATCACACCAAGATCGGTGTGATAAAATGCTTTCCCAATTTCCCAATGGCGCTGTTTACATCCGGCAAAATCTACGTCATAAAATGCTCGTAGCTTCCGGTTTCTTAGGTCATAGAGATGTTTGGAGCCACTCTGGTCTCTGATCAGCTCTATGGTCAGCTGGCTGAATCACCGGCTGCATTTTCAGGTTCCCTGTTGAGACAGGAGAGCCAGAGAAAAACACGAAAGATGTTGGGGGGGGGGGCATTCCCTCCCACTGCTTGTAAAAGCAGTCTAGAGGCTAATTAGCCACTAGGATTGCTTTTACATGAAAGCCGACCGCTGGCTGAAAAGAATGATACCAAGATGATACCTAAACCTGCAGGCATCATTCTGGTATAACCACTCAAAGTCGTGAATGGCATACCTGAAGACAAAAAAATGGTTAACAATAAAGCACAGTAAACGGTAAGGTATAAAAAATTGCATACCTGAAAAGCAAACATGATAAAACATAATAACAATAAAACATTGCAGAATAGAATACAGTAAAAAAGAGCAGAACAATAGAGAGAGAATAGAGAGAGAGAGAACAATAAAACGACAACTATTTTTATTTTATATTTTTGTTTGTGTTTTTTTTTTTTTACACTTTTTTTTGTAACTAACTTTTATAACTGTAACCGGTTCCAGGTTCGGGTCTCTCAAAATGCGATGGCATCTCGGGAGACCCTGTGAAAGTGCGCCTAGTCTGTGGAATGCTGTACCCTACGCTAATACTCAACTAGTGAATGGTAGCGTTCAAAACATTCACCAATGCAAAGACCAGGATTGTCAGGACAGGAGGGACAATAATAGTGGGCGTCACGCCTATATCCGCGCTTGCTGCAGACACAACATCTTTTTTGGGGGGTTCGTTGGGTAGGGGTACTCGGGAGGACATAAAGAAAATGCCTCTCATGCAGCCGACTGCATTTGGTTGGGGATGTGAATGGGGGAAGTACGGGCGCTGCAGAAGCGGTGGGTTCCCAATTAGGATTGGCGAATGCAGCAGGAAGGGCACTATGGGCACGACGGGGCTGTGTTTGTCTTTTTGGTGGCAGCGGGACACTACTTGTGCTTGCCACCTCACCAGCTTGAACTGCACTTATGGGACTCGCCATGTCACCAAGTGTTACTGCAGTGCTGGTTTGACTACGACCGGGGTGTACTACGCCGCTGGCGCTTGCCAGTTCACCAAAACGCTACAAAAAAAACTGTTAGCGATCACAGGGATCAGGCCTGACTCTGCGAACGCTGCAGTTATGCGTTTAGAGTTTTGTAAGTGACAGTGATCGATCGATACTGCACTTGGGTGGGCTGGGCTGGGCGGAGGGGCAAAACGCAGGTGCTAGCAGGTATCTGGGCTGATCCCGCTAACACTGCGTTTTTGGGAACCCTAAACTGCTGGGGACACTAGTATAGATCTAATCGGATCAGATACTATACCACTAAGGGAGGCGTATGCTGCGTGCGTGGGTGTTAGCGGTACTGGCGCTAATCTGACGCTGCCTGGGGCTGGTGCTTGCCAGTTCACCAAAACGCTACCAAAAAAACTGTTAGCGATCGCAGGGATCAGGCCTGACTCTGCGAACGCTGCAGTTATGCGTTTAGTGTTTTGTAAGTGACAGTGATCGATCGATACTGCACTTGGGTGGGCTGGGCCGGGCGGAGGGGCAAAACGCAGGTGCTAGCAGGTATCTGGGCTGATCCCGCTAACACTGCGTTTTTGGGAACCCTAAACTGCTGGTGACGCTAGTATAGATCTGATCGGATCAGATATTGATCCGATCAGATACTATACCACTAAGGGAGGTATACGGTGCGTGCGTGGGTGTTAGCGGTACTGGCGCTAACCTGACGCTGCCTGGGGCTGGTGCTTGCCAGTTCACCAAAATGCTACCAAAAAAACTGTTAGCGATCGCAGGGATCAGGCCTGACTCTGCGAACGCTGCAGTTATGCGTTTAGTGTTTTGTAAGTGACAGTGATCGATCGATACTGCACTTGGGTGGGCTGGGCCGGGCGGAGGGGCAAAACGCAGGTGCTAGCGGGTATCTGGGCTGATCCCGCTAACACTGCGTTTTCGGGAACCCTAAACTGCTGGGGACGCTAGTATGGATTTGATCGGATCAGATATTGATCCGATCAGATACTATACCACTAAGGGAGGCATATGCTGCGTGCGTGGGTGTTCGCGGTACTGGCGCTAATCTGACGCTGCCTGGGGCGACGCATATCACCGCCGGGTGATCAGGGGGCTAAACCTTTATTCGGTAATAAACGGCGGGTGCCCTGACACTATAAAAAATAAACGAACTAACCAGCGTCACCCGTAACGGTTATACGGTGATCAGTGGTGAAAGGGTTAACTAGGGGGCAATCAAGGGGTTAAAACATTTATTAGATAGTATATGGGGGTCCCTGTCGCTATAAAACACTGACGGCGAACCTAAATATTTACGTTCCTAACTAGCGTCACCAGCGACACTAATACAGCGATCAGAAAAATGATCGCTTAGCGACACTGGTGAGGGGGGGTGATCAAGGGGTTAAAACTTTATTAGGGGGGGTTAGGGGGGTATCCTAGACCTAAAGGGGGGTAACACTCACTGCCCTAACACTAACTGTCACAAACTGACACTATGCAGTAATCAGAAAAAAAAAAAAAAAAAAAATACTGCTAATGTCAGTTTGTGACAGGGGGGGGGGGTGATTGGGGGGGGATCGGGGGGCGATCGGGGGGGGATCGGGGGTGTAAGGTATGCCTGGCATGTTCTACTGTGTGTGTGTGTGTGTTGTGCACTCACTTGTCTTCTCTCCTCGGCGCTGGAACGGAAACTGCCAGACCGAGGAGAGATGACATCACATCCTCTGCCTGTGTGAAACGACACACAGGCAGAGGAGGATTCCCATTGGCTGGGAGCGATCGCGAGGGGGGGGCCACGATCGGATGGTCTCCCCCTCGCCTCCCGACGCTCCCAGTCAAATGCCGACCGCCGATGGCACCGGTGGGGGGCGATCGGACCCCCCGCCCGCGGGAGGCAGATCACGTACGGGTACGTGATTCTGCCTGCCCGTGCCATTCTGCCGCAGTATATATGCGGTAGGCGGTCGGCAAGTGGTTAATGTACACACAGCACCCCATATTGACAGAAAAACCGAATTGTTGACATTTTTGCAGAGTTTAAAAAAAAGAAAAACTGAAATATCACATTTCAGTTGAAATATCACATGGTCCTAAGTATTCAGACCCTTTGCTCAGTATTTAGTAGAAGCACCCTTTTGATCTAATACAGCCATGAGTCTTTTTGGGAAAGATACAACAAGTTTTCCACACCTGGATTTGGGGATCCTCTGCCATTCCTCCTTGCAGATCCTCTCCAGTTCTGTCAGGTTGGATGGTAAACGTTGGTGGACAGCCAAATTTTAGGTCTCTCCAAAGATGCTCAATTGGGCTTAAGTCAGGGCTCTGGCTGGGCCATTCAAGAACAGTCACCGAGTTCTTGTGAAGCCACTCCTTTGTTATTTTAACTGTGTGCTTAGGGTCATTTTCTTGTTGGAAGGAAACCTTCGGCCCAGTCTGAGGTCCTGAGCACTCTGGAGAAGGTTTTCATCCAGGATATCCCTGTACTTGGCTGCATTCATCTTTCTCTCAATTGCAACCAGTCGTCCTATCCCTGCAGCTGAAAAACCCCCCCACAGCATGATGCCGCCACCACCATGCTTAACTGTTGGGACTGTATTGGACAGGTGATAAGCAGTGCCTGGTTTTCTCCACACATACCGCTTAGAATTAAGGCCAAAAAGTTCTGTCTTGGTCTCATCAGACCAGAGAATCTTATTTCTCACCATCTTGGAGTCCTTCAGGTGTTTTTTAGCAAACTCCATGCGGGCTTTCATGTGTCTTGCACTGAGGAGAGGCTTCCGTCGGGCCACTCTGCCATAAAGCCCCGACTGGTGGAGGGCTGCAGTGATGGTTGACTTCCTACAACTTTCTCCCATCTCCCGACTGCATCTCTGGAGCTCAGCCACAGTGATCTTTGGGTTCTTCTTTACCTCTCTCACCAAGGCTCTTCTCCCCCGATAGCTCAGTTTGGCCGGACGGCCAGCTCTAGGAAGGGTTCTGGTCGTCCCAAACGTCTCATTTGCTCTGACATGCACTGTGAGCTGTAAGGTCTTATATAGACAGGTGTGTGGCTTTCCTAATCAAGTCCAATCAGTAGAATCAAACACAGCTGGACTCAAATGAAGGTGTAGAACCATCTCAAGGATGATCAGAAGAAAGGGACAGCACCTGAGTTAAATATATGAGTGTCACAGCAAAGGGTCTGAATACTTAGGACAATGTGATATTTCAGTTTTTCTTTTTTAATAAATCTGCAAAAATGTCAACAATTCTGTGTTTTTCTGTCAATATGAGGTGTTGTGTAATGCACCTGCTGATCGTTCGGTACACTGACAGAATGGCAATCTGTCTGTCCAAATAAGGAAGATTGTTATTCGGTCAGAAGACATGGATCCTGTGTTTCTGTAAAGCAGAAACACCAATCCATGCCTTTCACTAGTAAAAGCACCTCCCCCACTACACTGAAACATTATCTAGGCACACAGTTAAAGGGTTTGTTAACCCACTAGGTTAAAATGACAGCATCCTCTCTATGTATTAATGTAATGTGCCCTGTGTCTATGCCTTATAAAAATAATGCTGCAATATACCTGTTTCAGAGCTCTGATCGGCGGTCACGTAATCCGCTGTCTCTCTCCTCCCTGGGCCTGAAAGCTGCAGTGGGTGGGGCCGAGGATCCCCCGCTGATGTCAGCCAGGAGGGGAGAAGGAGAGGAGGAGAGCAGTGGCCCCGCCCACCCGCCTGCTGCAGCTGTCATGCGAGAGAGGAAAGAGACAGCGGATCATCGCTCTGAAACAGGTATATTGCAGCATTATTTTTATGAGGTATAGACACAGGGCACATTACATTAATACATAGAGTGGATTATGTAATGTTAACCATAATTTGAGCAGCAGGAGGGGAAGGTGGTGTAGAGCAGAGCTCTAGGAGAATACATATTGGCCTAAATTGATGAAGAAATTCGATTTTTTAAATTTTTTATTGGATATGTTTTAGAGCAGAAAGTAAAAAATATTGTTTTTTTTTTTTCTTTAAAATTGTCAGTTGTTCTTTGTTTCTAGCACAAAAAAATAAAAAACACAGAGGTGATCAAATACCCCCAAAAGAAAGCTCTATTTGTGGGAAAAAAGCAAAAACATTTTATTTGGGTACAGTGCTGCACAATTGCGCAACTGTCATTTAAAGTAATGCAGTGCAGTATGGCAAAAAAATGGTCTGGTCAGGAAGGCGGGGGGTAAATCTTCCAGAGGTCAAGTGGTTAAGAGGACGAGGCGTTTCTGACCATGTGGGATTTTCTGGTGCCTATCGTACTGAGCAGTTAACATTAGACAGGAAAGTGATGGTAAAACTAGGAAAATGGAGGTTATAAGTAGAATGACTACCTGACTTCACATCTACCTCTGTGACTTCAGTTAGGCTTTAACTTGGACACGCATTGTAATGAGCAGACTGTAAAAGTGTCCAATTTACTGTTTGTTTGACAAACACACTCTAAATTGATCAGTTTATAAAAGCATCCAAAAACGCATTCATGTGGAGGTGAGGGCTACATTATTAGATCTGTTTAAAAAGAGCAAAATAATAATATTACTCCATAGCAATGAAACACAACATCCGGGGTAGGGTATAGGTTTTGCAACTGTAGATCACTGAATAATCAATATACTCCACATTTAAACCAAGAGTGCTTTTCTGTTTTACAACTTCTTGGCAATGCAATTCATCATCAGAAAGGAAAGTACCCACTATATCTCCCACATCGATATCTTCAGAGAGAACCTCAAATGCACTCTTGTCATTGTTGGAAGTTTCTGAAATCTTGCCCATTAGACCGTTCTATAACAAAAGATGATGTTTGCATGGGACACGCACACGGGAGATTTATTCTGGAGGGGATCTACTGTCAGAAGTGTAATTGAAGGGACTTTATGGAGGGGGCATGGGGCACCTCTTACAACCAATGAAAATGGGGCTTTTTATTCAAGTCACTATAATGCAGCGTAGACACGAGCAGACTTTCCGACCGGACCGAATCCGGCGGACAATTCGACCGTGTGTGTGCTCTATCGGACTTCCAAGGGACCGTTCCGGTTGGAAATCCAACGGACTTTAGATTTGAAACCTGCTTCAATCTTCACGTCGTAACCCTGCCGGACTCAGTTCCTAACGGAAAGCCCGTTCGTCTGTATGCTGGTCCGACGAACCAGATACGTCACAAGGGCAGGGTACTACATCTCGCGCTCGATGCAATAGGAAAAACAAATTTTCCTATTGCGGCAAGTGCGAGGCGACGATATCCCTTAGGTCTGGTATGGATTTTAAGGGGAACACCCTACGCCAAAAAAACGGCATGGGGTGCCCCCAAAATCCATACCAGACCCCTATCCGAGCACGCAGCCCGGCCGGTCTGGAAAGGGGGTGGGGACGAGCGATCGCCTCCCCCCTCCTGAACCGTACCAGGCCGCATACCCTCAACATGGGGGGGTGGGTGCTTTTGGGGAGGGAGCGCCCTGCGCCCCCCCAAAGCACCTTGTCCCCATGTTAATGAGGACAAGGGCCACTTCCCGACAACCCTGGCCCTTGGTTGTCGGGGTCTGCGGGCGGGGGGGCTTATTGGAATCCGAGAGCCCCCTTTAATAAGGGGGCCCCCAGATCCAGGCCCCCCATCCTATGTGAATGAGTATGGGGTTCATGGTATCCCTACCCATTCACCTAGGGAAAAAGTGCCAATAAAAAAACACACTACACAGGTTTTTAAAGTAATTTATTAGACAGCTCTGGGGGTCTTCTTCTGACTTCGCCGCTCTCTCCAGCCTCTTCTGCCGGTGTCTGGTTCTTCTCCCGCTCTCTGGCCTCTTCTCTCTGTGTTCGACCTCTTCTCCCGGTGTCCGGTTCTTCTGCCGGCTCCTCCGCTATCTTCTGCTGCTCTTTTGCTAGCGGTGGCCCGGACTTCTGCGTCGTCTTCTTCCCTTCTTCCGATGTTGACACGACGCTCTCCCACTGTAATGCTATGTAAGCGCTCCGCAATGACTTATATAGGCGGTGACCCCGCCCCTTATGACGTCACAGTCCCGGGACATGCTGGGACTGTGGCGTCATGAGGGGGCGTGGTCAACATCACCTGTTACAGTCCCCAATCCAAAACCAAATCCAAACCGCATCCTTTTTCAGAGCATACAACAGGCCCAGCAAGGAAAGGGGCGAAAAGAGCAATCACCCAACTCTCTCCTGAACCATACAAGGTCACATGCACTCAACAGCTGGCTGCCTTTGGGGCATGTTGGGCTCAGCCCAATACCAACCACAAAGCACCTTGTACCCACTAGTTTAAAGGGGGTTTCCACATTCCGTAAAGCCCCCTGTCTGCAGCCCCACACATCCCCAGCTTAGGGGTGTGTGGAAGAGGCCCCTGTCCCCCTGAATATGGGAACAAGGCTTCCACCCCCCTTTCATGGGCTGGCTTGCTGTGTGTTTGGCTAGGGGTTTGTTAGTGTGTGGGAGGGGCACAATATTTTTTAGTTTGGGGTTGGATGTTTCACGTTGGGGTTCTCATTTTAAGCCTTAACAGACCCAAATGGCCTTGTATGTATTGAGGGGGCAGGCTATTTTTGTTTTGTGTTAAAATCTTGCAGCTGCAATGTAGACTTATAAAGCAGCATTTTGGATACATGTTACAGATGCACCACTTAACAGGCAGAGTAAGCCCCCCCCAGGTATGGATGTCGGATGGAAAAGCTGGTGGAGGGATGTAAACAATGCCACGGGCCTCGGAGTGGGTAAATACGATACAGGTAAATATAGTGATTTAAGGAGTAGGGGAGAGTTGGTTAGACCTACTTAGGGGGGTGAGGGCAAATAAGTAAGAAAACTTTATGGGAAAGTTTCCTTACCCTTTAAGTTATTGGTTGAAAACAACATGGTACAATGTCAAATTCCTCCTGATAGTTCAAGGCTCCTAAAATACTGGAACATCAAGTGGGAAATTATGTAAAAAAATAAAAAGATCTGCAAAAACACACAGTACTGTAGGCTAACCAAGCAACTCTAGTAATTAGTAGTAAGCAATGTCAAACAATGTGCATTACAAGTTAAAGTCTGCATAAAGTCTCTGTGGAAGAAAAGACTAACAAGGAATACCACAGTGCATCTCCCATTAAATATGCAGAAGTGTCTGAGCCGTGTGAAAATTATTCAGAAATTCTGTCGACAGCAGAGAAAGCCTGTAGGAACCACTGAACAAACCTCAAAACAAGCCCCACTGCTGCAATATTACTGCGTGAAGCCATTTCCAAACAAAGAAACAGTGTGAAATTATATGGATGTGATATAGGCAGGCTCTGCTGTTGGAAATTGATTGAAGGAAGTAGTTCCTGAAAGCCTGCTGATCACTGGGTTTGTTTACCTGTATATAAGCCACAAATAAGATATATCTATGCAGTTTTTCTCTGATTAAAATGTCCGTGTTTTGATACCAGAGATGTCTGAATAATATCAGAAGGCCTAAGACCTAAGCTATAAAATTGGGTGCCTATGTGACTTTCATGGTCATACTTTCATGGTCACAACTGGAGAAGCGCATATACACTTTAGGCACGTAGGAAGGGGTTAAATTCATTCCATTTTTTGCAAGAAGTGACATTTGTAGCACTACCCCCAAAAGAGCTGGACTTCGGGCCTATTTCCCCACACAGCACCTACAGCCAGGCAAAAGGAGTTTTCCCATACACTCCAGTTGGCTCAAGAAACAGTCTAGGGGATTTTGGTTTTTGATGTTTGTTTTGGGATCGAAGAACTTGGATGGGGATTGGGGGAACCTGGGATGCCCTAAAACTGAAGAAACTTGTAAACTTCAAACAAGCAAATGAGGAACAGCAAAATCCTCTGGCTGTTAAAGTCAGATTGAGCAATGCTACACACCAGTGGAAGTAATGGTGTGTCATGTTTATGCAGTAATCTTTCTCAGTCAGCTTACCTCTCCTCATGTGTTCAGACTAAGAGGCCAGCCACTCTCACCTGGCTGTTTTTATAACCTCTCCTCTAAGCATGGCTCCACCCCAGGCCCTATCAGGGAACACTATATTAACCTGTGGACCGCAAGCCAGCGGTGCTGATCAACCATTGTGTATTCATTGTGTGTTTGGCTTCCTGTTTCCTGCTTGCCGTGTGCTCTTCATTTGTCTCTGTTACCGACCTTGGTGTGTTCCCAACTATTCCTGTCTGCTCGTGACCTTGACCTTTTGGCGTGTCCCCGACTATCCCTGTTTGTCTGTGACCCTGAAAATTTGGCTTGTACTCTGTTGTTCCTCACCTCTGCCTTATCCCTTTACTATCCTTGTTGTTCCAGCCTGCTTCTTCCTTCACCTGCAGTCTACCGTGAGCATGAGCTGTGAGACCCTAGGGGCCGCGACCTGGAGCCAGACAGCAGCGCAGTCCATCCTCACTACTAGAGGCTCTGGTGAACACCTGCTGGCTCTTTGACTCCGCGCCCTGGGGAATCTATGCTCTAGCTCCCACTGGGATCTGTGTTAGTGATCTAGTAGACCTGCTTGCTGAACCTCCCTGAGTACTATCCACAGCAGTCAGTCCTAGGGTCCACTATCTTAGCAGTGCACTTCTGACTCCTACGGAGTGCATCTGTCACCTCGTCTCAGGTGACCTGACATGGTGCAGCTGATGTAAAGATAAAAATTCCAAAAAGTCAGTGTTACAGAGTCAGCTCCTGGCTGTATTACGCAGCACCTGGCTGCTCTAGACCCAAAGTAGAGATGTTGAGGTGCTCCTGGCTGTCTTGCGCTGCACTAAAGCTGTCCCTGACACTATGCTCTCTGTTGCTTCGGGTACGATGACTGGTGTGTACTCACTTCTTTTATGTAGCTCTTAGAATACAGAAAGCTGCTGCACTGGCCTTTCTCCTGAACAGGCTGCTTCTGGCTTAAAGTCAGCAGCTAGGCCTAGCTAAGACAATGGATGAGTGACATCCTGGAGTTTTCCCTCTCTCGTTCTTTCTCCTCTCACTCTTTCTGTTCTGCCCTAGGGGCAGAGCCCCCAGTACAGGGGACACCTCTAGAAGGATGGACACTGGACTCTATTCCTAGAGTTTCAGAATATTTATTTGCTACAGCCCCACCTTCACAGGGATTGGTGGAAGCTCCATATAGGGTGGGTAGAGTCTAGAAAAATGGAGTGTTCTATATGTAAGCGGGTGTAGGGTATAGCGGCTTCACCGAGGGAATCACACGTACTGACTTTAAAAACTAGGCAACGTTTATTACCAGAGGGACGGTAGTAGAAAGAGTATTTACAGCAGTAATGCAAGTAGTTTCACTCCAAGCATGGAGGCACAGATACACAGCACAGTCACTTCTGATGTAAGCTCTGATGTTTTGCCCCCTGCAGCCACACTACGGTGGTGTCGGGTTGTCACCCTCGGGGCAGCCCTCGTGCCGACTCTGCCGGCGAGCATACTGGGGGACTACTGAGGTAGGTATTGGGATCCTTCGGGGTAATGGGGTGTTGATTTTCTATCTGTGGGTGAGTTGGATTTTTAATGCCAAGTTGCTTTCATTCCTATGTCATGCAGCATGTCTCTTTTTTATATCCTTGTAATACCAAGTTTATGTTATGTTTTTTATTTTTCTCTTTTTTTCTTTTCATAGAGCTATCTCTTTATTATCGGTCAATGCTTATTCCCCTGAGGAAGCCAATGCCTTGGAGAAACATGTAGGGAAGACCTGACCTATAACAATACACAGGCCTGTACCACTCTGGCCAAATTATAAATTAGAATAGCTCCTTTATTTTTATTCCTATTTGAATATCTGTTTATGTATATTATTTGTTTTTCTTTATACCATTTAATAAAATTTATACTTTTGATTATACTTTCTGACTGAATCGTTTTGGCACCGCAATAATCCCCATCCTCTCTACTTCCCTTCTTGTAATCAAATTTTGGGATGAGGTGCCTTATCTAACTTGGACATATCTGCTACTTTCTCCAATTTTCACTCCTCTGTAATCGGCGATTGCTCTAGTTTGCTCAGTGTCTCACAGGCTGCTGATCTGATTTCCCCTGCATTCTGCAAGGTTCTAGAATTATAGTAGGAGGAAGAATAGAGAGGCAGCTTGAATATTTAAGGGAATCCAGCCAATCCCTGGGGTAAGGGGAGGGTCATGTCCAGTAGGTGGATGGAGAGCCCATAAATAATCCAAGGCCTGGGACAGAGTGTGTGGATTACAGGTTCACTCCTGCTAAGAGGAAATCCATCTGGGGGCTCTGCCCCTGAGGGAAAGCAGTGTTCAGGAGTCATCAAGGTCCAAGCTGAAGCTTAAGCTGTAGGGCCTATTCGCAAAGTCGGGTCTGGGAGTTTTTTGGGTCTAAAGAGTGCCCAGTGGAAGTTGGGGGAAGAGTGTCCAGCTGCCCTGTGGTAATGTGAGTCTGTGTCTCCCTCATTGAAGATTGAGGGAGGGTGGATATTGGAAGCAGGCAGACAATCATCCTGTGGCATTGTGAGTAAATTACCTGCCTTAGTGATTGTATGCAGTTCTCAGTTCTTTAAAGGAAGTCATAGGCACCTTCCAGCCAGTAGAAAGTTGTGTTGGACTTTTTGTGCAGCTCAGTGTAAAAAGAAGACTTCTCAAAGAAGTTAGCTTGGCAAACTGTAGTGGTATCCTATGCTCCCTTCACCCCATCTAAGTTTATTTCTGAAATAAAACATAAAAAGGCCCCCCTAGACTGATCTGTTCGACCAGTATAATGGAAAAAAGGCTGTGTGCCTGGCTGTGTGAGCCCTAATCTTGAGGGAAGTAATCAGTTATCACCAACCTTCAACCTTGGCAAACAGATAACACTAGACGTCTGAAAAAACATAGCCATGCTCTTGAGCGTCTGTGGCGTAAGACTAATGCCCCGTACACACGGTCGGATTTTCCGACGGAAAATGTGTGATAGGACCTTGTTGTCGGAAATTCCGACCGTGTGTAGGCTCCATAACACATTTTCCATCGGATTTTCCGACACACAAAGTTTGAGAGCAGGCTATAAAATTTTCCGACAACAAAATCCGTTGTCAGAATTTCCGATCGTGTGTACACAAATCCGACGCACAAAGTGCCACGCATGCTCAGAATAAATAAAGAGATGAAAGCTATTGGCTACTGCCCTGTTTATAGTCCCGAGGTACGTGTTTTACCTCACCGCGTTCAGAATCATCGGATTTTCTGACAACTTTGTGTGACCGTGTGTATGCAAGACAAGTTTGAGCCAACATCCGTTGGAAAAAATCCTAGGATTTTGTTGTCGAAATGTCCGATCAATGTCCGACCGTGTGTACGGGGCATAAGTCTAAGAAGCATTTCAACCAGTATAAATCTACTCTCCAAAAATACAATTCCTGCCTCCTCACTGCCAAGCAGACCGGTTTTATCACTCTCATTAACAACTTATCATCCCGTCCCCGTCAACTCTTCTCTACCTTCAACTCTCTACTTCGCCCTCCCCTCTCTTCTGGCATCTTCCCCAACTCTCCAAAACATGCACTAGTCAGCCCTATACTTAAAAAGCCTTCACTGGACCCAGCCAATCTTAACCTATGCCCCATCTCCTTGCTCCCCTTTCTATCAAACTCCTTGAACGTCTGGTCTACAACTGTCTGAGCAACCACCTTGCCGAGAATAGCCTTCTTGATCCCCTTCAGTCTGGATTTTGTCCTCAACACTCCACAGAAACTGCTCTCCTAAAACTAACAAACAATCTGCTAACAGTCAAAACCAATGGACACTGTTCTATACTCCTACTCTTGGACCTTTCTGCTGCCTTTGCTATGGTTGACCACCCCATCCTTCTCTAAAAACTCCATGCCGTTGGTCTCCGTGACTGTACTCTTCGCTGGTTCTCTTACTACTTATCCAACTGCACCTTTAGCGTTGCTTAGAACCCTATTTCCTCCTCTTCTCTTCCTTTCTCTGTTGGGGTCCCCCAAGGTTCTTTTCTTGGGCCTCTCTTATTTCAATCTACACCTCCTCCCTGGGTTAGCTGATAGCCTCCCATGGCTTCAAATACCATCTCTATGCTGATGACACCTAAATCTATATCTCTACCTGTCAGCTCACTTCCTCAGTCTCCTCACGTATCACTAACAGATATATCAGTCTGGATGTCACACGACTTCCTCAAACTCAATCCATCCAAAACCGAACTTATAATTTTTCCTCCACCACGTGCACCTTCCCCTGATCTCTCTGTCAAAATCGATGGCACAACTATCAGCCCATCCCCGCATGCCAAGGTCCTAGATGTAGTCCTTGACTCTGAACTCTCCTTTAAGCCCCATGTCCAATCACTGTCCAAATCTTGCCGCCTCAACCTTCGCAACATCTCCAAAATACGCCTCTTCCTAACCAATGACACAACAAGGCTCTTAATTCACTCCATGGTCATCTCTCACCTTGACTACTGCAATTCCCTACTCATTGGCTTACCTTTACATAGGCTATCCTCCCTTCAATCCATCATGAATGCTGCTGCCAGACTCATATACCTCACAAATCGCTCTGTGTCTGCTACTCATCTCTGTCAATTCCTCCACTGGCTGAATTAAATTCAAAATACTAACAACAACTTAAAAAGCTATCTACAACTTAACCCCCAGCTACATCACTAAGCTGGTCTCAAAATAACAACCTAATCATTCACTTAGTTCCTCTCAAAGACCTCCTGCTCCCTCATCACCTCCACTTTTGCTCGCCTCCAAGACTTTTCCAGAGCCTCTCCAATCCTATGGAACTCCTTACCCCAAACTGTCCAATTATCTCCTACTCTATTGGCTTTTAGACCAGGGGTAGGAAGACCAGGGAAGTCCCATGAGACATTGCAAGACCCTGACAATCACAGGCATGACTCCTAGAGGCAGAGGCATGATGGTGATGATGGTTTAGATGATCCCTGAAAACCCTCCTCTTCAGAGAAGCCTATCCTACCCACCTAACAACTGCATTTTCATTTTCTCCATCAGTTCACCCCTCACAGTTATTACCTTTTGTTTTACTTGTCCCTCCCTTCTAGATTGTAAGCTCTAACAAGCAGGGCCCTCTGATTCCTCCTGTATTGAATTGTATTTTAATTGTACTGTCTGCTCTCATGTTGTAAAGCGCTGCGCAAACTGTTGGCGCTATATAAATCCTGTATAATTATAATAATATATATAATAATAATAATCACCAGTGGCTTTTTTGGGAGGTGCATTACAATAAATTCTTTAACTGCTTCAGGTCCGCCCTAGAGCAGTTTTACTGCTACAGGGCGGCACCTATGCGGCAGATCACATTCATATATGTGATCTGACACTTTCTTTGTGGTAGGGGGTGTGCATGCTTCTGCTTTGATTGCACACAACGGAAGCCGATCAGCGGGTGCACAGTACCTGATGTCCTCTGGCATCCTCCGATTGTTAGGCAGAACAGCTATCTGCCTATGTAAATAAGGCAGATTTCCCTTCTGACAGGGGGGTAGGGATGAAATTTGTGTCCCTGCAAAGCAGGGAATACATTCCATCTCTTCCCCTAGTAAAAGCACCTAACACAGTAGAGTAAAACACTGGCTGGGCACACAGTTAACACTTTGATCGCCCCTTTTGTTAACCCCTTCCCAGCCAGTGTCATTAGTACAGTGACATATTTTTAGCACTGATCACTGTATTGGTGTCACTGGTCCCCCAAAAAGTGTCAAAAGTGTCAGTTAGTGTTAGAATGTCTGCCGCAATATCGCAGTCCCGCTATAAGTCACTGATTGCTGCAATTAATAGTTAAAAAAAAATGAAAATAAATAAAAATATCCCATAGTTTGTAGACAGTATAACTTTTGTACAAACCAATTTATATATACGCTTATTGGGATTTTTTACCAAAAATATGTAGCAGAATACATATTGCCCTAAATTTATGAAGAAACTGGATTTTTTCTGTTTTTTTTATTGGCAGAAAGTAAAAAATATATATTTTTTTAAATTGTCTGCATTTTTTTGTTTATATCGCAGAGGTGATCAAATACCACTAAAAGAAATATCTATTTGTGGGGGAAAAAGGATATACATTTAATTGAGTACAGCATTGCATGACCGCACAATTGTCAGTTAAAGTAACGCAGTGTTGTATCGCAAAAAATGGCCTGGTCATGAAAAGGGGTAAATCTTCTGGTGGTCAAGTGATTAAAGTGACACCAAGCGATATCCCTATTCTCCAGAAGAATACAGACACATCATCCACTACCTTATAATCAATTTTTATGACATTGTTTCTTATGGTGTTTTATCTGCCTCTTTGTGAGCTCCTGAACCTCTACGTTTCTCCCTTACATCTGTTTGTTTGCAATGTGCAGCAGGGACGTGCGGTGAGGTCAGTGGCTGGTGGGGCACTGGCTAGTATCAGAGCCAGATACACACAAGTTACATACGCCGTGATCGTTAGAGCGAGAGCAATATTCTAGCACTAGACCTCCTCTGTAACTCTAAATAAGTAGTCTGTAAAAAAATGTAAAGCACCGCCTATGGAGATTTTTGACGCCATTCTACAAGTGTGTGCAGTTTTAAAGCGTGACATGTTGGGTATCTATTTACTTGGCGTAACATCATCTTTTACATTATACAAAAAAAATGGCATTATCTTTAGTTTAGTTTTTTTTACATTCATTAAACAGTTTTTCTCCCCCAAAAAAACTTGTTTCAAAAATTGCTGCACGAATACCGAGTAACATAAAAAGTTGCAACGACCACCATTTTATTGCCTAGGGTGTCTGCTAAAACAATATATATAATGTTTGGGGGTTATGAGTAATTTTCTAGCAAAAAATGATGATTATTACATGTAGGAGAGAAGTGTCAGAATTGGCGTGGGTGGCAAGGTTAATTACCATAAGTAATATACAAATAATTATTATTTATTTTTTTAAGGTAATTTACTATATTTTCAAAAACTGTACTCTAGCAGGTGGTTTAACTGACCAAATTATTGAAGTTTAAAGTTATAACTTCAAACCAGTAATTTCACAGTAAATAGATAAATAATAAATTATCTTATAACATATAGCATAATAATATACGGTATATTTTTGTTTGATTATAACAATACCTTTTCAACAGCAGCAGATTCTCATTCTCCCTCTTAACTGTTTGAAAAGAACATGGAATTATGGGTAAATCTTATACCCATAAACCCATGCCTTTTTCCTTGTAGTTAAGAGGGCTGGGCCGGAAGGGAGCATTTATCTTTTAGACACATTCCCACTTCTATGACACTGCAGTGAGAGGTGTGCCTCCACTACAGCATTTTTATTGGACAGCTGGAGCTAATGGTACTTTACCATTGGTCCAAGACTCCAAGCTGTCCATTGAGCTCAGTGCTTCTGACAAAAAGTGAGAAGAGGCACTGTGAGCTCAACCTCTCTGTCTGCTGCAAACAGAGTGTGTCAGCTTGTATTTAAACTGGCTGCTCTGTATGTGGCTTATGACAGGCTGCACAAGGAGCCCTGTATCTCCGGAACCATAGGTCGCAGGAGCCCCAAATTTTTACCAGTGGTGTGGTAGGACTTAGGCTACCTACCACCCAAATTGAAGCTCAATTTTTTTTTTTTTATGATCATGGCAGGTGAGGCATTGCCTCCCCTGACTGCATGTCCCTGATGTGCAGTACACGTTAGTTGTGGTCATGTGCGTTGCTCTATGCAGACTACACTAAATCTCTGTCCATAGTCCATCATGAGGGCAAACAAGGGTGGCTTCATTCCTACTTACAGTGGGATCATGGAGAAAGAAACTAGCCACCGTGTAGCAGAAAGTTGGATCATAGCAGCATAAAAAAAAAAAAGAAAAGATTTTGTATATATTTGGAGGAGGCTGAGAGCAATAGAAGGCTCTTTTTAAGTTAAGAATACATATGTGAATATCATCTTTTTCTGATCAGAGTTTAGTGTCACTATAAGCTGAATGCTGAGCATAGCATGCAGTTTCCTTTCTCAACCTCCGATTATATCCCCTGCCACAGCATGGTCGCCCATAGACAGATTAATGTGAGTCTTGTCAGCTGCACAGTGCCAGTTCAAACTTCTGCTGATACAAAACAGTGGGAAGAACAGAAGCATTCAGCATGTGAGGGGTCAGCGTTGGCAGTTGATTTAGATCTCATCAGGGAGGAATAAATGTCATATTCTGTCGCAGAGCATCACATTAAGTCCAGAGGGTACAATGGAGCCTCGCCACCCTGCTATATTACCCATAACTCTGAGCCAGGACCACTCCCTGGACCATGCTCTCTGCCAGATATGGACGCAATCTCCTTAAGATCTGCTGCAGTGAATTCTGGGAGTCTGGTCAACCTATTTTCAATGTCTTCCCCTTCCCCCTGGCTGTACTTTTACTTTGCGGTAGAAGGGGTGAGGCTTTGATGAATGCAATAAAATCATAGGCTGGGAAGGTCACTCCTGCGTCTGCTGCTGGCGCATTTGCAATCTACCCCGTATTGCATTAGTACTAATTGTTTCAGGACTAAGCTATTCATTCATGTACATAGATTGCAGCTTTATCTTGGAATCATTCCCTGCTCTGCTACAGAGATCTGCCAGCACCTTCGCTCCCTTGCAGGTCTGCAGTAAGGATATTACCAATGACAGAAATGTGCAAACAAGTCATAAATGAACCATTTTTCCGCAAGGACCAGCCCATAGCTAGTGGCTTTAACTGCCACAGTTTACAACACAACTGACGCTAGCAAGTAGAATCAATTAGTGAACTGCTAATGCCTTTCTGGAAATACTGCAGTTATGTTAAAGCAGAACTACAACAAACCCAGTATGAAAAAAAGAGAGGCCCGGAGTAAAGGAAGAAAGCAATAGACCCAGGGACGGCATGACAGGGGTTAAAGGGGCTTGTTACAAGGTTTAAGAGCATTAGGGGGATGCTGCAGGATAGGTTATCAGGCTGTATGGGGCAGGATTTGAGCTGGGTGGAGCAAAGGGGGTAATTAGTCAGTAGACCGGAAGGGGAGGGCTGCAGTCGGAGAACAGAGTAGAGCAACTTCAGGGGCAGCTCCTTGCACTGAACTTTCCTTCATTTAATATGGCTGATGTCAGTGACCTGATGGCCCAGCTGCGGGCTGTGGCCGCTGTGCATGGCACAGACTGGCTTCATGAACAGGTCAGTGGGCTGCTTTTGGGGGGCTGGGACGGGGGTCCCACTCCTGCCCCCCCTCCCCCGCCACGTGCTCCGGAGAACGGCTTTGCCTTACTCTGACGGGGTGAGTACTCGGCTGGTCAGTTACAGTGAGCGGCCTGGGCACTCCGGTGTGAAGCTCGCGGATGATGTCACGGGCGGCCATTCAGGCACCCGGTGGGCTACAGCAGCATCGGGCGGGGCACAGTGGCATTCATGGAGGACACTTCCTGGTCTAAAGGGGAGCTGGAAGAGGAGAGTGACCCAGGGCGGGTGGAGGAGCGAGCAGCGTTAGAGATCCTGGTGACGGCTGGTGGTGGTCCGCGGCAGCCTAGTAAGCGGCCTGTTGGCCTTCCTTCTTTTTCTTCTTTTGTGTGTGTGCCTGTTGTTGGGTTTGCATGCTGGGGGTGCAGATGGTTCAGGGGCACAGGAGTTGGTGCGTATTGGGGCACATTGACTCGTACGCCAGTGTGGGGCCCCCCACATCAGCGTGGGTTCCTACGGCTGGTTCTGGGGGGGACCGTGGGGACTTCGGCGACAGGAATTTTATTGATGGTGGGGGCAGGGCCAGTATTGGTTTCCCCTCTGGTGACTGCCGGGGTGTCTCCTTCTACTGGACAGGGCACTGGCCTGGTTCCGGCAACCGGAGACAGTGGTGGAGCGGAGGGAGGACAATGTATTGCACAGGAAAAAGAGGTGGAATGCATGCGCTTGGCGGATTCTGCTAAATGTGAGGTGTACGTTTGTTTTGAGGGGCCATTAGGCTCAAGTGTGAGAAAAAATTTGACAAGGGGTTGACAAGGGGTTTTGGAATCCTTGTAGTCTTCCTCCCCCCCCCACATCGTGCGGACAATTTGAGGTCATCGAGGGCTCACCTGGGGGTTGTTTCAGATAAGTTTGGTGAAGGAGGCTGAGCTGGGTCGGATAGTCGGTCTGTTCGACAGTCCACAGCTGGATAATTTGGTGCTTTCTCCGTTGGCAGTTGTCCCCAAGAAGGAACCCAACAAGTTCCGGTTGATTCATCATTTACTGATCCCAGAGGGGGATCGGTGAATGAATTTATTGATCCTGGCTTGTGTTCCGTCTCGTACACCTCATTTAACCGGTGGTTCATTGGGTTCGTATTTATGGACATGGTGGCTTTATTGGCAAAAATGGATATTGAATCCGCCTTTTGGTTGTTGCCAGTGCATCCTGATAGTTTTCACTTGTTGGGTTGTCGGTGGGAGGGCGGCTATTTCATTCATTGTTGTTTATCAATGGGGTGTTCCATTCCTTGTTCGAAATGTTTAGTTCCTTTTTAGAATGGGTGATTCGGGAGGTGTCAGGGCTTCCGTCTGTCATTCACTATGTGGATGACTTTTTGTGCGTTGGGCCGGCTGGCTCTAACCGCTGTAGAGTTTTGTTGGGTACGGTGCAGCATATGGCGGATCGCTTTGGCATTCCACTGGCAGCTGACAAAACAGAGGGTCCTTCTCTGATAATGAGTTTTCTCTGCATTTTGACTGACACAATGGCCATGGAATGTCACCTCCCAGACAACAAACTGATGGATTTGCGGTCTGCGGTGGTTTCGGCACAGAAGGCTGGTAAGTTGACCCTGCGTCAGCTGCAGTCGCTTCTCGGGAAGCTGAACTTTGCCTGTCGGATCATGCCGACGGGTATGGTTTTTTATTCGCCGGTTGGTGGCGGCCACCACAGGGGTTAGGTCGCCCGGGCATCACATTCGCCTAACTCGGGACCACAAGGTGGACTTGCTGGTTTGGGAGTCCTTTCTGGATTCGTATAATGGTAGGTCTGTATGGATGTCTGAAGCAATGTCTAGTTTTGATCTGGAGCTCTTCACCGATGCCGTGGGATCGACTCGGTATGGGGTGTACTTTGGGGGTCAGTGGAGTCCTGGTCCTTGGCCATTGGAATGGAGAGAGATGGGTTTCACCAAGAACTTGGCATTGTTGGAATTATTTCCGATTGTGCTTGTAGCCGAGATTTGGGGGGCTCAGTTTAGTAACAGGAAGATCCGTTTCAACTACGATAATATGGCGGTTGTGCAGGTGATTAGCAGTGTATCTGCTTCATCGCCACCGGTGGTGCGTTTGTTGAGGCATTTAGTGCTGACTTGTTTACATTGTAATGCTTTTGTGTATGCTGTGCATGTCCCAGGTTGCACTAATTCCTTGGCCGATGATCTTTCTCGGTTTCAGTGGGACAAGTTTCGCTCGTTGGCTCCGGGAGCTGCGCAATTGGGGGATCCTTGTCCAGAACAGCTGTGGCGGATTGCTTTGGAGTAACAGCAAAGCTGGTTCGGAGCTGGTTGGTGAGTGAGGCTACCTGGTTGGTGTATTCGAAAGTGTGGGAGGAGTGGTTTGGGTTAGTTCACAGCCTGGGTAGGGAAGTAGTTGCGGGTGATGACAGGTTCTTGGTGCTATATTTTATAAGTTGTAATGTGGAGAAGGGTGTGTCGGTATTCGTATTGAATAGTAAGTTGGCGGGGTTGGCCTTTTTGTTCAAATTGTTGGGTCGCCGGGATTATACCAAAAATTTTTTGGTGCGGCAGGCAGTCAAGGGGTACCGCAGGGGTCGGCGGCTGACAGATGGTAGACGGTCGGTGTCCTTTGACTTGCTGGGTTCTTTGTTTCAGGTTCTTCCAACTGTGTGTTCATAACTTTATGAGGCCCGGTTGTTTCAGGTGGCTTTTTCATTGGAATTTTTGGTGCTATGCATATGGGGAATTGGTATGCTCTTCTAGATGGGGATCTGATGGGTTGCAGTCAGCTGATGTGCAATGTTGGGACAGTTCGGTGGTTTTTGAATACGGAGATCCAAAATGGATCAAGCCGGTCAGGGGGTTCGGGTTGAGCTATTCGAGGTTTTTGGTTCACCAGCTTGCCTGGTGTGGGTGGTTTCACATTTTTTTTTGGAGTTGCGCCCTGGGCGTAGTTGCTCCATTTTTGTTGCATGAGGATGACTCTGTGTTGTCCCGGTATCAGTTTACAGTGGTGTTTCGCAGGTGTTTGGTGTCTTTGGGTTTTTGTTCGTCTGACTTTACATCGCATTCTTTCCCCATTGGGGCTGCTACGGAGGCTGCACGTTGGGGTTTGAGTGAGGGGGTCTTGCGGTGCATTGGTAGGAGGGAATCTTGGCGTTATCGCCTGTATGTTCGTACTCATTTGTTATAGCTGTCATGGTTGGTTACATGTGGGTGTGTGATGTATGTTCCTGTATTGTTATTATATTGGGGTTATAGCTTCTAGGTGTGTGTTTTTTGTCATCTTTTTCTTTACAAGTGGGGGCTCGTGCTTGATTTGGATATTGGGCCACTCATATGTCCACTGGGGTGCGAGGAGAGGTGATGTTCGGCCTGATGGACGTCAATTGGGCATTCCTAGGGATGAGGCTGTTATTCGCTGGATCAGGGTGCCAGGCCTCTTGTGGAGCAAAGTGGTACCTGAAGTGGAGCGTTATGCTTGGCTTGATAGAGCCCCGGACGTACTTGTCATACATGCTGGGGGTAATGATTTGGGTCTCAGGAGTGGGAGGGATATGGGATGTGAAATATGATTTCTTGCAGCTGTGCGTGGATTATCCAAATCTGTTGATCGTTTGGTCCGATATGGTGGCTCGTACACATTGGCGAGTGGCTAGGTCAGTTTCTGGGCTTAATAAGGCTAGGGTGAAGGCTAATCGGGAGGTGGGCCGCTTTCTGATGCAGAATGGGGGTTTGTCAGTGAGGCATTGTGAGCTAGAGTTGGAACCTTGGAGATATTTACGGGTTGACAGCGGTCATTTAAATGCCGTGGGTATTGACCTGTGGTGTACCTCGCCTGGAAGATGGTATTCAGAGGACCCTTCAGGTGTGGATGTCCGCACAAACCTAAGGTGTCAGGTTTGTGTGGTGGTGGCGGGGTACAAGGTCCTTTTAAGTTTCATATGGGCAAAAAAGATATGGTGTAGGGACCCGTCTGAGGTACGGTTCCCAGTTGGTGGATGTGTACCTGCTAGTTGTCTCTGAGTGGGTGGTTTTTGCAGCTGGAGGCCTGTGAAGTGACAAGCAGGCACTGTCCTGGGTTTTATGCCTATAAGGGCCTTTTGGCTCTTTCTCTTTAACCACTTCAATACAGGGCATTTCCACCCCCTTCCTGCCCAGGCCAATTTTCAGTTTTCAGAGCTGTCGCATTTTGAATGACAATTGCGCAGTCATGCAACACTGTACCCAAATTACATTTTTATCATTTTTTCCCACAAATAGAGCTTTCTTTTGGTGGTATTTGATCATCTCTGCGGTTTTTATTTTTTACGCTATAAACAAAAGAAGAGCTACAAGTTTAAAAAAAAAAAACAATATTTTTTACTTTTTGCTAAAATAAATATCCCAATTTTTAAAAGAAAACAACTAATTTTTTCCTCAGTTTAGGCCGATATGTATTCTTCTACATATTTTTGGTAAAAAAATCGCTATTGGGGATAGTTTTATGGCATTTTTATTATTATTTTTTTTTTTACTAGTAATGGCGGCGATCTGCAATTTTTAACGTGACTGCGACATTGCGGTGGACATATCGGACACTTTTGACACCATTTTGGGACCATTCACATTTATACAGCGATCAGTGCTATGAAAATGCATTGATTACTGTATAAATGTCACTGGCAGGGAAAGGGTTAACACTAGGGGGCGATCAAGGGGTTATCTATGTTACCTAGGGAGTGATTCTAACTGTAGGGGGAGGGGACTCACAAGGGGAAGAGATCGATCTGTGTTCCTCTGTACACAGAACACACGATCGGTCTCCTCTCACCTGACAGGACATGGATCTGTGTGTTTACACACACAGATCCATGTCCCGGCTCTGTTACCAGGCAATCGCGGGTGCCCAGCAGACATTGCGCACCCCCCAGACGGCCAGTCTGGGCTGCAGTCGGAGAACAGAGTGGAGCAACTTTCCACCCTCCTGCCCTGAATATGGTGGGTTTTTTGCCGGTTAGGGAATTGGGGGTTTGGTTTAGCCAGATGTGGTGGTGGTGGGGTGCAAGGTCCTTTTTTAGGTTCATATGGGCAAAAAAGGTATGGTGTAGGGACCCGTCTGAGGTACGGCTCCCAGTTGGTGGATGTATACCTTCTAGTTGTCTCCGAGTTGGTGGTTTTTGCGGCTGGAGGCCCGTGAAGTGACACGTAGATACTGTCCTGGGTTTTATGCCTATTAGGACCTTGTGGCTCTTTCTCTTTAATAAACCATCTGGTCTGGTTTTAATGTTATTGATCTGTTAATTATTGATTATTTTTATTTGTTTAATAAAAAGGCTGCTATGGCCAATTTAACTCCAATTTTGTGTGGTGTGTTCACTACGGGAAGGGTGGGGTTTTTGGTATAGCAATTAACAAAACATATTTAATACCATAGTCAAGAGCTAAAACATCTTTAATAAAAGTAACAATCATACTGCACTAATAAATTCCCTTTTTTGATGGTTTCCCAATTACAAATGCCTGGGGACCCTACCAGTGAAAATCACTTTCTTACTCATAGAGACACCACTAAATGGTCTGCAGTGAATTCACTGCAGTGTTGTCACTTTGAGCAGGCACTGTAGTCTGTATTTCATCATGTATGTTGAGGAGGAGGATTTTTAGTGTTGTCATTCCCCCCCCCCCTCTGTAAATCAGCTCTGGCCATACCCAACCATCAGGCATTGTAACGGCACCATCATGCTGTTCACATCTCCTGGGAGAGTGATTGTGGCAGGGCACCCTCTTCAATCAATTCTCCAGACTCTGGTTTAATAAAGATCTATGTGTCCATGTGATAAAGTTACGGGCATTAATATTTATGCTACAAAAATGAAATGTGCGCTGTAAATGTCCTCCAGCATCATTAAAGCCCAGAGCAGTCACTTCCTTACTGGAAATTCTCCCACTCTCCTTGGTCACAAAAATTATGTTACTTTCTTTAAAGTAGAACTACAGGTAAAACTTTTTGGTTATTAACCCGGTTAGATTCGTTTTTGACATTTGTGTCCCATCGCGGAGCTTTCCATTCACTTCCTGTCTCAAAGCCAAACAGGAAGTGACAGGAAACCCCTTCAAATTACGGGAATTCCTTGGGGATCCCCAGGTCACCAGAACTAGTGTCCTCATTGGAAGATTTCCCCTCTATCACTTTTCTGGTGACAACCCAAAATTTGGTATTTTCTCTTTCTTTCAGTTTCAATGATTATGGTAAACAGGGCAAATAGAGAGGGTGAATCTTCCTAACGGGAACACAGACAGCAATGAAAACTGACAAGCCTTCTAATGCCTCTGCACTCTATCCAAAACTTAAAAAAAACGTTTTGCCTTTAGTTATACTTTTTTTTCAATCAAATAATTTTTTAATACATTTTTCATAATACAACAATAATACACACAAAACTTTTCCCACGAATACCCAAACCCCCCCCCCCCCCCCCAAATACACCTCCCCAAAAAAATTTATATATCATCAGTCTATGCTTCAATCTTTAGTCAAGATCTTTCATCTCATTAATGCTCCTTAGTGGAGTATATGTACTTATCCCCCTCTTATATCATTGTTAGATTTCCTCAGTTTTATTAGTTTGTTCAAACAAATTGGAAACTAGCCACCAATGCCATATTTTTAGAAATTTCTTAGGGCTCTTCTTATGTGTATATGACAATTCCTCTCGTCTTAGATTAAGGTTAACCACTCCAATCCATTGATATTTTTATATTAATTTTTGTAATATAAGTTTACGAGCCATACACATAGTTCTTAACCACATGACATGCATCCCAACTAGGAAGGTATGCTCCGGCATAATCCCTAGCAATGCTATTTTTGGATCAGAGTGAACCTGTGTGGAACTTAAAAAGTTTAAAGTATTAAATACATCCTCCCAGTAGCAATGCAGTTTGGGACATCACCGCAGCATATGTATCAGTGTACCTGTATCAGGGTTCCCTGCTGACAGCTGAATATAAAAAAAAAGAATTGCCGGCAATAAAAAAAAACTGAAAAAAACATGGTGGGGGGTCCCCCCAAAAATCTGTACCAGACCCTTCGAGAAGAAGTTCTGACACAAACACAAGTTTCCAAATAGTCAGTTCACCCTAAGCTGTGGATCTTCGCAAATGAGCTGGGAGGTTCCCTCATAGCATATGACCATGAACTCTAGGAATTATTTGTGTTGTATGCTTTCATTGATCAAGGATTGGCACAATGTAAGTATGCATATTCCATAGCTGATGGACCACCCGGGGGAGTAAAAAAAGGAATGACAGGGACCAGGAGGATGAATAGAAGAAAAAGGAAGGATAGGAGGGCAAGGTAAAAAGAAGGAGGAAGGAAGGGAGGAGAGTAGAAAGAATGGGGGAGGCGGGGGGACTGAGACAAAAGGGAGATGTAAAAAATTTACTCCACACATGCCCCAGGAGTTTATCCATGCTGTTCAAATTTTGAAAAATTTCTTGGGGCAATTATAACTTTCATAGGAGAGTTTGTACAATGGTAATACTGCATGAACAGCTGTATGCCAGGAGGACACAGTAAGAGGTAATGGCGACTTCCACTTAATATGGATCTCCCATCGGGCATAAAAGAAAAGAAAAAACCCTAACAATTTAACATAGTGGCCCAGCTCTGTACCATCCAGCACCACCAAGAGCGGCAGCTTGGGGCATAAAGTGTTAGCTTACATGTGTTGTTAATAACCTCCAAAACAGATTCCAAAACCTGAAGTTTAGGGCAAGTCCAGACTATATGATAGCAGGCGCCTTCAGCTAGCTGGCATCTTGTACATAGGGGTGAACAGGAGTATAGTAAGCTAGTAATTTAACTTGGATTAACCTATCCTTGGCATAACCCTAGTAGTAATGTAGTAGCTCATACATTCTTCCTCGGTCTTCCTCAGAGAGGTCTGGCAGATCAGCCTGCCACTTGGAGAATAATTTACATAATTTAACAGAGTGAGCAAAGGAGAGCAAAGGTAGATTGATGGCAGTGGTTTCCCTATTGCCCTAGATGTCAGAAGCTGCTCCAGGAGGTCAGATTCTAGGGTAACACCAGCAGGAAACTGTGTGAGCACTGCATGCCTAAGCTGCAGATATCTAAACCAGTGGTTTTCAACCTCAGTCCTCAAGTACCCCCAACGGGCTATGTTTTTGGAACTTCCCTTAAAATAGCTCTTATCAATACCATGCCATTGATATTGATTTAAAGCAACTGTGCAAAGTAAAGGAAAACCTGAAAACATGGCCCATTGGGGGTATTTGAGGACTGAGGTTTAGAACCACTGGTCTAAATATCCTACTAGGCAAATTAAGTTCTGTGAAACTGCAATTTGCCATTAGATATGATGTGTTTGAGGCCCACTATCTCTCAAGAAGCCTACAGGTGGGGATCAGGTACAGTACCTGCCACCGATATTGTGTTTCCAGCGCAATGGGATCGCGCTGGAAATCACCGCTGCGAGGCTGTGCTTCTCACGCTCGCCGCCCCCACGAGATGCCACGCATCCATAGGAATCCATTGGGGGCGGCGAGCGGGAGGAGCGACAGAGCTTGGCGCTGGCTCCCATGCGGGGCTAGCAGGTGTCGATCTCGCCGCTAACAGCAGTGAGATTCACACAATATCGGCGGCACCTACTGTAACATATTCAAATGGGGTAAAATAAGGTTAGCCCAGAGAGGTATGAGAGAAGAGAATGTGTGAGGTTTACGGTACTGCGTTCTCATCTGTTCCTGCTCTCTTCTCTACCTTGTCCAATCAGAGAACAACTTGTATTTATTGAAAAAAATAAATAAATAAAAAGTATTCTATGAATGGTGGCAGTGCCAAGCAAGCAACCCCTGTGACTGGTCAGTGTCACTATTACAATGATTTCCAGCTTCCCTAGGGGCCCACCAGGTAATAATTCCTTGAGTTCAGCTTCAAGCACTTTAAAGTGTATTTAAAGCCATTACATTGGTTTTAAATTTTTGAATTGAGTTGTTAGGGGTTAAGACCATTGTCATTTTTTTTTTGTTCCTTCAGGGAGATTTCCCCTTCATGGAAGGTTTGCTCTTACCTTTTCCTTCTGACAGCTCTAAATTTTGGATTTTCTATTACTGCACCAATGACAACGGCCAATGGGACCAATAGAAAGGGTAAATCAATCTCCTTAGTGGGTACAAAGACAGAAGTAAAAATCTGACAGCAGAGTTAATACACCCTCATTACATCTAAAACAAAATCAAAAGTTTTAGTTTTACATTATGAGGCAGGAGCAAGACGAATTAAATTGAATATGGCATGAACTGTCTTGCCACTGTAATTCCTAAAAGATACAATTCCTAAAAGAACAATTGAGTGGGTGATTCTACCTGTCAGCATACTGCCAGCTTAATGTTTGCCTATTCACATCAAAACTCGGACACAACAGGGCATGTCCCTTATCACACTATTTAATTAGTATAATTTAATACCTTATTAATAAGGTGATAATTTTCCTATAAATAGCTTTCTACCCAGTTGTGAAATAATGTGAGTGTAATTTCCAACAGCACAATAGCGGCAAGATTCTTTTATTATTATTATTTTTTTTTTTTCTGTACAAAGTGTTATTTTTAAGCCAAGTAAAATAGACTGTACCATTACAAGGCACTGTGCCAACCATCTTGAGCTGCTATACGGAGAGTCAATTAAACTGTTAAGTCGAAATCCTTCTAGGGGGACTGAAAAAATGACAGTGAACACCAAAAGATGTTTTATTAATTTCTCAGGGAGCAAAAAAACAAGCACAAAAAATGTGAACATATATCAAGAAATTAAGAGTCGGTTCACGCAAAACTTATGTTTAAATTTCTAATGGATCTTGGAAAGTTATTGCCTAAAGATTTAGCATGCAATGTCTTGGGGTTTTCTGTGGTTCTTGGAGTCTTCTGTGGTTAAATCTCTCTGCTTGTGTTTCCAGTTCTACTTCTGTAGACTCACGAAGAGTCTCCTTCTCCCTGTTAAATTTGTTTTTTTTTTCAAATTTTAAGGTGCGTTAATATACCACACATAACTCATTCTAATGCCGCGTACACATGATCGGAATTTCCGTCAGAAAAAACTTGGATGGTTTTTCCGACGGAATTCCGCTCAAGCTTGCCTTGCATACACACGGTCACACAAAAGTTCTTTGAACTTTCGACCGTCAAGAAGGCGGTGACGTACAACACTACGATGAGCTGAGAAAACGAAGTTCAATGCTTCTGAGCATGTGTCGAATTGTTTCCTAGCATGTGTCTTTTTTTGCGCGTCCGAATTGCATACAGACGATCGCATTTTACGATAGGAACTTTTCCCGACCAAAAAATAGAGAACATGCTCTCAATCTTTTGCTGGCTGGAATTTCGCCAGCAAAAGACCGATGGAGCATACACACGTTCGCATTTTCCTGTCAAAAAGCTCTCATCGGAGTTTTGCTGGCGGCATTTCCGATCATGTGTACGCGCCATTAGTCTTTCAAACACTTGAGTTATCTAGATTCTCCTATGATTAGATCTCTGCTTATGCTTCCAGGTCTACTAGTGTTGACCATTGTTTTTAAATTAGGGTGCTACCTGGGTTCCCCAGGTATGTCTTGAGCAAGCGACCCAGTGTGCCCCTGATCGGTGTCATAACAACCAATGACACTCTAGGGCCATGATGAATGGTTTCATTAAGAAGTCTGCCTCCTCCAGACGTCCACCACCTTCTGTCCACTGCTGTGCTGCAATTGCAGTTACTAAGCTATAACCAAATCTAAATTTAGGTGCATTGTATAGTTATGATGTGTTAATTAATACAAGGCAGAATTAAAGTGAACCTGAGCTCATAAAATTAAAATTTGTTATTGGAGACATTTATAAACTGTAATTGGGCCTAAGTGGTATCATAAAAATGAACCTCTTGTCTTGAATTCCTCCAGAAAAATAGCAATTTGCTTTGTGGGGTGTGTGTGTAGAAATAACACACACCACAGTTTATCTGTAGTGAGGTCTAAGGCACTGCCTCCTTTGACTATTGGTCTAATGAGAGTGAAGTTTGGTGATGTCACTATTGTGCTACTTACTGTTCTCCTTGCTGGAGGCTCTGACAAGAGGAAGCAAAGTACTGCCTCCACCAAAATGGCACACACACAGTAGAACAATTAAGTAAAGTGGAAAAAAAGTGCTGAACCCATAGGGTTATTTCACTGACATTGCTATCTTAAAGAATTGATGTAAATTATCTGGTTCCCGGGCAGGTGGCTTATACATCCCAGAGGAACTCCACGGTCTGCTTTGCTTCTATTGTAACAAAAATGGAAAAGTAAGTGCTACACCAATGCTAAGAGGTCTAAATACAACTTTATTTTTTAGCTTGTCCCCCCCAACTTTTATTGGAACAACATGTTTCGGGGGTCCAAGAGTGCTCCCATCCTTTAAATCTCCATATCCATCCAATATTTATACAATATCCCTTACCAATTGAAGTAGAATAATGATGCAATGGACCAGGCAAGAACTTCAGTGATGCAGATTTATTACAATACAAACAGTGCAGCGTTCATTATGAAAAAAAAATGTCATGAACATGTGATGTGATTAATAATTTCAGGAAAAGTATTAAATATAGTCCCTAGAAGATTTTCAAAGATGATAATCAAGATGAAGAGTTCCACATGCTGTGATAGTAAGGCCCCTTTCACACTGGGGCGGTGGGGGCGTCGGCGGTACAACAGCACTATTCTTAGCGCTGCTGTACCGTCGTTCTTGCAGCTGTATTTGGCCGCTAGCGGTGCGGTTTTAACCCCCGCTGGCGGCCGAAAAAGGGTTAAAATCACTCGTACAGCGGTATTGCCGCGGTATAGCCGCGCTGTCCCATTGATTTCAATGGGCAGGAGCGGTGTAGGAGCGGTGATTACACCGCTCCTTCACCGCTCCAAAGAAGCGGTTTCAGGACTTTTTTCACCGTCCTGCCAGCACACCGCTTCAGTGTGAAAGCCCTCGGGCTTTCACACTGAACAAACAGCGGAGGCTGTTTAGGTGTGGTTTGCAGGAGGTATTTTTAGCGCAATACTGCCTGCAAACCGCCCCAGTGTGAAAGGGGTCTAATGGAAAGCAGGATAGAGTGGGTGTCACAAACCAAAACTCATGCTGTGCTTACCAGAAATCGTGTGGCCCCCTAGCTAAGAGTGGCCAAATTACACTTCATTTACAATAACCAGGCCAGACTGTTTGAATATCCTCCCCTGTTTCCGGATGAACTGGCACCGTAGACAAAGGCAGATGAATACAGTAAAAGCAGCCCTAAGTATTCAATCCCCCTTCAGGGAATGATCCGTGTCATGAGGTGTGTAACAAAAAGTAATCCATATAGTGTGATAACGTTAAAAAAACAATTTATTAAAAAAACACTCACATACGCAGATGTAACACGAGCATGTAAATGTCAAAAGATTGTTACCTCCAGGAAGCAAGATGGCCAACCATCAATCATGCATGCATGGTGGCTAGTGTGCGTGGCTCCTCCCTATGCGTTTCATCACATATGACGTCATCAGGGGCACCTTGCATCCTGGAGGAAACAATATTTTGGCATTTACATGCTTGTGTTACTTCTACTTATTTGAGTATAACTCCTTTTTTTAAATACATTTTTTTAAAATTGTATCAAACTATACGGATTACTTTTTGTTACATGCCTCATGACACGGCTTATTCCTTAGGGGGGAATTGAATACTAAGTGCTGCTTTTATGCCATTGATCTGCCTTTCCCTATGGTGCCAGTTCATACGGAGACAGAGGAGGATATCCAGTCTGGCCTGGTTATTGTAAATGAAGTGCAATTTGACCACTCTTAGCTAGGAGGGTGACACGATTTCTGGTAAATGCAGCATGAGTTTTGGTTAGTGACGCCCACTCTATCCTGCTTTCCATTACTATCACAGCATATGGGACTCCTCATCTTGCTTATTATCTCGGAAAATTTTCTTGGGACTATATTTAATAAGTTTATTGGAATTATTAATCACATTACATATTCATTACATGTTTTTTTCATAATTTAGCTCTGCACTGTTATATTTCTATTATGTAAAGTGTCTGGACATTGTGCATAGCAGCTGTTGCTTTGTAAATTTTTCACCAATAGCGCGCATTTATTTTTGATTTTTGTGATTCAGGTTTATTAACAGCTGCGAAAATACAAGATCATGTTCAAAGCATGGCAAGATGCAGGCCTAATTTATACAGCTTCTTACAATGCAAGCATATTAGGTACAACATGATTGGTTGCTAAAATTTACGTCATTGTAACTAACCATAAATCTGACACCTCTCATACAAACAGACAAACGTATTCATTCCTACAATTCCTATAGTTTTATTCAAATTATTTATAACTGTTTTTGTCTATAGTTTTACCTATTTCAACTACTTGTGTAGAGACAGTATGACACCCAACATGTTAAATTAAACCCTTCTTGTTTTGGTAAGACTTCTCCAACCCAAGGATGTTAACATATTTACGACTTTGGGAAAATAAACTTGCAATCACCCCACCTTAAGTTTTATTTAATATGGTCTAACTATTCATATACACACACACATACATGTAAGAATCACAGTGTTCTCTTATTCAAATATATTTCAAAGGTATTAGGACACAAGCAGACCTTTTGACCCTGTCAAACTTAATTAATGTACTTTGCTTTCCTATATTTCGCATGTTTACTTGTAAACCAACAGTACATAAAGTTTTATTACTTTTCCAGCCATTAGCTGTTTTCTTACTTTATGTTATCTTACCAAACAGTTTTTCATCTCGTCAGTGTTTTTTTTTTCTAAGCAGTGGTCAAGGATTCAACTTTAAATTAGGTTTTCTATATTGTGACATAGTATAGTATGAACTTCTATAAACGAATAACTTTTGCTAAATAATGAACTAATAACGAAAGCAACAAATCTACCAAAGCCATAAAAAGAAAGGTAAATAGCCATGCAATACAAATTACATTACATGTTGCACTAAATAACACCCAGTGATGAAAAAGTGCAAATCGAATAAAGTCCAATGTGAACATGTCCACGACTGAATAAGTAACTCAATCAGTCCATGAAGGTTAAATTTGGATGATTTCCACTGCACACCATTTGTCACGTGTGTCACTGCTCCCCCATAAGATGTACACTCACCAGCAGTGATTGCCTCACACTCTCATGCTCGGCAATAAGGCATTGTAAGGCATTGTACCCCTTGTAAATAATCCCAATCTCATGGATAAGTGAATAACTCCTGTGTATATAAAACACAAAAGGAGACTCCAATAGTGCAATAACATTTAAATAAAATGTATTAAAACACCATATAAAACGACCCACAGGTATTCCACTCAAGTATTTGGTAGAATACTGGGAAGCCAACATATCATGGCCGCGGCGGGCCCAAGGCATGAACTCCATGTCTCACCTGACCACTGCTGATTCCTAGCAAGACATCACTTCCGGTGCTGCGTATGAGGTCACTTCTGTTTGCCGTACAGTAATGTTCCGTCGCGTTTTGTCATTACGACTTCATCCTGGGATTAATCCTGTGGAGTTTTTATGAACTAATAATAATGTTGATGATAATACCACTACTACTACTACAATAATAATAATATGAATGTCTTAATAATGATAATTAGATTAATACCATATGCAAATTAATATGAATAATATGAAATACGTACGTTAGGGGGCAGGAGGCGGAGCCTAGCGGAGCAGACATGCATTGTTAGAGCTCCCCACCGCTGAGGAGAGAAGAGAAGGACAAAGCGGAGCCTGCAGGCTCAAAAGGTATCCATTTGAACCTTTTTGCCCCAGGGAACAAACTGTGAAAGTTTGGGCAGGAAATATGGTACTGGGAGGAAACCGTGGCAGAAATAAAAATCACCTCACAAAGAGCTCACAGGCACTCACTGCAGCTGAAGCAGCTCCAGTCACCTCACAAGATACAGCATCAGGGAGCTCTCACAGACAGAAAATGTCACAGCAAGACTCTCCATTTGAGTCAGATACAGAACAAATCCTCTCACAAACTTCTCCACAAGCCTCCTCAGTATCCCCAGTAATATTATTACAATTTGAAAAGATGCTTCATAAGGCTTTAAAACAAACCTCAGACCAAATAACAAAAAGCCTAACCAAAGAAATAAGAAAGCTGGGAAACCGCACCGCAGCCTTAGAAATAAAAATGGATGAAATTGAAATTACAACCCAAGAAAATATAACAGAATTGGAACAATTAAAAAAAGAGAATTTAATACTTCAAACTAAGCTTGAAGATAACGAAAATAGAGCCAGACGTTCAAACTTGCGCATAAGGGGAATACCTGAAACTGTGACAGACCTGCAATCTACTATTACTGCTCTATTACAAGAACTAAAGCCAGATATCCCTATTGAACGTTTAGAACTGGACAGAGTACACAGAGCCCTCACAGCCAAAAAGAAAGATGGACCCCCACGTGATATAATCACAAAATTTCATTATTACAGAACGAAAGAACAAATACTAATTGCTGCAAGAGAAAAAAAGGAACTTAATTTTCAAGGACACAATTATCAAATTTTTGCTGACCTATACCAACTTACTATTACTAAAAGACGATCCATGAAACCCCAACTAATGGAACTGCAATGCCACAACATTATGTATCAATGGGGCTTCCCCTTTTCAGTCAGATTTAACTACCAAGGTACAATTTACAGAAGCAGATCAGCAGATGAACTACAACAAACCCTTTTAAAATTAAATCTGACAGAACCCACAAGCAGCAACTCTCCCACAAGCAGAAGAATGGCGTCATCTTCACCTTCAGGCAGCACCCAGAAAATTTCAGAACAAAATGGGAATCATCATTCTCACAAAAGAGGCCGTTATGCCACATCATCCATGGACCAAGAAGATTCAATGGACTGACATCCTAATTCCTGATATCTCTTCATTTATTATACTAAGAGATGGTTCTCTTTAAAAAACCTATATTTATAACTGAATGTAATTGCATTCTGATAGTCACACACTGTGTGGGATCATGTTACATTCCAGTTATACTTCTTATTACTTCTGATTCATATAGCCTTAGAATATATAAGTGAAATAAGGAAATTCTTGTTCAGTTATATATTATCAGGTAATAACAATAGATTTATTACTTTTTAGGACAAATATGTTCAATAATCCAGAAGTAATGGAAGCTTTTTCTTTCTTTTCTTAAAACAAATATATTATTACCTAACTAGTTCCTAGAATTATGTTTTTGTTTATTCTAATCTGAAGCAATACAACCTCAATTTTATGAGTTAACATATCTAAACAGTTACATATGAATAAAATATGTAATTGTTTACTCTAAAAGGGTTAAAATCCCAAAATAATTCAAACTATCTTCATCAATACCAAAGTTATTAACAGTACCTTTCTAACTGAATTATTTAGCCTAGGGCAAGACTAACCATATACAACCACCCTGGAATAAATAATTTCAACAAAAACTATATTCTGCACTCCAATTAATGAAACATCATTTTGATGTCTTTTGACATAGCATTTCTCTCCTGTAAGCGGAAGATCCGTGTACCCCCATTAGCCCTCCTCATTCTCCCAACCATATTATGTGGGAGTGTGACAAAGGCACTTATTCCCCTGAGAGAGATATTTATTCTCTTTCACGGGTAAATTGTGATTACTTGCAAAAAATAATTTATACAATGTATCATTTAATCTCATATGTTTTTTGTTTACTCTTTTCTCCAGAATTCACTGGTTTCTTTTCTATCTATTCATCTCTTCAGTCCACACAGGTTGATCTGTGCAGTCAGCTCTGCATAACAAAAAGTAAGTCAAAACTATTTGATCTATTGCCATGGCACCACTGAATATACTTTTCCTGAATGTTCAGGGAATAAATGTCCCTCAAAAAAGGACCAAAGCCTTCCGTACTTTCCATAACAAGAAGGCTCACATCTGCCTGTACCAAGCAAAGGGGAACTCTAATTGCATTTCACCGATCCACACCATTCACCTTATCATCAGAAATTAAAGACCCAGAAGGTAGATACCTGATACTCATGGGTTATATAATGGATACAGCAATCACAGTGATTTCCTACTACGCTCCTAACAAACAACCTACACCATTCCTCTCACATATATTACAAGTGATTAATACACACAAAATAGGAACAGTGATAATGTGTGGGGATTCGAACCAGGTCCTCCTCCCATTTCTAGATAAATCACCTTTTACACCATCCAAAATAACCTCTAGATTACCTTTTTCTCAACTTCTTTCCAAATACAATCTGGTAGATTCATGGATAGAAAGTAACCCAATGAAAAAGAAATTCACTTATTTCTCGCACCCTCATCAAACCAGAATAGATCATATTTTTCTAACAATAGGAATGATACCAGAAATTATTGCATCAGATATAATTCCGATTGCGTGGTCTGACCATAATGCAGTATACACTACTATAGCCTCAGCCATACCAAAAGCGCATGACCCAACGTGGTACTTACCGGACATAATGCTCAAACACCCACTACATCAGATGGCCATTGAACAAGCTTTAAAGGAATACATATCAATTAATAATACAACAGACATCTCCCCAATAACACTGTGGGAAGCTCATAAGCCTGTCTTGCGTGGTACAATACAAAGACAAATGGCACTATTTAAACGGGAACGCAAAAATCTAGCAAAAAAACTAGAACTCAATTTTAATGCAGCCTACATATCATTTCAAGATAATCCATCTCAGAGTACAAAATCTCATCTGGAAAAATCTAGATTGGAATACGATTTATTTCTCACTGAGTCAGTTGATAAATCCCTCAAACGCTCCAAACACAATTTCTACATGAATACAAACAAACCAGGTACATATTTGGCTCGGGTATTAAATTCAACTAACAAATCTTTCAAACCAATACGTTTGAAATTATCAAAAAATGTTTACACTTGTAATCCAGTTAAAATAGTCCATAAATTTCACTCACATCTCGCAACTTTATACAAGACAAACAATGAATTTAATCCTACAGAAGCTGAATCCTTCTTCTCAAAAATAAACTTACCTGAGTTATCTCAGAATCAAAAAAGCAGTTTGGATGAGCCTATAACTATAGATGAAGTTGCTAACGCCATAAAAGACCTAAAAATTAACAAAAGACCAGGCCCAGAGGGCTACTCGGCTTTATACTATAAAACATTCTCAGAAATACTCTCTCCCATTCTCACTGAAACTTTTAACAAACTTCTAGATGGACATTCTTTTCGGCAAGAAACACTAATGGCAATTGTTTGTATGATCCCAAAACCCCTTTCTGATGATACTTCCTGTGTGAATTATCGGCCTATCTCTCTGTTAAACCTCGATATTAAATTATTAGCAAAAATAATAGCAAAACGCCTCAATAGCATTATAGGAAAATTAATACATAGAGATCAAGTACGCTTCATGCCAAATAGACAGGCAGGCGATAATATACGCAGGGCAGTGTTATTGGCACATATTGCTAAAAAACGGAAAATCCCTTTATGTTTTCTATCTCTCGATATTAAGAGGGCATTTGACACAGTATCCTGGCAATATATGTAATATTCATTACAAAAATGGGGTTTTGGACCCCACTTTTTAACATGGATCAAAGCATTATATAATAAACCCAAAGCCTATATAAAATATGCTGGATACAAATCTGAAGCCTTTAATATCGAAAGAGGTACCCGACAGGGTTGTCCATTATCTCCCTTATTATTTGCCCTTATACTCGAATCCATGGCCCAATACATCAGAACAAACCAAACTATAACTGGCATTGAAGTAGGAGGTATTACACACAAATTATGTATATTTGCAGACGATATATTACTTTTTCTATCATCACCACAGGTCTCTGGTCCTAACTTAATACCAGCTCTTGATGGATTTGCAGCCCTATCCGGCCTTATGATTAATCCTAAGAAATGCCTAGTGCTTAATATTTCACTCACAAACATGGAATTGATCCCGGCTAGGGCTGCACTCCCATTCACATGGGCAGAAAAATCAATCCCATATCTTGGAATTCATTTAACAGCATCTTATTCTGACATATTCTCAACCAATTATCCTCCTGTATTAAGACAGATCACAAATCTAATAAAACAATGGTCGCAACTTCCTTTATCCTGGATAGGGAAGATTAATGCAATCAAAATGACTATTCTACCCAAATTGCTTTATCTATTCAGAGTCCTCCCTATTCCAATTCCTTCCTATTTTTTGAGAATAGTACAAAAAAGAGCAACCTCATTTATATGGGGCTCTTCTAAACCACGTATACCTATACACACACTACATCTTCCCAAAAATAAAGGAGGCCTGGGATACCCTAATTTTACTAACTACTACAGAGCAGCACATTTGGCCAGTCTGTCCAAATACCATGCAAAACAGGAAATCCCATTATGGGTATTTATAGAGGCTTCAGAAAATGACCCTCTATTAATATCAAATTTATTATGGCTTGATCCTAAAGACCGCTTTAAAATTCATAATCCCATAACTAAACACTTCTTATCTCTCTGGGATAAACTAAAAACCAAATATCAGTTACAATCTCCACACAATCCTCTCCTTTCTTTTATCAGAAATCCGGCCTTTTATCCGGCATGGATCTACCCAAATTCTTTTAAAGCTTGGACAACATCAGGCATTCAGACACTAAATGACTTCATAGCATCTAAATCATTCCTTTCATTCCCATCGCTTAGAGAAAAATATGATCTACCAAACTCTGAGATATTTAGATATCTCCAAATCAAAAATTTCTATACACCATTCCTAAAGGGGGATACATCATTATCCCAATTATCCATTTTTGAATCAATCTGTACAAAAGATCCATTTGCTAAAGGTACAATTTCATTACTTTATAATCAATTATATGGAGTAGCAAATCTTAATAGACCCTCTTACGTTCAGAGGTGGGAGGAGGACCTGGGACGAACTTTAGAAGACACGGACTGGTCTAACATATGGCTCACATCTAAGTCATCTTCACCCAACATCTTAGCACTGGAGACAAATTATAAAGTCCTAACTCGCTGGTACCTTGTACCCGCTAGAGTGGCAAAATATTCACCTAATACCTCAGCTCTTTGTTTTCGAGGATGCCCAGAAATAGGCACATATTTACACATATGGTGGACGTGCCCAGTAATCCAAACCTTCTGGAAGGAAGTCTTCGTGATTGCATCTAAAATATTTAAAAAAATAATACAACCAGATCAATATTTAACTTTACTTAATCTAAAACCGGAATGGTTAACACTCTCTCAATTCAAACTTATGATCCAACTAATAACGGCTGCAAAACAAACAGTGGCCGAAGGCATGGAAATCTCCTACATTGGTACTAGCAGAAACAATTCACAGAATGAATAATACAATGTCCCATGCTAAGATGGTAGCCATCGATCAAAATCAAATTCCAAAATTTGAAAATTTTTGGCACCCTTGGATAAAACAACAGTTCCTGTCAAATTTCAATGACTCTGTCCTGTTGCCATGGTAACAGATTAAATGACTTACAGAGACACACATTCTAATGCCCCATACACACGGTCGGATTTTCCGATGGAAAATGTCCGATCGGAGCGTGTTGTCGGAAATTCTGACCGTGTGTGGGCGCCATCGGACATTTTCCATCAGATTTTCCGACACACAAAGTTGGACAGCAGGAGATAAAATTTTCCGACAACAAAATCCGATCGCGTCAATTCCGACCATGTGTGGCCTGTTCCGACGCACAAAGTGCCACGCATGCTCAGAAGAAATTCCGACACGGGACAGCTCGTTCTGGTAAACTTAGCGTTCGTAATGGATAAAGCACTTTCGTCACGCTGCAATGTAAAAAATGGTTTAATACAGCGCACTCTCTTCTTCTTTATAATGTGACAAGAATTAAGTCGTTTTGATGCTCATATTCACACACACTTCTCACAAACTTCTTTCGTTACTATTTATCGGGATTCCCTCAATATATTTTGATTTCTCACATCTGACAACATATTTTTTTTTTTTTTTTTTTTACTTTAATGTAGAATCTTTTTTTGTGTTTCTCTTTTTTTTTTTTTTTTTTTGGTGATTTTGATTTGTACTCCTGAAAATGTTTGTGTGTTTTTTGTGACAAGTTCCCACAACACCATTGATATGTTGTTCTATTTAATCTGTAGGAGGAGATTGTTTGGTGTTGTTGTCCCTTGTTAATTTCACATTGTACTTTAGAAATGTACCTGAATACTCACCAACAAACTGTCCTTTTTGGATGAAAACACACACAGGAGAGTAGAATTTACCTAAAAATATTTTATTAAGGGGTCACAACTAAACAAAGAGGGAGGCAATGCTGGAGAAAGTGCAGAAGTGGGCGAAGCCTTGGACCCCCAGGGCAGACATCAATTATTTAAAAGCAAAATTGGCAGTCTGGTCCAGAAGTCCCAGAGATCCGGAAAGCAGCAGATGACATCTGTGTCCCCAGGCTGTGGTCATACGAGAGACTGCATCTTCTGTCAGACCAGACTGAACCCAGGGTCATCACTCTCAGGTCTTCTTTCCATGCTTCCTTCCAGCCTTTGGCTGTGGTGGTGGAGTTGTGGCAGCAGGAGGAGGAGGAGGAGGAGGAGGAGGAGGATCGTCCCTCTCCATGACATCCGTCTTGTGTGTCAGTTCCCCACTCTCCCCCTTACGAAGGACTTTATAAATCAGGTCCTCAGAGATCTTGCGTTGGCCCTCCTGCATGCCCAGCAATTTGGTGGCAGCCATGCAGGCAAAGGCCTCTGCAGGACTGGGGAAGGCTCTGAGGGACGCCGAAGCCTCCTGGATCAGCCTGTACACTGAATCCTGCACAGGACTGGGAGTGGCCTTCCTGGCCCTTTTATATGGCAGGCGGAGGGGAGGGACCTGAGACTCAGTCATGCTGCGACTTGTCCCAGGCTTCTCTTGGCTGCCACTTAGCCCCGCCTCCTCCTGGCTGCCACTAATCCCCGCCTCCTCCTGGCTGCCACTAATCCCCGCCTCCTCCTGACTGCCACATTCCACAGCCTCCTCCTGGCTGAGGTCTTCCTGTGTATGAAAAAGGGACATAGTTTTAGTATTGTTTTCATCAATCACACACAATTT
Source organism: Lithobates clamitans (assembly GCA_037952925.1). Classification (NCBI taxonomy): domain Eukaryota; kingdom Metazoa; phylum Chordata; class Amphibia; order Anura; family Ranidae; genus Lithobates; species Lithobates clamitans. The sequence continues at coordinate 3,633,589 of JBBGZY010000544.1, forward strand.
TCACCTCCTGACTGCTGCAAATTCAATGTTAACAAATATAACAGACTATCCTTCTGAGCCCAGCAGTTTTCATTCTTGTCCCAATTTTGGGTGCCCACTACTGTCTATTGATATGTAAAACACTTTATGAAATCAGCAAATAGTGATCAATAATAACATCTACTAAACATCATTTATTTATTGCCCAGAAATCTGTAGAGGAATGCTATACCTGACTCCAGCTGGGCTCCTCCATTTCTTCCTGGCTGGAAGGCCCAGGTTGGACATCGGAAGCCTCAGCTGGGGTGGAAGGAAGCGTGGAAGGAAGAGTGGAGAGGGATTCCCTGACTTCAGTGTGGTCTGACAGAAATCGCAGTCTCTCATAGTACCACAGCCTGGGGACATAAACGTCATCTGCTGCAGCTCCGGACCTCTGGGAATCTGTGACCTTCTTGCGTTCCCTAAGATAAGTGCTCCTCAGGCCACCAATTTTTGCTTTTAAATAAGGGATGGTTGCTGTGGGGACCACCGGCTTCACCAACTCCAGCAGTTTCTCCAGCGCTGCCTGCCTCTTCTGTTTGTGATTATAGTGGGGGTGTCTGACCTGCCACAGACAGGGCAGCTCTCTGTACTTGTCAATAAACAGGGGCAGGAAATTGTGGTCGTTGAACCCATCCATTTTCTCTGCAAGACACAACACAAGACAAACCCTAATGTCAGGCCAAACTCCCCTAATCTTGTTACAATATAGGCTTCAATTTCGAAGCAGTATAGGCCCAAGTTTAGATCCTACCTTCGTTAGCACGATCGGCGTCTCCAATGCTCCTTCCTCCGCTCACAGATCGTACGTAAGACGCGCGCGTTACGATTTATACACACTGCGCATGCGTATAACTCCGCCCGCCCCTGACGTTCTTTCTATTCTATTCCCCGCCCCTTTTCGTTCGGCGCAGTGGAGGAAGAGCACATGGCGGAGAGACAGCAGGATAGTGCTAAGTACAGCAACGAGGAGGAGGAGGAGGAGGAAAGGCTGGAGCCTGAAACGTCCCGATCCAGAAGGAGATTAAAGGACTCAAATATGTCCTTTGGGGAGATGTTGGAAATGGTGGACATCCTGAAGAAGGCCGACTATGATGGAAAGTATGGGCCTTACCCCAACCACAATGTCCGAAAGGCCAAGATCATGGCGAATGTGGTCAGGAGTCTGCACCGGAAATTCGGGGTACGACGATCGAAAGATGAGCTCAGGAAGCGGTGGTCGGACCTGAAATTACGAGAACATGAGCAGTACAGAAAGATCCGGAGAGTGCTGCAAAAAAGTAAGTAGTTGTGCTGTGTTCCTATTGTTCTTGTGTTTATTACGTTCGTGCTGCTCCATGTGCTTTTAGGAACTGTTGTACAGTTTAAAATGGCAACTTTCATGTTCATGGGCACATTATTCGTTCGGATCACACATTTTTCGTTGCAAATATAAAATACCATTGTTTAGGCCATATGCATTTGGCCACCATTTTGAGGCCCTATACTTGTCTTCAAAGAATTGGGTTGTGTAGATGGCTTTGTTACTAGAATGAAATGCAAACTAGATTGTGTGTAAGGAGAGGACACTGAGCAGCTGTTTTCACATCTGGACACTGGAGCACTAGTGTGGGACCCCAGAACACCCTTTTTATTAAGGGGCCACACAGGTGCTCCAGTGTATACTATAGGGGGGTCTCCATCTGTGAAGCTTGTACCAAACAGGTAAAGTATTGCAGCTTGACAAAGGACACTAAAAAAGCTACATCTTGGAACTCTGCTAAAATAGACAATTGTACCTCACTTCCAAGCAATGTTTCATCTTTATAGTTCTGCCATCAAATATCTGTGTGCTAATTATACCATTTTTGTTTTACATAGGGGAGAAAAGACTCGGAGGACACCCCTCATCCGAGGAGACCAGAGCCCCCCCCTCTGGAAGAAGGGAAAATCCCCCCAACACAAGCTGAGCAGGAGGAAGAAGACGTGGTGGAACTAGTCACCACAACAGGTGAGTGTCTGCGACCACAGGCTCAGATAAGAGATGGATGGCGGCATTTTTTTTAGACCTAATTTATTTTGGGGTTTCCTTTCTTTTTAGGTGATCGTGAGGTTGTGGATGAAGATCCTTTCACATCCGAAAGTGCCCAGATCCTGATCGGGGAGATCATGGGGTGTAATTTACAATTGGAAAACATCAAGCAAAACATCAATGATGTTATTCCAAAATATAAAAACATCATTGATGTTTTGGGGCGAGTTTAAAATCCCTCCAAATCACTTTCTTCTTTTGTCTGCTACAATGCGCAAAATGTTTTTGTGATTTTTCCCAAAGCCAAAATTGGAGGATGCACACAGTGTGTCAACATGTGCTATCTGCCATCACGGGAGATCAATGGACGCGTTTTGGGGGTGCAACCCCTTCCTCAATAATAAAGTAGCGGTGAGGAAGGGCTTTCTCCCCCAAAACACATCCCTTGATCCCCCCTGATGGCAGATAGCACATGTTGACATTGTGAAATTTGTGTGCATCTTCCAAATTTGGCTTTTCCAGGGGTGATTTCCCCCCATCTGAACGCAATATCAAACACAGTTCCTAAATACTCATGTCTGATATTGCCTTCAAGTTCTACCAAATGTGAACTTTGTAAGATCAAGATTTGTGTCTTTCTTGTGGGTTTTACACAGGCCTGTTTTCTATAAAATGCACATTTTGATTTTGGATAATGACACCACAAAAATTGTTAGACAACAAACATGTTGGTTTGTCATAAAAACCTTTGGTAAATGCACATGTGATTGTGCAGGTATTAAAAAGATTGTTCATCAAGAATGTGTGGATTATTGTCTCAATGCTACAACACTTTTGGGGTGATGTAATTGTTGTTTGATGAGAAAATGGGGGTAATTTCCTAAGGGCAAATCCACTTTGCACTACAAGTGCAGTTTCAGTGCAGTTGCAAGTGCACTTGTAGTGAAAAGTGTCTTTGCATTTAGTAAATAACAGCCAACAGTGCTTTGTATAAGGTTACACAATCACGACATTTTCTGGACTCCACACATTTCTGTCAGGGTCAGCTAAAACAAACACAAGCAGTAAATGTCCACAAAGAAGAGCCTGGGGCGGAGATGCCTGTCGAGAACTTGAGGTCCTGCAGGCTTCTCCCTGTCGCCAAATACCGCAGGGTAGCGACTAGGGATGAGCCGAACACCCCCCTGTTCAGTTCGCACCAGAACATGCAAACAGGAAAAAAATTCGTTCGAACACGCGAACGCCGTTAAAGTCTATGGGACACGAACATGAATAATCAAAAGTGCTAATTTTAAAGGCTAATATGCAAGTTATTGTCAATAAAAGTGTTTGGGGACCCGGGTCCTCCCCCAGGAGACATGAATCAATGCAAAAAAAAGTTTTAAAAACGGCCGTTTTTTCAGGAGCAGTGATTTTAATAATGCTTAAAGTCAAACAATAAAAGTGTAATATCCCTTTAAATTTCATACCTGGGGGGTGTCTATAGTATGCCTGTAAAGGGGCGCATGTTTCCCGTGTTTAGAACAGTCTGACAGCAAAATGACATTTTGAAGGAAAAAACACATTTAAAACTACCGCGGCTATTGCATTGCCGACAATACACATAGAAGTTCATTGATAAAAACGGCATGGGAATTCCCCACAGGGCAACCCCGAACCAAAATAAAAAAAAAAAAATGATGTGGGAGTCCCCCTAAATTCCATACAAGGCCCTTCAGGTCTGGTATGGATATTAAGGGGAACCCCAGCCAAAATTAAAAAAAAAAATTGACGTGGGGTTCCCCCTAAATTCCATACCAGACCCTTCAGGTCTGGTATGGATTTTAAGGGGAACCCCGCGCCAAAAAAACAAAACAAAACGGCGTGGGGTCCCCCCAAAAATCCATACCAGACCCTTATCCGAGCACGCAACCTGGCAGGCCGCAGGAAAAGAGGGGGGGACGAGAGTGCGGCCCCCCCCCCTGAACCGTACCAGGCCACATGCCCTCAACATTGGGAGGGTGCTTTGGGGTAGCCCCCCAAAACACCTTGTCCCCATGTTGATGAAGACAAGGGCCTCATCCCCACAACCCTGGCCGGTGGTTGTGGGGGTCTGCGGGCGGGGGGCTTATCGGAATCTGGAAGCCCCCTTTAACAAGGGGACCCCCAGATCCCGGCCCCCCCCCTGTGTGAAATGGTAAGGGGGTACTTACCCCTACCATTTCACTAAAAAACTGTCAAAAATGTTAAAAATGACAAGAGACAGTTTTTGACAATTCCTTTATTTAAATGCTTCTTCTTTCTTCCTTCATCTTCTTCTTCTTCTGGTTCTTCTGGCTCTTCTGGTTCTTCCTCCGGCGTTCTCGTCCAGCATCTTCTCCGCGGCGTCTTCTATCTTCTTCTCCTCGGGCCGCTCCGCACCCATGGCATGGGGGGGGGAGGCTCCCTCTCTTCTCTTCATCTTCTTCTCTTCTTCATCTTCTTCTTCTCTTCTTCCTTCTTCTCTTCTTCATGTCTTCTCCGGGCCGCTCCGCAGCCATGCTGTGGCATGGAGGGAGGCTCCCGCTGTGTGACGGCGTCTCTTCGTCTGACGCTTCTTAAATAACGGGGGGCGGGGCCATCCGGTGACCCCGCCCCCCTCTGACGCACGGTGACTTGACGGGACTTCCCTGTGACGTCACGGGGAATGCCACAGGGAAGTCCCGTCATGTCACCGTGCGTCAGAGGGGGGCGGGGTCAGCGGGTGGCCCCGCCCCCGTTATTTAAGAACCGTCAGACGAAGAGACGCCGTCACACAGCAGAAGCCTCCCTCCATGCCACAGCATGGCTGCGGAGCGGCCCGGAGAAGACATGAAGAAGAGAAGAAGGAAGAAGAGAAGAAGAAGAAGAAGATGAAGAAGAAGATGAAGAAGAGAAGAAGATGAAGAGAAGAGCGGGAGCTTCCCCCCCCATGCCATGGGTGCGGAGCGGCCCGAGGAGAAGAAGATAGAAGACGCCGCGGAGAAGATGCTGGACGAGAACGCCGGAGAACGAACCAGAAGAGCCAGAAGAACCAGAAGAAGAAGAAGATGAAGGAAGAAAGAAGAAGCATTTAAATAAAGGAATTGTCAAAAACTGTCTCTTGTCATTTTTAACATTTTTGACAGTTTTTTAGTGAAATGGTAGGGGTAAGTACCCCCTTACCATTTCACACAGGGGGGGGGGCCGGGATCTGGGGGTCCCCTTGTTAAAGGGGGCTTCCAGATTCCGATAAGCCCCCCGCCCGCAGACCCCCACAACCACCGGCCAGGGTTGTGGGGATGAGGCCCTTGTCTTCATCAACATGGGGACAAGGTGTTTTGGGGGGCTACCCCAAAGCACCCTCCCAATGTTGAGGGCATGTGGCCTGGTACGGTTCAGGAGGGGGGGGCCGCACTCTCGTCCCCCCCTCTTTTCCTGCGGCCTGCCAGGTTGCGTGCTCGGATAAGGGTCTGGTATGGATTTTTGGGGGGACCCCACGCCGTTTTTTTTTTTTTTTTTTTTTTTGGCGCGGGGTTCCCCTTAAAATTCATACCAGACCTGAAGGGTCTGGTATGGAATTTAGGGGGAACCCCACGTCAATTTTTTTTTAAAATTTTGGCTGGGGTTCCCCTTAATATCCATACCAGACCTGAAGGGCCTTGTATGGAATTTAGGGGGACTCCCACATGATTTTTTTTTTTTTTATTTTGGTTCGGGGTTGCCCTGTGGGGAATTCCCATGCCGTTTTTATCAATGAACTTCTATGTGTATTGTCGGCAATGCAATAGCCGCGGGTAGTTTTAAATGAGTTTTTTCCTTCCAAATGTCATTTTGCTGTCAGACTGTTCTAAACACGGGAAATATGCGCCCCTTTACAGGCATACTATAGACACCCCCCAGGTACGAAATTTAAAGGGATATTACACTTTTATTGTTTGACTATAAGCATTAATAAAATCACTGCTCCTGAAAAAACGTCCGTTTTTAAAACTTTTTTTTGCATTGATCCATGTCCCCTGGGGCAGGACCCGGGTCCCCAAACACTTTTTATGACAATAACTTGCATATAAGCCTTTAAAATTAGCACTTTTGATTTCTCCCATAGACTTTTAAAGGGTGTTCCGCGGCATTCGAATTTGCCGCGAACACCCCAAATTGTTCGCTGTTCGGCGAACTTGCGAACAGCCAATGTTCGAGTAGAACATGAGTTCGACTCGAACTCGAAGCTCATCCCTAGTAGCGACCAACCTCTGCTCCGGAGTGATGGCTTGCCTCATGCAGGTATCCTGCCTGCTGATATAGGGGGTCAGCGAAGCCAACAAACGGTGAAACACGGGGTCCGTCATCCTGAGAAAGTTCCTGAAATCATCAGGATTATTCTCACGGATCTCACGGAGCAAAGGCATATGAGAGAACTGGTCACGCTGAAGCAACCAATTCTTGGTCCATTAACTCCTCCCCACCCTGTTCATGGACTGGACTTGTGTCAAGGTCAGGACCCCAACACCAAGCCCCCGCACAGCACGAGCTGTACGAGGAGTACGTATACGAAACATGGCTAGAAAACGGTCGGCTGCTCAGAACGAAGTAACAGAACGCACTGAAGAACAGCAAGGCCTGTGAAGAGCGATCTGAAAAACAGCAACGAGCGGACAAGATGGCACAGAAAACTCCGATACGAACTGACTGCACGCACTGAAGAGCAGATACAAACCCACAAGCACAAACTGAATGGCAGAAAACGATCTGAAAGCCACAAGTCTGAAAAAGCGCGAATCGTCTCTCACCAAACTTTTACTAACACGAGATTAGCAAAAGGAGCCCAAAGGGTGCCGCGCTTGGTTCTGAACCGGCCTTTTCTAGTCTCGTCGTACGTGATTGACGTCACCGCGTTCTTGGCGATCGGAAATTCCGACAACTTTGTGCGACCGTGTGTAGGCAAAACAAGTTTGAGCCAACATCCGTAGGAAAAAATCCGAGGATTTTGTTGTCGGAATGTCCGATCAATGTCCGACCGTGTGTACGGGGCATAAGGCTTCAAAGAGAACTAAAAAGAATAATAAACTGACGAGCGGGACAACCTTGTGGACCATACCTCTACCTTTCAACCCTTTTTCTTCTTTCTCTTTCCTTTTCTCCACCTTACGATTAAAGCTCATTATCAGAATTTATTTGACCTATATACACTCTACTTGTAAACAATATGTATAGTAGGTATAAATCATTTAAATACCTACAAAAGTAACTAAGGAAATGATATATATTTTTAATTTAGGTTTACGTGAACCCAATGTTTAATATTTGAAATTTCATGATATTTACCTATATAAACCCTACTGTAAAACAATGAGCTTACTTTATAGATCCTTGTAAACTTACTTTATGTATCTTTATAACATTGTATACTCAATAAACTTCTTTTGACAAGGAAATACGTACGTTAATATGAAATCCTACTACACAATACAATTTGGGTTTAGTTTAATTGTGGTATTTTGTTTTAAATAGGACACGAGGAGGGGATATATTGTTGATATCGAATTGACATGGAGATGTCCTTAAGTTTCTTTCCAGCCCCGATGAAGGGGGCAGTCTTGGACCCCTGAAACATGTTGGCTACTTTTTGAATTGCCCTGCTAACTTTTCCTGGAATAAAGTTGTTTCTGGACCTCTTAGCAGTGGTGTGGCACTTCAATTTCCATTTTTGCTATATTGTAGAACAAGGCACTGTAAGTTAGGAAAGGGGGACATATCAGCTACTGGAAGACCACTGGCAACATAAGTAACTAGTCCTTTGCCCTCTGCCTCCTTTTTTTGGGGCAAAGTTTTCCAAGTTCAGTTCCTCTTAAATTTGTGTCTTTTGGATCTTCCTGGAATTCAGCTTTATGTTCCATTAATACAGAACTCAGTATGCAATGATTCATAGATAGAAACTGTAATGACTACCTTCTCGATAAAATATTTATGAGAAATAAAAGTATTAGGAGATGGGAAATCAGGAAGCTTTGTACACACACCATCCTTGATATCTTTGCAAGGAAGCAAATTAGGTATATCAATATCAATTTTTAGTTGTGTAGACTAACTTTACACTGACATCAGATAATGTTGCAGTAGATGCAATGTAAAGGATTCACATTCTATTCTTTATATAGAAAATACCAAGCCTGCATTCCACTCAGCTGATCTCTGCATCTCATTCTATAATATATTAATCTGCAGTGGAGACGCCCTCTGATCAGTGGTGACTCATTCCACTCGGCTTGGACCACACTGATCTCTTTTGCATTTTTTTTTAAATTTAAATATTGCAGGGAAATGCGCTGTTTTGCTGCTCTTACTTCCCACATAACATTTATTTGAACTGGACTTTTTATTTCACATAATATTTCATTTATGTCTGTTTTGCTGCAACAATTTAAATGTACAGAAATCAAATTTATATAGAAAAAGGAAATATCCACAATACATCATTAGCACATCTTCTAGCTTTTAAGCGCCTAGGTAACAGAGGTGTTAGAGTTTAAAATGTACTTGAAATAAACTGATTATACACATAAGTAGTATTATATACTTATGCATATAATCAGTTCATTTCATTCTTTTGTGAGACACCGCTGAACACCAAATAGAATGATATGCAACTGCATTTCTGTTAAATCTTTAGGTTGATGTGCTTGAATTTCATCAGTGGGCAATCACAAATGCCCCATAATGACACAGTGTTTTTAAAGAGAAAAATATTTTTTACATGTTGTATATGAAATGTCAATATTCAGTAATTATTATTCCATAATGTTTTCAATACTGTATTTTTTGGTTATTTCCAATACATATATGTTTTTTGTGTTACTTTAAAGGCCCTGACGAAGCGGGGTTTCCCACGAAACGTGTAGGCCACACCTCTGACACTTCATACCAGGACCTGCACACCCTGGACCAAAGAGACAGTAAACTGTATTTTTTTCAGACTGTAACATGTTTTAAATCTCCCATCCATGGATGGCAAATAAAGTTTTTCTACATTGTTTTAAAATTGTGGTACAGATTGTTATTTAAACCCCACGAGGCACATTTAAAATCCCATTCTACCCTACTTCTAGTTTGAATTTTGCATTTTCCAGGGACAGTGCCTCTGTGGAGTTATAATTATTTCACGCCTACTCCCATCCCTATACAACTAACATGTATATAAACTCAGTTTTTTTCTTTTAATATGTTTGACCTGATGTTCCACTGAACAAAGTATTCTTAAGCAAGTTGTAAATAGCAATAAACTTAGATTTGATCCAAACTTGAAAGGCATCTGTCCGAGATGGGCCAGTGAGCTGAAGGTGGGGGGGGGGGATTTCTCACCCCACAACTGCATGTACTTAAATCAGCAAGGATTCTGATGACATCAGGTGGTCATATTAGGTCCATGACTATGACCCAATGTGACCAGGTGGCCCTATTAGGGCAATGATGTCATGAGCATCCCTGCCCTTTGCGTGCAAATTGTAAGTTACTCCACTCACAGCCCATAGACCTGGTACTAACTGCTAATTTCTGGGTTCAGCCAAACGTAGATTCAGACTGAGCCTAGAGCCAAGCCCAAACTAATTTCTTGTTGTGAATATCACCTGGAGATCCTGCCAGTACCATCACTTCCTGTTGCAGGCTGAAAATGCCTTGCAATTACAGTAATAGCAACAATGTCAGCTGGCTGTGTGAGCTCCTTTAGTTTGCCATTGGACTGCCTATCGATAGGCCTAATGGATAATGGCCAACTGAGGGAAAGCACATGGCAGTCTGCATTGTTGCCAATTTCAAGGTTTGGTGTCCTGAGCCTACAACACAAAGTGTAGTTTCTGGAAAGAAAATTTGCAACACATTTATGAAGAAGTGTTTGCTAAAAAGGTAAATATTTTAAAAACAAAGTAAAAAATAAATTTGGGGTGCACATATGCTAAATTTCATTCTAAAGCACCCCAGTTGCCCCAAAACCCAAATTTAATAAAACATTTAATGAAGCAATTATTAACTTCATCTAGACAGTCTACACTTTGCTCACCCTTTCTGTGAATTACTATTGGTTAGGAAGGCCATTCATCACATTGATGGGCGAAAAGAGAAATGGTGGAGGTAGGAGGCATTGAGAAAATTGCAATCTCATCTCAAAGTTGGTATTTGCACAACAGAGCATTTTGCATCTGCCTTATTTCATTCAAGTGCATGATACTCAAGTACATTTTTGCTTGTGGTTTGAACAAGACTTCTGGTATTGTACATAGATAAGATAATCTCCAACTATCTTGACTTGTTTTGTCTAAAACTTATTTAAGGAGCCTTATGATCAGTGTAGAGGGAATGTGTGACATGACGCTACTTGTATTTCAAGACATCGCTTGTATATCAAGTCAAAATGTATTTTAAAATGTTGCTGGTCTTACAAAATGCTCTCAAACCAAGTTACTCTCAAACCAAGGTTTTACTGGAGTTTACCCACAAGAGGACCCCTAAAATGCAACAATTTCTCTAAGCAGTTTTTTTCATTTGTTATAAACAAATATCTAGATCGATATTATAAGCCTGTTACCGTAACAAGGTCTAGGGTTTCTCCTGCTTCTACATTTTCTCATGCACATTTAAAATATTCTTGAATGCACCAAGACAATGCTGTAGGCAAGCCTCAAACTTGTTCAAGTGTGGTTTTCAATGGAGACACTTGACGCAATCAATGATCGTTCTTATAATGTTCATAATGTTATCAAAAAGAAATTGAGCTGAAATCTTTTCCTGTTCCCACTACAATTTAAGATGATCTATCTAAGTAATTTTGCAGACAATTATCAACATAATGAAACCGTATAAAACAAAATAGATAAAAGCATGGGAGCAACTTATTATTTAAAGTGACTTCTTGACTGGTTAAGTTCACTACTTAGGTGCTCTCATTGTGATGTTGAATTGTGAATATTTTGATTATGAAGCCCCCCAATGAGGTCAACAAATATAATTGACCATTTGTGAGTGGTAGGAAAAATCTAAAGTGCTTTTCTGGAAAAAATATAAAATCAATTGGTAAAATGTGAATATTTTTTAACAAACATTGTAGTTTTCACCCTTGAGAGTCACTTAAAGGGGAACTTCACCCCACCTCGGGGTACATTTAAATTTTAACCCCTTCTTATCTTGATCACTAGGTTGAACTAAAACAGATGTGATCTGGGGGATTGTTAGCTCAGCGGTAGATGTGTTGTTTAGTGAAGTCCATGTCAGACAGAACTGTATTGAGGGGCCTGGTAACCAACTTTTTTAAGCAGTTCCCGACATGTAGCACGTACATTTACTGCGGTGGGGAGGCTACTCTGCACAGAATCACATGCTGGTACGTGAGCTGACACTTCCTGGTCTGGGGCATGCATGCACACCGCCAGCAACCCGCGCGTGCACTGCTGGCAACTTGCTCCCGCTGTGATTGGACACAACAGGAGCCAGTGGGTCTGGTTGACTCCATGTCCACCGGGACCTGCCAATCGCTTGGGACACGAGCAGAATGGCAGTCTGCCTGTGTAAACAAGGCAGATTGTCGTTCTGTCAGAGGGGAAGGTACTGATCCTGTGCTTCTGCTAAGCAGGAACACGGATCTTCCCCTTCTCCTAGTCGAAAGCCCTTCCCCCAGTTAGTAAGCACAACTTAGGCATACATTTAACCCTTTGATCACCCCATGATGTTAACCCCTGCCCTGCCAGTGTCATTAGTACAGTGACAGTGCATATTTTTTAGCACTGATCACTGTATTAGTGTTACTGGTCCCCAAAAAGTGTCAGTTAGGTGTCCGATTTGTCCACCGCAATATCACAGTCCGGCTATAATTCGCTGATCACCACCATTACTAGTAAAAAAAAAAATATTGTATATTTGTAGATGCTATAACTTTTACGAAAACCAATGAATATACGCTTATTGGTTTTATTTTTTACCAAAAATATGTAGCAGAATATACAACCCCTGGCAAAAATTATGGAATCACCAGTCCCTGAGGATGTTCCTTCAGTTGTTTATTGTTGTAGAAAAAAAAAGCAGATCACAGACATGGCCAAAAACTAAAGGCATTTCAAATGGCAACTTTCTGGCTTTTAGAAACACTAAAAGAAATCAAGAAAAATAATTGTGGTGGCCAGTAACAGATTTATAGAACAAGCACAGGGAATAAATTATGGAATCTCTCAATTCTGAGGAAAAAATTATGGAATCACCCTGTAAATTTTCATTACAAACACTAACACCTGCATCAGATTAAATCTGCTTCTTAGTATGTAGGTAAAAAGGAGTGATCACACCTTGGAGAGCTGTTGCAACAAGTGGACTGACATGAAGCATGGCTCCAACACCAGAGATGTCAATTGAAAAAAAGGAGAGGATTATCAAACTCCTTAAAGAGGGTAAATCATGATGCAGTGTTGCACAAGATGTTGGTTGTTCACAGTCGGCTGTGTCTAAAACATGGACCAAATACAAACAACATGGGAAGGTGGTTAAAGGCAAGCATACTGGTAGACCAAGGAAGACATCAAAGCGTCAAGACAGAAAACTTAAAGCAATATGCCTTGAAAACAGAAAATGTACAACAAAACAAATGAGGAACAAATGGGAGGAAACTGGAGTCCACATCTGTGACCGAACTGTAAGAAACCGTCTAAAGGAAATGGGATTTACATACAGAAAAGCTAAAAGAAAGCCATCTCTAACACCTAAACACAAAAAAAAAAGGTTACAATGGGCTAAGGAAAGGCAATCGTGGACTGTGGATGATTGGATGAAAGTCATATTCAGTGATGAATCTCGAATCTGCATTGGGCAAGGTGATGATGCTGGAACTTTTGTTTGGTTCCGTTCCAATGAGATTTATGCAGACGACTGTCTGAAGAAAACATGCAAATTTCCACAGTCAATTATGATATGGGGCTGCATGTCAGGTAAAGGCACTGGGGAGATGGCTGTCATTAAATCTTCAATAAATGCACAGGTTTACATTATATTTTCTTATCCCATCTATTGAAAGGATGTTTGGGGATGATGAAATCATTTATCAAGATAATGCATCTTGCCATAGAGCAAAAACTGTGAAAAAAATTCCTTGAAGAAAGACACATAAGGTCAATGTCATGGCCTGCAAACAGTCCGGATCTCAATCCAATTGAAAATCTGTGGTGGAAGTTAAAGAAAATAGTCCATGACAAGGCTCCAACCTGCAAAGATGATTTGGCAACAGCAATCAGAGAAGGCTGGAGCCAGATTGATGAAGAGTACTGTTTATCACTCATTAAGTCAATGCCTCAGAGACTGCAAGCAGTTATAAAAGCCAGGGGTGGTGCAACAAAATACTAGCGATGTGTTGGAGTGTTATTTTGTTTGTTTGTTTTTCTTGATTCCATAATTTTTTCCTCAGAGTTGAGTGATTCCATAATTTATTCCCTGTGCTTGTTCTATAAATCTAACTGTTACTGGCCACCACAATTATTTTTCTTGATTTCTTTTAGTGTTTCTTAAAGCCAGAAAGTTGCCATTTGAAATGCCTTTAGTTTTTGGCAATGTCTGTGATCTGCTTTTTTTCTACAACAATAAACAACTGAAGGAACATCCTCAGGGACTGGTGATTCCATACTTTTTGCCAGGGGTTGTATATTGGCCTAAATTGATGAAGAAATTAGATTTTTTTTTTTTAAAGTAAAAAATATTGTTATTCTTTCAAAATTGTCGCTCTTTTTTGTTTATAGTGCAAAAAATAAAAACCGCAGAGGTGATCAAATACCACCAAAAGAAAGCTCTATTTTTGGGGAAAGAATGGACAAATTTTGTTTGGGTACAGCGTCGCACGACCGTGCAATTGGCAGTTAAAGTAACACAGTGCCGTATCGCAAAAAATGGCCCGGTCATGAAGGGGCGGGGGGGGGTAAACCTTCAGAGCGGAAGTGGTTAAAAAAGGCAGAAAACAATAGTCCAACATAAAGCTTCTCACGCAGGGGTTCTTGTCCAGCAAAATATACACAATGGAAAATATTGAGCTTCCTGGCTCTCTGGTTAGCAGTACCTCTGCTCTGTTTTGGTCTCCCAGTTCACTGGCTATTCAGGCTCTCTCAGCCTAGGTGAAAGCACCTTGCTGTTCAGTCCCCACGTGCCTTCTTGACATGGTTTTCCTGTACCTCAAGCATGCTTCTTCCAGTGACTTCCGGATTCCCTCTAGTCCCCTAGACTCACTGACCTCCTCAGCTTTCTCAGTCTCCCAGACTCTTTTAGCTTGCCAGACTTTCCCAGTCCTTGGGCAAGGAATACCCCTCACAAGGATTGCAGTCTCCAACAAGAACTCCCAGCTCTCTAGACAGGGCTCTGTCTCCAAACAGCAGCAATTGCACCAGCTCCAACTCTCACCAAACCATCAATATAAGGGCTGTGTGCACCTCTGGGCATTCACCCTACTGGTTATATGCAAAACCAGGACACAGGGTTGGAGGTTTTTTCCCTCCCAAGGTGCTTTGAAACCTCCAAACTATGGAGCCCCATTCAGAAATATCAAAATCCGGAGAAATCTGCAAAAGCAGTTCTCTCCACTCAAAATTAATGCTCTGTCCCTTTACTGACCAATTCCACAATGACAGAGCCACATACTGCCACATAGATTACTCAGCTGCTGAGCAAATCCAGCCCTGTCCTGCTGTAACCCAGCAAAAGTCACTGCGTGTCAGGCCCCGCACCACCATCTTGTTATTGAAGTCATCAGGAGGCCAGTTGTCTCAGGTACAGGTACAGAAAGCAGATACTAAGGTGAAAGTTAGAGAAAGTAGGTAGCTAGATTGTGTAATCCCAATTGGGGGTCTGAGTTGAACTCTTTTGCTGATCACATTTGAGTGTAGTGTCTAAATCCTAATTGGTTGCTAGGATGCCAGCATCCTCAGGGCAGCTGGCATCCTAGCAACTCATGACATTATACGGCTGATGGCCACCAGCATCCTAGCAAACAACAACATGGGGGGGGACAAAACCCTCACTTCTAACACAAATGAGTCAAAAGTGACACTTGTCCTATTTACTGCTAGTTTCCTTTATCTCCAAAACAGTGGTATTTTATGAGTTTGTTGCAGTCATTGCTGCCGCATTTTACACAAATTTGTTGCAAATATTGGCAAACCAGAAACCAGCAGAATAAATGCACAAGCAGGCCCCCCTGGCGGGTAACACCGGCTCACCTGAGGCACAGGGTCTAAGCATTTGCTGGTCTTCACCACAGCTCCTAATGGTGGAGATGGCTTGGGTTGCATGCTAGTACCAGGTCCTGGTTCTTAGGATTGCCCTGCCAGGAGGTGAGCAACGCAGGGTCCGGTAGCAGATGTAGCAGGTAGGAATCAAGCAGAAGCATACTCAATTAACAAGCCAAAGGTCGGTGACAGCGGAAGTGTAGTCAAGGAACAAGTCAAAGGTTGGTATCACGTTCCTGGTAGCAGAGCCTAATAGGATGAGGTAGGCCTCTCTTACACCTCTGACTCGGGACCCCTGATAGTGTAGACAGGAGGCGCAGGAGTGCAGAGTCGCACGAGTGCCTGGAAGTCTTGCTAGCAGCAGGGCAGGTGTCCTCGCTGGGCAGGAGAAGTCGTCAGAAGGCTTCAGTAAGTAGGAAAGTAGGCAGGCAGCTGGTGCTGGTAACAGCATGCAGGGTAGCAGGGTCAGGCAGACTGGGTCATACACAGACAGAAGAATCGTGTACAGGTCAACAGACAGGATTGTGGTCGGAAGGCAAGTCGGGTCTGGAACCGATCAGTGGAACTGGAGCCAAAGGAGCAGACAGAAGCGTGGTTAGTGGACTAGCCGAGGTCGATGCAGGTGGAGTTCAGAGAATGGTCAAGACAAGCCAGGTTGATAACTGGAAGCAGGATACAGGTTCACAGGATAACAGTTACACAGGATGCTGAATAGAAGGCAGCATTGATTCCGAGCACTGGCTGGTGTTTAAATAGTCTGTTTGGCGCCAGCATCTGTCACAGGTGCACGCAAGCGCCGGCACGCATGGGGATATGCAACGGCTTGTGTGTGTACGAGTTCGCGCATGCGCATATCTATTAGCCAGTGCCCAATTCTTACGAGCATGAAAGGGAATCGGTTTTAGCTTGTGCCCAGGAGTTCTTCCAGCAGATCTATTCTGTTTGTTGGCATGTGTATCCTGACAGTTGGTATCAAGTGGTAATGAAGATTCAGTTAGCAGCAGGAGAACAAGGAGCAAGATATTGGCTGGAGCACAGCACAATAATCTGGCAAACAGGAAGTGCAAAGGCATGGCTTAATTGGGAAGCTCATGGTAGGAGCAAAGGGTTCAAGGTTCACCAGAAGCAAAATAGAAAGTAAGGTTTTCCAAGAGATCAGGCAAGGAGCGGTCCAGTATTTCAGGTGGCACAGTAGGAAGCAATACTGCCAGCTTGCAACAGAGGTCCTGGGTTCAGATCCTGGTCCTGACAAAATTGTTGCAAATGCTATATTGAATCACTCTCAGTAGGTTATAGGGAAAGATTATGGACAGAGTTTAAGGTCACAGGCAGCAATCCAAATTCAGAGCAGGGCCACGGGCAGCAATATGGCACAGCAAAGGATATAACACAAGAGTTCACAGAATTACAGGGTAGACGTCCAATAATCCTTGATATTTGATCAGGTTCTCTTGGTGTAGGGGGGTCCAGGAAGGATGATTAGTGAGGGACTAGCAGAGTCTGTCTGGCAGGAGAATGCTAGATCTTGGGAGAGGTGGACTTCACTTGCCTGGTGAACCTGACGCTATGACAAGGACCTCCCCTCATCCAGGATCCAGCGTTCTCCTGTCAGTTGGGCGCAGTGGAAAATATCTGCTGAATGTCCCTTAAAACTGGAAAAAGGGGCTCATCCTCGCTGCATGCATTGTACTTGAGAACCAACTAGATTACATGGATACATGATTACACTGAAACTGATGGACATCTCTACCGACCTGTAACAAACTAGAGCAGGACCCAATGTGCAGGGTGTTCTGGTGCACAGAAGAGGGAGTGGGTTAAGAATGAAGTAGGATCACGAAAAGAGAATAAGAGTGCAGCAACAAATGGTGAGTCCAGAGGCAACAATCCAACTATCCTGGGTAGCTGGTGAGGTTATGTTGGTGGAGGTAAGTCAAGGCAGGATAATCAGCAGAGCGAGGGGCCCTGGTGTGTGTATGTAGGAGTGTCATGAGTGTGCGTAAAGCGACATACATTTTTTTTCCATAACTACAAGTTCTAAAGGTTACCTTGAATCATTTGCTGAATTACATCTTCATTGAAGGAAAACACCAGCTTCTTGCTTTCCCTCCTCTTTGATTTTATATACAGTTGTGTGAAAAAGTATTTGCCCCCTTGCTGATTTTTTTTTTGCATATTTCTCACACTTTCTCACGCTTACTTCTCACACCAGAAAATCCTAAATGAGAATGTCAGTTCATGACCTCAATCTCAAGTGCACTTGTGTTATACAGGACAATAACCCGAAACACAACAGCAAGTCCACCTCCAAATAGTTCAAACAAAGCAAAATTTAGGTTTTGGAGTGGCCTAGTCAAAGCCCGAACTTAAATCCAATTGAGATGCTATATCATGACCTTACACAGGCCATTCATGCTGGAAAACCCTCCAATGTGGCTGAATTAAAACAATTCTGCAAAGGAGAGTGGGCCAAAATTGCTCCACAGCAATGCGAGAGACTCATTGCCATTTATCACAAACGCTTGATTGCAGTTGTTGCCACCAAGGGTGGCACAACCAGTTATTAGGTTTAGGGGGCAATTACTTTTTTACATAAAGCATGGCAGGTTTGGACAACTTTTTTGCTTAATAAATGAAACCATCATTTAAAAACTGCATTTTGTATTTACTCTGGTTATCTTTGTGTAATAATACAATATTTTGATGATCTGAGTCATTTAGGAGTAACAAATATGCAAAATAAATAAAAAATCAGAAAGGGGCAAATACTTTTTCACAAAACTGTAGTAGCTCGAAGTGGGAGTAAGGACTTGGTATCTTGGATTTTCATGCAGCGGTTCTTGTCATGCCACTTTCAAATATATTTAAATGCATAATCATTTAAAAAGTACACACCAACAAAGCCCCAATATGAAACTTTTCATCAATTCTTAAAGTGGAAAACAAGTCAAAACCTGATTAAGCTTAAATCTACTTCCACCCCCATTCTAAGCCTATCTACCCTGTAAAAGGAAATATATCTATACTTATCTATTCTGACGTCCCTCTGGTCCATTCACATGATATCTTCAGGGTGCTGGCTTCAGTGTAGAGGAGAGAGCAGCAACAAAGGCTGCAGAACCTGGGTGATGATGTCACCCATAGCTTGGCATCCATTGTTGGCTGTCCCTCCTCTACACTGAAGATGGCCGCTGGGACCAATCATGTGACTGGACTGGAGTGACTTCAGAGTAGGTAAGTATAGACATCTTTCCTTTTACAGTGTAGATTGAATAAGCTTGGAATGGGGGTGCTAGTAGATTTAAGCTTAGTGAGGTTATGACTTGCCTTCCACTTTAAAAGTGGTGGATTTGAAATGGTGGTAAATGTAGGGGTGTATTTTTTTTCATATGACTAATCATTTTTTCACTTCCTATCCCAGAGCCAGAACAGGAAGTGAGAAGAAATCTCTGCAAAGTGAGGGAATCTCAATGTGTCGCCAGATTTAGTGTCCTTATCAGAAAATTTCACCTCTATTCCTGTTCTGATGTCAACGCAAAATTTGGGATTTTCTTTTACCTTCACTTTCGACGATATTGGTAAACAGACAAATAAAGAGGGTGAATTTCCCTAATGGGGGCACAGACAACAATAAGAACTGACAAGTGTTCTAATCCCTCTCTATCCAAAGCAAAAAACGAAAAAAAGTCATGTCTTATTTCTGTGTGTGACTCACTTTCCATTGTTAGGTAATATATACAGAAAAGCCTCATGGTGCAGTCTGGGCATGGGAGCGATGTGGTGAGGACCCCTTGTAATATGTGTCTTGTCAATGCAATGGTGTACCTAGGGTTGCCACCTCATCCCTTTAAACCCCAACGCATATAAATTACACAGGTTCTGAGGCTAATTTAATGCAGATAAGGCACCAAGTGAGCTTAATTACCACTTTAATCAGCCACAGAACCTGTGTAATTAATATGTGTTTGGTTTAACTGGGATGAGGTGGCAACCCTAGGTGTACCCCTTTAATGGGACCCAGTTGCGGGTTTCCACAAAGAAGGGCTTTGAGCCCAATTTATGGAGAGAGAGACTTTTCCTAATATCAGAACAGCATCATGTGGAAATAGCAAAGCCAAATCCAGTATGTTGCACTATATGACAAGGGACAGTGTTATATGCAAGTTTGCTAATTCTGCAAAACTGTACGACCTTAACATGTAACTACTATTAGACTAAGGCTGGTCATACATTATACAATGTTCTTATTCAATTTCCTTTAGATTTACCTTTAACTATGTAGTGCAAGCGCCTGCCTGATTGCATACAAACTGAATGTGTTCAGGTTTGACCTCATATTATGTGGCTTTGGTAAATCTAAAAGGAAAATACAAGTATATTGTACAATGTATGGCCAGCCTAAGTGTGTGATTAACAAAGTGTATTCATAATGTATCTGAAGAACTTGGGAATTGAGTGTGTCTGACACAATTAACCCTGAGGTTATACAGTAAAGAGTGTACAACCGAATAAACCCTTGTGGTTATGAATCCAATAGTTAACCCTTGAGGTTGTGAAAAAGAGTACAGTAAGAAGCAGGGCTGGCACATTATGGGCCTGGTGCTGAGGATTTTGGTGGGCCATTTTATGGAAATAAATAAAATGGAAATGCAAAAATGCAAAGGGAGGTGAGAGAGTGCAGGATATGGGGGAGTGAGAGAGATAGAGAGGAAGGGTGAGGGAGAGGGAGAGCGGGGATGAGGGGATAAGAAAGAAGTGGGTGATAGAAAGAGGGGGTGAGATAGAAAGAGAGGAAGGGTGAGAGAGAGGGAGAGCAAGGATGAGGGGATGAGAGAGAAGTGGGTGATAGAAAGAGGGGGTGGGAGAGATAGAGAGGAAGGGTGAAAGAGAAATGGGTGAGAGACATAGAGAGGAAGGGTGAGAGAGAGAAGAGGTGAGAGAGGGTAAGAGAGAGTGGGGATGAGGGAGATGAGAGAGAGAGAGGATAGGTGAGAGAGGAGGTGGGGGGTGAGAGAGAGGGGGGATGAGAGAAGGAGTGAGACAGAGGGGGGAGAGGGGGTGAGAGAGGGAGAGAGAGGGAGGAGGTGAGAGGGCGTGAAAGAAAGCGAGGGGGTAAAAGGGAGAGGGAGTGAGACAGAGCGAGGGGGTGGGAAGGTGAGAGAGAGAGAGAGAGAGAGAGAGGGGGTGAGATAGAGAGGAAGGGTGAGAGAGAGGGAGAGCAGGGATGAGGGGGTGAGAGAGAGAAGTGGGTGAGAGAAAGAGGGGGTGAGAGAGATAGAGAGGAAGGGCGAGAGAGAGAAATGGTGAGGGGGTAAGAGAGAGTGGGGATGAGAGAGAGTGAGGAAGTGTGAGAGAGGAGGTGCGGGGTGAGAGAGAGGCGGAGGTGGAGGTGAGAGAGAGACAGAGAGAGAGGTGAAAAAGAGGGAGAAGGAGTGGGACAGAGAGGGGGGATAGGGGGTGAGGGAGAGAGAGGGAGGAGGTGAGAGAGATGGAGTGAAAGAAAGTGAGGGGATGAAAAAGAGGGAGAGGAGTGAGACAGAGATTGAGGAGGTGAGAGAGAGAGGGGGCGAGAGAAAGAGGGGTGAGAGATAGAGAGGAGCGAGAGGGAGCACAGGGATGAAGGGGTGAGAGAGAGAGAAAGAGAGAAGTGGATGAGAGAAAGAGGGGTGAGAGAGATAGAGAGAAAGGGTGAGAGAGGGGGAGAGCAGGGATGAAGGGGTGAGAGAGAAATGGGTGAGAGAGATAGAGAGTATGGTTGAGAGAGAAGAGGTGAGAGAGAGAGAAAGAGAGAGAGAGAGAGAGAGGAGGTGGGGTGAGAGATAGAGGGGGTGAGAGAGAGGGGTGGGGGGTGAGAGAGAGAGGGGTGAAAGAGAGGGAGAAGGAGTGAGACAGAGAGGGGGATGGGGCAGGGCAGGACTTAGGGTGGTGGGGGCCCCTGGGCTTGAGTCACTTTTGGGCCCTACCTTCTATACATTACTTTAAATAGAACAAAATGTTGACTGGTACCGTAGACAGTGTTACATGATAAAAAAACAACGTAATAATCTATTTATATGACCACTGATTGAAGCTTGACAAACTTGTTTTCCAATAAATAAATAGTGATTAAAAAAGTTCAAAGTAATCATGCGTTTATTGCAATGCACAAATGTCTTGGTCAGAATGAGAATAAAACACTTATTTACCTGGAAAACATATTGAAAAACAAACAAATACCTTGTAAAGTTGCAATCATAACAAATCAATTGCAAGAATATAGCAAAATAACTCATTGAACAAAGTGCAAGATAAATTGTGTGTGTAGTACGTAAGTGAGTGGGAAAAAAGGGACGTCAATTTTACTTGGGTTACAACGTCGCACGACCGCGCAATTGTCAGTCAGTTAAAGCAACGCAGCGCAGTATCGCAAAAAATGGCCTGGTCATAAGGGGAGGGGGTAAAAGGTTTCAGAGCTGAAGGGGTTAAGATTGAACAAGTCAAGACTAAAGGGGCATTTTTTTTTTTTTTACTCACTTTTAGTCAGTTAATTTGGTGCTCTGGTGGAGGAAGGGGCTCCCATGCAGGAGCAATGGAGTCCAGTTGGTTGGGTCCAGTAAATTCACTGTCAGTGTCCACAGCCGTCTACTTCTTATATCCACGCCTCTCTGCAGACTGCAAGGTGGACAAGATGGAGAGAGGAGGTGGGTGGAGCCAACACTCACCAGGGGCGGAGTCCTGCAGTCAGTGTGAGTGACTATATGGACAAGATGGAGGAGGTGCTGCCGGTGGGAGGGGCCAATACACTCATGGGCGGCGCAGAGGAGGAAGAATGCTGGCCTCTGCCACACAAGGCCAGACTGCAGCAACGACCGCCTATCAGCCCGGGAAAGACAGATACACTTAGGCAGGCTCCTCCGCTCCAGGCAGCTCCTGTCACAGTCACGTCAGCTCTGAGTCTGAGACTCCGAGTCTGACGTGACTGACTCAATGTTGTCACTCGTTGCTAGACACCAGGCGGCCCAGGCGCTAGCAACGAGTGCAGGGTTGCCAAGCCAACGGCGCAGCTCCACCCACCTCCAGGCTCCTCCTGCTGCATCCTACGTAATTACACATTAGAGTCTCTCTCTGCGCTGCTGATCGGTTGATGAGACAGAGAGAGAGACTCGGGCAGAGCAGCGCTGCAGCCAGGTGAGGACCAGTGTGAGTCACCGCTGTTTCATCCGATCTAGCTGAAGATATATGAAGATATTTAAAACGTAAATGGGTGGGGCCCCCTATTGGGTGGGGCCCATGGGCTTGGGCCCAGTCAAGCCCAATGGTAAGTCCAGCCCTGGGATGGGGTGTGAGAGAGAGAGAGGGAGGAGGTGAGAGAGATGGAGTGAAAGAAAGTGAGGGGGTGAAATAGAGGGAGTGAGACAGAGAGTGAGAGGGTGGGGAGGTGAGAGAGAGAGGGGGTGAGAGAGAGAGGGCGCCTTTGGGTGGTCTTAGTAGGGTAGTAATGTAGCGCACACAAGAAACCATTCCCTGCACCCCAAACCCCTTCATCTCTGCCTAACTCCACATGCCCCTGCTCATCTTTGCACCCCAGCCCCCACTGCACAACCCCTCTTTGGTCATGTTTGCCCTCCAAACTGTAATCCCTTCTCTGTTTACCTCTGGACACCCCCCATCCATCTGCTCATCTTTGCAGTACAGGCTGATGATAGCAGGCTCAGTGACTGTGGCAGGCAGGGCTTGTTCTACATCCCCAATGTAAGCAGCATTCAGCAAAGGTGATAGTGGACCAGGGCTCAGGGAGTTTGATATACCTATGAATGCTCTAACAATTTACATATCAATGTCGCCATTGATTTACATATAAATGCAGCACAATTTACATATCAATGTTGGAGCAATTTACATATCAATCATGTGTACACTTCACACAGAGCAGGGCTGGGCAGCATTAGTGACTCACTCACACCACTGGGCTGAGCCTAACTTAAGAAAGGGGCCTGCAGCTGCAGCTCCAATAGCCCCTATAATAATTTGGCGTTGGTAAGAAGGAGAAGCAGCCAGCTTGGTAGAGGAGGCAATGGTGGCTAGTGACAGAGGTTCTGTAGGTGGAATTGCCTGGCACTTGACACTTCACTGATCAGTTGGGGTTTTGCTGCAGAGCAGAACTCTCCTTTGGTCTATGCCCAGAACCACGTGTGTGAGGCCTTGCGAAACTAAGTGCAGTAGCTTCCCTCTGTGCCTTCGGACTGAGCAAGATTAACTGTGGAGTTAATGTGGTTGATTTACCAAAACTGGAGCATGCACAATCTGGTGCTGCTGTGCATGTCAGACAATCAGCTTCCAAGTTGAGCTTCTTCAATTAAATTATAACTAAAGGCAAACAACTTTTTTTTCTTTTTAGTATTGGGCAGAGTGGAGAGGGATTAAAATGCCTGTCAGGTTTTTATTACTGTCTGTGCCCCTGTTAGGGAGATTCATACTCTCTTATCACTGAAACTGAAAGTAAATGAAAATCTATTTTTTTGGGGTTGTTTCCAGAAAAGTAATAAAAGGGGGGATTTTCAGAAAGGGACACTAGTTCTGGTGACCTGAGGGGTCCCAAGGGATTCCCTTAATTTGCAGGGATTTCCTCTCACTTCCTGCTCTGGTGATGGTACAGGAAGTGAAGATAAATCTCCTCAATGGGACACAGATGGCAAAAAACAAAACAAAATCTGACTGGTGTTATAACCCTCCCTTACTCGATCCTAAATGAAAAAAAAAAGTTTTGCCAATAGTTTTAGAAAAACCTGGAAACTGATTGGTTTCTGTGTAGAGCTGCTCCAACGTTTGCACACGTTGGCTAATTTTAGTAAATCAACCCCAATGGGTCACAATATGCTGGTGGAGATAAGCCAGTGTTCTGCATTACTATTTCAAAATGACTTTGCAGTCTATTGCCATGATTTGTAGGAACAGACCATATTGCTGGCTGGGGAAGAGAAGACGTGGTCCTTCAGTGTGTGGGGCTCTGAAGTAGTATATGGCCTCCAATCTGAGAGTGCCACTAACCCACATGAAGTAAATGTAACTGTGAAGATGCTAATGGCTCTATTTTTCTCAGGGGCTCCTAGGTGGTGATCAGTTAAACCTGTTAACATACACCAGTCATGTATAACATTATAACCAGTGACTGGTAAAGTGAATAACATTGATTATTCTGTTATATTGGCATCTGAAAGTAGATAGGATATATTAGACAGTAAGTGAGCATTTTGGCCCTGAAGTTGATGTGTTGAAAGCAGAAAAAATGAGCAAGTGTAAGGCTACTTTCAGACTGAGGCGTGCAGGCGCTGGCGGTACAGCGGCGCTAAATATAGCGCCGCTTTACCGTCGTTTTAGCGGCGCTAGCAGGGCGGTTTTAACCCCCCACTAGTGGCCGAAAAAGTGTTACAACCGCCCACAAAGTGCCGCTGCAGCGGCGCTTTGCGGGCTAGTTTGCTGCGCTGCCCCAGTCTTTTCAGTGGGAAGGGGCGCTGTAGGAGCGGTAAGTATACCGCTCCTACAGCGCCCCAAAGATGCGGCTTGCAGGACTTTTTTGACTGACCTGCACGCGCACCGCTCCAGTGTGAAAGCCCTCGGGGCTTTCATACTGGAGTGCATTGAGCGGCTCTTTCGCACTTTAGCACCTGCAAAGCGCCTCAGTGTGAAAGGAGCCTAAGGATTTGAGCGACTTTGACAAGGGCCAAATTATAATGACAATAGACAACTGGGTCAACTTGAAAACTGCAGCTCTTGTGGGATGTTCTCAGTCTGCAGTGATCAGGACCTACCAAAAGGGGCCCAATCAAGAAGAACTGTCAAACCGGTGACAGGATCATGGGTGGCCAAGTCTCATTGATGCATGTGGGGAACGAAGGCTGCCCCATATAGTGAAATCCAATAGAAGATCTACTGTAGCTCAAATTGCTGAAAATGTTAAAGCTAGTTCTGATAGAAAGGTGTCAGAAGACACAGTATATCGTAGTCTATTGTGTATGAGGCTATGCAGCTTGACTTGGCTTGGCTTCCAAATGTAGCGCTACCCCCGCAGGAGCCGCTTGAATTATTGTGCACAGGTCTCTCACTGATTAATCCACAGCCAGGTGCACACAATCTTCCGCTCATTGTCTCCAATAACCAGTCTAGGGGATGTGTTTTTATGTTTTATTTGGAGAACTTGGACAGAAAAAGGGAATTAGTAGGATACTACAAATGAACTATTCACAAGAGAGGACAACTTCTTCGATAAAACTATGTAGCAGACTTTTAGTAGCACTATGCAGCAGGCTGTACAATGTAAAGCAAGTCCCTTTGTGCAGAAGGAATTTGATGGACTTTGCTTCTTCCAGACACTAGCCAGTGTCCCCTTTAGCTTACACCCAGTATGCTGACTTCTAGGACTAAGAGGGGGATCAAACAGCACAAGTCCCAGAGATGCCCCATGGGGGTCTGTACTCACAAGGCTCCTGAAGCACCAACAGCAGCCTTCCTCAGTAGTAGCAGACAGGATCCGTGGACATTCTCCCTCAGTTAGCTCTCACAAGAAGCATGGGTTGTAGCTTCGGTGTTTCAGGCCCTCAGGTCGCCCCTGAGGCCGCAAGGCAGCCTGTGCTGGGGAGAGACAGCAGCCCCCTCCCCACCTGGACCTCTCTCTCCAGAGGAAGACTGGACCACAAGCCCATGTGCTCTTCAGATATAAATACCCAGCGTGTCTTAGAGGACATCTCCTTGTAACTGGCCAAGGCTGCAGTGTACAGGCATCCATGCTCTCATCTGCCAGGTTTCCACCCACTGTCCAATATACTCCATAGTAGAGCTGCACGATTCTGGCTAAAATGAAAATCACAATTTTTTTGCTTAGAATAAAGATCACGATTCTCGCGGCGTAACATCATGTTTCACATTATACAAAAAAATTGGGCTAACTTTACAGTTTAGTTTTTTAAAATTCATTAAAGTGTATTTTTTCAAAAAATATTGCGCTTAAAAGACCGCTGCGCAAATACAGTGTGACCTAAAATATTGCAACAAAGCCATTTTATTCTCTAGGGTCTCCGCTAAAAAATATATATAATCTTTGGGGGTTCTAAGTAATTTTCTAGCAAAGAATACTGATTTTAACTTGTCAGAAAAAGGTTTAGTCTTTAAGAGGTTAAACTGCCTTCATCTACAGACAGAAGTTCATTCCTTTGATCCAAAAGAATGAAATGTTACAATGTTTCCCTGTATCTCACCTGAGCTGTGATAAATTTGGCTTTTTTTTTGTTTTTTTTCTTGACAGCTGTTGGCTTAAGCAGAGAACTCTTTGCACTGAATCGAGGAAATGCTGTGTTAAGATCGTGAGGGGGGATTGAATCGCGATCACGATTCTTTAACGATTAATCGTGCAGCTTTACTCCATAGCTGTTGGACCAGTGTAGATCTTTCAAGACAGCGTGAGCAGCTCCAGAGCACACAGGGCAGACTCTACCAAACTATCACAGCTGTCTGTTAAGCAGACAGCACATACATTTGCCTGTAAGTAAACCCCCCTATCGTTTTTAGCCAAGGAAGCTGCCATCTTTATCTCTGTTTAATCTACAACTGCCACAGTGCTGCACATGTGATCAGTTATAACACGAGCCATTGGATGGTTTGACAGTTTGGTTGAGAGCACAACCAATTGGAGTGTTACATTTCTGGCATGTGCCGTAAATTAAACTGTTTAATGGATGGGTTTACTTCCGCTTTAAGCAGATAAACCAAAAACTATATACACTCACTATAGCACCTAACTAGGAGGGCGCTACATCCACCCCCTCGCCAAAGATAGGCCATGTCCTCATTAGGCGGCCACCCCTAAAAAATGTTTGTATAAAAATCTAGAGGGAGTATCCCATGAACTTGGAAAGGGTGGAAAAGGGAAAATATACACAATATTTTACAGTCACATATTACAGTAGAATGCCTTAGATGAGGCGTAGAATCTCCTTGCAGTCCTGCAAAGAAAAAGAGAAAAACATATGTACAAAATCTTTATACATCCTAATCAAACTAACAGTGGGAACATCCTCTCCGCAGAGGCAACCTTCCCACCTGACATGCATCTACTGCTAACATTCACATAGAGGCAACTTTTGTGAATCCTGCCTCCTAAAGGCAACTCTTGACACGTTGTCTTCTTGTGTTCCTACAATAGACAAAATAACATCCTACCTAATCTTACTAGCTAGGCATGTTTAGCAACAACTTTGGGCTTTTAGCAAAATAATGCAAAAAAGGAAAAGTCCCTTTAAGTACCTGGGTTCTGACCAGTGGTGTATTTTGGTTTTGTACTGCCTTAGGCAAGACTAAAATCGGGTGCCCCAATCTAAATTTGTCCCACCCCGTCCTTCTCAAGTGGCTTTTCGGGTCCCCTGGTGGCTGTGCGGGGTCCCTGGTAGATGTGCAGGGCCTCTGGTGGCTGTGTGGGGTCTCTAGTGGCTGTGCAGGGCTTCTGGTGGCTGTGCAGGGCCCCTGATGGCTGCCCAGGGTCCCTGGTGGCTGTGCGGGGTCCCTGGTGGCTGTGCGGGGTCCCTGGCTGTGCAGGGTCTCTGGTAGATGTGTGGGGTCTCTGGTGGCTGTGTGGGGTCCCTGGTCCCTGTGTGGGGTCTCTGGTGGCTGTGCGAGGTTCCTGGTCCATGTGCGGTGTTTCTGGTGGCTGTGCGGGGTCCCTGGTGGTTGTACGGGGTCCCTGTGTGGGGTCTCTGGTGGCTTTGTGGGGTCTCTGGTGGCTGTGTGTGTTCCCTGGTGGCTGTGTGGAGTCCCTGGTCCCTGTGCGGGGTCCCTGGTGGCTGTGCGGGGTCCCGGGTCCCTGGTGGCTGTGCAGGGTTCCGGGTGGCTG
The DNA here is from genome assembly GCA_037952925.1 of Lithobates clamitans. Taxonomy (NCBI): domain Eukaryota; kingdom Metazoa; phylum Chordata; class Amphibia; order Anura; family Ranidae; genus Lithobates; species Lithobates clamitans. The sequence goes on from JBBGZY010000544.1 coordinate 3,661,694, forward strand.
TGTGGGATCCCTGGTGGCTGTGTGGGGTGCCTGTTCCCTGTGCAGGGTTTCTGGTGGCTGTGCAGGGTCCCTGGTCCATGTGCAGAGTCTCTGGTGGCTGTGCAGGGTCCCTGGTCAGTGTGCGGGGTCTCCATTGGCTGTGCGGGGTCCCTGTGCGGGGTCTCTGGTGACTGTGTTGGGTCTCTGGTGGCTGTGCGGGTTTCCTGGTAGCTGTGCAGGGTCCCGGGTCCTTGGTGACTGTGCAGGGTTCCTGGTGGCTGTGCAGGATCCCTGGTCCCTGTGTGGGTCTCTGGTGGCTGTGTGGGGTCCCTGGTGGTTGTGCGGGGTTCCTAGTGGCTGTGCGGGATCCCTGTAGTTGTGCCGGGTCCCTGATGGCTGTGTGGGATCCCTGGTGGTGGTGCCAGGTCCCTGGTGGCTGTGTGGGGTCCCTGGTGGTTGTGCGGGGTTTGGGTTGGAAAAGTAAGCACATAGGTGAGTGGAGGGGGGGGGCACCCCACACACACAGGTAGGTGACACACTCTGCACAGATGACAGTAACTTTTCAAGTGACAGATCGTGACTTCCTATTAGCTAGGAACCACGATCCGTCACTTCATCTAGGTCAGTCCCCTCCACCCACAGCTATAAACACAAACAGGGAGCACAGTTAAAGCCTTAATTGCCCCCTAGTGTTAACCCCTTTCCTTCCAGTGACATTTTTAAAGTAATCAGTGCATTTTTATAGCACTGATCGCTGTATAAATGCCATGGTCCCAAAAATGTGTCAAAAGTGTCTGATGTGTCCGCCATAATGTTGCAGTCCCAATAAAAATCACAGATTGCCGCCAATACCAGTAAGAAAAAAAAAATAATAATAAAAATGCCATAAAACTATCCCCTATTTTGTAGACGCTATAAATTTTGCCCAAACCAATCAATATAGGCTTATTGCAATTTTTTTTTTACCAAAAATATGTAGAATATATATTGGCCTAAACTGAGGGGAAAAAAAATTATATATTTTTGGGGGATATTTATTATAGCAAAAAGTAAAAAATATTGCGTTTTTTTTTCAAAATTGTCGCTATTTATTTGTTTATAGCACAAAAAATAAAAACCGTAGTGGCGATCAAATACCACCAAAAGAAAGCTCTATTTGTGGAAAAAAAAAGGACATCAATTTTGTTTGGGTACATGGTTGCACGACCACGCAATTGTCAGTTAAAGCGACGCAGTGCCGAATCGCAAAAAATAGCCTGGTCATTCAGCAGCCAAATCTGCCGGGGCTGAAGTGGTTAAAGTTTGCCTCACAACATTTAGACAAGCCTGTGAATTACTGGGAGGATATAGTCTGGTCAGATGAGACCAAAATTGAACTCTTTGGATGCCATAATACACACAATGTTTGGAGGTCAAATGGCATTGCACATCACCCCAAAAACACCCCCATACCAACAGTGAAGTTTGGAGGTGGGAACTTCATGGTGTGGGGCTGTTTTTCAGCATGCGATACTGGCAAAATGTACCAAACTGTACCAAGACATTCTTGATAAAAATCTGCTGCCATCTACCAGGATGATGAAGATAAAACAAGGGTGGACATTTCAGCAAGACAATGATCTCAAACACCCCAAGGAAACTCACAATTAGTTTCAAAGAAAGAAAATAAAGCTTCTAGAATGGCCCAGCCAATCACCTGACCTGAATCCAATAGAAAATCTATGGAAAGAACTAATGGGGCGTACACACGGTCGGACTTTTCGTCTACAAAAGTCCGACAGCCTGTCCGACAGACTTCCGGCGGACTTTCGGCGGACTTGCGGCAGACTTTCTAACGAACGGACTTGCCTACACACGACCACACAAAAGTCCGACGGATTTGTACGTGATGACGTACACCGGACTAAAATAAGGAAGTTGATAGCCAGTAGCCAATAGCTGCCCTAGCGTGGGTTTTTGTCCGTCGGACTAGCACACAGACGAGCGGATTTCGGGGTCCGTTGTAGTTACGACGTAAAGATTTGAAGCATGTTTCAAATCTAAAGTCCGTCGGATTTGAGGCTGAAGAAGTCCGCTGAAAGTCCGGAGAAGCCCACACACGATCGGATTACCAGCCAGCTTTAGTCCGTCGGCGTCCGTTGGACTTTTGTAGACGAAAAGTCTGACCGTGTGTACGCCCCATTAGGATCAGAGTTCATAGAAGAAGTCCACGGAACCTTCAAGATTTGTAGACTGTGTGATAGAATGGGCCAAAATCACACCTGAGCAATGCATCCGACTAGTTTCTCCATACAGGAGAAGACTGGAAGCTGTCATTACCAACAAAGTATTTTGTACGAAGCATTAAATAAATTTCAATTAGCGTTTTCAATACTTTTCCCCCCGTGTTATTCCATTTTATTACACAACTTAATTTCTGAACTTATTAGTTTTAGTTTCTATTTATGTATGGATTGCATGGGTTGTTACCGACATGTGGTGAATTTCATGTCAATCGCACCTTTAGAAATATATTTACCTAGAAAAATGGTGACGTGTTCAATACTTATACAGTATTACCCGCAGTATATTCAGATCTGCAGTTTTGTTAAAATATTACCTGGTGGTCCTGCATTGAAGATTTTTGGTTACATCCTTCCTGATATAGGGTGACCCCATGTCCCTGTCTCAGAATTATCCTCTTGCTTTGTCATCCTCTTACAAATTCTTTCAATGGAGACTACATATTCCTTTTTTAACACACATAGGCATAGTCTACCGTTGCCCCCAATGGGAAACCAGCCCTAAAAATGACAAGCACCAATTGCTGAAGTGCAGTAGATAAAAAGAGAATGTAGAAGATTGGCATTACTGAGATATACCGTATTTATCGGCGTATAACACGCACTTTTTTCCCCTTAAAATCAGGGGAAAGTCGCAGGTGCGTGTTATACGCCGATACCATGCGATCCCGAGCTGTCACAATCTTAAAATCGCCGACCGCGATTTGAAAATGGCGCCGCCGGCGCCGAAATACACCGAGCCGATCCTCGGCTCTTTCCGGCGGCTCTCGTTTACTTTCGGCTCCACTCGTAGTCCCGAGCGGAGCTATCCGAACCTACTCGGCTAGGTTCGGATAGCTCCGCTCGGGACTACGAGTGGAGCCGAAAATGAACGAGAGCCACCGGAAAGAGCCGAGGACCGGCTCGGTGTATTTCGGCGCCGGCGGCGCCATTTTCAAATCGCGGTCGGCGATTTTAAAGCTCAGGACAGGGGATCAAAGCGAAGGCTGCACTGGGGAAGGCTGCACTGGGAAAGGCTGCACTGGGAATGGCTGCACTGGGAATGGCTGCACTGGGAATGGCTGCACTGGGGAAGGCTGCACTGGGGAAGGCTGCACTGGGAAAGGCTGCACTGGGAAAGGCTGCACTGACAAGGCTGCACTGGGGAAGGCTGCACTGACATGGCTGCACTGACATGGCTGTACTGACATGGCTGCACTAACAAGGCTGCACTGGGGAAGGCTGCACTGACATGGCTGCACTGAGAAGGCTGCAATGATGGGCATTTAAATGTAAGTTTTTTTTCCTTCAACTTCCCTCCTAAAAGTTTTTTTTCCTTAAAATTCCCTCCTAAATTGGGGTGCGTGTTATACGCCGGTGCGTGTTATACGCCGATAAATACGGTAACTAGAGATGAACAAAGTAAAAATTTTGTATTAAAAATGGCATTTGTTTGTGATAGACATGTAGGAAGGTGGTGTTGTGTTGCACCCGCTTGAACGGGAGACCACACTGTGAGTGAGGCAGCAATCTACAGATCACCCACGCCCTTCCTGATTGGTACCTAATGTAAATACAAAGTGATCACTGCTTACACCTGACGCTAAGGACACCATAATGAGGACTGATTTGTCCTCTGATTTGGGCTCACGTGGCCATCTTGGTAAAGCCTGTGACTGATTGGAGTTCTCCCAAGCTTTGAGAAGCCATTTTGGACCCAGAAAGGCTACATATAGCCCCTTCTGGCACACAGTGTGGGAATTAGCTAGATAAGGATGGTACACTGGCTGGCTAGGGGGAGGGGAAGGATCCATTTCCAGCCTGCAACTGGACTGATGCATTTGTGCATCCTACATAGTCAGCACAGCACCCTATTGACAGGCTACATTATTCCAGCCAACAGGACCTGTTAAAGAGCACTCCTCGAGCATGCTGATGTCTAAGTTTTGCATAGTGAATGCCTTGTTATGGAACTCTAAAGTGCCTTATTGTACATACAGATACTTGGCATTATTACTGCCTTGCTGTACTGTTCATTGCTCATTACATAAACCCAATACATTTCCAGAAGATGCTATTTTGCCTGGTCCCTTTAAACTACTGCCATCTAGTAAGCCATATCCACAAACTGTGCTTAAATACACTAAATGTCATTGGTTAATTTACATCTACTTTAATTCAGAAAAGGTCCTAAAGCAGGATAATTACCTTATTAATGTAAATGATAAAGACGTATCCTGAGAAAGAAATGTAACCTGCATTTGTTGACTTCTTCTGGCAATGGTCTGAGCCTGGCTGTCATGCCGATCCTTATCTTTATTGGGTCATTGACCTGAAAAAAAAATAATTAGAGATAATAAATTCTGACTTTCTATGACTTTCACAGATTCTAATTAAAGTTCCCAAGCCAAGATTTTACAGCACCAATATTTGGACTTGATGAAATGACCTCAACTATAAAAGATATCTGCCAAAACCAGAGTTGTCCAAAATCCATCACTGCAAGCAGGAAAGACAGGAAGGGAATTAAAAAAGTAAACAGTACACTGTGAATAACATACTGTATTTTCAAAGCCTTAAGGCTTGCAAAGTATTCAGTATTTAAAAAAAATAAGTCGATTTTCTTTAAACAAGGGCTAAATATTCAAAACCTGGAAAATTGCTTTAATAGCAGCACAAATAAAACACAGAAATGATTAAATGCAGTCATCCCCTTAGGCTTTTCTTCCACTTTAAAACTGAAAACAAAATTAGGTCAACCTTGTCTTTAAAATTTTCCCTCCCCTGCCTCCTACCTATTTTGCCTAACCTGTATAAAAAAAGAACTGTGTACTTACCTATTTTTTATCTCTCTCTGGTCTATTCATTTGATGCTGCAGTTCTGACTTAGGGAGCATTTGACAACGGCTGAGAATTCTGAGTGCTGTGATGTCACTCATAGGCTCCTTTGGCCAAGCTGTTATCGTGGTCGGCGTTCCCTCCTCTCCCCAGCAGCAGCCATTCACTGACACAGAGGAGCCAGAGCTGCAGGATCAATTGACTGGACCGAAGCAGATAAAAACAGGTAAGTACACAGATCTTTTTATACAGGTTAGGCAGGATAGGTAGGAGGAATGGGGAGGGAATATTTTTAAGAATAGTGCGGCTGGCCATAGATGAGTCTGTTTTTTTCATTCAACCAGCAGGTTGAACCAGCAGGAATGTCCATGGGACCAGACAGGTAGCTGTTCAGCACTTCAGGTGGCGCAGCTAGAAGAGCCACAACCAGGCACTGCAGAGGTCCCAGGTTGAGAATCTGATCATGACACATATCCTAAAGTGGAAAAAAAGCCCTAACCTTGTCATACATGGATAGAAATGTGACTGGTTCAGCAGGGACTGGCCAAATTTTGATTCATATATGGCCACTGTGTTCGAACCGAAATCAATCTTCCGATTGACTTTAGTTGGAAAAATTTCATTTTGATCAGTTCTGCAGGCTATAGATTAGGAAAAGGTTATAAAAAAATGACTGCGCTGTACTATAAACCAGTAGCTGCCAGCGCTACAATCCAACAGAAATTGTGTATATATATATATATATATATATGAGGTACAAAAGTGCAGCGATATATATATCTAAACCAATAATGACATATATCAGCATAATAAAGTGCACAGTGCAAAATAAAAAAAATGAAGGGCCATAACGTCATCTGATTAAATAGATCAAAATAGTGAAAAAAGACAGAAGTCCATATTCAATGGTGATTATGGAGAAAAAAAAAATCCAGAAGTTGACTTAAGGAGTCACCACGACAAGTACATCCACCTCCCAGAAGAAGAGATTGAATACGCTTAGCATAAGGTAGCTTTAACCAAGCATGTAGTAATGATGGTCGGGATTTTAGTCACAGGGAGGTTATCCAAAAGTAGGCAGTAAGGTTCTCCACACCAGCCTGGTACACTTGTCAAATTATAAACTCCGACATCCATAAAAAACAAGAGACCTCCACATAGTGTAAAACCGTTTGGCCACAGATTTTATTAAAAGGTAGAAAACTTACATAGATACCGGGATAATGGGCATCAATAAAAACATCTCCTTGTAGTGATCACATAAGCACTGAAAGAAGAAAAAAGGGGTGCAATGACTTGGAGGAGACTCATCAGACCCAGCACGTTTCGTCCACAAAGACTACAACTGGGGTGTGGGTCAGGGTCCACACATTTTGCAATAATATAGATATAACAATCAAAGTTAATAAAACAGACCTGAGTAAATTATTCTGGCTCTCAGCCGTGACCAATATGGCGTCCAGCGTGCATTACAAGCCTCTATCTGAGACTGAACATTGATAGGATCTAGCTCATCGATCTGACATGTAGTCACATCACCATGATATCCGGTGTGCGTCACACGCCCTTTAGCCGGAACTGAATAGTACTGGGGTCCGATATGAGGACCAAGCCTCAACCTGGTTATAATCAGGTGACTAGATATACATGTGCCGCTCTAAAAATAAAGCAGGAATTATACGAACCGGCAATAACCAACAAGACTTTGGAGCGCAATCCAAGACTCTCTATGGACTACAAACCAGTCCAACACAAGCGAGTCACAGGACCGCAGACCAAGCCTTACTCTGGGTCAGCCAGTGAACATATAAACATTACATTGCCAGTAACTCAAAAACCAAAAAATTATACAGTATCTCACAAAAGTGAGTACAACCCTCACATTTTTGTAAATTTTGAAAATATTCTATTATATCTTTTCATGTGACAACACTGAAGAAATTACGCTTTGCTACAATGTCAAGTAGTGAGTATACAACTTGTATAACAGTGAGTACACCCCTAAGTGAAAATGTCCAAATTGGGCCCAATTAGCCATTTTCTCTCCCCGGTGTAATGTGACTTGTTAGTGTTACAAGGTCTCAGGTGTGAATGGGGAGCAGGTGTGTTAAATTTGGTGTTATCACTCTCACTCTCTTATACTGGTCACTGGAAGTTCAACATCTCATCGCAAAGAACTCTCTGAGGATCTGAAAAAAAGAATTGTTGCTCTACATAAAGATGGCCTAGGCTATAAGAAGATTGCCAAGATCCTGAAACTGAGCTACAGCATGGTGGTCAAGACCATACAGCGGTTTAACAGGACAGGTTCCACTCAGAACAGGCCTCACCATGGTCCACCAAAGGAGTTGAGTGCACATGCTCAGTGTCATATCCAGAGGATGTCTTTGGGAAATAGACGTATGAGTGCTGCCAGCATTGCTGCAGAGGTTGAAGGGGTGGTGGGTCAGCCTGTCAGTGCTCAGACCATATGCCGCACACTTCATCAAATTGGTCTGCATGGCTGTCATCCCAGAAGGAAGCCTGTTCTAAAGATGATGCTGAAGAAAGGCCGAAGACAAGCAGACTAAGGACATGGATTACTGGAACCATGTCCTGTGGTCTGATTAGACCAAGATAAACTTATTTGGTTCAGATGGTGTCACGCGTGTGTGGCAGCAACCAGGTGAGTAGTACAAAGACAAGTGTGTCTTGCCTACAGTCAAGCATGATGGTGGTAGTGTCATGATCTGGGGCTGCATGAGTGCTGCTGGCACTGGGGAGCTATAGTTCATTGAGGGAGCCATGAATGCCAATATGTACTGTGACATACTGATGCAGAGCATGATCCCCTCCCTTCAGAGACTGGGCCGCAGGGCAGTATTCCAACATAATAATGACCCCAAACACACCTCCAAGGCGACTACTACCTTGCTAAAGAAGCTGAGGGTAAATGTGATGGACTGGCCAAGCATGTCTCCAGACCTAAACCCTATTGAGCATCTGTGGGGCATCCTCAAACAGAGGGTGGAGGAGCGCAAGGTCTCTAACATCCAGCAGCTCCGTGATGTCGTCATGGAGGAGTGGAAAAGGACTCCAGTGGTAACCTGTGAAGCTCTGGTGAACTCCATGCCCAAGAGGGTTAAGGCAGTGCTGGAAAATAATGGTGGCCACACAAAATATTGACCCTTTGGGCCCAATTTGGACATTTTAACTTAGGGGTGTACTCACTTTTGTTGCCAGAGGTTTACACATTAATGGCTGTGTGTTGAGTTATTTTGAGGGGACAGCAAATATACACTGTTATACAAGCTGTATACTCACTACTTTACATTGTAACAAAGTGTCATTTCTTCAGTGTTGTCACATGAAAACCTATAATAAAATATTTACAAAAATGTGAGAGGTGTACTCACTTTTGTGAGATACTGTATATAATTAAGATTATGTATGTACACAATAAATATAATAAACTAATATATATTAACAGATAAAAGTGGGGGATAGAAAAATAGAATTAAAATTAAAACCAATATGGTGTGCTACTTAATTAGTAATGCACTGAGAGTAATGTACTAATTTAGATGAAAATAGATATATACAATCAAGCAGTATTATTAAAAGCATTATTATCCCATTCCACATTCATGCCATACGACCAATACGATATGAGTTCATAGACCAAAAAAGTTTCTACATGTGCTACACCCCTAATATTCAATCCCCCCCTCCACAGAAAAATATATTTATCGATAATAACAAATTGGGTACCGTTATGGTCTTTGTTATGCTGTCCAAGGTGATGTTTAGGGACACTATGGCTGATAGATCCCTTTTTTTATGTTGGCTAATGGTTATATGTTCATTACCCTTACAGAAAGTGGACCAATAGTACATCCAATGTATTGTTTTTTACATGGACAAGTAAATATACTATATATTTAGTGGCACAAGTAGTAAAGTGTTTTTAATCTGATATGTGTGGTTCATGACAGTGGACGCAAAGGTTTCTGACTTTCTTCTACCACACACATTATGATGACACACATTCCACTTGCGACATGGATAGTAACCCTTCAGGTCATGGAAAAACATAGTCCTAATTGAAGGGTCTAACATTTGGAGCTAACCTGTTGTGTAATGATAGAGCTCCTCGGTAAATAACTGAATCTGGAAGAACTGGACCTAAAATCTGATCATTTTTAAGGACATCCCAATGTTTATTGAGAATGCCCTTAATCTGCTTGTGTTGTGTAGAATATGACGTAAAGAAAGACCATTTAAATTTGTTATTACAATCCTCTAATGGGTGGGGTTTATCCAACAATAGAGAACTTCTATCAAGGTGATATGCTTTGTGTATTTCTACATCAATCATCTCTGCATTATAGCCCTTTTTTACAAATCCTTGTTTTAAGATCTGAGCTTGTTGGTAGAAATCCGAAACCTTAGAACTGTTACATCTCAATCACAACATTTGACTTTGAGAAACCGACTTCAACCATGGATTATAGTGACACCTGTCCATCGGATATACCCAGTCAGCAAGTTTGAAGAAAGATTTAATCTTTAGTTGTTCATTTTTGATGGCTATTTCTAGATCCAAAAAGTGTATGCCTTCACTGCTAGCCTCATACGACAGAGAAATACCTCTGTCATTAGCATTTAAAAGTGCCATGAAGCTGTGCAGGGACTCCTGGTCGCCATTGCATAGGAGGAGGATGTCATCTATATAACAAGCCCAGAGGACCAACTCAGGTCTCTCCTGGGCATAGAAGACATCCTCTTCCCATTTGTCCATGAACAAATTGACCAGACTCTAAGCAAATTTAGCCCCCGTGGCCACACCCCTTTCTTGTAAATAAAACATATTCTCTAACCAAAAAATAATTGTATTTAGTAGCAAACTCTAATAAATTCATAATGAAATAATATTGGACTATGGGGAGATTGTTATCTTCCGAAAGGTAATGTCATACTGCCGCCAACCCCAAATGATGGGGTATTCATGTATTTACAGCTGCTACATCGGCTGTAACCAATAAAAAAAACAAAACACAAAAATCTACACTTTCTAACAACTTAATGGTCTCCTTGGTGTCCTTAAGATAAGAAGGAGCCTTTCTGACTAAGAGTTGTAAATAGAAATCTACATAACGACTAATGCGAGTGGTGACAGAATCTATCCCGCTCACAATCAAACATCCTGGTGGATGTATGGAATCCTTATGTACCATAGGGAGATGGTACATAACTGGAATCCTCAGAGCAACCGGTACAAAATAGGACCTCTCCTTCCTATCCATAATGCGTCCCTCGAGGCTTTCATCTAGTAACTTAACTAGTATTTTTGTAATAGTTAGTGGGGTCCCTAGGGAGTTGACTCTATGTCCCACTGTCTCCCAGAATTCTAAACATTTCCCGTTGATAGGTGGTTTTATCCAATACTACAATCCCACCACCTTTATCGGCGGGACGGATTGCCAAATCTTTCCTCTCACACAACTTTCTTAAACCTTCTCATATATCGGGGTGTTCACGTATTTTCTAAATAGATAGCTTTTCCAAATCCTTTAAAACAAAATCCTTATATATATAAAGGAAAAAAAAAATATAGCAATCTTGAAATAAAATGGATGTTATGTGTACACATATAAAGTGCGTGAATTAGCTCTGCATGGAAGAGTGAATAAAATATAGAAAGATATCCTCATCTATAGCAATAAGGAAGAGCAATTAAGGAAAAATCAAAAAAAATCTACATAGTCCACATAAATTCATATATTGCAAAAATTTCATATATGTGAACCAATATAAATTCACAAAATTTAAGTGCAAAAAATAGAATTCAGGAATGTATGTTTCCCACAGAGATATTAAAGTGCAAAAAGTCAACAATAAAGTGTATAGTTCCAGTGTAATAAGCGCTAAGTCCAATTCCCAGATGCAATAGGAAAGGCCAAGGAGGCAAGAGAAAAAATGTTGGAGAAAAAACGTTAAAGGATGGGGGGTAGATTCCACCACCACCACCACCAAGGGGACAAGGGATAAGCCTCTCCTTGGAGTATGCACCCAAAAGAACATGGGGACCCTAATCAGATGCAGTGGACCTCCTATCAGAAGCAAGGCATTATCGCCTGCAGATACAACCCTCTGCGGGGTCTCTAGTCAGTCCAAGAGGCCCGAAATCTGGAACTCCCAGCATCCTTCTCCCTCCATGTGTCCTTTCGCTGTCACGTGTGTGTAGGGGGCTCTCCCTCTGGTGAGTGCCAGTGCACTCTCCCGGGCTGGGAACAGGCCATAGAAAAATAGAAAAGGGACTCCAATAGTGTGTTTTCCTTAAACAAACTCCTAAACGAATGCCCGTGCTTCCCTTTGAGAACGCCATGTGTGACGAAATATGTCAGGGCGGGACTATGCCTTGACGTCACCACGCTCCACGTGACCCCGGAAGCATGGGCGTTCGTTTTAGAGTTTGTTTGCCAGCAATATTTTTAACATTTTTTGTATGGATACCTTGAATTTTTTAATAAATCTGTAGCGTTTAAGGATAACGCACTATTGGAGTCCAATACAGATTTATTAAAAAATTCAAGATATCCATACAAAAAATGTTAAAAATATTGCTGGCAAACAAACTCTAAAACGAACGCCGGTGCTTCTGGGGTCACGTGGAGCGTGGTGACGTCAATGCGTAGTCCCGCCCTGACATGTTTCGTCACACATGACGTTCTCAAAGGGAAGCACGAGGCGTTAGTTTTAGAGTTTTTATATGGCACATTCCGGCCCGGGAGAGGGAGAGCCCCCTATACACATGGGACAGCGAAAGGAAGCACAGAGGCAGAAGGACGCTGGGCGTTCCGGATTTCGGGCCTCTTGGACTGACTAGAGACCCTGCAGAGGATTGTACACATAACATCCATTTTATTTCAAGATTGCTATATTGATTAGAGCGGCCATTTTTTCCTTTATATGTGTTTTTTGCATGAGTATCACATGTTTTTTGTGTCACAGCTTTCCCATCACACGAGTACATTTATCACTACACACCTTTAGCGCGGTATATACCCTCTGTATTTAACAAAATCCTTATATACATTCACCAAAGTAGCCATCGGGCCCAGAGGGTTAAACAACAAGGGGTTTAAGAGACCTGAATGGACAGTTCTTCCCCAATCCTTCGTTGCCCATTGTCTTGTGGGATTAGAGATGAGATTTTTTTTCTACATAATCACCATTGAATATGAAGTTTTGTATCTTTTCACCATTTTGGACTATTTTATCAGATGATGTTATATCACTTAATTTTTTTTTTATAGATTAGGAAGTTGAGGCTATAGACTGCTGCACTTAACAGTGTATTTTGACAGTGAGGAAGTCTTCCTGCTGTCAGAATACACACCTCAAATTTGTACATTTTTTATTAAATAACGTCAAATTGACAAAAAATAATTGGCATTCATCACTCTATATTTAATAAAAATTTGACTTGCTTTTAATTTTTGATTCAACAGAATATTTTAAACAATACAAAAAACGAGAATTAAATGGACAAAAATGATGGGACCCTTAACTCAATATTTTGTTGCACAGTTTTTAGGGGCAATCGCTGAACACAAGTGATCTCAGTAGCTCCTAAAGAAGGTTGCACATATACCAACAAGTAGTCTGGCCCCAAGTTTGAAGGGTGCCTTTTCCAGGCTGCATGTTTCAGCTGTCACCATAGATAACCCATAGCTCATAGGAGGCCACTTCAGAATAGTCCAATGTTCTTAGCCTATCTTAAGTGATTTTGGTTGTGTGTTTTGGGTCATTATCTGGTTGGTGGACCCATGACCAGCCACTGAGACAGAGCTTTCTGACACTGGGCAATTTGTTTTGCTTCAGAATTCCTTGATAGTCTTGAGATTTTGTGGTGCCCTGCACAGGCTTTAGGCACTCCCTGCAAGACTTTGCGCTGCAGCCCCAAAATATAACCGAGCCTCCTCCATGTTTCACAGTAGGTACTGTTCTTTCTTTTAAATCTTAATTTTTTTTTTTGTCTGTGAACATAGAGCTGATGTGACCTTCCAAAATAATCTAGTTTTGTCCCAACATGCCAAAGGACATTTTCCCAGAAGCATTGTGGCTTGTCAATATGAATTTTAACAAAATTCAGTCTGGCTTTTTCATGCTTTTCTTTAAGCAGTGGAGCCCACCTGTGTCTTCATCCTTTTAGCCCATTGTCACTCAAAGTGATGGACTGTGTGATCAGACACAGATGTACCTTGACCTTAAAGTTCAGTTTGTATTTCTGTGGAAGTTTTTCTTGGCTCTTTGTCTACCCTTCATCATATTCTTCTGTTCAGTTTGAGGTCAATTTTCCTCTTGTGGCCATGTCCAGGGAGGTTGGGCTACACTCTCCATTGACTTCTTTAAGCTGAAGTTTTTACATAGTTACAATGGCCCAGCTTGGCCCAAGATAAGTGTCATGAGTCTGCAGTAATGTTCATGTCTGTCTGCTTACCTCTCTGTTGTGTTCAGCTTAGATACTGACCCCGTTCACCTGCCTGCTTAAGTATCTTCCCTCAAGCATGGCTCCACCCCAGCCTCTAAATGGGAACACTATATTAACCTGTGCACTGCAGCCAAGCCACGCTGATCAATATTGTGTGTTTGGCTTCCTGTGTGCTTCTTGCCGTGTGCCCTGTGTCTGATTCTGTTTACCGTTCTTGGCTTGTTCTTGACTATCCGTGTCTGCTTCATACCCTGACCTTTGGCGTGTTCTTTGACTACCCCTATCTGCTCATTGCCCAACCTTTTGGCTTATCCCCTAACTATCCCCTGTTGTCCCGGGTCTGTTGCTTCCTCTCTATCCTCCAGTAGCCTACCGTGAGTGTGAGCTGGAAGACCCTGGGGGCCGCGACCTGGAGCCAGTTGCAGCAAAGCCCATCCCCACCACTAGGGGCTCTGGTGAACACCTTCTGGCTTTTAGACTCCACGCCCTGGGGAATCCTATGCTCTAGCTCCCAGTGGGATCCGTGTTGGTGCTCCAGAGGACCTGCTTTCCTGAACCACTCAGAGCTCCATCTGTGGCAGTCAGCTGTAAGGTCCACTACCTTAGCGGTGCACTTCTGACACCAACGGCGTGCATCTGTTACCTGGCCTCAGTTGACCTGACAGTAAGTATGTATGTGCTAGACCTGTAGGACCCCCATGGAAACCACTGTAATAAGCGCCATTGCTACAGTGATTGCCATTATCTTTCAGGCCCTGCACCAAGTGGCTGTCCTGCTGCATTGTGAACGCAGGCAGTTACTCGTTCAGCATTCAGGGACCCCTTCGCAATGAATGCAAAGGAAGCTGATTTGCTGGACCAAGAACTAAGGCTGTGTTGAGACCTGTGAATGGGTCACATTTGACAGCACTACTGGCCACTGATCGCAACAGAGGGATCATTTTTGCAGTGGCATGTGAATACGCCAGTCTGCTGCCTTTGCAACTTAAAGTGATTGTAAAGCTTTAGGTTTTCTCCTTTTAAAATAACAACCATGTTATACTTAATTGCTTTGTGCAATGATTTTTCACAGAGCAGCCCAGATCCTCCTCTTCTCTGGTCCCCCGCCTGCCTTTCTGGCTCCATCTCTTCAGCGAGTGCCCCCAAAGAAAGCTGCGTTCTATGGGGGCACTTGTACAGGCTCACTCCCGAGCCACGCCCCCCCTCACTGGCTCTGATTGACAACAGTGAGAGCCAATGGCTTGCACACGGCACTGATGTTTGCAAGAAATTTTGGCCAGGAGTTCTAATGTACATTTATTTTGCGATAAGTGTGCCTCAGCTGCAAGTTTTTACCACCCCAACTACAAGTCTAAACAAGCCCAAAGGTGTCATCTGTCTGACTGTGTACTGTGGAAGAGACATGTAAACAAGGCTGACTTACCAGGATGACAATTCTTTTAGGATTTAAAACAGAAAACCTACATATATTTAATATGTATTTGGGGTAGGTGCTCAGACTAGTCTGCATTGCTTTACTTTGTTTTGCAGAGAGGTCAAGGACCTTGCTATGCAGTGTGGCTGGTGTGCATAGGTCACAAGACTGGTTAGGCAGAATGAATAAACCTTTTTTCGAGCAGTAAATTTCATATGTGTGCATTTCAATTGTGCATTTAGAGTTCAGCTTTAGTGAATACATTATGCTCTATATCAGAATGAACTGACCTGTATGTTCTGCATTTCTCACCAATGTGTTTCAACAAACCTTATCAAGTTTCTGCAAAGAATTCAACATGTCAATTAGAACCAGCACCCTCTTTCCTCAGCTCTGAGATTACAGACAGAAATGACCTATAGCAATTTAAAATGAACAACTTGCTTACTAACAGTGGGATTATTGATGATGATGGAAGTCATTATTGAAAGCACTTCCTTATGCCTTTTAAATTTGATTTCTGCTATCCATTATTTCCGCCTTTCAAACAAGCGGTGGATGTAAACTAATGTGCAGTATGTATAACGCATAATGCATAGTGCATCATTTTGGAAAGCACAATTAAATCTAGTAGTCTACCCTGTTTATAAAATTGTTAGGTTATAGTCTTTAGAGCCCACATTTGGTTACATTGTTGTTGTTTTTTTTTTAATTATCCCTTGTGCTGGTGTCTCCTGTCTTGAGTTGAGCACCCAGGACTTTACTGGTAATCTGCATTAAAACAGCCATAAACCCAAAAGCAAATATTTATTATATTGCAGCTTACCAATTATTAGATGTGATGGTTGCAGTAGTTTTTTTTTAGGCCTCCTTTCTTTTATTTTTATCTGGTGTTTCACCCAGTTAGCCTGTTTTTCAAAAGAACAAGCTCCCCTGAAAATGTAGCAGGTAGAGGATTGAGACAAACTATTTACCGCTGACAGGGGTGCCCTTTTAATGATCAACTTTTATTTATGTAAAACCTTTATCCCAAAAGGAAAAAACGGTAACCTTATATACTTACAGGCTAGAAAGATGCACACATCATACATACTAGGAAGAGAGCAGCTGGGGGAATCAGTGGTGGAGAAGGATCTGGGTGTTCTGGTAGATCATACACCTAATAATAGCATGCAATGCCAAGCTGCAGTTTCTAAAGCAATGAAAGATATAGGTATAGATATAGAGAGAATATTTTGCCCATGTACAAATCATTAGTAAGACCACATCTGGAATATGTAATTCAGTTTTGGGCACCAGTTCACAAAAAAGGATATCAGGGAACTGGAGAAAGTGCAGAGAGGAGCAACCAAACTGATAAGAGGCATGGAGGAGCTCAGCTATGAGGAAAGATTAGAGGAACTGAATTTTATGCTCTCTTGAGTAGAGGCAATGGTTGATGATTAAAAGAGGCAAATCTAAGTATGCAGGCATCCGGAGGAAAGCTGTCCACATAGACCATCCTCCACACTGTCAGTCTGCCATTGTGACCGGGAAGACTACCGTGCAGTAGAGCGATCTGAAAGCGAGGCTTGACACGCTCATGGAGCACTGCGTGGAAGGGATGATGTTGATGGTGATGTGGAGGACAGTCTATATGAACAGCTTTACCCAGGATGCCTGAATACTTAGATGTGTCTGTTTTAATCATCAAACATGTGAGTTGCTAAATGTTGGACCTTCATTAAATGTAACCATATTGCTACACTTAGAGGCGCCTCTCTTCTCTTTTATACTCTGTAGCTCCTGCTAGATTTTTCTTCTAATCCTCTTGTGGAGATCTCCATTTGTGGATGGACATTTTATAACTTTTGCGCAAACCAATCAATATACGCTTATTGCAATTTTTTTTTACCAAAAATATGTAGAAGAATACATATCAGCCTAAACTATTTAAATTATCACTCTTCTTTTGTTTATAGCGCAAAAAACAAAAAACGCAGAGGTGATCAAATACCACCAAAAGAAAGCTCTATTTGTGGGAAAAAAAATTTGTTTGGGTACAGCGTTTGACCGAGCAATTGTCAGTTAAAACGACACAGTGCCGTAACGCAAAAAGTGGCCTGGTCATTGAGCAGCCAAATCTTCCGGGGCTGAAGTGGTTAACTGAACAGGGTAACATCCCTAATATTGTCTCACAATTTTTAGAAGCTGTAAGCCAGGCTCAAGTCAAACATAACAGTTTTCCAAACATTATGGTTAAAGAAATTGTTTTCTGAGTTCCTAAAATGTGATGTTCTGTTTTTCACTAGCACCTAAGAGAATTGAATAAATTTCAACATAAAATGTTTTATATTGTCTGGCAAGGGAAAAAAAATTAGGATTATACACAAGTCTGTTTTCTATACAAATTCAGTAGAGGATTGAGCTTACCTTATCTCATATTTTATCACTGACTGCTTGCATTGTTTTACTTACCACATGGTTTTATCCTTTGGTAATATCTAGATGGGAGAATCTGCAGAGCCCTTTTTGTATCTATTTAGAATTGGGCTTGTGTTATGGATTCCTCAAAGGGAGAATAGTACCAAACCGTATATGAAATACGTGGAGGTGGGTGCCTACAAGGAGGTTTCTGTGTGTGTGGTCAAGTTAGTTGGCTTGCCCAGGCTGGGAAGGGGTTAATTGGGTCTGCATTCTGTTCCCGAGATTTTTGGCTTCTTGCCTTCCTTCCTGGTGCATATTTAAAGAGGAGAAAGGCCAGGTTCAGGGGGAACCTGCACATGGGATGCTGAGAAAGGGCTTATGCATCATGTAGTCCCTCGAGATACCAGAGTTTGAGGAATCTGCCAGCTTTGGAGGACATCAGTTATGCACTACACCTATTAAGGTATGCCTGGGCTGCCTCAATTTAGTCAGTTAGGTTTATAACTGTATTACACTTGTATGGACTTGGCCACAATAGTTCTCAGCAAAGTTTTGAAACTGTTCTAAACCTGGTCTGGAGTTATTTAAGGGGTGCATGGTAACATATGGTAATCTGGAGGAACAGGGCCTGTAAAGCACACATGGGGTATAAAGCAGATCAACTACAAAGGGTTAACTTGGCAGAAGAGTCGAAATTGGAGAGCAGTTGTCATGGGTAGCCAAGAGCTGATGGAAAGTGTATAGCAGCCGGTGATGAAGTATGGTACTTGGTGAAGATGACAGGTCTTCTGTTAGCGAGGGAGTCTGGCTCCCACTCTAGCAGTTAGTTCCCCAAAGTAACTGGGACAAACCCGTGGTATGGAGACCCCACAGCCTAGCCACATGGCATGGGAAGAGAAGAGATAACTTTGAGCATGCATGAGGTCTGCGCTATTGCATCATATAGTCCCTCGAGATACCAGAGTTTCGGGGGAATCTGTCAGCTTGGGAGGACACCAGTTATAGACTACACCTATTAAGGTATGGCTGAGCTGCCTCAATTTAGTCAGTTAGGGTTGTAACTGTATTACACTTTATGGACTTGGCCACAAGAGTTCTCAGTAAAGTTTTAAAAAATGTTCTAAACTTGGTCTGAAGTTATTTAAGGGGTGCATGGTAACATATGGTGTATCAGAAGAACAGGGCCTGTAAAGCACATATTGGGTATAAAGCAGGGCCACTACAAAGGGTTAACTCGGCAGAGGATTTGAAATTGGAGAGCAGTTGTCATGGGTAACCAAGAGCTGAATGAAAGTGTATAGCAGCCGTTCATGAAGCATGGTACTTGGTGAAAGTGACAGGTCATTTGTTAGCGAGGGGATCTGGCCCCCACCCTGGCAGTCAGTTCTCCAAAGTAGCTGGCAAAAACCTGTGGTATGGAGACCCCATAGCCTAGCCACATGGTATGGGAAGAGAAGAAATAACTTTGAGCACGTATGAAGTCTGTTTTATTGCTTGGTGGGGCCCCATTCTGTCACTGAGAGTAAGGTGGCAAAGTTACGCTGGACTGGTGGAGAGGGCATGGGCTTAGCAGTGTCCCTTCTAAATGCAACATACATGAAGGAAGATGTGTGGTGACACGGGACAGTATACTTCACAGAGAAACTCTATACAATTAATTACTACACAATGTGCATGGCTCATCTCTAAGCCGGGATGCTGCCATAATGTTGACTTTCACATGAATTCAGACTGGTCACATTCATTGATGACTGCATGCACAAGAAAGTTAATTTCTATGTGCAGGGTGAGCAGGCTCTGCTCACAACTTGGTGTATTAGGTGGGATAGGCCCAAATATGCCCACATATAGAACTGAAGTTGGGAGAAAAATGAAATTTAATTTTGACTCTAGTTCCTATAATACCTACCTTATGTTTGGCCAAAACTGATTTACCAAAAAGAGATTAATATCTACTATGTTTTTTTTTACATGGGGGCAAATACTAGACTGATTATGTTTAAAGAAAGAAATATGACCTTCAGTACATAATTTGACTTTTAGTCCCTTAGGACCAGTCTTGACAAGTTTTTGTTCACTTGTAAACTTTTTCTCCTAACATAAAAGTCTCTATGTATGCAAAAGCAGTGGAAGCATGTCAACTGAAGGTCAAATACACCTGCAATTAATAAACTCTGAAACATTACAAAATAGGAAACTACCCTTCTCTTAATAACTTTTACCAGCCACACTCCTACTACTAAAATGTTAAAATATTGTATCCCATATCCTGTTTGACCCTGCACAGAACCTCTTCTGAGAGGGATCTATTGTAGCAGTCTTGGCTTGCTAACCAATCTAGTCAGGGCTTTTTTTCTCAAACAATAGGTGCTGGAACTCAACCACGACCCCCCAAAACCCCTCCCCCCACACACACCCTCCAAATCACATCAAATAGTGGGTGTGGTCAGATTTCACAAACAGTAGAAGGGTCTTAAAGGGGCATTAAATATCAGGATTGCATTACATACAGAGTGCAGAGTTCATGGGGGTTACACACAGAGTGCAGAGCTGTCACTTGTAAACACAGAAACCAGACTTCTATGTTTACAAGAGATTGTGGTGAGCAGGCACCAAAGGGTCTGAGTCAGAGGTGGTGGAACTGAGTTCCACCAAGTTCCCCCTAAAAAAAAGCCCTGAATCTAGGTATTCCCCCTGATCGGGACAACCCAATACCACTGCTGGAGTCTTGAGAACTCTGTTAGAACCCCACTGATGGACGCAGTTGGTATTGTCTACATCGCCAGGCAGTGAACTAATCACCCAAAGAAGATATCTCCTACTCTGCAGTCAAAAAAGAAAGAAGACTTGGGACTTGGTGTGCCATACTGTATGTCCACATATTCAGTTGACTTTTGGGCCATTTATTTTGAGTTTTTTTTCTGGGGCAATTAGCTAGAGGAGGGTGGGAGTCTTTTGTGTGAGGACTATGGTTGGATATCAGCCTCAAACACTGAAAAACACAAATAAGTTAAATTTTTTACCAGTCAACCACATGTACGCCATAAACACTGGTCAAAATTTGTTAATAAATTTAACCTGAAAATAGCCCCCTCCCCTTGTTTCTACTGCAAGGGCCTTCCCACAGCCAACCAGCACTTGCAGCCAACTCCTCAAAGTATCTGCAATAGAAACGAATTGCTATACATTGTGTCCAGTCTCTGCATGGAATGTCCAATTTTCAGTTTGCAGTAATGACTTGGTATTTTATCACAGTCACGTGAAAGTTTAGTTTTCTTGGGGTTGTATGTTGAAAGAAAGAGCACACAAATACTTATAACATTTAGAGCCCTTTCACACTGGGTCGGGGGCGGCGTCGGCGGTAAAACGCCGCTATTATTAGCGGCGTTTTACCGTCGGTATGCGGCCGCTAGCGGGGCGGTTTTACCCCCCGCTAGCGGCCGAGAAAGGGTTAAATACCACCGCAAAGCGCCTCTGCAGAGGCGCTTTGCCGGCGGTATAGCCGTGCCGTCCCATTGATTTCAATGGGCAGGAACGGTAAAGGAGCGGTATACATGGGGCTTTCACACTGGATACAGAGCAGCGGCACTTTCGGGTCGGTTTGCAGGCGCTATTATTAGCGCAATAGCGCCTGCAAACCGCCCGTGTGAAAGGGCTCTTAATAATAGTAGTAATATAATAGTAATGACAGACACAGATAATAATATTAGAAAATATAACAATACTTAAAGAGGAAGTAAACTTCCTCTGCAAACTTTTACCTATAGGTAAGCCTATAATAAGACTTACCTATAGGTATTGAAAATATCTCCTAAACCTGTACAGTTTAGGAGATATTTCCAGTGCATGCAGCCAGTGACATCACTGGCACATGCGCTCTGAAGGAACAGCCCACGTGTGCTGTTCCTTCCGAGCCCATGCCGTGAATGGTGGCTCCCGTGCGCAGGCGAGGGAGTGACATCATCGTGGCTCTGGCCAATCACAGCGCCGGAGCCCGTGAACCCGGAAGAAGCCCCGGGAAAGATGTCGGCCGTGACAGCGGGGACCGCTACAACAGCTTTGTTTTAAGGTAAGTATTTCATAATGAGCTAGTATTTTTTTTGGGAAATTTTTTCAGAGGTTTACAACCTCTTTAACTAAAGTTGCTGTTACCGCCACAGGCCCATCCATGATGGCGTGGCCAGATAATCAGACCAGACTCTTGCATGATGTAGCTCTGGACATGTGACAGTTTCTCAAAGCTTTTCCTATAGTATATATAGGACTTGAGTGTAAGGAAATGGTCAATCCACCTCCACTGGAGCAAAATGACCTTCTAAGGGAAATGGCACAAACCTAAAAGAAGATTAGAGAACTGGCTTGTCCATGTAGTCAGTTTACTATGACATTCCTATAGCATGAAGTTAACTAAAGTGACCATCCTTATATATCTTGTATGGCCCCTTTACCAAGTTTAGAATTCATTATTAGATATTGTGAGTCAACTAGACAACTTTAATAGCTTAGCAGCAGCTCCTCAGCTCAGCTCGCTCCTTGAGGTGACAGCGCGCCGACACAGCTCCCGCCTCCCTGCGCGCCGACACAGCTCCCGCCTCCCTGCGCGCCGACACAGCTCCCGCCTCCCTGCGCTCCTCTGCATCCTCCCACCTCGCCTCCGGCCGTGCGTGATGTCACGGCGCTGGCAGGGACTACGAGACTCCTCCATAGGGGAGTAAACTGTAAGAGTGTAGTTGTGTGCTGAGGGAAGGGAGGATGCAGAAGCGCACAAAGGCAATTTGTACAGTGCCGCTGGGCGCTGTAAATGCACTTGACTGTAGACAGTAGTTGTACTATTGTACACACTGGTGGGCAGCGGCCGTGGCAGAACGTCACCTGCAGGCTGCGCCCCCCCCTTATAGCAAATGGTACCACCCAGGGCACGTGACCCTTCCGCCCCTGCCTTGTACCGGCCCTGTTAATAAGGAATTATGAAATATGCAATTTCCCCATCACTTGGCCAAAGCTAGTCATGCATGTTATGATTACCGTACTCTTGTTCAGCCCAGCAAGCTAAATGAGAGAAATCAATAGATTTCTCCATTTATGCTGTTTAGCATAGATGGGGGCATTTCCCCTGCTGACTACTGTGGAAAAATAGCACTGAACCTGTAAGGTTATCTTATTGGTATTGCTATCCTAAAGTATCAAAGTTGATGTAAATTATCTGGTTCCCAGGCAGGTGGCTTTTGTATTCTGATAGAATATTTGATCAGTGACTGCATCTGATTGGCTGCAGTCATTGTTTGGCCTAGAATTTTCTTCTAGGTTACTTTGATCTTTTAAATTGAAGTTTGTTGATCTGGGTGGTACTGACAGGGCAACCTATGGTTCAAATTTCAGGCTATTCATCAGCAAATTTGTATTTGAGCCATATATTGCCAGCTTCAGCCTTACTCCCTGACTACATGTGGATATCCCTTGCGCTGACTATCCCATGCAGCTTCTCATTACCATAAGCAAATGCCTGCAGAAGGGAAAAGAGTAGCCAGTGCTCTGTGAGAAGTAAATTGTTTCTGAACAGTTTGAGCTCACTTCCGTGGAAAAATAAAAAAATCTCTAATCTACTCTTCTCAAAAAAGGGAAATACAGATGCTTCTCTCCTAGTAGTGTTTAGAAGCATTTAATAGCTGGAAGTTTCTGGAGAACTGTGCATACCCCGAAGCAGTGAATTATATATGTAGCACCGTGGTCCTAAACAGGGCTGCTAAAAAATCTAGTTGTGCTAGGTGGTAACTAGCCTGGCTAATTGGTACTTTTGATCCAATATTTCTGTCCTAAGTCTGAGTTTAATTGGTAGTCTCTCCTGTCAATAGGTGGCACTGTTGCCTTTGGCATTGGGATGATGGATTGCAGTGAATTCAGGCAATGGGTAAATATGTTGTCTCAGCCAACCAGCAGAAGTTTCTTTGGCCGCTGTGCATGCTGGGCTTAGGCTATTTATTCAGGAGGAGTCAGGTGATCGTGGTTCTTCCCGCCTGGGGCTGTCGCCTGGGTGTGTGTGTGTCGAGTAACTCTTGGTTGCGAGGCATGAAGCCTGAGACCTATCCAGGAGTCATACTGGCTGCTAGGTCTTTGTAAGGCCTATCCAGTAGTTCAGGGTTTCGCAAAGAAGGAGCAGCAAAGGTTAAGCCTGAAGCCTGGGACGGAACCGCGTGTGTTAGAGGCTCAGCCCGAAGGGGAGCCTGATCGTTGCCGGAGGTAAAGGAAAAGCAGTTGCCACAAAGGGACGACCACTCCTGTTACCAGAGGCAAGTTTGGAAGGGATGAAGTTCTGAAGGAGTACCAGAGCAAATGCTTTACTAGCCGGGGACGGTGAAGTAAGTAGGAAAGCTTCAGTGGAGACTCATCCAGGAATACAGCGGGTAGCTGTAAAGCTTAAATGAGTATGGCGGGTAGCTGTAAGTAAAGCTTGAAGATAAGTACAGCGGTTAGCTGTGGGTGAAGCTCGAGGGATTCAGCAGGTAGCTGAGAGTCCAAGAAGTCTAGTGAGAGATGGCGAGCTGAGCTTAAGAATCTACAGTGGGATACTGTGAGTTAAGCTGGAAAATCTACAGCAGGATACTGTGAGAGAAGTTGTTGCTACAAGATACAGATTGCTGCATTCAGCTTAAAGGCCCTTTATCTGTATTGCTGTCTGCCTAGTTCTATTTTTGTCTACGGATTTAACCTAATTGCTATTGCATTTGCCGAAGGGTGTGCTAAGCCCTCACCCTCTCTCCCACCATTTCTGTTAAGAGAAATAAAACTCTTTTTTCATTTTTACAAAAAGTGACTGGCGCCCAATCTTTTCACCTTGCACCACACCCACTATGCCTAGTAACCTGCACCCTGAGGAGGAATGTCAGTTCTCCCTGGCTCTGGGGGTCACCATCAGGCCCTTTGGAAGTCGGGGAAACCGCTACATTTTGGCGCCCAACATGGGGCATGACGTCATTTTTACTGTGGTCGCCCCTGGCAATGGACTGCAACTACCCAAGGATTTCTTCTGGCTCTGTGGGAAAGAGGCAAGTAACATCTTTATTCCTCAGAGACTGTATTATTATCCTTGTGAACTGTGTGGGGAAGGACCTAAGTGTCTTTTTGCTCTTGGGAGAGTGTCAGCCTGGACTTTTGTCACTTGACGCCAATGCTGCAGGGGTTAAGGCAGACTCCAGAAAAGTTTTGGTGTGCTGCTGGAGAAAAGAGGCGGGGGGGCTGAAGTTCTTGAAGAAAATGAACCAATCCCTTGGCAGGGGGAGGATTTGTTGCTCTGCAGAGGAGGAGACGGAGTTGCAAGTGTATGCACAGCTGTCCACGCGACACGTGCTTCTGAGAAGGAATATTAGTTCTGCCTGGCTCTGGGCGTCACCATCAGGCCCTTGGAAGTCGGGCTTGGATATATCTATCTTTCTCCTTGTGGATGGGGTGGTGGTGGTTTAAGCTTTTTTGAAACAAAAGTGCACCTATTGATGCTGGGCTGGAAAGAATTGCTTTAGTAGCTACTTTTCAAGGTTTCAGCAGTAAGGAGTTGAAGTAAGGTCTCTCAAAGCTCAAGATTTACACCACAAGACTTACTAAAGGCTTGTGGAGCCAAGTATTGCTGGCCTATCTCTTAAGAGTGGATTGGCTGATTGAATTATTATTCTCTACTTAATTGGCTCAATTTCCTTTTATATTCTTAAATGGCACCAAATGTAGTGACTTGATGGTAAGTACTGTGATTATAATAAAAGTAATTGCCAATCTGCAGATTTGTGTCCTGCTTGTAAGAAAGTTTGAAATCTGCCAGTATATTGAAGTGAAGAAGCTTTTTTTTTCTTACACTTCTTTGCATCGAACTTCACTAAAAATTGACCTTTAAGACTTTTTTTTTGCAGATTACATGAAAAACCATGAAGTGGAATTAAATTACAAGGCTAAATTTTAAAAAAAAAAGAACTACGAGTATATTTTACAACACCATACCAATGTCACCCAATGTGAAGTAACATGGTCCTCTTCAGTTTGAAGAAAGGCATTACATTTTTGGATGAATTTTAGTTAACCGCTTGCTGCCTGCCGGCCATCATATGACGTGCAGGCGGCGCGGCTCTCGTTCTTAGTGGGCTTCATATGACGTCCGTTCATTTAAACAGGGAATGCGCGCGGTCATGTGTGTGCATCCCTGTATCTTCAGTGGCGGCGTCTCACTGAGACACCGCTCGCCACCGAGGAGGGTGTTTACCACGTGATCGGCCGTGATGAAGTCATGGCCGATCACAGGTGGTGCCTCCCCACTTTGCACGGTGCATGCGTGTGATTACGAGAGCGCTGTGCGTGCACGTTGGTGTGGGGTGTTCCCGGGAACACTGGTCGTCACCGACGCTGGTAAACAGCCATTGGCCGGCGGCTGTTTACCATGTGATCGGATGTGATCCTTTCACAGCTGATCACTAAATGTCAACAAACCGCAGTAACAAAGGTGTTACCAGGTTCTCCTTCTCACACACCGATCGTGTGTGAGAAGGAGATTGCGGTAACATCTCATTACCGCTTATGGGGCATACACACGGTCAGACTTTTGGTCTACAAAAGTCCAACGGACGCCGACGGACTAAAGCTGGCTGGTAATCCGATCGTGTGTGGGCTTCCCCGGACTTTCAGCTGACTTTTTCAGCCTCAAATCCGACGGACTTTAGATTTGAAACATGCTTCAAATCTTTACGTCGTAACTACGACGGACCCCGAAATCCGCTCGTCTGTGTGCTAGTCCGACGGACAAAAACCCACGCTAGGGCAGCTATTGGCTACTGGCTATGAACTTCCTTATTTTAGTCTGGTGTACGTCATCACGTACGAATCCGTCGGACTTTTGTGTGGTCGTGTGTAGGCAAGTCCGTTCGTTAGAAAGTCTGCCACAAGTCCGCCGCAAGTCCGCCGGAAGTCTGTCGGACAGGCTGTCGGACTTTTGTAGACGAAAAGTCCGACCGTGTGTATGCCCCATTACAGTGTACACCAATCACACTGATTGCCCCCCAATAAAGAGGACCTGTCAACATCCATCAAAGTATCAGTTCACAGTTCATCTGAGTACCTGTCAGTCCATATGAGTACCTGTCACAGTTCATCTCAGTACCCGAGTACCTGTCACAGTCCATCAGAGTACCCGAGTACCTGTCACAGTCCATCAGAGTACCCGAGTACCTGTCACAGTCCATCTGAGTACACGAGTACCTGTCACAGTCCATCTGAGTACCCGAGTACCTGTCACAGTCCATCTGAGTACCCGAGTACCTGTCACAGTTCATCTGAGTACCCGAGTACCTGAGTACCTGTCACAGCCCATATGAGTACCCGAGTACCTGTCACAGTTCATCTGAGTACCCGAGTACCTGAGTACCTGTCACAGTCCATATGAGTACCCGAGTACCTGTCACAGTCCATATGAGTACCCGAGTACCTGAGTACCCAAGTACCTGTCACCAGCCCATCAGAGTAACCGAGTACCTGTCACCAGCCCATCAGAGTAACCGAGTACCTGTCACCAGCCCATCAGAGTAACCAAGTACCTATCAACAGCCCATCAGAGTACCCGAGTACCTGTCTGCAGCTCATCAAGTTACCCGAGTACCTGTCTCCAGCCCATCAGAGTACCTGAGTACCTATCTGCAGCCCATCAGAGTACCGAGTACCTATTTGCAGCCCATGCCTCATAGAATATACGTTGGGGTGTTTGCTTTCCAAAATGGGGTCATTTTGTGGGTAATTCCACTGGGCTGGTGCTCAAGGACCTTCAAATGTGTGATAGAAATGAAATTAGATGTGTTATTTATGCTCCTAGAACGCCTGAAGGTACTACTTCAATGTTGGGCCTCTGTATGTGGCCAGGCTGAATGTATTTGTTGCTATATACATGCTATGTGTTAGAAATATCTTATAAAATTGACAACTTTGTGTTAAAAAAAATTCTTTCATTTTTTTCCACATTTTCCAAAAGCTTCTGAAAAAAAATTAACCGTTCAAAAAACTCATTATGCCTCATAGATTATACGTTGGGGTGTTTGCTTTCCAAAATTGGGTCATTTTGTGGGCAATTCCATTGTCCTGGTGCTCCAGGGCCTTCAAAAGTGTAATAGGTGGTTGAGAAATGAGATGTCATTTATGCTCGTAGAACGCCTAAAGGTGCTACTTCAATGTTTGGCCTCTGTATGAGGCCAGGCTGTGTAAAAGTCTCACACATGTGGTATCGCCATACTCAGGAAGAGTAGCAGAATGTATTTTGGGGTGTAATTTGTGGTATGCATATGCTGTGTGTGAGAAATAACCTGATAATTTGACAATTTTGTAAAAACAAACAAACAAAAAAAACAAACAAACAAATATTCATTTTTCAAAGAATTGTGGGAAAAAATTACAACTTAAAAAAACTCACCATGCTACTTACTTAATACCTTGGAATGTCTACTTTCTAAAAAGGGGTCATTTGGGGGGTATTTGTACTTTCCTGACTTGTTAGCCCCGGTTCACACAGGGGCGGCACGACTTGCAGGTCGCCTCACCGAGGCGACCTGCACACGACTTCCACGGCGACTTGCAAAACGACTTCTGTATAGAAGTCTATGCAAGTCGCCTCAAGTCGCCCCCAAAGTAGTACAGGAACCTTTTTCTAAGTCGGAGCGACTTGCGTCGCTCCTATTAGAACGGTTCCATTGTACAGAACGGGAGGCGACTTGTCAGGGGGCTAGGTCGCCTGACAAGTCGCCCCTGTGTGAACCGGCACTTAGTGTCTCAAGAAATGAGATTCACCTGATGTACTGAAGGCCTGATCAGATGTGATCAATTTTCAGTGATTGGCACTATAGTTTGTAGACTCTATAACTTTCACAAAGACCAAAAAATATACACTAATTTGGGTTATTTTTACCAAAGATATATAGCAGTATAAATTTTGGCCAAAATGTATGAAGAAAAATTACTAATTAGCAAAATTTTATGACAGAAACAAAGAAAAAGGCATTTTTTCACAAATTTTTTTTATTTATAGCACAAAAAATAAAAAACCCACCAGTGATTAAATACCACCATATGGGTACAGTACTGCATGACTGAGTAATTGTCATTCAAACTGTGAGAGCGTTGAAAGCTGAAAATTGGTCTGGGAAGGAAGGGGGTGTAAGTGCACTGTATTGAGGTGGTTAAAGTAGAACTATAACCTTCCATTAAAATAATGAAAAATTGCAACAGTCCCAAAATCCCACTTGCTTTTCCTGTCTCTGGAGGTAGATACGCCTTTGTGGGGATTTTATGTACAGGTCCACACAGTAGTTTTCAGTCACTGGCAGCAACAATCTTTATTGTGCATCCAATGTCAAATACCACTTTGTAAAAAGAAAGCTGCAATTATTGTGCCTCATCCTAGAATTTATATTAGAGCAAAAAAGAAAAGAAAGAAGCGGACTTTACTGGTACCAAGAAGACTGCAACATTTAAAATCACAAAAACTTTATTAAATATAAAGTTGCAAAGATAAAAATACCATTGGATAACAATCTCTAGTATAAAGTCACATCTCCCATAGTAGTAATATACTGTATATAGTGTAAATAGCTCAATACAAATTTCAGAACAGTCCACGAAAAAGATTGACGTGTTTCGCATGGATGCTTCCTCAGGGCCTTGAAGGGGCAGAAACTACCGACTATGTCACTTCCGCTGTTTGGAACACACGCCACATTGGAACGGCGGCATTACCTGTGAAGGCTTTGGCAGATCTTTCCGGGTACCTTGATTTGTAAGTGTTATTTCATTTTATCTTGATGATTTTAATAAATGGTTTTACGCTATGAGAGCTGCTTTGTGGCTTCCTCCCTTTCTGTATGTGATATAACTATGGCTTACATTGCTTCCTGGAGCATGGCGTAACTATTCCAGTGGATCTGTGACTCAAGCGATTTCTGACCTTCCTTGGTATATGCTTAGATGGTCAACTACTATTGGTGAGTTCAAACCTAAGGGGACATGGGTAAAGACACAGTTGGAGTTGCTAGGAGGGTATGCACAAAGCACAAGTCACTTTATTTAAGAAGGAATTTGCAGCATTTTTGAATAGCGCAAGTTGCACCTTTATACGGGATTTATGCACTTTATGGACATTGGCACTTTATTCATTTTGTTTTGGTTTATGATGTGATTATTTTGCATTGCATAGAAAGTATTATATGTTGGAGGTTTATTACTGCACTCACCGAGTATTTTATACTAGGGGAGAGTGCACATTACTTTTAGGGCAATCACAGCTTGTACACATATCTGGCTTTGAAGGAGACCAGTAGGAAAGCTTGGGTTGTAAGTAAGAGAAAATGCCAACTAAAAATACTTCCATGTGTCTTCCTAGTGCAGAAGTAAGGCAAGCTGATGGTTTCCAGGTTCAATTCCTAGCAGGTCCTTAGCCGCCATGGCACTATCTATACAATAAAAACTCATTCTAGCAAGGAAATAAACTACATGTCCAGGTAGCAAAAACATTAGTTCTTACTTGTTAAAGCTGCTTCTGCATAGTATCTTTCTAAAGCTGGCTGGCTTCCCCAATGTTTGTAAGAATTTTAAAGAGAGACTGCCTATTCTGTTTATCAAATCAGTATCCTAATTGCTCTTGACTACTCAGGTTTCAAAGATATACATCATACCATTTCATAATCAAATTGACTGCCCCTGTGCTTTTATCATAATAGATGCTGCTGAGAACACGACCACCTATGGTTTTTCATCTCTTTCAGAAAATGTGATAGTGAGATCACAATACAGTAAAACCTTGGATTGCGAGCATAAGTCGTTCCAGAAACATGCTTGTAATCCAAAGCACTTGTATATCAAAGCAAATTTCCCCATAAGAAATAATGGAAAGTCAAATGATTTGTTCCACAACCATTTATTCATAGGTCCTTCAGTTTATAGTCCATATAAAAAGATTATAGAAATGTGACCAGGTTGTGTAACCATAAACTGTCCATCCACAAATTGAAGCCTCCACAAGGGGATTAGAAGCAAAATTCATCAGGAGCTACAGAGTATAAAAGAGAAGAGAGGCGCCTCTAAGTGCCGGTTCACACGGGGGCGGCACGAATTGCAGGTCGCCTCACCGAGGAAGTCAATGCAAGTCGCCTGAAGTCGCCCCCAAAAATACTATAGGAACCTTTTTCTAAGTCGGAGCGACTTGCGTCGCTCCTATTAGAACGGTTCCGTAGTACAGAACGGGAAGCGACTTGTCAGGCGGCTAGGTCGCCTGACAAGTCGCCCCTGTGTGAACCGGCACTTAGTGTAGCAATATAGCAATATGGTTACATTTAATGAAGGTACAACATTTAGAAACTCACATGGTTGATTATTAAAAGAGACACAGTATGCAGGCATCCGGGGTAAAGCTGTCCACAGAGACCATCATCTGCACCACCGACTCTCACCGCTGTCAGTCTGCAATCGTGACCAGGAAGACTACCCTGGAGTAGAGCGATCTGAAAGTGTGGCTTGAACCGCTCGTGGAGCGCAGAGTGGAAGGGACAACGTTGATGGTGGTGAGGAGGATAGTTTATGTGGACAGCTTTACCCCAGATGCCTGCATACTTAGATGTACCTCTTTTAATCATCAAACATGTTAGTTGCTAAATGCTGTACCTTCATTAAATGTAACCATATTGCTACACTTAGAGGCACCTCTCTTCTCCTTTAATTCTCTTCAATTGTGTCAAGACATCGCTTGTAAATTAAGTCACAATTTACGAAAAAATGTTTTGTGTCTTGCAAAACGCCCTCAAACCAAATTGCTCTTAACCGGTTCAATACAGGGCATTTTCACCCCCTTCCTTGCCAGACCAATTTTTAGTTTTCAGCGCTGTCGCAATTTAAACGACAATTGCGCGGACGTGTGACGTTGTACCCAAAAAAAATGGACGTCCTTTATTCCCCCACAGATAGAGCTTTCTTTTGGTGGTATTTGATCACCTCTGCGGTTTTTATTTTTTGCGCTATAAACAAAAGAAGAGCAACAATTTTTAAAAAAACACAATATTTTTTACTTTTTGCTATAATAAATATCCCAATTTAAAAAAAAAATAAAAATTTTTTCCTCAGTTTCAGCCGATACGTATTCTTCTACATATTTTTGGTTAAAAAAAATCGCAATAAGCGTATATTGATTGGTTTGCGCAAAAGTTATAGCGTCTATAAAATACGGAATAGATTTATGGCATTTTTAAAAAAAAAAAATATTTATTTATTTTTTTTACTAGTAATAGCGGCGATCAGCGATTTTTTTTCGTGACTGCGACATTATGGCGGACACATCGGACACTTTTGACACATTTTTGGGACCATTCACATTTATACAGCGATCAATGCTATAAAATTGCATTGATTACTGTGTAAATGTGACAGGCAGTGAAGGGGTTAACCACTAGGGGGCGGGGAGGCGTTAAATGTGTTTCCTAGGGAATGCTTCTAACTGTAGGGGGAGGGGACGCACAAGGGGAGGAGACCGATCAGTGTTCCGCTGTTCTGGGAACACAGATCGCTCTCCTCTGAACTGACAGGACGTGGATCTGTGTGTACACACACAGATCCACGGTCCGGCCCGGTTAATGGGCAACACGCACCGGGTCCCGAGCAACGCGGCGGGCGCGCGCCCCCTAGGCGGCCGGGAACCCGAGGCCGTCATATGACGTCCACCCAGGATGGGAGATCCCATCTGTGGACGTCATTTGACTATAGGCGGGTAGGCAAGTGGTTAAACCAAGGTTTTACTGTACTTGAGTTTCCATAGCTGCACATTTACAGTGGACATTACATGAAGGCTCAATTCTCCCTGATGAGTTTTTAAAGTATTTCATATTATAAAGAATGCAAAAGGAGATGTGGGAACACAGGACTTCAGGTTGGGTGTGATAGCATTAGTAAATATGGCAGGGAGGTCTCAAAAATATTTAAGAAGCTGTGAGTAACCCTTTTTGTCACATATTTTTGTGGACACTTTCTAAAAAAAAAACCTATAATTTTGCCCATTCAGGACAAAGTGACAGAGTTTCTTGAAAGCCAACCCTCTTGACCAATACTCACCTTCTTCAAGCTCTCCACCACTCTGTTACTGAGTATGAGTGGGTCAGGGTGTGGGCTAGTAAGAGACTTTTGGGGATGATTAACTAAGTCTAGGTTCACAACTATGCGGTTGTGCTTGACGTGTTTTTCATGCACGTCCTGCAGTGTGTTTTGCGTTTTTAAACCCTTGGTTTTTTATGTGTTTTTGCATGCAGTTTTAATGCATTTTGCTTTTTTTTTTCTTCAAACACACTGTAAATAGCTGGTTGCTAAGAAATTGGCCTGGGAAGCCAGCCGTTGTGTCCTTAACAACGGATGAGTCATCACCCTACCCCAAAGCCCCCCCTATGTTGAGGGCATGAACTGGTATGGTTCAGGAGGGGGTGGGGGGTGTTCAATCGTCCCCTCCCTTTCCTGACCTGCCAGGCTGCATGCTCGGATAAGGGTCTAGTATGGATTTTGGGAGGGACCCCACGCCATTTTTTTTTTTTACATTTTGGCGTGGGAGTGTCCCCTATAATTCCATACCAGACCCGGAGGGCCTGGTATGGACCTGGGGGGCGAGGGAACCTCATACCGTTATTTTCCACAATTTTTTTTACAGTTAGCTGTCAGCCAGTAACCCCACTGACAGCTGATGACTCATCAGTTGTTAAGGATGCGGCAGCTGGCTTCCGGGCCCGCTCCTTAGCAACCATCTATATACAGTGTTCAAAGGGGAAAAAAAAGCAAAACGTAAAACACATAAAAAATCGTATTACAAACACATTTGCATTTCTGGCGCGATTCCATTGCAGAAAAAAAAATCCCCGACCCTTTCCAAAAATGAAACAGCTTCAAACGCACAGATGTGAACATGTACCATAGGAAATTATGTTAAATAGACTGTAGTGCATTTCTGAAAACTGCAAAACGCACTAAAAAAACATATAGGTGTGAACGTAGGGTAGAACTAGAGAGACTAAAATCTGGTGCAGCTGTGCATGGTAGCCAATCAGCTTCTAACTTCAGCTTGTTCAATTAACTGCTTGCCGACTGCTTCACACACATTTACATTGGCAGAATGTTCAATTAACTGCTTGCCTGCCCAAATGGCACGGGCAGGCAAAGCAACGTATATATACATTTCTTTGGGCCTGCCCCCTAGCAGGTGCGCGACTCGATGTCCGCCGGTGTCCCGTGATCAGGTCTCAGAACAGCAGAACGGGGGGATGTCTTTGTAAACAAGGCATTTCCCTGTTCTGCCTAGTGACACAACACTGATAGTCTGCTCCCTCTCATCAGGAGCAGCGATCAGTGACGTGTCACAGTAAGCCACGCCCCCTAACAGTTAGAATCACTCCCTAGGACACACTTAACCCCTTCCCCTAGTGGTTAACCTCTTTACACAGTAATCAATGCATTTTTATAGCATCAATCGCTGTATAAATGACAATGGTCCCAAAATAGTGTCAAAAATGTCCGATGTGTCTGCCATAATGTCGTAGTCATGATAAAATCGCAGATCGCCGTCATAACTAGTAAAAAAAAAAAAAAAAAAGAATAATAAAAATGCCATAAGACTACCCCCTATTTTGTAAACGCTATAACTTTTGCGCAAACCAATCAGTAAACTCTTTTTGCGATTTTTTTTTTACCAAAAATATGTAGAAGAATACATAACGGCCTAAAATGAGGAAAAAAAATGTTTTTTTATATATTTTTTGGGGATATTTATTATAGAAAACAGTCAAAAATAATGTTTTTTTTTCAAAATTGTCGCTATTTTATTGTTTATAACGCATAAAATAAAAAAAAAACGCAGAGGTGATCAAATACCACGAAAAGGAAAGCTCTATTTATGGGGAAAAAAAAACATCTATTTTGTTTGGGAGCCACGTCGCACGACTGCGCAATTGCCAGTTAAAGCGACGCAGTGCCGAATCGCAAAAAGTGCTCTGGTCTTTTGCCAGCCAAATGGTCCGGGGCTGAAGTGATTAAGCTTTGACAAAAAAACCCCCCAAAAAATGGAAGCTGGTTACTATGTAGAGTTGTACCCGATTTGACACTCTCCAGTTTTAGTAAATTAACCCTCTATCACATTGCTCATTTTATTTAATAGAAACTATAACAAAAAGTTCACAAAAACAGTCGCATAATTAACAGTTGGATAAGTAGAAGATTCAGGGGACAAAATTAACATTGAAACTTGGGGAAGAAATTGATAGCAATGTTCTACTATATCTGTGAGCCCTGGTTAACACATCGGTGCGGCTTTGAAATCGCACTACTTTAGCGAGTTTTCAAAACCGCACATCAGTGCAATTTGCACTACTGATTTTATTGCGGCTTGCGACTTAACAGAAGTCTATGCAAGTCACAATGAAATTGGTAAAAAGTCATGCAGGAACCTTTTTCATAATCTCTGCGACATAAGCTGCGACGATATGAATGGTTCCATTGCCGGCAATGAGGTATGATTTGTCATGCGATTTGGAACTGTCAAATTGCAAGTCGCACCGGTTGAATGTCTTATTATATGAAAATTATATGAAATTATATGAAATTATAATTTATAATTATATGAAATTATAATATTATTATATGAAAATGCATTGAAGCATAACTGTACTTTAAGCCTAGGTTCACAGGGTAGTGATGCAGGAACTGGCGCGATTCCAGCACCGGTTCCTGCATCTCATCTCTCCAGCAGGCAATTCACACTGTCCTCTGAGAACCGTTGCGGATGTCAATACAATGTTAATGACACCCCCAGATCGGTTCACAGATCGCAGTGCGAACTGTGGATTCGGAGAGGAATCGGCTTGCATGGGTGTTCTCAGTGGCTTCCTGAACTATAACAGCCCACATGCCCTCAACACATGTGGGGGGGGGTGTTTTGGGGGAATAGTACCCCTGCTCATTCATCCAAAAGTATTTTATAAAAAAAGATCCATCCATTCATCAACCCGAAAACAAGAAAAGAGTTCAGCACTGGACGAAGGCTCCCACCGTCTGACAATTCCTAAATAACTAAGGGGCGGGACTACTTACAGCGGAGCTGTCAGATGGCGGCAGCCTTCGTAGAGTGCAGAACTCTTTTTTTTTCTGGTACGCGGTGGGCATCGTAATTGATTATGGATCTCCAGGGGGGGGGGGGGACGACGACATTTAATTCTATTTTTTATAAAGGACTTGTCAAAAACTGGTGTTGTCCACTATGTGCCTCCTACTCATTCACATTCAGGATTCCGATGCATCCAGATTCCGATAAGTCATCCCCTTCCCCTCCACAACCACTTGGCCAGGGTTGTGGGGAATAGGCCCTTATCCTTATCAACATGGGGACAAGGTGCTTTGGGGGAATGCCCCCAAAGCACCTTGGGGGGGAATCCTACCCCAAAGCACCCCCATGTTGAGGGGGGTGCTTGGGGGGGGGGAAATCCTACCCTAAAGCACCCCCATGTTGAGGGCATCTGGCATTGTATGGTTCAGGAAGGGAGGGCACTCGCACTCCCCCCCTTTCCTGGCTTGCCGGGCTGCATGCTCGGATATGGGTATGGTATGGGTTTTTGTGGTAACCCCAGGTCATTTCTTTTTATTTTGGTCTGCGGTTCCCCTAAAATCCATACAAGATCCGAAGGGCCTGGTATGGATTGGGGGGGGGGGGGCATGCAGTTAATTTACAGGGTTTTTCATTGTTTTTACATCCATACGTCATCTGAGTCATCAGTTGTTAAGGATGCGACGTCTGTCTAGCTGGCCCACTTCTTAGCAACCAGCTATTCTTCAAATTTGAATTCAAATCATTCCAAAAAATTGAAATTCCTTGGAAAATTGATGTAAAAAGAGTCTGGATCAGTTTTTCATCTGATTTTCTAACAAAACTTGCAATGGAATGGGTGAAGAAAACAGAAAGCCCGTGTGAAAGGGGTCTAAGAGGTTACTTCAACAATGACCACTAATGTTCACACCATCATTTTTACTATCTGTATTTATTTTCTGTTATTCATCCAATTATAAGATTGTTGCTCAAAAAAATGTTATGTTCTATAACAGTGATGGCGAACCTTGGCACCCCACATGTGCCAAGGTTCGCCATCACTGCTCTATAAGCAGGTGGATGTTAAAATGGTCTGGCCTAGTGACAGAAAATGCCATTTCTTATCCTTTTTAAAAAACTTTTTACAACTTGCTGATAACGCAATTATACTGTGTGTTGTAGGTATGATCGTTCTTAGCAAGGGTTTCCTAAGACCTACAAGTTATTTAAAGGAATTCTCCAAGGTAAAAAAGGTTGATAAAGGCTGAGCTAAAGACTTTCCTTTGACTTTGAAGAGTGTAGAATGGCCCCTTTGAAAAATGGGCAAGAGTGGAGTTTTCATTCAAGGTGTTCAACTGATAGTTTGCCTTTTTCATCAATGTGTCTGCCAGGAGAATTAGGTCAGGCAGCTTGTGTTAATTATTATCGTCATTTTACTTTTCCCATACTGATCTCTGTCTCATTCATGGCAAACAATCAGATCAACACTTGCAACTATTCCTATCGTTTTGATGCTTGTGGCCCAATATGTTATTTAAAGCAGGGCTTGACAAATTTGCTTTCTAATGTAAGAACCATTTCTTTTAACCACTTCAGCCCCGAAAGGATTTACCCCCTTAATGACCAGGTCTTTTTTTGTGATATGGCACTGCGTCGCTTTAACTGACAATTGCGTGGTCGTGCGATGCTGTACCCAAACAACATTGATGTCCTTTTTTTTTGCCACAAATAGAACTTTTTTGGTGGTATTTGATCACCTCTGCGGTTTTTATTTTTTGCGCTATAAACAAAAATGCGCAAAAGTTTTGAAAAAAACCAAACAAAAAAAACACAATATTTTTTACTTTTTGCTATAATAAATATCCAAAAAAATAAAAATAAATGTATTCATAAGTTTAGGCCAATATGTATTCTTCTACATATTTTTTGTTAAAAAAAAAAAAAATTGCAATAAGCTTATATTGATTGGTTTGCGCAACTTTATGGCATTTTTATTACCCGATGATGATCGCCACCCGCCAATCATAAGGCAGAGAGGCAGAATGTAAACAAGGCAGATCGCCTTTCTGACAGGAGGGAAGACATGAAATTTGTGTCTCTGCAAAGCAAGGAATACATTTCATCTCTTCCCCTAGTAAAAGCACCTCACACAGTGTAGTAAAACACTGGCTGGGCACAGAGTTAAATGGTTGATCGCCCCTGATGTTAACCCCTTCCCAGCCAGTGTCATTTGTACAGTGACAGTGCAGATTTTTTTAGGACTGATCACTGTATTAGTGCGACTGGTCCCCAAAAAGTGTCAAGTGTGTCAGTTAGTGTCAAAATGTCTGCCGCAATGTCGCAGTCCCGCTATAAGTCGCTGATCGCCGCCATTACTAGTAAAAAAAATTTTTAATAATGAAATTAGATAAAAATATCACATAGCTTGTAGACACTATAACTAACTAACCAATCAATATACGATTCTTGGGATATTTTTATACCAAAAATATGTAGCAGAATTAATATTCACCTAAATTTATGAAGAAATGCGATTTTTAACATTTCTTTTTATTGGATATGTTTTATAGCAGAAAGTAAAAAAAAAATATTTTTTTTTTCAAACTTGTCGATCTTAGCGCAAAAAATAAAAACCGCAGAGGTAATCAAATACCAACCAAAAGAAAGCTTTATTTGTGGGGAAAAAGGACATACATTTTATTTGGGTACATCGTTGTACAACCGCACAATTGTCAGTTAAAGTAAACCTGGTCAAGTTAAAGTGACCTGGTCATGAAGGGGGGTAAATATTCTGAAGGTCAAGTGGTTAACGCCCACACACTGCACATATGTGTCCACAGACGGCAGAGCGTTCTGTGCTGAGAGCATGCTCCCAGAACAGTAATGGAGCTGTCAAAGGCAGCCCTCAGTCCATATCAAGGATCAGGAGTCAGCGGCACTGGCTCCTGATCATGTGGCCACTTTGACTGCCAATCACAATGGTCACACGATCGGCCGATCCTTTCCGCTCCCCCCCCCCGGATGAACAGACCTTATGAAGGGGCGCTGGGGCTGGCCAGCAACAGGGTTAACCGGCCTCTTAATCTGGCCTGAAGAAAGGCATGTCAGCAGGGCTGTACTGTCATTTTTCTTGCTCTGACACTATTAATTTAGGGAATATTTTGCTCCCATGGTTACTTATTGGGACTTATTTTGCTCTCACTAACACTAATGATTTGGAGTTTATTTTTATCTCACAGAGACCAATGATGAGGCTTATTTTCTTCCACTGACATCAATGATGGTAAAAACAGACAACCGAGTCGTCTTTTTACTATGGCAGTAGTGCCTCCTGGACACCTCCTGCTATTCTGCACTCTAAAAAACAATCCACTGAGGATCACTTTTCATAGGGTGGTAAGCATTACTGTCAGTGTAAAAGAGCATTATGCCTTCTCATCCTTCATTTCTGCCTTAACATCTCTTTTCTACATGCAATGATAAGATTATTAATAAAAAAATAAAAAAAAGCAAAAACAAAAAAACAGACTTTAGACCCCTTAGCCCCCTCCGGCTACTCTTCTTTCTTACTTCACCCCTTTTCATCTGCTGTACTTGAATGGCCCATTAACTGAATTGGCAAGCTAAAATGAGAAGGAGGTGGAAGTACAGCCCTTGTAAATATGTAAAATAAAAGATACTGACCTATGAAAAAAAAAAAATGAAAGGAATATTGGAATTAGTTAGCTGGCCCAATATGTAGGGGAAGGTTTGGAGGGGGTGGGGTTGTGGTTTTCCTGTGTTTTTCCTTTCCCCCCTTTCCTTTTCCCCTCCCCCCTTTTTTTTTTGGGGGGGGGGTTTTACGCAAATTAAATAATTGACAAACACGGGTTTTTTTTTAAAATTTTTTTAACGACGGGTAAAGGGTAACAACACTTATAGTTTGGCCATGGAGGGCCTCCTCTCAAATTAAATATAATGATAAACACGGGGTTTGGGGTGTTTTTTTTTTTTTGTTTTTTTTTTCCTATGTTTGGTTTTCTGGTGTTTTGATGGGTAAAGGGTAATAACACTTACTAGAATAGTTTGGCCAATGAGGGCCTCGTACACAAATACAAATTGATAAACACATACACTTTTTATTCAATTATGTACACTTATGCACTTTTATGTCCCCCCCCCCTTTTTTTTTTCTCTCTCTCCTTCTCACGAAGGGTAAGAGGTCTTCTTGCACAAAGAGAGGAAGGGGAAGGAGTAACTACAGGATTACCAAGTGGTTTGGAAGGGGGGGGAGGGATAAGATTTAAGCAAATGTGGTAGTAGAAGATGTCATGTAATAAGGGTCTGGGGTTGGTGAGGAGGGGTTTTTCTTTTTTGTTTGTAACAATGTATGAAGATTGTTGTATTGTAAAATGGAAAGAATAAAAATTCTCATTATTAAAAAAAAACTGAATTGGCAAGCTGTCTCTATACTAGCTCCCTGTTTGATCATCGTTATACTGTATTCTGCAACAATTATTTTACTAAACTGACCTTTTTTGAAAAGTTGACCTTCTGACTCCACTATTCCTATTGATCAGTCCCCAGTATTAACACTGTGAACCACTCTCTGCCATCGCGGGTTCTCTCTTTTTAGATGTCAAAGGTCACTTTTTTGGAAGATTTTATTTAAATATCTCATATTCTAACTTAAAATCTTTTCTCCTTACTCTCTGTCTGTTGTTGTACTATAAGGTAAACTCCAATATAACTTCTATGCAATCAATATTTCAATCCATCTTCTGACCTTATGTCCCTGCTGTTTTATGTTCCTGAATCCATTGTCTCTCCTTTAATATAATCTCACTTACTTAAAGTGGAAGAAAAGTCAAATTATAACCATTCTTAAAAATGTTACCTCCCCACTACATTGCCTGACCTGTATAAAAAAAGATCTGTGTACTTTCTTATTTTCAATGCGATCCAGTGTGGTCACTTAAAGAGGAGTTCCACCCAGGGGGGCCGTCAAGAAAAAAAAAATTAAAAGTCAGCAGCTACAAATACTGCAGCTGCTGACTTTTAATTGGACACTTACCGGTCCCTGGGTCCAGCGATGCGGGGGATCGAAGCCCCGCTCGTCCCCCCCCTCCGCTCGTCAGCGCCGGCATTTCAACTGTGGGCGCCGGGCACCCATTGCGCATGCGCGAGCGGCGCCACGCGCCGTGATTGGCCGCTCAAT
This sequence comes from Lithobates clamitans, assembly GCA_037952925.1. NCBI lineage: Eukaryota > Metazoa > Chordata > Amphibia > Anura > Ranidae > Lithobates > Lithobates clamitans. The sequence goes on from JBBGZY010000544.1 coordinate 3,702,371, forward strand.
CACCTGGGACCTGTATTGGGTCCCAGATGATTGACAGGAGGGAGGGAGCAGAGTGGAGCCCTTCCTGTGCCTGGGGGGGAGTGATGTCACCAGCCCAGGCAAAGGAACAGGCAGACTACGAGGGACCACCTAGCAACAGGCATTTAGAGGTAAGTGAAACAAAAAAAAATATCCAAATGTTTTTTTGGTTTTTTTTTTAGAATTTTTACAGGTATTTTTGTTTTTTGGGTGGAACCCCACTTTAAGCTCTTACAACAGCTGTGAATTCCCAGAGGCATGACGTCACCCTTAGGCTCACATGGTCCAGCCATTATTGGAGCTCTCTTCTCCCCGCTCACTGGCACAGGAGAGCTGGATCTGCAGGATCATGGGACCAGACTGGAATAACTGCTTCCCACCCGGCAATGTGCAGAAATGGCCAGCAATGTGCAGAAATGGCCAGCAATGTGCAGAAATGGGAGCCTCACCCTTCCAAATGGACATATCCGTACGTCCCTCAGAATGGGCGGCCGCGCAATCCTGTGATGGCTGTGATTTGTTCAGGCACAGCCCATCACAGCTTGGGAAATTGGTCGCTGTGAATGGCCCTCCCGATCACATGATGGCTGTGTCCAATCACAGCCTTCACACCATTTAACTGCTTCAGCCCCGGGAGAATTTACCCCGTTCCTGACCAGAGCACTTTTTGCGATACGGCACTGCGTTGATTTAACTGACAATTGCACAGTCGTGCAACATTGCACCAAAACAAAATTGATGTCTTTTTTTTCCCCACAAATAGAGCTTTCTTTTGGTGGTATTTGATCACATCTGCGCTTTTTATTCTTTGTGCTATTAACAAAAAAAGAGCGACAATTTAAAAAAAAAAAAAAAGGAATATTGTTTACTTTTTGCTATAATAAACATCCCCCAAAAATATATTAAAAAAACACATTTTTTTCCTCAGTTTAGGCTGATATGTATTTAGCAGCTTTTTTTTTTCCCCTAATGCCGCGTACACAGGGTCGGACTTTCTGTCCTACTTGGTCCGGCACACTTTCTGACGGACTTTGTCCACCAGGTGCGCCGGACTTTAAAACGGACGGACTTGCCCACACACGACCTAACTTTGCACCGGGCTAAGTCCGCTCGTCTTTCCGACGGACTTTCGCCGGAGTTACGGCGGACTTTCAGAATGAATGGACTTGCCCACACACGGACAAGTCCGTTCATTTTGAACGTGACTCAGGTGCGACGGGACTAGAAAAGGATGTCAATCTTGCCGCTTTTATCGGCGAGATTGACACCTTGCGAGCCCCATCGCGGGTCATACCAGGTCCTTAGGTCTGGTATGGATTATAAGGGGAACCCCCCTACGCGAGAAAAAATGGCGTGGGGTCCCCCCTAAAATCCATACCAGACCCCGATCCGAGCACGCAGCCTGGCCGTCAGGAAAGGGGGTGGGGACGAGTGAGCGCCCCCCCTCCTGAACTGTACCAGGCCGCATGCCCTCAACATGGGGGGTGGGTGCTCCAGCCGGAGAGAGCGTCGTGCCAACATCTGGAGAAGAGAAGAGAAGACAAGAAGCCCAGAAGACAAGAAGCCCAGAAGTCCGGACCTCTGCTGGCAAGAGAGCTACCTGAACACAGCGGAGGAGCCAGCCGAAGAACACCGGGAGAAGAGAGCGGAGAAGAACCAACCGGACGCCGGGAGAAGATGAACCGGAGGGACCCCCGAAGCCGGAAGAAGACCCCCGAAGCCGGAGGAAGATCCCCCCCCCGGAGCTGTTTAATAAAATATTTTAAAAACCTGTGTAGTGTTTTATTATTTACACTTTTTCCCTGGGTAAATGGGTAGGGGTACCATGTACCCCATACTCATTCACATAGGGTGGGGGACCGGGATCTGGGGGCCCTCTTATTATAGGGGGATCCCGGATTCCGATAAGCCCCCCGCCCGCAGACCCCGACAACCAACGGCCAGGGTTGTCGGGAAGAGGCCCTTGTCCTCATCAACATGGGGACAAGGTGTTTTGGGGTGGGGGGCCCCGCAGGGCGCCCCCCTCCCCCAAAGCATTCACCCCCTATGTTGAGGGCATGTGGCCTGGTACGGTTCAGGGGGGGGGGGCGCTTGCTCGTCCCCACCCCCTTTCCTGACCGGCCAGGCTGCGTGCTTGGATCGGGTCTGGTATGGATATTAGGGGGGACCCCACGCCGTTTTTTCGGCGTAGGGGGGTTCCCTTTCTAATCCATACCAGACCTAAGGGCCTGGTATGCCCCGCGCTCGCCGCAATAGGAAAATTTGTTTTTCCTATTGCAGCGAGCGCGAAATGCAATACCCTGCCCTCGCGTCGTATCTGGTCCGTTGGACCAGCATACACACGAGCGGGCTTTCCACCCGAAACTGAGTCCGACGGAAAGATTTAAAACATGTTTCAAATCTAGGTCCGCCGGAGCCTACACATGGGCAGATTGTCTGGCACACTCTGGTCTGCCGGACCAAGTATGCCGGAAAGTCCGACCGTGTGTACGCGGCATAACAACCTCGCCAGATGTTTCCCAGGCTTATTCCCATATTGGTACCTTTCTCTCTTAACTAAGTTGTGAGCCGTACGCTTTCCAGTTCTATTAAATCTCTCATAGCCTCTCTTTTACTACTGAGTTTCAGTAAGAGTTCTGTATCTCTTTTGGTTTTATGCAAATGTTCTAACTTGTGGATTTCTTCTATTAAGGCTGATTTATTCCGCTTCATTCTCTTCTTTCTCTCTGAGCCGGCCATAATCAGGATACCCCTGATATAGGCCTTATGGGCCTCCCACACTAGAGCCTCTGAGATACCCTCCGTGTTATTAATCCTAAAAAACTGCACTAGTTCCTCTTTAATTCGTTCTTCTATTTCTTTGTCTTGTAATAGGTCTTCGTTTAACTTCCATGTGTTACTCCTTACTTGGGCTACTCCTGACTTTATGTTCAAAAAAATTCACTCGCGCTACTTAAAGACAGTAAACTAGACCAATGAAAGAGTACAAGTAAAGTGTATCACATAACACTAAACAATAAAGGTGAGTAAAGTAATTTTGTGCAAATTGTAGTAAAATGCACTGAATAAATAATCCCAAATGGGATATATAGATAAATAAAAATGTGTCATAAAACATCTAACTGAAGTGACAATGTATAATATACAAAAATTACTCAGTATAGACCATATATTTAATAGTCCTCAATCATGCAGTGTATACTTCAAATGTGCCCTTATATAAAATCATGTGAAAAAAGTGTATAACACCTTGCGTGAAGGAAAAATGAATATTCAGAATGTCAGAGAATCCAAATAAAAAATGATAGTAAATATATAATACAAATAGTACAGGTGTCAATAAATGTCCAAGACCTCCTCAGGGGGATAAAAAAGTGGATAAGATTCTGTTGCTATCAGGATTGATGGTGAAGATTGTCCATAAGTGATCCTGCTGTGGCTTCTTAAATATTAAAGTCTCCCAAAACTCTCACCTCAATGCTATGGATAGCAAGCAATCACCACCTGAGATCTCCACTGGCCTCCCTGGGTATGTAGATGTGACAGTGCTCTTCCTAAGGGTGCAGTGACACCCTCCCAGATCACAGTAGTATGAGGGGGTACCTCAGTGTGAGATAGGGGACAAAAAAGGAGAAACCTCCAATAGTGCAATATGTCGGGGCTAAAAACGTCTTTATTAAAACATATTAAAGTGGACTCTTACACAGTAACACTAAAAATAACACAGAGAACAAATATGGCGTTGTTCCTCGCCTTCTCGCGTTACTTCCGGTTGCGGCTACCCCGGCCAATCCATACGTGTTACGTTGCCTCTCGGTCCCCAGATGAAGTTGCGAGAGGCAAAAGAGCTGGAAGAGGATAGCGGAGGGGCCCGGGAGCAGAGGCCGAACACCGGGACAAGAAGCTGGAGAGAGCGGAGAAGTCGGAAGAAGACCCCCGAAGTCGGAAGAAGACCCCGAAGTTGGAAGAAGACCCCCGAAGTCGGAGGAAGACCCCCGGAGCTGCCTAATAAATTACTTTTAAAACCTGTGTAGTGTGTTTTTTTTATTGACACTTTTTTTTTCTAGGTGAATGGGTAGGGGTACCATGTACCCTATACTCATTCACATATGGTGGGGGGCTGGGATCTGGGGGCCCCCTTATTAAAGGAGGCTCCCGGATTTCGATAAGCCCGCCCGCCCGCAGACCCCGACAACCAACGGCCAGGGTTGTCGGGAAGAGGCCCTTGTCCTCATCAACATGGGGACAAGGTGCTTTGGGGTGGGGGGGCCCGCAGGGCGCCGCCCTCCCCCAAAGCACCCACCCCCCCATGTTGAGGGCATGCGTCCTGGTATGGTTTAGGAGGGGGGCGCTCGCTCGTCCCCACACCCTTTCCTGCCCGGTCAGGCTGCGTGCTCGGATAAGGGTCTGGTATGGATTTGGGGGGACCCCCACGCCGAATTTTTGGCTTAGGGGGTTCCCCTTACAATCCATACCAGACCTAAGGGCCTGGTATGCCCCTGAGGGGGAACCCATGCCATTTTTTTCATTTAAAATTTGGCGCGGCATTCCCCCTCATGATTCATACCAGACAGCTGTCAGCACTGCCTGTCGCTCATCGCGAAAGGAAAAGAAAGTTTTCCTTTCCCAATCAGCGAGCCATCTTGGCGCTGGCTCCCGCGACGGGGCTCACAGGTGTCAAATCTCGCCAATAAATGCGGCGAGATTGACACAATATCGCGGTCGCCTACTGTATCTGAGGTCACCTACTGTATCTGAGGTGTTACTCTTAGTCCCAGTATGTCTCCCCGGGGCTTACTCTTGAACCCTCCTGAGCCATATATTTTTTAATAGTTCCTGGGCTGGCGCTCACTCTGGGTGGGTTTGCTACTGCCCCCCAAGCTGATTTACCCCTCATTTCCCCCAGTACTATGTGCTATGGTGATCGCTAAAAATCACCAGACTTATCTATATATGCAATTTGGATATTTATGTAATAAAAATGTATATATATGTAACTGCGAACTAACTGGTAGCAAAATGGACTTTCAAAGGTTTGTCTTCTGTGTATTATTTACTCTCACACATTATTGGCTCCTGCGACTTAGAGCTTTCTTTTGGTGGTATTTGATCACCTCTGCGCTTTTTATTTTTTGCACTATTAACAAAAAAAAAGCGACAATTATAAAAAAAAAGCAATATTGTTTACTTTTTGCTATAATAAATATCCCTCAAAAATATATGAAAAAACATTTTTTTCTTCAGTTTAGGCCGATGTGTATTGTTCTACATATTTTTGGTAAAAAAAAAAAAAATCGCAATAAGTGTATATTGATTGGCTTGCGCAAAAGTTATAGCGTCTACAAAATAGGGGATAGTTTTATGGCATTTTTATTATTATTATTTTTTTATTAGTAATGGCGGCGATCTGCGATTTTTATCATGACCGCGACATTATGGCGGACACATCGGACACTTTTGACAAAATTTTGGGACCATTGTCATTTATACAGTGATCGGTGCTATAAAAACGCACTAATTACTGTGTAAATGACACTGGCAGGGAAGGGGTTAAACACTAGGGGGCGATCAAGGGGTTAAGTGTGTCCTAGGGAGTGATTCTAACTGTGGGGGATGGGCTACAACTCACATGACAGCGATCACTGCTCAGGATGACAGGGACAAGTAGATCTCTGTCATGTCACTAGGCAGAACGGGGAAATGCCTTGTTTACATAGGAATCTCCCCATTCTGCGGCTCCATGACACGATTGCGGTCCCCCAACGGACATTGAGTCCGCGGGACCCGCGGGCACGGTCACGCTGTATGCATCGGGCGCCGCCGGCCCTGCCAATTAAAGGGGATGTACAGGTACGCCCATTTGCCCACCGCTGCCATTGTTCCGATGTATATCGGCGTGCGGCAGTCGGCAAGTGGGTAAACAGAGACACATGTCTCTGTGTCAGCAATCCTCATTGAGCTCAGTGAGAGCTCAGTTCAGGGGGAGTGGGGGATGCTGCAGCCTGTGCTTACAGCTCTCTAGGTAAGCCCAGGTTCACATTAAGGGCCAGTTCATACCATAGAAACGCAGTCCGGGTGCGTTCCAGATGCTTTTCTGCATGCATGTTTTGATGCATTCCAGTGCGTTTTCATGCGCTATGGATGTAGTCCAGTGCATTGTTCCCCCTCTTTTTTCTTAACCTTAATTATATAAATGTGTGTTCCAGTGCATTTTTTGGTGCGTTATGGTGCATTGCACTGTTTTTGGTGCTTTTAGGTGCGTTCCAGTATAGCCCAGTGCAGGAAAATAGCAGCATGTTCTACTTTTCTTTCTGGAACTGCAACACACTGGAACTGACTGCACTGGTATGAACTATGCCTTTGGAAATCATATAACTTACTTTCCATGCGTTTTTGATGCAGAAAAAAAAATGTACTGGACTGCATGTGGTGTGAACTGGTCCTGAGGGGGAGCCTTTGGGTGACATCATGGCTCCTGGAATTCACAGCTGTTGTTGAGCGGCCCCTTACAAAGAGCTGCAGAATCACATGACTGGACTGGAGTGGACTGAAAATAGGTACGTATACAGATCTTTTTAACCACTTAACAACCGGCCCATAGCCGAATGATGGCTACAGGGCAGTTGCTTAACTCTGGGAGGGCGTACAGTGACGTCCTCCCAGAATTCCGCTCTCGTGTGCCCCGAGGCGCGCACCCGGGAACATCCGTGACCGCCGGGTACAGAGGACCCGGTGCATCACGGTTCACGGCCGTTTACCATGTGATCGCTCTGTCAAATGATGGATGATCACATGTAAACAAACCTTCCTCTCTCCCCTCTGTGTAACGATCGGTACAGTGGAGAGCAGAGATCGAATGGCAGCAGCGCTGTGGGCTGCATCTGTAGTGCCCACAGCGCTGCTCTATGACACAGAGCCACAATCCATCCATCCATGCTCAGCCATCCATCCATGCTCAGAAATACCCTGCAATACTCTGCAATAACCTGTGCAATACTCTGCAATATCCTGTGCAATACTCTGCAATATCCTGTGCAATACTCTGCAATATCCTGTGCAATACTCTGTGCAATACCCTGTGCAATACCCTGTGCAATACCCTTTGCAATGCCCTTTGCAATACCCTGCAATACCCTGCAATACCCCGCAATGCTCAGCAATACCCCGCAATGCTCTGCAATACCCCGCAATACTATGCAATAGCCTGCAATACTCTGCAATAGCCTGCAATACCCTGCAATACTATGCAATACCCCGCAATACTATGCAATACCCCGCAATACCATGCAATACCCCGCAATACCCGGCCATACGCATTCATACTCTGCGATACCCTGCAATACACTGCCATACTCAGCCATACCCAGCCATGCTCAGCTGTACTCGGCCCCTGTATGTGGCCAGGCTGTGGAAGTCTCACACATGTGGTATCGCTGCTATGTGTTAGAAATATTGTATAAATGGACAACTTTGTTTTAAAAAAAAAAAAAAGCGTTTTAACCACTTCCCGCCCGCCATCATATGACATCCTTGGCTTTGTGCGGGGATATCTGAATGATGCCTGCAGTTACAGGCATCATTCAGATATCAGCTTTTTCAGCCGGCGATTCCCTACAACGTAAGAATGATCATAGCGGCTGTTCTACTGCTTGATCATTCTTACGGGAGACGAGAGTGGACGGCCCCCCTTCTACCGACTCACCGCTACGATCAAAGCCAGGATCGTTTTTTTCTTTTTATTTCAGGCTTCCCAGCCTAGAGGAGAGATATGGGGTCTTATTGACCCCATATCTCACTGTAAAGAGGACCTGTCATGCTATATTCCTATCACAAGGGATGTTTACATTCCTTGTGATAGGGAAAAAAGTGATCAAACAATTATTTTTTGGAAAAAAGTGTCAAACTAAAATAAAGTAAAATGAACAATAATAAAAAATGTTTTTAAAGCGCCCCTGTGCTCGCATGCAGAAGCAAACGCATACGTAAGTCCCGCCCACATACATATGAAAACAGTGTTCAAACCACAAAAATTTTAAAGTGTCACCTATGGGGATTTTTAAGTAGCGAAGTTTGGCGCCATTCCACGAGCGTGTGCAATTTTGAAGGACGACATGTTAGGTAACTTCATTTTTCACATTATGCAAAAACATTGGGCTAACTTTACTGTTTTTTTTTTTTAAAGCACAAAACTGTTTTTTTTCCAAAAAAACGCGTTCGAAAAATTGCTGCGCAAAAAACGTGCGAAGTAAAAAGTTGCAATGACTGCCATTGTATTTTCTAGGGTCTTTGCTATAAAAACATATATAATGTTTTGGGGTTCTATGTAATTTTCTAGCAAATAAATGATGATTTTTACATGTAGGAGAGAAATGTCAGAATTGGCCTGGGTGCTCCAGAACACCTGAAGGTGCTCCGTGCATGTTGGGCCTCTGTATGTGGCCACGCTGTGTAAAAGTCTCACACATGTGGTATCCCCATACCCAGGAGTAATAGCAGAATGTGTTTTGGGGTGTAATTTGTGGTATGCATATGCAGTGTGTGAGAAATTACCTGCTAATATGACAATTTTGTGAAAAAAAAAAAAAGAAAAAAAAAATCTTGATTTTGCAAAGAATTGTGGGAAAAAATTATAACTTCAAAAAACTCACCATGCATCTTTCTAAATACCTTGGAATGTCTTCTTTCCAAAAAGCGGTCATTTGGGGGGTATTTGTACTTTTCTGGCATGTTAGGGTCTCAAGAAATGAGATAGGCCGTCAGTAATTCAGGTGTGATCAATTTTCAGATATTGGCACCATAGCTTTTGGACTCTATAACTCACAAAGACCAAATAATATACACCAATTTGTACTTATTTTTACCAAAGATATGTAGTAGTATAAATTTTGGGCAAAATTTATGAAGAAAAAATTACTAATTTGCTAAATTTTATAACAGAAACAAAGAAAAATTCATTTTTTTACCAAATTTTCAGTCTTTTTTCTTTTATAGCGCAAAAGATAAAAAAACCAGCAGTGATTAAATACCACCAAAAGAAAGCTCTAATTGTGTGAAAAAAAGGACACAAATTTCATATAAGTACAGTGTTGCATGACTGAGTAATTGTCATTCAAAATGTGAGAGCACTGAAAGCTGAAAATTGGTCTGGTTATTAAGGGGGTTTCCTAGTGGTCAAGTGGTTAATACAGGTCGGGCAGAATAGGTAGGAGGAGGAGAGGGTGGGGAATATTTTTAAGAAAAGTTATCATTAGACTTTTCTTCCACTTTAAAAAAATAACAAAATTCTAGAAAGTAGAGTTTCCTGGCAGACAGATGGCACAAAGTCTCTTCTGCAACAACAACAAAAAAAAAATATAGCTTCTAAAACTTTTTTTAGTGTAAACGTGCAGTGTAAACCCAGCTCATTTCTGGCATCTGTAAGATGCAGGGAAAGTAGGCAGGTGGGCAGAGACCATGTAACTCCTGTGCACAAATGCAGGGGAGTACATCATCGATGGCTATCCAATGGATATGGAAGACAATGAACACTTTGTACATTATGGCAATAGTCCACCCCCCATGCCATAATGTGGACCCACTATGCCATAACATGCCATAACTCACATATCAGCATGGATGTCTCACCACTTCCTTAAACTATTTCTCTCTAAAACTGAGCCATTAATATTACCCCCACCCATGCCCCCCTCCATGACTTTTCCATCAAAATCAACAATGCAACTATCAGGCCCTCCCCTCATGCCAGGGTACTAGGTGTAATCCTAGACTCTGACTTGTCATTTCAGCCCCAAGTCCAATCGTTGTCAAAAGTTTGTAGAATTCACCTCCGTAACATCTCTAAAATTTGTCGCTTTTTAACAAGTCAAACCACCAAGCTCCTCATTCACTCCCTTGTTATCTCTCGCCTTGACTTGACTCCCTTCCTTTCGGCCTGCCTCTTCATAGGCTATCCCGTCTTCAGTCTATCATGAATGCTGCTGCTGGACTTATCCACCTTACCAACCGCTCAGTGTCTGCCAACCCTCTCCTCCAATCCCTACAGTTTTCTTCAACATGCTAAAAAATCAACGTCAAAACTTAGGTGGTCAATCTGACAATAGATTTCCTTTTATTGTTTTTTTTCCCCTAAATGTTAGACAAATTCAAAATTGATGTTTTAGATGTGGGTGGCCAAAGACTGGTTAAACCACTCAGTGACCTAGTTTATCTGTTGGATTATTCAGGGATAAAATCTGAAGAGTTCCTGACTGTATCCCCTTCCACAGCTTCTATACTTAGGAAAATGGAACTGTAGTGTTGGACCTGCGAGGTTATGTTATTGGCATGGAAATCCAACAGTTATGTAATGATGTTGGTGTGGAAGATTTGGTTGCCCAATGCCAGCCAGGCAGCATCTACACCTCAGAATATCTCTATGCTTTCCTTGGTTAGTAATGTACCACACCAGTGGTCTCCGAACGGAGGCTCTTTGCTCGTCTTTATCTGGCGTTTGGGGCACTATTTCTCACACCGACAATGGAGCATAATTTTTTCCAACTGACACCAACAATGGGGCACTATTCCTCCTACTAATGCCAATGATGGGGCATTGTTTACCCCCACTGGTGCAAAGCATTTCTACTTCCACTGGCCACAGTTCAGCCCCCCTAATGTCTGAAGAAGAGTAAACTAGCCCTTTGTTTAGAAAGAGACCTCTGCACTACAGAATAAATAAGGATTGAAGTATCATACCACTGCTTAATAGTCCAGATACAGTTTTATTCCAGTAATGGTAAGACAAACAATCAAAAGGGTAGCCAGAGCTTGAGAACCAGCTGCTGGTGAGAATTGTGCACTAGTTATAATGCCACTCAAGTTTTAGTTAATATTCAGCGTTATACTTTGTCTTCTATTCCAAACCCGGATCGGGAGGTGTTTTTGGACCACCTAAATATGTATCTGGATTATTGAGCATTGGTATGGCACTTTAATTCTTATTTTTACAAACTGTAGCTAGGGAGACTCACTTCTTCATCTGCACATCTCAGTACTGATCAAATGCTTTTCAGATAACTGTCATGCTCTGAAGAAACTTGGGTCACGGGTGAAACGCGTCAGCATGATGCCATCACGCTCCCTGTAGCGAGGACTCAGACCTGCCCACCAGCTGACAAACCCCCTTCGGCTATTCCCAGGACTTTCGTAGGAGTTGCTGGAATCCTCGGGCCGCTTGCAGGCCCCTACCACTCCGAAGGATTTCCACTATCACTGGCCAGACTGAAGCGAACCGGAGGAATAGTTGGAAGCCATACCCTGAGATATTGGCAAGCAGAACATCGGCTTGACGCGAGTGCTGTGGCGCGGAGGTGGAAGTTGGGAGAGCAGTGAGATCCACTGTTATATAACTTCCCGGATAGGAGGAAGGTATATACATATACACTCACCTTGCCCCCTAGATATATACCTACCCGCCAGCACGGGCTGTTTTTAGCCTGAACAAGCTGCCAGATATTTACAAGCTTAGTGAAGGAATTCTCACAATAACTTCCTGTCTACCCTTTAATAACTGCATTCTCAGTGACTTGCTCTTTCCCTGTGTCCACTATCCATGAACTGTCCATGATTTTTTCATTGCTGCCTTTTGGAGCCCATTGCCCCTACCACTATTTATTACTGTGGCTACACAGATCCATGGACGGGATTCCAACCTTTTGCTTGATTTTCATTTAATATCAGCACACTGTCTTTGACAACATTATCACTCGTACTTACGCAATAACTATCAGTGATTCTTGAATGTATGATGACATTAATGGGGGACGTATGCATGTGTGTGGTGCGTGGCCATTTGAGTCTGTAGGCAACGTTGTCTAATTTTAATGAAATTGGTGGAGGTATTTTCTATTTTTTGATTAGTGTTAAAGTGAATTTGTGCAATAAATACTTTATATATTTTTGGAAAATTTGCCTGTTCCTTATTGAAGAATTGCTTTGGGGAATTTTCTTGAACTTCCTCCTTGTTCTTGCATGCTTTGTCAATTCAGAGGAACACACCCCAGACTCCATTTGGAGACTTTTTGTGTGGTGAGAGCACTTGGGAGCCATTACTAGGATTAGCTAGTTATAGCCTTCTTCTTTTGGCCCCCGATCACCAATTAATAAAGGGAGACACGGTGTCATTTTTATCCTTTTGTGTTGATCCCAATCAGCCTGCTCCAACTTTGACATTAAATTTAGGCTATTTACCATGAGCTCAGCTTGCATTCTTAACCATGATTCTAGTGCTAAATAAGGTGATTGAAGATCTGACAGCTTAAAAAGCACAGGTATGTAGTCAGCAACCATTAACTTATATTATTTGTTATCTTTTAGTCCAATAAATATAACAAACACTTTCATTGGTGTGTCTGCTTGATAAGTGCAAAAAATACCTGTTGATCATGTTAGAAATTCAGAGCTGTCCTGTGTCCTGTGCACACTTCCTGCATTATCTTAAGGGAACAAATTAGCCCTCCTAGTTCTTATCTTGGGATACAGAATGATTTGTGTCTATGTTGTAGAGAATAGGAGAGTTTAAGTAGTTAAGCAAAAGACAGCCGGGCAGGGCTGACACCACTCAGTCCACAAAAATTGTTGTCAGCCCACAACTAGACTTAGGAGTGCAACAGTCATTTTTCTGTACTGGCGGGGTATGTAAAGTGAAAATACATGGGGAATTGTGCATGTATTGCAGAGATTTTTTTTTTCCATTTTGCCTTGACATACATTTATGGTTTTTAACATGGAGTGGGTAATAACATACTGTACACACCCAAACATAAAGAATAAATTATGTTTATCCTACATTTATAAAGAGAGCTGATTACAGATGGCTACAACAGAAGGTAATTTCAGCATCTCTCAGGGAGCCCCATGATTGCAGACTTCATGCCATGCCTAATAATCACCCATGATCGCAGACTTCATGCTATACCTAATAATCACCCAATCAATGGTCAGATGCACCATTTATAAGTAGAACAGCTACAGAATTAACGTTGAAGCTGTCTTTTTATAAATAATAATTTATTCAAAATAAACTTTTTTTTAAACCTCTTTATTATGCTAGAAAAATATATATCTAAAACTATCCTTACTCACCAAAAAAAAAAAAAAGGAAAAAAGAAAAAAGGCCCAACCACTCATGGGGTCACCCAGGATAACAGATAAAATAGATTTAAATGGCCAAAATGACTGCCTTGGAGTGACCTTTTGTTCATTATAGATTAATTATAAATAATGATTTTAAGGCAGTGATTACAGGATCCCTAAAAATATTGCTTAAAATGACCTAAAATGTGTCTTATTAAAATTTTCTCATCATTTTGTAATATCAATAATGTAACATTTTTATAAATTAGATAACGTGGTCTCAGAGAAATACAAACCAAGGGCTTTGTTCCAACAGAATTGCTTTCCACCAGACATAAAGCCAGTCTTGATATTTCCCTAATGCCGCGTACACACGGTCGGACTTTTCAGCTACAAAAGTCCAACGGACGCTGACGGACTAAAGCTGGCTGGTAATCCGATCGTGTGTGGGCTTCTCCGGACTTTCAACGTACTTTTTTAGCCTCAAATCCGACGTACTTTAGATTTGAAACATGCTTCAAATCTTTACGTCGTAACCACGACGGACCCCGAAATCCGCTCGTCTGTGTGCTAGTCCGACGGACAAAAAGCCACGCTAGGGCAGCTATTGGCTACTGGCTATCAACTTCCTTATTTTAGTCCGGTGTACGTCATCACGTACGAATCCGTCGGACTTTTGTGTGGTCGTGTGTAGGCAAGTCCGTTCGTTAGAAAGTCTGCAACAAGTCCGCCGCAAGTCCGCCGAAAGTCTGTCGGACCGGCTGTCGGACTTTTGTAGATGAAAAGTCCGACCGTGTGTACGCGGCATTATTGTCACAGTCAAAACCACTCCAGAATAGAGAATATAACAGTTTAACAATAAAATATCCACACTGTTTGTAGGCAGGTTGAAGTTCCTGCTGCCCATTTACACTTCCCAGTCAGGAAGCTAAGGGTTACGTGTGTTCCTGGGTTTTCTGTTTGGCAGGCCTTGCTGGGTCCGGTCCACTTGTTTTGTGTGATAGAAAAAGATTGGAGGGTGGCACACCTTTGGGGGGGGGGGGAAACTAAGCTAAAAAAGGGAGAAAAGCATAAGGGACAGCCAGAGTCTGCTGGTGCTCAGCGATGCGGGGAGTGGAATGCTGCCATGCGGTCTATAGAGTCTGGAGGGCCATAGAATTGCCGGAATTGGAGTTTAACCGACTATGGACTCATCCAATTATGGACTTAATCTAAGCAGGTATGCTGGGGCAGCATCAAGCCTGTAGTTAGAGACTAGGGTTGTTAGGGAATGTTTGCTCTTTATTCCGAACTGGTAAGTGTGATTGACATCATGTTAATTTATTCTTCAGTAAAGCTTTTTGAAACTTTGCCTTTGCCTGGTCTGAAGTTACTAAAGTTACTGTTTACCTCTAAATAGGCTATCCCCACTTCAGTCCGTCATGAACGCTGCTGCCAGGCTCATCCACCTCACAAACCGCTCAGCGTCTGCTACACCCCTCTGCCAATCCCTCCATTAGCTGCCACTCAGTCACCGAATTAAATTCAAGATACTAACTATAACTTACAAAGCCATCCACAACCTGGCCCCCAGCTACATCTCTAACCTAGTCACAAAATACCAACCTAATCGTTCTCTTCGCTCCTCCCAAGACCTCCTGCACTCAAACTCCCTTGTCACCTCATCCCATGCTCGACTTCAGGACTTCTCCAGAGCCTCCTCCATCCTCCGGAATGCTCTACCCCAATCCGTCCAATTTTCTCCTACTTTATCCACTTTCAGACGATTCCTGAAAACTCATCTCTTCAGAGAAGCCTATCTGGGCCCCACCTAAAAACTGTACATTTATCTTCTCAATCAGCACATCACCCACAGTTATTACCTCTTGTATCTCTTGACCATCCCTCTTAGATTGTAAGCTCTAAGGAGCAGGGCCCTCTGATTCCTACTGTATCAAAGTGTATTGTATTTGTACTGTCTACCCTCAAGTTGTAAAGTGCTACATAAACTGTTGGCGCTATATAAATCCTGTATAATAATAATAATAATAATAATAAAGGGGTGCAATGTAAGTAACGGGCACATATAGTCTACAGCTCGGGTCACTAGACACATCGGGCTATGAAGACATCAGCACAAGAGTTAATGCAGTGTGAAGATACAAGTGATTACCAAGGGTAACAAAGGTTTCTCTAGCAGTCTGTCGTAAGCGTGAACATGTGCCAGGTGGGTTAGCCTCTTTCAGGAGGAGTTGTTGTCGGCACTCCCTTTGTGAGTAGGCCCATCTCCCATAGCAATGGCAGCAGATGAGCACCGCAGAGGTCCTCAGCCTGTGCACAGGTTTGGAAGAGGAAGAGTTAAGTGAAGTGAAGTGCACGCATGCATACTTCAACAGAGCTTACTAGAGTTTGTTCATCTTTGTCATCCACCGGGTCGGGAGTGTGGCTCAAGTAAAGGTACCCCATGTGTATGGCAATGACTCTGTACAAAGTTCCTAGTGTAGCCCAGAAGAACCCATCCAGGGGTAGGCCTTTCATATGACCCTTGCTTGGTGCCCATCGAGGAGGGAAACATGGAGGACGTGATGATCACCCCAGCAGCCTACCCTTACATGTTGCTCTCCTGACTTTCAGATGAAACATAAGGAGCATGAATGTCCAAAAGGTCATAGACCAATACACTCACCCAATTCATGAGAGTGGCAACTTTCATACATAATGTAGATTATTAAGTCTAGCCCAGCAACTCAAATGGCTAGATGAGCTTTGTCAAATGATAGACAAGTATGTATTATGCAACCAGTAGAATAGAGCCACCATTCCACTCCATATATGTGATTCAATAGATATGATCACCAGATAATTGTAGCAGAGTTCATGAACCTTGGAGGTTGAGGCAATTAATGATGGTGCTAAAACATTCAGAAAGTTAATCAATGTGGAGACATAATTCAAAAACCCTCCATGTGCAATTCAAGCAGAAATTTAGCTTATTTAGTGTCTGTTGGTCAATGTTGACCCATTAAATAATAGTGTGAAAAGCTCATTAAAGCTCACATAAACTATGCAAAAAAAATCCACTGATCAATATAGTTCAGCAATAATGTGAAAAATATAGTTATGCATCACCAGGACAGGGAAGTGTGGCAGTTCAACTGCAGTATTTGCAACACTAAGCAAGCATGGCAAAGTTAATGAACCTTAACTATTCAAGCAACTAGTGGCAGTACTGATCCACTCAAATTCATAATGGTGTAAACATGCTTCTAAATCCCCATTATTCAGACAGCAGCTCATTATAACATTGTACAACAATCTCCATTGGTAAATATTGATCCATTCCCATATCACATAGAAGCTGGCCAAAGGTTACGTAGTTGGTAAGGGTAATTAAAGACATCACTCCATCCAGTTCAACCTGTGTGTGTGTGTGTTAATGTCACTACCATTCCCCATATATTCCATTGGTTAAGATATCCATCTAAAAGGTTTTTTTTTTTTTTTAAATGATCAATACTCTCCGCTGACACCAATGTAGAAGGGAGTTCCACACCCTTACTGCTCTAACAGTAAAGAACACCTTACAAAGTTTTAGGTTTAACCACTTCTCTTCTAACTTTATTGAGTGGCCACATGTCTTTTTAAGCAACCTGAGACTGATCATTTTTCTCCCAAGAACGAATCACCATTTTGATACTTGTACATTGCAATCATATCCCCTCTTAAGGCTATGTTCACACCATTGCTAATTGGATGCGAGTTCTCCGCATCCAATTCGCAATAGTAGGAGATTTTCACCGGTTCTATATGGAGCCGGTTCACATTCATCCGCAGCAAGTCCGGTGCGAATTGCACAAAAACGCTATGCGTCTTTTGGTCCATTTCAGGTCAGAATTAAGCCCAAAATGCGGGCTAAAATCGGACCTGAAACAGTAAACCAGGACGCTCTGGATCCCTGCTGTGAGCCGCATGTGGCTCATGTGAACCCAGCCTTAGGCCCCTTTCACACTTATACGACTTCAAGGTCGCGCGATTTTACAGCGATTTCGCGGTCGCGATTTTACCGCAATTTCGCGGCCGCGATTTTACTGCGATTTGGGAGCAGTACTACTTTGTACGACTTTTCCACGTTTTTGGCATTAACAAAACATACAGTAGTTGGTATGAATCATAAGGGGGAACTCCACGCTAAGTTTTAAATAAAAAAACTGGTGTGGGTTCCCCCCCAGGGGCATACCAGGCCCTTAGGTCTGGTATGGATTGTAAGGGGAACCCCCTACGCCGAAAAAGCAGCGTGGGGGTCCCCCGAAAATCCATACCAGACCCTTATCCGAGCACGCAGCCCGTGCATCCTTATCAACATGGGGACAAGGTGCTTTGGGGTGGGGGGGCCGGCAGGGGCGAGTGCCCCCCATGCCCTAAAGCATCCACCCCCCCATGTTGAGGGCATGCGGCCTGGTACGGTCCAGGAGGGGGGGCGCTCGCTCGTCCCCACCCCCATTCCTGACTGGCCGGGCTGCGTGCTCGGATAAGGGTCTGGTATGGATTTTCATTTAAAACTTGGCGCGGCGTTCCCCCTCTGGATTCATACCAGACAGCTGTCAGCACTGCCTGTCGCTCATCGGGAAAGGAAAAAAAAGTTTTCCTTTCCCGATCAGCGAGCCAGGCTTGTGCTTACAAAGTCGTACTGAAATCGTGTCTATATTATTCAGGCACGATTTGCATGCTACTTCAGGGTTTAACATTGAGGTCTATGGAGTACAACTTGCATAGATGTTGGACCAAAGTAGTGCAGGGACTACTTTCAAGTCGGCACGACTTAAAGTCGTGCCAATATGAATGGTAGTCATTGAAAATCATGGAGAATGACTTGTCATACGATTTTGCAGTACAAAATCGTGGGACAAGTCGTATAAGTGTGAAAGGGGCCTTAGCGTCTCATCTCCAGGAAGAATACAATGAACCACTTGCTGACCAGCTGCTGTCATTATACTGCGGCCGGTCGGCACATTCCCGCGAGCCATCGTAGCTATACATCGGCTCCTTTAAGTGGGATAAGCGTGCGCCCGCTGCACTGTGGGGGTGCTGATGCTCGTGACCGCCGGCTACGAGAGATCGTGGGCGCGAGAGGCAGAAAAGGGACGTTTGTGTGTGTAAACACACATCACTGTTCTGTTCTGAGAGGAGATGCAGATTGTGAGTTCCTAATAGCTAGGAACCACGATCTGTCATCTCCTATAGTCAGTCTCCTCCCCCCACAGTTAGAACACACACAGGGAACACAGTTAACCCTTTGATCGCCCCCTAGTGTTTCCCCCTTCCCTGCCAGTGACATTTATACAGTAATCAGTGCATTTTTATAGCACTGATCGCTGTATGATTGTCAATCGTCCCAAAAATGTGTTAAAAGTGTCTGATGTGTCCGCCATAATGTCGCAGTCACGAAAAAAATAAATTGCAGATCGCCGCCATTACTAGTAAAAAAAAAAATTATAAAAATGCCATAAATCTATCCCCTATTTGGTAGACGTTATAACGTTTGCGCAAACCAATCAATATACGCTTATTGCGATTTTTATTACCAAAAATATGTAGAAGAATATATATCGGCCTAAACTGAGGAAAAAATTTGCTTTTAAAAAAAAAAAAAATTGGGGATATTTATTATAGCAAAAAGTTCAAAATATTGTGTTTTTTTAAAAATTGTCGGTCTTTTTTATATAGCGCAAAAAATAAAAACCACAGAGATTATTAAATACCACCAAAAGAAAGCTCTATTAGTGGTAAAGAAAGGACGTCAATTTAGTTTGGGTACAGCGTCGCACGACCGCGCAATTGTCAGTTAATGCGACACAGTGCCGAATCGCAAAAAGTGCTCTGGTCATTGAGCAGCCAAATCTTCCGGGGGTGAAGTGGTTAATGTTTGCATTAAACATATTCACCTCCAGTCCCCTTATTAGCTTTGTTGCCTTTCTTTGGACTCTCTCCAGTTCCAGCAAATTCCTTCCTGAGGACTGGTGACCAGAACTGGACAGCATACTCAAGATCAGGGGCGTAACTACCACCATAGCGACCCATGCGGGCGCTATGGGGCCCGCAGCCGAGTGGGGCCCAGTGAGGATAAGAGCACCGCTGGCACAGTCTCCCAGCAAGGGGAAGAGAGAGGAAAGGAAGAGGCGAGCTGTCCGTATCAGCAGAGAGCTGAATTGCCCGATGTAATAGCTTTCATTAGAACTTCCAGTGTTCCCGGGGCTCACGTCACATAGCTCCACCTTTTAGCCTGGTGCCTTTGATAGACAGAACGCCGATCCAATGCGGGACATGTGACGTCATCAAAGGCGTCAGGCCAAGAGGTGGGGCTATGTGACGATGACCCCCGGAAGACAGGAAATTCAAATGAAAGCTATTACAGCGGGCAATCCAGCTCTCTGCTGATCCGGGTGGCATGCCTCTTCCTCTGCATAGGTGGGGCTGTACGGGGCACAGGCAGACCAGGCTGTATTGGGCACAGGTCACGCTGTATGGGGCACAGGTCATGCTGTATTGGGCACAGGTCACGCTGTATTGGGCACAGGTCACGCTGCATTGGGCACAGGTCACGCTGTATGTGGCACAGGTCACGCTGCATTGGGCACAGGTCACGCTGTATGTGGCACAGGTCACGCTGCATTGACACTAGGGCAGCTGTGGGGGGGCTGTTTGCAGGGGGGCCCCATACAACATTTTGCTATGGGGCCCTGCTATTTCTAGTTACGTCCCTGCTCAAGATGTGGCCGAACCAGAGTTTTGTACAATGGTAGATTTACAATTTTATCTCTTCCATCAAACCCTTTTTAATGCATGCTAAGAGTCTGCTAGCCTTGCTTGCTGCAGCTTGGCAATACATGCTATTGCTGAGCCTATAATCTACTAAGACGCCCATATCACCGTTAATTCCCAGAGAGGTTCTCCCCATAGTAAATAAATTGCATTCATAATTTTTAGCCCCCAAGTGCATTGTGGCACACTTTTCAATATTAAACCTCATTTGCCATGTAGTTGCCCACACCTTTATTTTTCAAGGTCTTCTTGTAAAGTTGCTTTATCCTATTGTGAAGTTATTGCCCTGCTTAGCCTTGTATCTCAGCAAACACAGAGAATGAAATATTTATTCCAACCTCTATATCATTTATGAACAAGTTAAACAGAACTGGTCACAGGACAGAGCCTTGGGGTACCCTACTTACAACTCCAGACTATTCAGAAGCTACTCTATTTATCACCACCCTTCAGACACCTTCTTGTAACAAGTTTTCTACCCAGGTACATACGCTATTGTCAGTGCCAACAGACCTCAATTTGTAAATTAAACATTTATGGAGTACTGCATCAAGTGCTTTGCTAAATCCAGGTAAACCACAGCCGCAGGCCTTCCTCTATCCAGACTACAGATCACTTCCTCATTGAAGGTTGGTTTGGAAAGAACGGTCTTTCATAAATCCATGTTAAATACTACTAATGCTACTATTTTTATCAGCCAATTCTTGGATATGGCCCCTATCACCCCCTCCAATAGTTTACATACTATTGATGTTAATGGAAAAAAATCAAGGAGGAACACTGCTCAGGTGGGTGAATCCAGATAAATGAATGTGAAGTGAATTGAAGGACTCGTCTCAAGTGTGCTCACCACAGCTCGACCACTGTACAAACTGCAAAAAGGAAGAAACGGCTGCACTCCAAGATGATGATCCTTTATTAATCCATCCAATTGTCCCATCACAGGAAAAATGACAATCAAGGCAGACATGTTTCATCATCTAGGAATGCAGCAGTTTCTTCGTTTTTACTATTGATGTTAGGCAGACTGGCCTGTAGTTTCCAGGTATATATCTTGGCCCTCTTTTAAATATTGGTACCACGTTCCCTGTTTTGCCAAACTATTCCAGTCAGTAAGCTATCCTTAAAGTAATTGTAACCCAAAGTAGATTCACTGCCAGCCCCTCTCTTGTATGCAGCAATAGCTCACTCTGTAAGTGTTTTTTTTTTTTAAACAAAGCCTCAAAATACCTTTTTTTAGATATCTTCAGGGCAGTCATGTGACTCCCGGCTGCTCTGCTACTCCAATCCAGGGCTACAGCGGGAGGAGCCGAGATCTCCCTCTGACGTCAGCAGGGGAGGTCACGTGATGGCCAGCCCCTCCCACTGTAGCCCTGGATCGGAGGAATAGATTGGCCGGGAGTCACGTTACCAGCCTGAAGATATGCAAAAAGGGTATTTAGAGGCTTAGTTTTAAAAGAAAATACTTACACTGTGTAATATTGGTGCATACAAGAGAGGGGCTGGCAGTGACATGTTTAAATTGTTATACTAACAGCGGCTGGGGGGGGGGCAGAGACGGCTCACACAGACAGACACAGGAGCTGACAGGCAGGGAGGGGGAGAGGACAGGGGAGAGCTGCGAATGACGGAGGCACATAAACTGACCATGGTGTCAGGGCTCAGCAGACATGATAAATCATAGTCAGTTTACAGGGGAGAGGGCAGAACCAGGCAGGATCAGCCAGGTTTTTGTATAGCTTACAGATGGACAGGTTAGACAGCACAAGCACTGTGCTGTTTAGACTGCTAAAAGGGAACAGGATTTCTCTTTTTTTTTGTTTTAGGGTTACAAACACTTTAAAGAGTAGTAATAATGATCTGGCTCTTGTAGACTAGATAGGTTCATAGACTATTGTAACATTGGGGGTTGTTTAGCTCTCATAGTAGATGCTTTTGCCAGGGATTCAAACCAGTCAGGAACTATATTTTAGGGCATGGTAGTCCATTTTTATTAAAAAGGCAAATAAAAGTCCATGACATAAAGGTTTTCCATGCAGGGGTTCTTCTCAAGCAAATACACACAACAGAAAATGCTAGCCCACCTGGCTCTCTCTAGCTGCACCTCTGCTCTTTATCTTGGTCCCACAGACCACTGGATCCTTCAGTGTGGACGGCTTTACTTTAGCGCCCACAGCTCCACTCTGGCCTTAGTCCTCAGGCAATTTCACTGCCTCTTGCAGTCACACATGTTCTGACTGCCTCCTGCAGCCCCTCTGACTCCTGGAGACCTCCTGTCTCTCTTGGTGTGGAGCAGTCTCCAACTGGGAGCCTTGAGGTCTTCCCATAAACTCATTATAAGGGCTGTGCTCACCTGAGCACACACCCTGCTGGTCATCTACAAAATCTGGACACAGGGTTGGAGATCCTGTCCCTCCCAAGACACTATGGAATCTCCAAACTACAGAGTCCCGTGATGGAATACCCAAACCTGGAGAAAGCTGTGAAAGCAGTTTTCTCCAGTCCACATCTATGCTCTGCAGTCTTACACCATGCAAATGTGCACATCCTGTGTCCCCCAAACTACCAATTTTACTGTGACAGCATCTCCTACTGTCACACTATGCAAGGAACATCCATTTTCTAATAAAAGTACAAAAGCTAGTTGTATATCACCCAAGTAGAAGCATGTAACATTCCCATTCAGAAAGTAACAATGGTCACTGCATGTCCACATGGAGCAATATATTAGAGCAGCTGAGAATCTCTGAAGGATCCAGGTGTAACAAAATATATTCTGTCATTAGCAGTAAAATCGTTTTTGCAATGCATTTTATCATAGAGTAGAGCAACTTATTGAAGTATTGTGGCCTGATTTTAAATGTTTTGGTTTTAGTGGGTTCTAGATTTCTATCTTTCTGGCATACTGAAGATTTTTTGACAATAAGTTGTTTTGAAAGAATTGTTTCATTTTCATGTTGCATTAATATTATTTTTGTTTGTTTTCTGTGTGTCAATAAGCTTTTTTTCTTAGTTCTCATTTTTTTTAATTATCTGGTTTCTATCAACACAAAATTCTAACAAGTCAGCATAAGCTTTGTACTTATTTTTCCAGGCAGTATTTGTAAATCAAATAAGTCAATTTTTTGTGCTAGGCTGTATTAGCTAACCACAGTAGAAGTTTCACTGCCTAAAAATGCAAACTTATACTGACTTAAAGGGAAATTCTTAATATACACTAAATTGTCATAAATATTGAGACACCTGCCTTTACACGCACATGAACTTTAATGGCATCCCAGTCTTAGTCTGTAGGGTTCAATATTGAGTTGGCCCACCCTTTGCAGCTATAACAGCTTCAACTCGTCTGGGAAGGTTGTCCACAAGGTTTAGGATTGTGTCTATGGGAATGTTTGACCATTCTTCCAGAAATGCATTTGTGAGGTCAGGCACTGATGTTGGACAAGAAGGCCTGGCTCGCAGTCTCCACTCTAATTCATCCCAAAGGTGTGCAGGCCAGTCAAGTTCCTCCACCCCAAACTCGCTCATCCATGTCTTTATGGACCTTGCATTGTGCACTGGTGCGCAGTCATGTTGGAAGAGGAAGGGGTCATCCCCAAACTGTTCCCACAAAGTTGTGAGCATGAATTTGTCCAAAATGTCTTGGTATGCTGACGCCTTAAGAGTTCTCTTTACTGGAACTAAGGGGCCGAGCCCAACCCCTGAAAAACAAGTCCTCACCATAATCCCCCCTCCACCAAAAGATTTGGAAATGATAGTACCACTATTGGAAGAATCTGCTCACCAGAAAATATATGGGCATGCGTTCTCACCATTGTATCCAGACAAAAAATCTGTTAATAATCCTAACAGCCAACTAATAACAAAATGCTATGCATAAATAATAATATGCGCAAGTATGAGTTGCCATCATAATTTTTACATTCATTTTTAATAGGGCTTCTGAAAAGACAATTCCTGGTTCTCACGGCAAATTAATTTTGACTGCTTATGCAATAATTTATTATACAGACTGCATTCAATTACACATTTCCTGTTAAAAAAAAAAAAAAAATACGGATTATTCAGATAGCTTAGAAAAGCAATTTATTTAGTAGAAGCACAGCATGGCTCCCAGATAATATAGGAAGGACTGAAGTTTCTAGATGTAAATCATGAGAAGGCTTATATTGTACTGAAGGCAAGGCCTTGCAATACTTTAACCGCATTGGCCTTGCAAAATTCTTAAAGGCAAGCAACTGCTTTAATTGGGAACTACAGTCTTTAAATACTTTTTTCGATATACAGTATATGTAACAGAAGGCAATTAAAGGCAACTCTAATGCTATACAACTTTTTTTGGCAAAGGCATAACTTTATAAGAACAGTGCATATACTCACGTTCTATGGTGCTGAACACACCTCTGATCCTGAGAAAAGCTCCCCACAAGTCCACGGGAAAACTAACACTTCTGGGAGTGTCAGTCTCCTGGGTCCTGCACAGTTCTCACCGGTTCCTCCAGCTAACCTTCAGATCATTACAGGAGGAGACAGCAAGAGGAACCAGTTGTATGGGACCCAGGAAATCAACACTCTTGGAAGTGAAGTGTTGGTTTCCATGTGGACATTAGAGGGTCAATGGAAAGGTATTCAGCAATGCAGGCAGCAGGAAAGGTGATCATGTACAGCATTCTTTTCCAAGTAGGCCTGGCCTTCACTTAGAAACTGAACTTTGGGTATGATCGTAACTGCATACTCATATTGGTCCAGTTTGGACCAATGTAATTATGCATATCTCATATCTGAGGGACCACTGTGGAAGCTGACAATCATTGTAGTCAGTGTTATTACAGCAATTGCCCCAATCTTTGCTGCCATTCTTCAACTGCTTCAATACCCGGCACTTTCACCCCCTTTCACTTTTTGCTGCCCAAGCCAATTTTCAGTTTTTAGTGGTCACACTTTGAATGACAATTGCGCGGTCATACAACGATGTACCCATATGAAATTTGTATAATTTTTTTTTCACACAAATAGACCTTTCTTTTGGTGGTATTTAATCAGTGCTAGAAAAAAAAAAGAAAAAAGACCGAAAATTTTGAAAAATAAAAAAACAGTTTCTGTTTTTGTAAATTTGGTAAATAAGTATTTTTTCTCCTTCATTGATGTGCGCTAATGAGGCTGCACTGATGGGCAGTAATAGGCTGCACTGATGTTATAGCACTGATGGGCACTAAAAGGTATTGATGGACACTGATAGGCGGCATTTATGGGCAATGATAGGCGGCACAGATAGGCAGCACTGATGGATGGCCCGGCTCTGAAAGGAAGCACTGACTAGCATCACTGATGGGCACTGACTGGCATCACTGCTGGGCACTGTTGGCATCACTGCTGGGCACTGTTGGGGCTGCACTGATCATCAGGGCACTGATGATCAGTGCTCTGATTATCTGTACGGTCTCTCCTGTGAGGAAATGCCGCTGATCAGCTCTCCTCACACACTGTCAGTGTAAGGAGAGGAGAGCCGATAACTGGAATTTCCTTTTTTACATGTGATTGGATACAGCTGATCACATGGGTAAAGAGCCTCGTCATTGACTCTTTACTGAGATCAGTGTTGCACCATGTCCCAGGGACACAGCAGGCCACCAATCATTGTGCGCCCCCCCCCCCGCGCAAGTGTGGTGAGACTGGGGCGACGTCATATGACGTCGTCCCAGAATGAGAGAGCACCCCACC
Source organism: Lithobates clamitans (assembly GCA_037952925.1). Classification (NCBI taxonomy): domain Eukaryota; kingdom Metazoa; phylum Chordata; class Amphibia; order Anura; family Ranidae; genus Lithobates; species Lithobates clamitans. The sequence goes on from JBBGZY010000544.1 coordinate 3,728,018, forward strand.
TACCATCATTTGTCTATACGGCGAGCGGGAGGTGCTTAAAAAAATAAATGGCTTTCTGTGAATGGTGGTACATGCCCCATGGTCCGTATGCAGTGGAGCTGTCACTTAGAACAAGACCCGGAAGATCGTGGCTATTACTGTAGTAGCGCCAGCTACTACATTGATAGTCAGGTATGAGATATGCACACTTACATTGGTCCAAGCTGGGCCAATGTGAGTGTGCAATCAAAGTAGAACTGTAGGCAAAACTTTTATTTATTTTTTTCATTTTGAATAGCGTAAGGGAGGGTTATAACCCTTGTAAGGTTTACTTTTGCCATCTTTATTCCATTTGGGGAGATTTACCTTCACTTACTGTCTGATAGCCAAACAGGAAGTGATAGGAAATCCCTGCAAATTGAGGTAATCCCTTGGGGACCCCTAGGTCACCAGAACGAGTGTCTCCATTGGAAGATTTCCGCTTTATTACTTTTCTGGGGACAACCCAAAATTTGGGATGTTATTTTACTTTCACTTTCAATGATAATGGTAATCAGAGAGGGTGAATCTCCCTAATGGGGACACAGACAGCAATACAAACTGACATGTGCTCTAATCCCTCTCCCCTCTATCCAAAACTAAAAAAATAAATAAATTTGCCTTTAGTTATACTTTGAGATCATACCCTAAGTTCAACTTTAAAGGATCTTTTATGCTTTTTGACATTTTTCCCACGTGAAATCTGTTGGGAGGTACCACACACTGAATAAAAGCAGTGGCTGCAGCTTTATAAAACATTAAATAGGTTGAATGAGCAAGCTTTGGGAAATAACTGGACTGAGCTCTGCAGACACGAAATGCTTAAAAAATGCCGGGTGAAGCCTACTAAACACCTGCTGAGTACAATCATCAAGCTCTCAGAGTAGTGCTTACAAACCAAGATTAAGTTACGTCGTGTGTACTTGACCTTAAAGTGTTATGCCAACAACCTCCTTTACGTAAGAATCTAAGTAAACTGTTCTGCAGATTCATACTTTCCTCTATTCACTGGGACTTTTCTCAAATGTATTTCTGGATGGGTCTGCCATCTTTATATTCATATGATACAATCTTTAAAGTGGGCTTCCGCCCAAAAGGAGAAGTTCCACTTTAGGCACTCCCACCCCTCCCCTGCCACATTTCTTTGGCGTGTCATTATTTTTAGTTGGTTCCTTTTTGGTTGGGTCTCGTCACAGTTTCCAGAAGACTGCTGGACCATTCAGCAAGCACAGCGCAACTTTTATTAAACACAAAAATGACTTGAGCTCCTCTTTCATTTGTAATGAGAAAATATGTTGCAGTTTTACAAGGGATAAGCTTGGGTTGGCGTGGGTTCAGTCTGAATCCATGCTCTGCCTAACCCAGAAGGAAGATTTCTGTGCCAGGCTAATCAATTGCGTCTAAGGCATTCTCCTTCTACCAGGTTAAAAATAAGAACAACTCAGGAGACATGCCTCGTCTGCTCAGTAAATTTAAAGTAGCAAATACAGTGCCTTGAAAAAGAATTGATACCATTGGCGGCCATTAGGGGCACCCAAGCGCTGCCCCCCTATCCACGCCACCCCCTATATGCAGTGGATAGATTCATGCATAGCATGAATCGATCCATGGCCACCCCCTATTCATGTAGCCATGTCCCTTTCGGGTCACCGGGCATATGAATTAGAGCGGCCAGGTTTTTATTGAAGAACTTATTAGAGCCATAGGCTCTAGCGAAAGCTGCTCTAGGAGAGGATACCGGGTGGTGGTGGGGGCTGTGTTAGTGCTGCGGGGGGGGGTTGTTTACTGCCCCCTAAAAAAAAAACCACCAGCTGCCACTGATTTATACCCGTTGAAATTTTTCACATTTTGTCATGTTACGATCAAAAACATAAATGTATTTTATTGGGATTTTATGTGATAGACCAACACAAAGTGGCACATAATTGTGAAGTGGAAGGAAAATAATAAATGGTTTTCAAAATGTTTTATAAATAAATATCTAAAAAGTGTGGCATACATTTGTATTCAGCCCTCAGAGGTTTGTTAGAGAACCTTAGTGAACAAACAGCATCATGAAGGCCAAGGAACACACCAGACAGGTCAGGGATAAAGTTGTGGAGAATTTTAAAGCAGGGTTAAGTTATAAAAAAATATCTCAAGCTTTGAAAATCGGAGCACTGTTCAATCCATCATACGAAAATGGAAAGTGTATGGCACAACTACAAACCTACCAAGACATGGCCGTCCACCTAAACTGACAGGCCGGGAAAGGAGAACATTAATCAGAGAAGCAGCCAAGAGGTCCATGGTAACTTTGGAGGAACTGCAGAGATCCACAGCTCAGGTGGGAGAATCTGTCCACAGGACAACTATTAGTCGTGCACTCAACAAATGGAAGAGTAGCAAGAAGAGTAGTAAGAAGAAAGCCATTGTTGAACGAAAACCATACCGAGTCACGTTTGCAGTTTGCGAGAAGCCATGTGGGGGACACAGCAAACATGTGGAAGATGGTGCTCTGGTCAGATGAGACCAAAATTGAACTTTTTGGCCTAAAAGCAAAATGCTATGTGTGGCAGAAAACTAACACTACACCTCACCCTGAACACACCGTCCCCACTGTGAAACATTGTGGTGGCAGCAACATGTTGTGTGTATTCTTTTCTTCAGCAGGGACAAGGAAACTGGTCAGAGTTGATGGGAAGATGGACGGAGCCAAATATAGGGCAATCTTAGAAGAAAACCTGTCTGCAAAAGACTTGAGACTGGGGTGGAGTTTCACCTTCCAGCAGGACAACAGCCCTAAACATCCAGCAAGAGCTACAATGGAATGGTTTTGATAAAAACATATTCGTGTGTTAGAATGGCCCAGTCAAAGTCCAGACCTAAATCCAACTGAGAATCTGTGGCAAGCCTCAAAATTTGCTGTTTACAGACGCTCTCCATTCAGTCTGACAGAACTTGAGCTATTTTGCGAAGAAGAATGGGCAAAATTTTCACTCTCTAGATGTGCAAAGCTGGTAGAGACATCCCCAAAAAGACTTGCAGCTGTAATTGCAGTGAAAGGTGGTTCTACAAATTATTGACTCAGGGGGGCTGAATAAAAATACACGCCACACTTTTCACATATTTATTTAAAAAAATTTTGAAAACTATTTATCATTTTCCTTCCACTTCACAATTATGTGCCACTTTGGGTTGTTCTATCACATAAAATCCTAATAAAATACATTTACATTTTTGGTTGTAACAATTTCAAGGGGTATGAAAATTTTTTTAAGGTACTGTATAAAGTGCAGGTCCCTAAAAGTACCTTCATTTACATGCAGCTTTAATGCCCTACTTTGCCCAATTGCTAGGACCATTCTGGAGTAAAAATCTAATAACATGTTATTATTTATGGTATTAAGGTTTGAACATGTGCTACAGACACAGATTTAGCCATTGTGATCTATAACGAGTGTTCATTTAGACATCATATTTCCCCCCCACCACCACCACCACTCCGGGGCAGCCCACACTCTCCAGCCCTCATTTTCCTCTAGGCGAGTGGAAAATATGAGGGCTACTGTAAATAGTTTTGTCCCTGAAGAGTTCTACTGCTTTGATCAAGTGGGCATCCCAATTTATCCCTATCCAAGTTTATCCCCTCAATAAAATATAAAAACAAAGCACTGGACTGTTCTTCTAACTCAAGTGTACTGTGAAGATGTGGTGTGCCTGGCTGTGCAAGGTAAGGGATCCCTTTTTACTTGCAACTCCTTAGGGGGGGTGCGCTACATAACATTTTTTTTTTCTTAATTGAGTCAATTTAAAGATACAACTTTATCAAGAGAGAATGGTTTGGATGTAATTTCTGGTAATATACTGAGGTGCTGAAGAGCAGCCGATTCAAGAAAAATAAATAGTGTGTGGGATGCACTACCTGCTTTTAGCAGCAGTTTTTCCTTCTGTCTTTAGTTATATCTCAATAAAACAGTGTAAAACAGTGCCTATTTGCATACTATGCTCAGATTTAAGCAAAAGCCCCTTTAACTCTTTTCCCAACCGGTGGCGAAGCGTGGGGGCAGTCGGTGCGGTAGCCCTGAGCACAACATTTGGAGGGGTGCATACAGGGCTCGTATTAAACACAGGATGCAGAACCGCTTGGACACTGTAACCGCTGATGCTGCAGAGCAGCTGGGATCAGTGAAGACTGGAAACCGCCACAGGCTGATATAGTTTACTCTTCCGAATCATTCTCCTAGTTTTATCAAGCCTCATGGTGGTGCATCCAGGTGGGGAAGCCTTTCTCTCACGGTGGGTTCCAGTCATTGGCTTTAGGCCCCTTTTCATCAGGGTGTGGGTATCTGGGGGGGTGTGCTTAGTGTGGGGGTATCTCTGGGGGGGGTGATCAGGATGGGGGTATCTGGGGGGTATCTGTGGGTGTGATCAAGGTGGGGGGTATTGAGGGGTGTGATCAGGGTGGGGGGGTATTGAGGGGGTGTGATCATAGAGTTGGGTATCTGAGGGTGTTATCAAGGTGGGGGAATCTGGGGGTGTGTGCTTAGTGTGGGGATATCTCTGGGGGGTGTGATCAGAGAGGGGGGTATCTGAGGGTGTTATCAGGGTGGGGATATTGAGGGGTGTGATCTGAGTGTGGGGGGTATCTGAGGGGGTGATCGGGGGGGTTACTAAAAGTCTATGGGTTAGGGGGCGCAAATGACTTGCCTTGCCCTGGGTGCTGACAACCCACACTACGCCACTGTTCCCAACAACTCCCTGGATTCTTGGACATGGTCGGGGAAGATACGTTTCTCTGATTCCCTCATTCAGTAGCTCAGAGGAGCTATACCTGATGAGGCAAAAGTAGCTGGGCAAGTGAGCTGCAGCCAGGTGAAAGGCCCTTTACTGGCAAAACCAGCATGCAGGTAGGCGGGCCAGAGCCAATTGGCATTTAGCTTCTCCAGATGACCCAGATAATGTGGGGGAGCACTTCCCCAATCGATAGCAGAGTACTGCATTTCCAGTGGGGTGTCTCTCTGTGTACTTGGGCCTTGGATCCCTCCAGATGTTCACCTGTGTGACCAGAGCTACCCTGGACTTCACTGTTTTCTAAACTATTTTACTGAAGTAATTATTTTTAGCTAGATGCTCTTGTTATAGAGTCATATAGGGATTATACTATGCAGCCACATGTTAACCTGACTGAACCACATACAGTGCCTTGCAAAAGTATTCACCCCCCTTGGCATTTTTCGTGTTTTGTTGCCTCACAACCTGGAATTAACATGGATTATTTGAGGATTTGCATTATTTAATTTACAGAACATGCCCACAACTTTGAAGATGTTTTTTTTTTTTTTTTTTATTATTGTGAAGCAGACAACAAATAGGACAAAATAACATAAAAAGTCAATGTGCATAACTTTTCACCCCCCTAAAGTCAATACTTTGTAGAGCCACCTTTTTCGGCTATAACAACTCCAAGTCTCTTTGGATAAGTCTCTATGAGCTTGCCACATCTTACCACTGGTGTTTTTGCCCATTCTTCCTTGCAAAACTGCTCCAGTTCCTTCAAGTTGGATGGTTTGCGCTTGTGAACAGCAGTCTTTAAGTCTGACTGCAGATTTTCTATTGGATTGAGGTCTGGGCTTTGACTAGGTCATTACAACACATTTACATGCTTCCCCTTAAACCATTCAAGTGTTGCTTTAGCAGTGTGTTTGGGGTCATTGTCCTGCTAGAAGGTGAACCTCCGTCCTAGCCTCAAATCACACACTGAGTGGTACAGGTTTTGCTCAAGAATATCCCTGTATTTAGCACCATCCATCTTTCCCTCAACTTTGACCAGTTTCCCAGTCCCGACTGCTGAAAAACATCCCCACAGCATGATGATTCCACCACCATGTTTTTCTGTGGGGATGGTGTTCTTTGGGTGATGTGATGTGTTGGGTTTGCGCCAGACATAGCATTTTCATTGATGACCTAAAAGTTCAATTTTAGCCTCATCAGACTAGAGCACATTCCTCCATACATTTTAGGAGTCTCCCACATGCCTTTTCACAAACTCAAAATGTGCCATTTTGTTTTTTGCTGCCTCTCTGATTAATGCCCTCCTTGTCCGGTCCATGAGCTTTGGTGTGCGGCCGTCTCTTGGCAGGTTTGCTGTTGTGCCATGTTCTTTCCATTTGGTTATGATAGATTTGATGGTGCTCCTAGGGATCATCAAGGATTTGGATATTTTTTTTATAACCTAACCCTGACTTGTACTTCTCAACAACATTGTCCCTTACTTGTTTGGAGCGTTCCTTGGTCTTGGCAGTGTTTGGTTAGTGGTGCCTCTTGCTTAGGTGTTGCAGCCACTGGGGCCTTTCAAAAAGGTGTGTATATGTAATGACAGATCACGTGACACTTAGATTGCACACAGGTGGACATCATTTCACTAATTATGTGACTCCATGTTTGTGCAGCTTTCATAATCTGATTTGTTTTATTCTGCAGTGTATGCATACTCTTTGCCATCCTGACCCTGTTCTGCATTATTAATTATACCTTTGAACCTATTTAGTAAAGTGCAAGTCACAATTTTTTACTGTCTGATCATTTGGCTCATTATGCATCCTGTTACAACAACGACTTTCACAACTATGCCTCTCATACTTAACCTCCAAGTGCTACTAAGGTAACATGCAAACAGCCTGAAGGCACAAAGATTTACAAGGCTTTAACCTTTATCACTCTACATTAAAATCTTCACTCCCGAAAAAGCTAAGTAAAGAACCTTACTTCCCTACGCACTTATATTAATGTTATCTTTAAAGAACCTTTCAGTAACTTGCATGAATAATTCCAGACATGTCAGAATAAACAGCAACAATTTCAACAATGATATTTCAGAAAAGTTGTACATTTTATCCTTAAAAAGCAATCCTTGAAATACAATCAAATATTTTACCTAGGTGGTCATGATATCGTCAGTCTACCAGCTAACAGACTGCAACATTGTTAAAGGCTAAGTTCACCTTTGGGAAAAATATTAAATGCACATATTTTTGCACAAAATAACCACTTAACCACTTGCTTTCAGCGCTGTCACTCTTTGAATGACAATTGCGCGGTCATGTTACACTGTACCCAAATGAAATTTTTATCATTTTTTTCACACAGATAGAGCTTTCTTTTGGTGGTATTTAATTGCTGCTGGGTTTTTTATTTTTGCTAAATAAAACAAAAAATGGACCGACATTTTTGAAAAAAAAAAACAAAACTGTTTCATAGTTTGTTAGAAAATTTTGAAAACAGGTAATTTTTCTCCTTCACTGATGTGCGCTGATGAGGCTGCATCAATGGGCACTGGTAGGCTGCGCTGATGGGCACTGGCAAGCGGCACTGATGGGCACTGATAAGTGGCACTGATAAGCTCTGATGGGGCGGCACTGATAGGTGGCACTGAGAGGTGGCACTGATATTAGGCACTGATGGTTGGCACTGAAGGGCACTGATAGGTGGCACTGATAAGCAGCACTGATAGTTGGCACTGATGGGCACTGATGATCACTGATGGGTGGCACTGATGGACACTGGTAGGCACTGGTAGGTGACACTGATAGGCAGCACTGATCTGTGGCACTGGTTATGAGACACTGATGGGCATTGATTGGCAGCACTGGTGGGCATTGATGGGTGGCACTGTGGGCACTGGTAGGTGGCACTGTGGGCACTGGTAGGGGGCACAGTGGGCACTGGCAGCTGGCACTGGTGGGCACAGAAAATGCAGCTGCGGCTTTCTGTGTGAGGGACCGATGTACCTCTGACAGAAGCCGGTGATCTTTTTTTTTTTCCCCTCACGCTTATAGCGTGAGGAAAAAGAAAATACAGATTACCAAGCTTCTGTTTACATCACGTGATCAGCCTTCATTGGCTGACAGCTGATCACGTGGTAAGGGGTCGGGATCGTCCCCTTACTTGGATCTGTGATCAGCCCAGTCTCATAGACTCGGTGATCGCAGGGTCGCTCAGACAGCGCTTGCTCTGGAGGACGTCCATGGATGCCCTCCCGGCAATTAAGGCCCACGCTGCAGCCGTCTTCTTTCTAACACCCTAGAGAACAAAATGGCGGTCGTTGCAACCTTTTCTGTCACATCGTATTTGCGCAGCGGCCTTACAAGCGCACTTTTTTGGAAAAAATACACTTTTTTAATTAAAAAATAAGACAACAGTAAAGTTAGCCCAATTTTTTTTTAAATTGTGAAAGATAATGTTACGTCGAGTAAATTGATACCCAACATGTCACACTTCAAAATTGCCCCCGCTTGTGGAATGGCGACAAACTTTTACCCTTAAAAATCTCCATAGGCGATGTTTAAAAATGTCTACAGGTTACCAGTCTTGAGTTACAGAGGATGTCTATGGCTAGAATTATTGCTCTCGCTCTAACAATCGTGGGGATACATCACATGTGTGGTTTGAACACTGTTTTCATATGCGGCGCTACTCACGTATGCGTTCGCTTTTGCGCGCAAGCTCGCTGGGATGGGGTGCTTTAAAAAAAAATTCTTATTTATTTTATCTTTAATTTTTAATTGTGATACTTTCCTTTTTAAAAAATATTTTGGGTCACTTTTTTTCCTATTAAGAAATGTAAACATCCCTTGTAATAGAAAAAAAGCATGGCAGGACCTCTTAAATATGAGATCTGGGGTCAAAAAGGCCTCAGATCTCATATTTACACTTGAATGCAATAAAAATAAATAAACAAATAAAAAATGTCACTTGAAAAAAAATAAAAATAAAACATTTCTCCTTTAAGAGCTATGGGCGGAAGTGACGTTTGACGTCGCTTCCGCCCTCCCATGCTATGGAGCCGAGTGGGGGCCATCTTCCCCTTAGTCGGCAGCCAGGCATCCATGGGAAAGGCCCCCATCGTCCCCGCCTCTACCGGCGGGTCTAGTAAGCGGTGGAGACAACCGGAGCGTGGCGGGAAAGGGGTGGGCACCTCTTCCACCACTGATAAAAGTGATCTTGTGGCGAATCCGCCGCAGAGACCACTTTTATCTTAAAGAGAAACGCACATTGTTCCCGAAAATACTAGGGTTATAGCTACCTGGGTATTTAGCATTAAAGTACCGACAAACGGGTACGTCGTTTTGCGTGAAGTGGATAATGTGCATTTATTATTTTTTCCCCAAGGAGCCTGCAGAACATTTCGCCCATGATCAGTGAATTTTGGGTACAATGTTAGGCTCCTTCAGACAATCTCTGCCCATACCTCTGCACATGCTGTCAATTTGAAAGCTGCAGGGCTTGTGAATGCACTGAGGGTGCTCATCAATGCCCTTGCAGTCCACTGAGAAGTCCAAGTCGTCTGCCGCAGAGGCAGATGAGACTTGCAGTTTCTTTATTCAGACTAATGTGAATGAATGATGCGGCTGTGCGGTTGTGAAGGTGAGATGGGGTGGCAATAATTCACACAGTCAGGTGCGATATAAAACGTGTATTGAAGTAATGCAGCAACAGTTCACAAGAGATCCGTTTTCACAGTTTTCAAACATGTGAAGATGCAGGTTCAAGCCAAACTGACAGCATCTGTTAAGAAGGGACAGAATGCGGCCTGGTTGTCTCGTGGCCAGTCTGGAAGGTATTCAGAGACATGCGACCCTACTCTTTCCCTACTCGTCAGGAACCTTTCCCTTTCACTAATACTGTCCCTAACAGACGGGGTACCTTTCCCTACACTACCCACTCGCATAAAGGGCGCCAAACTCAGGGGCCAGGGTCTTAAACAGACTCTGCCACACCTAAGATGGCCACCAGAGTCACATGGGCAGCCAGCATCCAATCAGATTGCTGCCCCAGTGACTCAGGATTATTAGAACAAAGTTAACCGCTTCAACCCCGGAAGATTTTCCCCTCTTCCTGACCAGAGCACTTTTTGCAATTCGGCACTGCGTCGTTTTAACTGACAATTGCGCAGTCGTGCCTCCTTGCACCCAAACAAAATTGACGTCCTTTTTTTCCCACAAATAGAGCTTTCTTTTGGTGGTATTTGATCACCTCTGTGGTTTTTATTTTTTGCGCTATAAACAAAAAAAGAGCGTCAATTTTGAAAAAAAAACACATTATTTTTTACTTTTTGCTATAATAAATATCCCCCAAAAATATATAAGAAAAACAATTTTTCCTCAGTTTAGGCCGATACATATTCTTCTATATATTTTTGGTAAAAAAAAAAATCGCAATAAGCGTATATTGATTGGTTTGCGCAAAAGTAATAGCGCCTACAAAATAGGGGATAGTTTTATGGCATTTTTATTATAAATTTTTTTTATTAGTAATGGCGGTGATCTGCGATTTTTATCGGGACTGCGACATTATGGCGGACACATCGGACAATTTTGACACTATTTTGGTACCAGTGTCATTTATACAGCGATCAGTGCTATAAAAATGCATTGATTACTGTGTAAATGACACTGGCAGGGAAGGGGTTAACCACTAGGGGGCGATGAAGGGGTTAAGTGTGTCCTAGGGAGTGATTCTAACTGTGGGGGGGGGATGGGCTTCAAGTCAAATGACAGCGATCACTGCTGTTGATGACATAGAGCGGTGATCTCTGTTATTTACATAGGCACTTCCTCGTTCTGAGGCTCCATGACACGCGTGCCTGCTATCCCCGGCTCTTAAAGGGGACATCCAGGTACGCCCATTTACCCACCGCTGCCATTGTGCCGACGTATATCAGCGTGCGGCGGTCGGCAACTTGTTTAAACAACAAACAACATTTGTAATAGCAGCATGAGCTTTCCTAGTATTTCCAACAAGGTGAAAGAAACAAAATGTTACCCCAGCTCTACTGCCAATATAAGAGTCCACGAACTGTCATTCACAGTGTGACAGCGCTGAAAGCTGAAAATTGGCCTGGGCAGGAAGGCGGTAAACGTGCCCAGTAGGCAAGTGGTTAAACATCTTGATGAAGCTATAGGGCTCATAATAAAAGCTAGAGGAACTAATCCAGGTGGGGTTACCCAAAGAAATTATATTCCATTTTTATTTTTCCCTTGATAATAAAAGAAAAACTCAGATTGTCTGTTGAAGTAAATAATTCAGTTCTTTATTTTCTATACTCATTATAACAAATCTATAGTGTAGTGTAGAAGCAGCAGACAAGAGCTTCAATATTCCGCTGTCATGTAGGAAGATGTGTTTTATTGGCCTTCCGTGGCTGTTAACTGCTTACAATCCCTCTCCCATATCTGAGTTCACGGTTTTATACACACCCCCAGGGTACAAGTGCAGTACACTTATCACTGGGAATATTTTTAACCAAACTGACCTGAACATGCGTTAAACATGACAACTTACATTGCAATCGAATTTATTATATGAAAGATCAATATGCTATAGATGTTGGCCTTTAAAGACATAATATTTGTGGGGCTATCCTAAAAATCTATTTGAATGTCATATGAATAGAGCACGTATCAGCTTTACCAGAACGAATAGGGGGGGATTTAAAAAAGCTGCTGCGCCACTTTTCTGGTGTTAATTGCTCTTGTTAATAGATTGCGCCTAATTAAAAAAAACATCTGCAACAGTTTTGGCTCTGACAGCTACTCTTGCACCAAATTCGGGTAGTTCTGAAATGCACCACTTTTATATTGTGATGCAATGAATGAGCCAAATTTAAAGTAAAGTACCGACAGTTTGTATTTTACGAAAGTGTAGCTAATTAAGATAAACTCTCTTTTGGCGTACAGAGAGAGACCCTGGCGCAGACAGATTTTTTTACTTTCAAAGATTTTTATTTAAATACAAGAGTACATGAAATGCACTATTTTCAATGAAGCAATGAGAAACAGTTGTGATTACATATAAAACCATATGTCAGATAAGAGTAAGACAATAAAACATGGTTTGCCTTCGAAAACCATGAAAAGCCCTCTCGCATTTTGGTTAATGTAGCGGGAATTTTGGGGGAAGCACTCTCGACCCCCATATGGGACCTTACTGTGCCCGGAGGACGACCCCAACAAAGCAATGAGCCCTATGGAAGTTAGAAAAGCACTAGAACCAAACCTTCGAGCCTAGTGGAAGGACCGCTTGTCATACTTTCATTTAGTCGACAACCGGTGGGTTCACTTTGTATGTTTGGATGGGTTATAGTGCAGGAGAAAAGGGAAAGAAGAGAGGAGAATAGTTGAACATGAGAAGAGAAGGGAAGAGGAAGAAGAGCCAATGAACAGGAAGGGAGGTATTAGGTAGATGATCGCGGTTATTTGTTAGACCTGGATTCCAGGTATGAAAAAAATGTCCAAGTGCAGGGCCCAAGGTTCCCAAATAGTTTCAAATGTACAGGCATTGTCCATTAAAATGCTAGTCAACTTCTCCTGGGACATAATCCATGAGATCTTTTCTTTGGCTGCTAATAAGGAGACCCTGGGTTGTTTCCAAGCTTTGGCTATGGTCAGCTTGGCCCCTAACAGCATAAAATGGATCAATTTGAGGTTGGCTTTGGAAGTCTTTGGAAGGTCCAGATTTGGGAGAGCAATGGCTAGGGTTCTTGGGAGCTGGTAACTTGTCACTTTTTGGATCAAGGCAAACATCCTGTTCCAGAATGACCTAATTCTGGGACACTCCAGCCAAATGTGGGCCATGGAGCCTATGAGTTGGCAACCACGATAACACTGAGGGTTTGCTGTGGGAAAAATGGTAGCCAGCTTTGAGGGGGTTAGATACTATCTGGTCATTTTTTTAAGCCTAGATTCAATTAGGGAGATGTTCCTAATCAGAAGCAAAATGATACCCCAGCTCCACTGCCAATATGATGATCTATGAACTGTGATCCGGTGCTCTAGCCAGGACGTTCAGGCCCCAAAATGCAGTACCCGTGTACCCATGTAACCCAATAAAGGACTTTTATTCAAGTGCATCCGAGTCGCCAGCCCTTTTCTGATTCAAGATGTTCCTAATCACCTTGAAGGGTCTAGAAAAAGAGGTCTGCTACCTCTCCAAATCCCATTGAATTTGGAGGTAGTTTTCCCAAGCCAGCATATAAGGTGATTTGCAAGACAGGTGAGCAAGTCATTAGTAGATGATGGAGATTCCATCCCTCTGATCTGTGGCCTGTCCACACCATAGTTCATAAGGTGTGAATCTGGGTGGTGAATCTTATGGAGAAAGTCTTTGTTGAAATCTGTATTGTTCCGGAATTTCAAGCTGCTGAGCACAGAAGCTCTGGGATATTGGTCCTGAGGGAGTAAAGAAATGGCCAATTCGATACAACCCCTTTTTCAACCAACATTTAAAGGATTTAATGTCTTGACCGGAGATAAAGTCTGCATTGTGAAAGATATGTGCTAGGGGCCGACATTCAGAGGTCAGTGAGGTCTCAGATCTCATTTTGTCCCAGAGAGTCAGGGTTTGTGATAGGATGGGCGATAGTATTGGGGGTCAATCCTTGGAGGGGACCCATAGGAGATAATCTAAGGTGTAGGTGGGGGCTGCCTGTCTCTCTATTTGAACCCAGTCAGATTTTTCAAGTCTGGAGTACACAGTGGATATTTGAGCTATTCTTGCAGCTTAAAAATACCATAACAGGCATGGTAGACCCAACCCGCCCCATGTCCTAAGTTGGAATAAGGGCTATCCTGTGGCCTGAACCCCCCAGATGAATTTAGTGACTTTGCTTTGGAAAGAGTTCAGATAATTTTTCCTTATATTGATTGGGAGGGATCTAAATAGGTAGAGCAATCTGGGGAGGAGCATTATTTTTATGGAGTGAATTCTTCCTAGCCAGGATAGCTCCCTCTAAGTCCAGTTTTTCAGGTCAGACTCTAACTTCTGGTACTTGGGAGGGAAGTTTGACGAGTACAAGTGTTCTATTTTGGCCGTGAGAGTGATCCCCAAGTATTTAATACAGGAGTCGCTTCACTTAAACTCGAAAGAGCTTTTCAATGTTGTAACTGTTTCTGGTTGAAGAGATATGTTTAGAGCATGGGATTTACAGTAGTTTATCTGGAGGCCTGAGGCGGCTGTAAATTCATTAAATAGTTTGCAGAGATTGGGAAAGGTTGTAATCGGTGAAGTAATAAATAGCAGCATGTCATCGTTGAGTAGGCCACATTTATGAGAGCCGCAAGTTACTCCTTGGATGGTGGGGTTGAAGCGTATTGCTATCGCCAAGGACTCGATTGCAATAGCAAAAATTAAGTGGGACAGCGGGCAGCTCTGTCTAGTGCCCCTAGCTATACTAAGGGGTTTTGAGTAATGTCCTTAGAGGCGTATCAGAGCTTTCAGGGAAGAGTAGAGGGGGTGGAGAACCCCCATGAAGCGCTGGCCAAATCCCCAGTTTTCCATGAGGGTGAAAATATAAGGCCAGTTGACTGAGTCGAAGGCCTTATCTAAATCAAGGCATAGTAGCATTCCTTCTTGTTTTAGGCCCTTATCCCAGCTAGATTGTAGTAGGGAAATTATGTCTATTACCCTTCTGATTTGGTCCGGCACCTGTCTGCCCAGAATAAATCCCACTTGGTCCTTGTGGCATACCAACTGATGAAGGAAGCTAGGAGATTGCAAGATTTTTTTGTTAGAATCTTTAGGTCATTGTTTATGAGGGAGATGGGTCTATAATTCCCCACCTCTTCCTGGTTTTTGTCTGGTTTGGGTATTACTGTTATGTAGGCAGTGTTGAGTTGAGGGTCTAAGGGAGAGCCTAGGGTTTTTTCGTTGAAAAATTTCGCCACGCAGGGGGTGAGGGTGCCAGAGAAGGCCTTGTAATAGGGTACTGAAAGATCGTCAGGTCCGGGGGCTGAACCCTTCTTGAGATCTTTTATGACCTCCAATATCTCCCCAACCAAAAAGGCTGCCTCTAACAAATTTTTATGTTCGGTAGATAGAGTTGGTAAGGGAAGCTCCTTCAGGAAGTTAGAGATTTTTGGGCCCTTGTTCGTAGGGGCTGTGCTGTAGAGCTTAGTGTAGGAGTCATGGAACGCTTTGAGTATTTTGTTTGGATTGGCTGTAGGGGGTTCCCCTGCTACCCTAATTTTAGGGAGGGTATGAGTGCAGTACCAAGGTGAAAGTTTAGATGCTAACATAGAGCGAATTTTGTCTTTCTAAGAGTAGAATTTGGCCCCACAGCGAATGTGTTTCTCTGCTTTAGAAAGTTAGATTGAGATCTAATCTAGCTGCATCTAACTGTTCTATTGAGGCCTTAGTTGGGCATTTCTTACGTTTAGCCTTTAGGGTTGCAAAGGTTTTTTCTAATTTAATAATGTCCATCTGTTGCTCTCTCTTGATTTGGTTCACCAATTGAATTTTTTTGCCTCTAATAGTCACTTTGTGGGCTGCCCACAAAATCTCCAGAGAAATATCATCAACGTCATTCAGGTTGAAGTATTCCTTTAAGGAGTCATCTATCTTTTTAGTTTTGATGGGGTCACTAAGGAGCGATTCATTTAGTCGCCAGTGCATTCCCGGTAGTCTTGTCAGTGTATTATGTAGGGAGAGCATTACCCATGAGTGATCTGACCAGACTGTATACATGTTGGTCGATTTGTGAGCTGATGGGATGAGTCTTAGGGAAACTAGGATATGGTCGATCCTGGCATAGGACTGGTGGGGGCAGGAATAATGGGTATAGTCTTGTTTCAAGGGGTTCAGTTCCCTCCAAATGTCGACAAGGCCTTGTGAGTTAAGAAATCAGGCTATTTTGAGACTCGCCGTAGTGGGGCGTGACAACTGAGCCATAGGGGGTTTGGACCTGTCTAGCCCCTAGTCAAAGGCAACGTTCGAGTCCCCTCCATAAAGGACTGTGCCCTCCAAGAGGGGGTTCAGGGTTTAAAGAAAGACTGGAAGAATTTAGTCTGTCCCTTATTGGGGGCGTAGTAGGATACTATGGAGTATAACTGTCCCTCCACAGTTCCCTTTACTAGTAGGAATCTTCCCTCTGGGTCTCTGTAGTCTATGATCAGGGAGAATTTACTATGCTTAGAGAATAAGATTGCTACCCCCTTGGTCTTGTTTGCTGCATTCGCTAGGTAAAATGTTGGGTAATATGCATGTAGGAATTTGGGGTTGTATCGGGTCAGGAAGTGTGTCTCTTGGAGCATAACTATGTCTAGTTTGGGGGAGTGATCATTTTCAAATGCTTTCCTCCATTTCAGGGGGGGTGGGGGAGTTTAGTCCCTGAGCATTATGTGTAGCTATCCTGAAATTCGTCCTTTTTAGGTTTGAGTCAGCCATGAGAACAGAGGGGTGGAATGCTGTCGAAACTATCTCTACTTACCCATTGCCGTATTCTTCTTGGAAATAGTTCTGTAAGTATGGTGGGTTTTGATCCGGGTCTGGAACCAGGTACACATCAAAACCTGTAGATTGGCTAGAAAAAGATGAAGAGTTAGAGAAAAGAGAATAGTAGACAAAATAAGGAAAAGAGTCTTCTAGGAGGACCATTCGGGTTTGGCATGGAACACTCCTGCCAAACTCCTGCCGAAAAAATTGTCTGCCCCATAATAGGGAAGACACCACATCCCACAGAAACAGGGAAGCTGTTCTTATGGGATAGGTGGAGGCGCAAGAGGGTCACCCCGGACCCCTACTTCTATGTGAAACAGTAACAAATATTAAACACAACCAATATTATCATATCAATAGAACATTGGGTGAAAAAAATAAAAAAGGAAGAGATCCCCAGAACTCCCTCTGGGGTGTCTCCCTCTCCTCTCCAGTGTGGGAGGGGGCCCCTTAAGGGAGCATGAAGCGTGCTCAAGGCACTGAGACTGCCCGTTTTGGGCCTTGAATGCATGCAAAATTACTACTCCTCAGGCTACGGAAAATCCGAGTTCCTGGCACCCCTAGAACTGCGCTTGAGGGGTAGAGCGCTAAACTTCTCAATGTCTAGGGCCTTGGAGGTAGCATATGAACATTGACGGCACTTAGGACAGTTTTGTAGACAATAGAGATACACTTGTCATGTCCTGTAATTTGCTTGTAACTAGCAATGGGAAAAAAACTTGGAATGCATAAACGGGGGGGGTAAACAGTTCGGCCATGTAGGTTAGGAGGGAGTAGCTCCATCAACAGGTAGAACCAGTATCATGGGAGAGGAGAACAAATGAGAATAGGGTAATTGTTGACTCGAATTGCAGTCTTAGGGAGGCCTGCCATCTTTGGATATCTTAGTCTTTCCTTGGTTCCAGATGGGGGAGACCGGGCTTGCTGGAGGTTGACGCTTGTTAGAGACTACGGATGAGGTGGTAAAGTCCATGGATGCTTCCTGTGATATGAGCATGAGGTTTAGGAAGAGCTTTTCGCCATCTGGCAAGTTTGAGAAAGAGTTTGTCTTGCCCTGGAGTGTACATTTCACTGCAAATGGGAAGGCCCATCAATATTTAATGTCCTGTTGTGAGAGGACTGTCAGGAGCAGTTTGAGAGCTCTCCACTTTTGAATTGTTGAGGGGGAGAGATCTGCAAAAATTTGTATTTGATGACTCTGGCATATCACCTTTGGCTTTGTGCATGATTGTTGCAGGACTTCTTCTTTTATAGCGTGGAAGCGTGGCTTCATGATTACATCCATAGGGGTTGCATCTTTTCTAGGTTGTCCCAGGGCCCTGTGAGCTCTGTCCAACTCCAGGCAGTGCAGGGGGGTATTAGGGATTAAATCCTTGATAAGCTCTTGGACTGCAGGGGAAATGTCTGTGATGGTCTCAGGAAGGCCCCAGATTCTGAAGTTATATCTCCTGGACCTGTTTTCCAGGTCATCAATTCTGGAAAGGGCTGTTTCGAGCCGGTCTTGGAGGACCTAAACGTGGGCTGAATTCTGATGCCGTAATGTCCAGTTTGTTTTTTTATAGCCTCTATTCTGGATCCCAGGTTTAGAAAATCAGATTTAATGCCTCTTGTGATTTTTTCCGCTGTGTTGGGTGTTGGCTAGCACCCTCTCTAGGAGGTCAGAGAGCCTAAAGAATAGGTTCACTGGCGGTGAAACCGGGTCCTGGCCTGGGAAACCTGGGGATGGGATCGCAAGCAGGTGGGTTTGGAAAGGCCCGACCGGGGAAATTGTGTTGTGCTCCATGGCGCGGCCCAGCAGGGACTCTGTGGAGGTTGGAGAGGGAGCCAGGGGGAGCTGGGTACCCCCAAAGATCACCTGGGAGTAGGTGAGTGTAGCTGGGGCTAAGACTTGCCTTTGATCCTGGGATCCCTCCATGTAGGTCAGGTGTGGCTGTGCTGCTGCAGTGGCGACGGCCGCCTTGGTACACCTACCCCACGCTGACGTGTTCAACTGCGGCTCGAGATCTCATCTGGTCGCCAGTCTGGACATCCAGTGGTGTCCACGGGGGTCTCAGGAGCTGGGATGTTCCATTGGTGACTGTCCCGGGTGGCCGTGAGATGGGCTGTGTGCGCCGTGGGTCCAGGATAATGCGAAGCTCCGGGCTTAATGGGCCATCTTGGAGCTCCCACGCAGACAGATTTTGTGAAAGTGTCTTGTGTGTATTCTAAAATTGGCATAGTATGCACCCAATTAAAGTATATGTTCTAGACAGGTACATGAACTTTTAGAATGCATGTAAGACACTTTCTGTACTAAATGCCTTCTTCTCCTCAGTCATTACGCAGGAAAAGGAGGGGTATACCGACCGCGACCATACTGTTAGTGACACATCACTAAAATTGAAATACATGGAAAACACTGTGCATGCATTTTTAGTGAAGAAAAAAAGTGCATGGCACTGCACCTGGTGTGAACTGGCCCTTAGTGTACCTGGGTTTTGCAAAGGCTTTCGATACAGTCCCCCATAAGCGCTTAATCTACAAGCTGAGGTCTGCAGGCATGGACCATAAGGTCTGTTCTTGGGTAAAAAATTGGTTACAGGGGCGTGTCAAAAGGGTGGTGATAAATAACATGTACTCAGACTGGTCTGGAGTGGTAAGTGGGGTGCCCCAAAGTTCTGTCTTGGGACCAATTATATTCAATTTATTCATAAATGATATATGGGATGGGATAAATAGCTCAATCCCAGTTTTTGAGGATGATACAAAAATAAGCAGGGGAAATAACTTCACATCAGGATATCGAAATTTTACAGAAAGACCTGAATAATATAATGGAGTGGGCAAATACATGGCAAATGAGGTTTAATGTGGAAACATGTAAAGTAGTGCACTTGGGGCAAACAACATAAATGCAAACTAATCACTAAGGGGAGAGCCGCTGGGGGAATCAAGGATGGAGAAAGATCTAAGGGTCCTAGTAGATGACAGATTGAGGAATAGCATGCAATGTCAAGCCGCAGCTACCAAAGCCAGCAGAATATTAGCATGAATAAAAAAGGGGATATACTCAAGGAAAAAACTATAATTCTGCCACTCTATAAAACTCTGGTTAGGCCACACCTGGAGTATTCTGTCCAGTTCTGGTCACCAATTCCTCAGAAGGGATGTGCTGGAACTGGAGAGTTAAAGAAGGGCAACAAAACTAATAAGGGGACTGGAGGACCTTGATTATGAGGAACTATTGTAAACACTAAATCTATTCTCGCTGGAGAAACGACGCTTGAGAAAATAGCGATTTATAAATACCTCAATAGCGATCCCAGCATAGGAAAAAACTATTCAGTCTCAAGGAGTATAAGAGGACACAGGGACACACAATGAGATTGGAGGAGAAGCAGTTTAACCTTAGGCCCCTTTCACACGATCGGACCGTTTAGGTCCGCCTGTCAGTTTTGACGGCAGACCTGAACGGGCGCTCCATGTTAGCCTATGCGGAGACATGTCCGCTGACATCCGACCCGGTCCGATTCGCAAAAAGCAGACGGATGGCCCTACGTCCAGATCCGTCGCTGGCGGATCGGGTGAGATCTGATGAAAACGGACATGCTGTCCGTTTTCATCCGATCCCTCCATAGGCGGCAGCGGTGCCTGACAAGCCCCTCCCCGCTCAGTGAGCAGAGAGGGACCTGTCATCCGCCGGCTCAGTGGAGATCAACGGACTAATCTCCGGCTGAGCCGGCGGACCGAGGTGGGCTCCGTGGAAACGGAGTCCGCCTCGTGTGAATGAGGGCTTAAACTGCGCAGGGGGTTTTTCACTGTCAGGGCAATAAGGATGTGGAACTCACTACTACAATTGGTGGTGGCTGCAGGGAGTATAGATATTTTTAAGAGACTTGTGGATGTGCATCTTAAAGAGCACAACATACAGGGATATGGGAAATAATTATAGACACTGACAAATGTGCACCTACACAGGTTGAACTGGATGGTCTCTTGTCTTTATTCGACCTTACCTACTATGTAACTTTTGCAAAATCTGTCTGCACCAGTCTTTACGAATTCCAGGTAGTATTTTAAACAAAACTGTACCTCTTTCTTGCCTTGGTTGACCTAAAGGCTAAACAGCCTAGATCACACAATAATCCCTGTGGTTGTGTAGCACCCTCCTAGACTAAGGATGTTAGGTAAATTTAGTGTAGCACCACCCCCATGACTGTCCCCAAAGGTTGCTCTGACCTTGCAAGCCACCTGACACCTCTGAGACCCTGGGTTCGAACATGTTTCAAAATGATAATGCAAGTACACAGACACCAGACTGTAGCAAAGTAAACAAGTGTTTCATCAGATATCTTTGGTATAAGCAAGTATTAAAGATGGGCAGAACATCCCCCTATTTGGTTTGCAGCAGAACTCCCGAACAGGGAAAATGTTCTAACCCGAACAGTAAACCCAATTGAAGTCTATGGGAGCCGAAGAGGAAAAGTCAAAAGTGCCCATTTTGAAGGCTTATGCCGCGTACACACGGTTGGACTTTTCGGCTACAAATGTCCGACAGCCCATCCAACAGACTTTTGACAGACTTTCGACGGACTTTTGGCGGACTTTTTGCGGACTTTCTACGGACTTTCTAACGACCGGACTTGCCTACACGCGATCACACCAAAGTCCGACGGATGCGTACGTGATGACGTACACCGGACTAAAATAAGGAAGTTGAAAGCCAGTAGCCAATAGCTGCCCTAGCGTCATTTTTTGTCCGTCAGACTAGCATACAGACGAGTGGATTTCTGGGTCCGACTGAGTTACGACGTAAAGATTTGAAGCATGTTCCAAATCTAAAGTCTGTCAGATTTGCGACTGGAAAGGTCCGCTGAAGGTCCGGGGAAGCACACACACGATCGGATTGTTCGCCGGATTTGGTCCGTCGATGTCCGTCAGACCAGTCTGGTCGAAAAGTCCGACCGTGTGTACGCCCCATTATATGCAAGTAACTGGCCATAAAAAAGGTATGGGGGTCTGGGTACTGCCCTGGGTGACAACAAGTATCAATAAATGTTTTTTTAGGAGCAGTGATTTTAATAATGCTCAAAGTGCAACAATAAAAATGAAAAATTCCTTTAAATATAATGCCTGGGGGATCCCGTTAATGTGCCTGTAAAGTGGCGCATCTGTAGCATGCATAAAACATGCTGCAGCAAAAATGACATTTGTAAAGAAAAAAAGAGTCAAATTCCATTTGAACTGACTTGCGGTTGCAATTGCCAGCACCCAGCTATTGAAAAAAAAAAAAAAAAAAACACAGCGTGGGGTTCACTCCCCCCCCCCCCCAGTCCATACCAGACCCTTCGGGACTGGTATGGATTTGGAGGGGGACCCACGCCAAAAAAAAACAAAACATGGGGACCCCCCAAAATCCATACCAGACCCACATGCCATACCAAGCCACATGCCATCAACATGGGGGGGTGCTTTGGGGCGGGGGGGCTCTGCTGATGGGTCAAGGGCCTCTTCCCATCAACCCTTGTCTGGTGGTTTTCGGTGTCTGTGAGCGGCGGGGCTTATCGGTATCTGGAAGCCCCCTTTATCAAGGGGGCCTCCAGATCCTGGCCCCCCCATGTGAATGAGTTTTAGGTACATAGTGCAAAAAAACAAGTGTAGGCGCAAAAACTATGGCTCATATATCTCCCAATTACAACAATTATATCATTGCATACTCATTTGATCCATGTGAGGAAGAAAGGGAATAAATTAAGGTAAATAGGGAAATAATGTCCAGTAACTCTTAGGGCTGCCATCATAGGGGAACAGAAACCAGGTTCCAAAACTGCAGAAAAAAGACAAGGAAAGAGGCACCTCTAATGCCGATACACGATAGGATTTTCCGATGGAAAATGTTCGATGGGAGCTTGTTGTCAGAAATTCCGACTGTGTGTAGGCTCCATCGGACATTTTCCATTGGAATTTCCGTCACACAAAATTTGAGATCTGGATCTCAAATTTTCTGACAATAAAATCCATTGTTGTAAATTCTGATCATGTGTACACAATTCCGACGCACAAAAGTCCATGCATGCTCGGAATCAAGCAGAAGAGCCGCTCTGGCTCTCACTGGCTATTGAACTTAATTTTTCTCGGCTCGTCGTACGTATTGTACGTCACCGCGTTCTTGACATTCAGAATTTTCGACAAGATTTGTGTGACCGTGTGTATGCAAGAGAAGTTTGAGCCAACATCCGTCAAAAAAAAAAACCATCGATATTGTTGTCGGAAAATCCTATCGGGTGTACAGGTCATTGGAGTAGACGTTCGTGAACACTTTAATTGGCATACAGATAAAAATATATATGGGAATCTTACTGTAATAAAAATGACCTAACAATCATGAAAAATAACCACTCATGCACTAAACTAACTTAAATTAAAATGGGTGTTCTGGTGTTAGCGCTTTAATCATCCCGTCACCATGGTCAATATGGTGTCAGGATGATTGAAGCACATTATTTCTATTATTACATTGTAATATATTATGAAATAGTTCAACTCACCATAATGCAGAATCAGAGGGAGCACTTGTCACTGTCACCTGCCACCAGATGCAGAGTGTCACTTGCCACCAGACGCATCTTAACACTTTCCCCCGTCACTTGCCACCAGATGCAGCGTGTCACTTGCCACCATCATCTGCCACCAGACGCATCTTATCACTTTCCACCATCACCTGCCACTGGATGCAGCGTATCACTTGCCACCATCACCTGCCACCAGACGCAGCTTATCACTTGCCACCAGACGCATTGTGTCACTTGCTACTGTCGCCTGCCACCAGATGCATTGTATCACTTGCCACCTTCACCTGCCACCAGATGGGCGTGTCACTTGCCACCGTCGTCTGCCATCAGATGCAACATGTCTCTTGCCACCGTCGACTGCCACCAGACGCAGCTTATTACTTGCCGCTGTCGCCTGCCACCAGATTCAGCGTCAGGGTTTTCTCTGTGCAGTGAAACCTCTTAATGTCCATATATGACTATGCAGCCTCTCACCAGCACAATTGCCAGATCACAAATCAGCAGGCAGCCAACATTTGATTCTTAAAGAGCAGGAACCCTCCAATCGACACATGTGCAGTTGACGGTAGGGTTCCCCTCCTATGGGTATCTAATGTGCCACTGATCTCATAGGAGGCAGACCCAGCTCACATAAGGAATGACAAGAAGCGGTAATGCGAGCGGTACGCCACTATGCGAACAAACAGCCTCTGCTCCCGGAGGCAGTGAGGCCCTATGCCGTACATGCCACGGACCAGTAGCAGTCTGCGGCCCGGGGGTTAGGGACCCCTGGCCTAAGAGTTCTGAGCATAAGTTTGTGTGTTTTAGCCGGTCGACTTAATATATTATCTGCCTTTTATCATCCATGTTGATGTAAGTGCATCACTTTTTACCCATTGAATTAAATACCCATTCTTTTTTGGATTACCTTTGCATGGAGTCTGAGTGATGATCCCTGAACCTAGTGGAAAGATTGGAATATTGGATTCATCAACGTGCTGTGCAAGCTTATCTGGTGATCCATGCTGTGCAGTATAGAAATTATCTCACAGTTTCTGCAGTTCTCGTGTCATTGATTTTAGACATCAAGCTCTTTACTGCCACCTCTGGCTACTATGTGCATATGCACCCCTCATGTGACAGTGATCTGCCTGTACTATGCTTCTCAGCAACATGTCAGCTTTGTAAAAACAAGCTGGGACCAGGTAGGAAGTAGGGGCTGTAAAGGAAAGGGAGGGGGCTGTTTGTGTACAGGGAGGGGCCAGAGGCTTGTGTGTGTACAGATTTGTGTATGTGGGGCTGCCATATATACAGGTGTGTGTGTATGGGGGGCTGACAGATATGCAGGTGTGTGTGAGGGGGGCTGCCATATATACAGGTGTGTTTGTGTGTGTATGGGGGGGCTGACATATATACAGGTGTGTTTGTGTGTGTATGGGGGGGCTGACATATATACAGGTGTGAGGGGGGCTGACAAATATACAGGTTCAAATCTTGATGCAGTCAACTACATCCAGGCTTGGACAGCCACAAGTAAACGTGTGATGTGCGAATATCTGCATGGTAATTCACAAAGTTGCTCTGTGATTGGAGGAGAGCTGGTCATGTTTGTTTGATAGGTCAGATACCCAGGCTGTCCCCAATTTATTTTTTTCACAACTTAGTTATATACTGATAGACTTACCTTCATCTTATTAGAAATGGGCCTCTGCGTCCTGCCAACTCCACTTCATGTGTGTTTGATAGATCAGATAACCAGGCTGTCCCTTATTTTATTTTATTTTTTTACAGCCCCATTCTAATAAATGGTCAAATTTATTTTTTTTTATAAGCTTGGTAGTTTCTATCAATCTAACTTCTCTGTAGAACAGAAATAGAAATATGTCTTTGTTCAAATCCAAATATCTTTACACATATTGTATACATAACCCATCATGTGCATCAATCCTCTGCACACTGCTAGACATTGTTATACATTTCTTGCAAACTTTGCATAAAAACAGGGATTTTTGGTTCACATTGTTAAGTGCAGTTCTCAACTGAATTGCCTCTAGTTTATATTGCTTTGCCAAATTTAGCTCTATTAGAAGTAAGACACAGAATCAGGAGTTTCTGTATATCATATCCGAGCCTTAAAGGTCCCGTACTGTCTGTAGCTGCCCTTTTTTATTGAAGCTTTTATACAGTACAGAAAAGATGACGCAAAAGCTTCTGTGTACAACAGAATACCAAAAAAAGAATAAAACATCTTTCTGTCATGGGATAATTAGGAGATACATCTTTCAGTCACGGGGTGATTAGGAAATACAGAAAAGCTGAACCCATACAGTTTATATTGCAATATCTCCTAGTTTTTACTGAAACAAGAAAACAAGTTAAGTGGAACTCTGACTCTGATCTTATCAATTTCCCCCTTTGACATCATCCTTCTCCAAACTCTGGGTCCTCAATCATGAGTGATAGTCAGTATTTTCCTGAGTACTTTCCCTGACCGCGGGTTGTCAGAGGAGAACAGGTCTTCTTTTGCTATTCTCATCCCCCAGGTCCATACCAACATCTCTTGGATGAAGAGAATCAAAGAGAAGGGTGACGTCAACTTTCCCTTAACCATAACCCAGAGTCAGATTTCAATACCTGCCTCTCTCCAGTCTCTATGTGTTTTCTAAGTATTTCAGACTCATTTAAGATTTGCCGTAAGGGCTCTAATGATATTATAAAAGGAGTAGTATCAGTAAGATTATCTACCGTCCATTCTAGATTAAATATTCTATGTGCATCTGGTTCAAAAAGGAAAGTGTCATTTTGCCATTTAAGCATTTTAACATTCTTTACGCATCCTGAAAAAGGGGCCGTTTTATTTAAACTTTCCATAGTTTCCTGATCATTTGTGACTAAACAAATATGTTGTGGTCCTATCTCCATAAATCTGTTTCCTACACCTACTGGTAATCTCTGAAACTTACATATGTTAGATTGATGTTTCAATAAGCAAAGTTCATAGACTGGAGAACTTCTTCCACAGACTATTCCCTTATTAGTTTTAGCACATAGACTTAGATCATGAGTCATGTTTTGTGTATCTACATAGTGTCCATAAATCTCAGGATACCAAAATTCAGGTACATCCCTTCCTATCAGGAGTGGCATCACTATTAACTTACACATTACCTGGACCTCCTCCACTTTGTATACATCAAACCTTCCAGCACACCATCTTTCCTCACATTCAACTTCTTTTCCTGGTACTTCAAACCATGTACTTTCTAAATTTAAACCCTTGAAATAGTTCATCCAAGTGCGATAATTCCCTAATCGTAGCTCATCTCGAGCTCTATTAATTTGAATGTGATAAGATAGTTTAGAAAAAGCACATTGAGTAATGTTTATGAACTCCTGATTTGTTGTCCATAACTCCAAACTAGCTAGTGCTGTGTGATTAACCATAATATTGATATATTTAGTTAATTGTACCTGGCTAATTTGTGTTTCGAATGTTGTAGGTAACCATTTGCTTGTGATTATTAAACTATCAGCTATGTGACTTCCTGCACGTTTCCACTTATTTTGTATCATTTCCATCTGTATTCCATTCATTATTCCCATTCCCTTACTGGTACAAAATACCATTCGTAGTAAGGATATTGCGTTATACTCTTATCCTGATTTACCCATCTAAGATCAGTACTATTTTCATGAACTGTTACATTGATACCGGGAGTCCATGCATAAACAAACATTTGTAAACATTCAAGCACTATTATCATAGTTAGAAGGATCTTCATTCTGTTTCTCTCGGTTCAAGACTCTTTTTGCAGTGTGATGCGTGGATCCAGGCTGCTTTTCCTTCCAATTTCACTGAGGTGGCTGTGGTCAAAAGCATTTGATAAGGACCTTCAAATCTAGGTTCCAATGTCTTTCTGGTGTGTTTCTTAACATATACATAATCTCCTGGTAGCAGTGTATGTGTACCTGCTATTGAGTTAGGGCCTGGAAGAGAAGAATACACACTTTTGTGGATCTTAGTTAGACGTTGTTGTAATTGTATCACATATGCAGTCAAACTATCACATTGCAATTGCATACTCTGTGGAAAGTATAGACCTAATCTAGGTGCATTCCCAAAAAGTATTTCATATGGGGACAATCCTGTTTTCCCTGTTGGAGTGTATCTTATGGAGAACAAAGCCAAAGGCAGGCATTCTGGCCATGGCTTGTTTAACTCTTGCATGGCTTTTTGTATTTTCAACTTTACTGTCCCATTTACTCTTTCCACTGATCCTGAACTCTGTGGGTGGTAAGTGGTGTGGAAACTTTGTTGAACCCCTAACATGGTCATCACATTCTGCATGATTTCTCCTGTAAAGTGTGTCCCCCTATCTGATTCTATGGTTTCAGGAAGACCAAACCTAGGTATTAACTCAGTGATCAGTTTCTTGGCTGTGGCTTTTGCTGTAGCTGATTTTACTGGATAGCTTTCGGGCCAACCTGAGAATAAATCGATACACACGAGGACAAATTCAAAGGGGCCGCTCTTAGGCATTTGTATGTAGTCAATTTGCAGTCTCTGGAAGGGGTATTGGGCCCGGACCTGGTGTTTTCGTGGGGTTTTTACTCTCTGTCCTGGGTTATTCAGGAGACAGATTTGGCAGGCTGCACAGTAGTTTCTCGCAGTACTACTGAATCCAGGGGCGAGCCATCCTTGGTTCACAATCCTATACATGGAATTGGAACTGACGTGTGTGGGTAGGTGAACTGCCGCTGCCATTGCTGGGTACAGAGAGGCAGGTAGGCATACTTTGCCTCCTTCCCTCCATACATTGTCAAGGTCTGGTGCTGCTCCCATCCTGACCCACTTATCTTTCTCGCTCTCCCCTGCTTGCTCCTGTAATTTGCTCAGCTGCTGCCATGTTGGTTCTGAGATACTCACCTCTACCGCTGCTAAGGTCTCAGGGCTTCCTTCCCCTAGAGCTGCCTGTTTTGCAGTCAAATCTGCAAATGCATTTCCTTTTGCCTCAATTGTTTTTGCGCTCGTGTGTGCCGCTATCTTCATGATGGCCACTCGTTTAACCTTTTGAAGATTGTTCAGGACTCTCTTAATCCCTTCTCCATGTTTTACAGGTGTACCTGCTGCTGTCAGATAACCTCTAGCCCTCCATATGTGGCCATAATCGTGCGCTACACCATAAACGTAGGCAGAGTCAGTGTAAATTTTCCCTTCTCGTCCTTTTAAATATTCTAGGGCTTGTTCTAAAGCTTTTAATTCTGCTTCTTGTGCTATCATGTGGGCTGGTAAGGGCTGTGCTTCAATCACCTGTGTATCAGTCACTACAGCATACCCTGTGTGATATTTACCCTTGTCATCAGCAAACCTGCTACTATCTATGTACAAAGTGTGCTCAGCGTTTAAGATTGGTGTATCTGTAACATGTGGGAATCCCATTGTCTCCTGTTCCATGAACTGAAAACAATCGTGCTCATCTATCTCTCTTTAAACAGAAGGGTGTCAGTTTCCTCATCTCCTTCCTTATTAGCACTATTATTCCAACTTGCCAAATCTGGTGACTGAAGAGGCAAAAAGGTGGCCAAATTTAAAGTTGTACAGCGCTGAAAAGTGACATTTGGAGGTAAAAGTAAAGTACACTGTAACCTTAATTGCCTAGCCATTGAAATGTGTTTGGGCTGAACTTGAGACAAGATTGCATGTATGTCATGTGTGGTGTGCACTACGTAAGCATATACGGTACAATTTTCAAACAATCGTATAATGGCTGCATCAAAGCGATAACGTGTGGTCTCCATTGTCTACAATATGACACAATACCTAAAAACATACGCAATTGTTTGAAATTCCGTGGGGGTAACATTCCCTTTATCACTTGAACCCTCTCCTCAGTGAGGTGTCTTGTACCCTGTGATATACAATGTCCCAAAAAGATAACTTTTTTCTGACACACTTGCAACTTTTTTCTTATTAACCTTGCAACCTTTTTCTGCCAAAAATCGCAAAAAATTAAGGGTGGTGTGCAGGCTTTCAGTCTTTCACTTATCTGTGGAATTATTCCTTCCATAAACTGTCTATTGAAGGCTCGGATCGTGACTGGCAGAGCCAAATCCAATCCCTCATCTGCCATCATACTTTCCATAGATAAGTAAAATTCCGATACAGTCTGTCCTGGCATTTGTTTCATGGGTGATATTGACCCCCTCTCCTGTTGTTTTGCCTGACAAAAAGCTTCTAATCTAGCAATAAAAGGGGCCCTTGAGTCTATATGTCTGACGTGTCCTGTCTCCAGATTGCCACCCCCCTCAGCTCAGTCTGCAGGTCGGTCATAAACTGGTTAAACAGGGTCAGAGTCATTTTATGTCTGCATAAATCCTCCCCATCCTGCCAGGTTGCTTCATGTGTATTCATTAACTGTGTCACAAATCTACAGAAAGCAGCTGGCTTTGCTACCGGGTCTGGGGCGCTCTGTATTAATGCCATAAGAGTGTCTGCTGACCAAGGCTTCCAAGTCCTTATTTGCATCCTACGAGTAATAGTAGGTGGGGCGTGTGGATGGGCTGCTTGTCCAAATTCTGGATTATTTACCTGTACAATGCGTGTATCAGTGCGTACCCCTACAGTTTCTGAATGAGGTTTTTGTGCTCCACAAACCTGACAAACCTATCCTCTCCCCTCAAGTACAGAATATATCTTGTGTGGTTTACGTTCTATGTCAGTATATGGGGGTGGGATGGCTGAGCTGGGGTCAATCAGAGCCTCAACATTTTTTTGTTCTTCTATCTTTCATATCCCAACCATCACAATCTGTATTATATTTCCACCCCTCTTCTTTCGCTCTATTTGAGACCTTAATTAAGCATTGAACCTGACGCATCCATTGCTTCTCTAACACCTCTCCTTGTCTGTCCCTTTTTATTTCACTCCATACATCCGGGTCTAAACCCGCTGCTCCTTTCACCTTAAATTTACGAAGGACATCCTTTAAGTCCTATGCTTCATCTTTACCATAGATGTTTTTAATTATCTGTGGCACCGTATAATGCGCCACAATTCCGACGGGGTTTCGTGTTCTGCTGGCCCATTCTGACAGTCCATGCCTAGGTAGCGTGTGGGACACTTCTAACTCATACCATCCTTGACAAGGCTCATTCACTTTCTCAACAAGACAGACAGACAACAAACAACAAATAATTCCAGCAATATAAACCAAAATATGCAGTAATTCTAGACTCACCACTACAGAGGCTGGTGTTTTAAAACCAGGAGAACCGTAACTGACAGAACGGATAGGCACAAATCAGGGGAGCACAGAATATAAGAAAAATAAAGCTTTTTCTTACCTGCGCAGGTTTTCAATCTGTGGTTCCCGGAATACCTGTCCTTTTGTTCCGTCAGTACTCATTCATCCACCTCTTGTAGTATCATCGGTAAGTCTCTGTTCGGGCGCCAGAAATGTTAAGTGCAGTTCTCAACTGAATTGCTTCTAGTTTATATTGCTTTGCCAAATTTAGCTCTATTAGAAGTAAGACACAGAATCAGGAGTTTCTGTATATCATATCCGAGCCTTAAAGGTCCCGTACTGTCTGTAGCTGCCCTTCTTTATTGGAGCTTTTATACAGTATAGAAAAGATGACGCAAAAGCTTCTGTGTACAACAGAATACCAAAAAAAGAATAAAACATCTTTCTGTCACGGGATGATTAGGAAATACATCTTTCAGTCACGGGGTGATTAGGAAATACAGAAAAGCTGAACCCATACAGTTTATATTGCAACATCTCCTAGTTTTTACTGAAACAAGAAAACAAGTTAAGTGGAACTCTGACTCTGATCTTATCAACATACATTGCAATACATGTTTAAGCTGGCCAACTGCGTCAAAGTAATCCCTCTCTGGCCAGTCCACACAACACCACACACACAACACACACCACACACACACACCACACACACACACAACACACTCACACACAACACACCTCACACACAACACACCTCACACACAACACACACCACACACACACACAACACACCACACACACACACACACACACACACACCACACACACACACAACACACCACACACACACACAAACACACCACACCACTCACACACCACACACATCACACACACACACACACTACACACATCACACACACACTACACACATCACACATACACACCACACACATACCACACAACACACACCACACACACACAACACACACACACACACCCACACACACACCACCCACACACACCACACACACCACACACATACCACACAACACACCACACCACACAACACACAACACACTCCACACCACACACATACCACACAACACACAAACACCACACACATACACACATCACATACACACCACACACACCACATACACACACCACACACATACCACACAACACACACCCCACATACCACATACACACCACACACACATACCACACAACACACCACACAACACACACCACACACCACACACACACCACACACACACCACACACAGTCCCTCTGGACCCCCTGTACACAAACAGTCTCTGTAGAACAGGGTAACAGGCTTGGCGGTTTCCATCAAACATCTCTGTAGAACAGGGTAACAGGCTTGAATGTTCCTATGGATCTAAGGAACGAAGGCATCTGCTGGAATGTCCTGGTGTGCCTAAAAAATATTTAAAAAAAGCATATAAGTTATGGTTGTTACCGTGCATGCTGGCATGTGTTTTTAAGTTGCACTGTAATGCATTGTTTGCAGGTGTTCTAGTCCATTTTATTATCCCTTTCTCATTTTTTGTAATGTATATACTATTACTATAAACCGAGGAAAAGATCCACCATGTCCTATTATTTTCAGCGCAAACCAATGGAGGGCATTAGTGTGACCTGAAACAATAGGAAACAAGGCTATTTTCTTTGTGCTTGCATTTAAACTGTGTTGGGCAACACTGCTTGTGTGAACAAACCCTTAGCCTAGGTTCACACTTATACAGTGTGATTTGACTGAGGTTTTTAGAGCGATTTCAATAATGTTCAGGGCAGCCCTGACCTATGGAGTGGTGAAAGGGGCACAGGAGGAGGACACAGCACACTGATGATGTGGAGAAGTAATATGATGGTGGACAGAGAAGCTACTGTACGGGGGTGAGGAGGACTATCATGTCCGCAGCCTCTGTCCACCTCCTGTGGTATGTCCGCAACCTTTACTTGCCATTGAGTCAGAACTTTTAAATACTTTGTCCTACGAAGATATTATCGATGAGTTTGCCAAAAGAAAAGTTAGAACTAAAAAATTGTGGGAGTTTCTCACTGCTATAATCTTTAAAAGGCATTTTCTGCATTACAGAGTATTTTCAGTCTGTACAATTAAAGCCAGTTATTTTCAGTGTTATCGTGTGTGGAGATATGTTTTTGATTGAAACTGGAGGGGCGGCATTGAAGGACCCGGACTTGGGGCGGCAAAGGGAGTAAATCCGGGCCTGCAAATATATGTACTAGAATGTGTAATTCCTCCCATTTAATGGGTCCCCTTTCATTGTCAGAAGCCCAGTTAAATTCACCAAGAATTTACATTTACATTTCATAAAAGGTTATATCTAAACCACAAGAGACCAAAAGTGAAATGCAATTCAGGGTGGATTCATCTCTAAAGAGAAGCTCATCCTACAACAGAGATTCTACTGATGGACTTTCCCTAAAGTGATCAGACCAAATTCTTCAGCCAGGCTACATCTTCTCAATTCAAATTCAAAAGGTATTTGTAAAATATAGATCAACTGGAAAAAAAAGCCCCAGTTCATCTATTTTTCCTGCTGAGCCATCTGGGCTGAAAAGCAAATCTCTGATTTTGTGTTCATAATTTAGTGACCTAATTCATCCTATAATCATAAGCTGCAAATTTGGTTGCATAAAAAATAAGAAAAATTAAAAAATACTTAACAATCATTATTATAAGAGTGTGTATGTATTAAATATATATGAGCTTTGGGCTGCACATGATAATACAATAGGCTGCACACACCTATGATGAGAATACAAAATGTCCCTAAAGTGTATAAAAGTCCCAGGTGACGCAGGTCCTAAAATCTAGGGAAACTAGAACTGTCATTATTAGTCTGCACAATTATTAAAGCCAACTCATTGATCAGATTGTGTCAGTTAGTGACAGTTGATGTGTGATCACACCTGTGAGAGGCAGCACGTGAATGGCTGGAGAAATTTCAAATTTCAAATCCACGGTCCATTTTTAGCTACAGACAGCAGACTGGTCGGGTCAGTTTTATAACAGACAATAATATGATCCGTTTAGTTATACTTTATTGCAATGATTATTTATGTACTTTTTTATTAACAGATTTTTTTTTTTTTTGGTTTTCAAAATGGTACAAAAACCCAATGAGTAAAAATAGACATGACATAAATGTGCATATAGAAGAACAATGCAGTAATACAAAGAATTCCAGTATTGTTCCAGACAGTAAGTGGAGAGGAGGGGCTTTCACCCGGGGGGGGGGGGGGGTGTCACGGTTAGAAACTTATTGGATCTATGAACTACAGTCTCACTCGCCATTAGGGTTAAATGTGGAGTGCATTTACTAATCAATCTTGAAATTTTTTGAATCTGGGCGCAGCAACTTTGTATAACAATTTTTCAAACCATTATGTTTATAATTGTTATTCCTTCCTTTTTTTTTCCTCTTTTTTTTCCTTTTTTTTTATATGGTATCATATGGTATAGATGGGGGTCCCATGTCAAGCCGTGGCTCCCCGGTTGTCAGTAATTTATATATACATTGGCATATCCACCATTAACACTAGCATACCAAAATAACATTAATCCTTTTTATATACGCCAATAGGTCATGTGCCCTACTCTTTTTCTATACACTTCCGGTTGAATCAGTATATTCTCTATTGCGCCACATTTATATAGTTATCATTTATTTATTATTTGAATTTATTATTTCAAGTCATTGTTTCTTGCAGACAATGATGTTTACATTCTGTTTTAACATATTTGTTTGTTCGGTCGATTTCGCTTTGAGATTCACAATTATTGTTATTTTATACTTCTGTTTTTTTGATTGTTGGCTATGGTGAGGCTTGTCTCGCATTCACACCATGTCTCTATGGTTACCAAGATGCAGATATAAGTGTAGGATATTTGGCGTCGTGTTGTGTGTTCCATCCTCCCTCTGGCCTCGCTCACAATGAGGCCTGAGCCGCACTGGCACGACGTCACAACGTCTGCCCAGATTCACACTCCACCTTACGATGTGCGTCCCAGCTGTGTGCTTCAGGTTCCTTCCCTCACTCAGAATGAAGCTTGAACCGCACGCCGCCAGCGCCATCTTGCCTTCCCGGAAGTCACCTCCACAGAACTACGCTGTTTCATTGGAGCCACGGCTCGATATGGGGGTTCTCTCTATTATAAAAGGGCAGTATTTACAGTGGATCAGTACCCCAGATGATGTCCCATAGGACGAAACACGTCGGGATAGACTACTGATGCCACTGATACTGCCATTATCTTTTATCAAAGCACTTTTTTATCTTCAGAAATGTGAGTGATATTCTTTTATTTTACGAAACATGTCATGAGTTTTTACGGAATTACGCTATGTGCTCTCCTGTTTCCTTTTTTATACACCGCTGATGTTTTTTTGGGCAAACTCCTGTAAACACATCATTGCAAGTTTCTCTGATCCCTTGGAACCTGTGTCTTTTTGCGGCAGCTGCCTTCCGGGACCACTATTTTTCAAGCTTGATTGACCCAGTGGGTGTACACCCATCTGTGTCCAATCCCTCCGGTAAGCCTTTAAGAATATAAGGTGGCGGATCTTCTATCAATTTTTTCACCAAAGTCACTGTATATTATCTTCACTTTATTTGGGTCACTTCCGGCATTTTCCTTTATGGACTACTACTACAATATGATTGTGATTACTATATATGTCATTCATGACAATTCCACTATCTAGTGACTTTCCACTTATACCAATATTGTGTACACACCACGTTTTTGGATTTATATATTATTCATGTTTTCTTTTTATGTTTTTTGCATAATGTTTGTTTAGTCACTGGCTAACTAAATTCATTATTCTCAGTGTATATCTGAGATTGTCATATTTTCAGCGCTGCACTTTTTACATTGTATATAAATATTCACCCCCCTAAAGTCAATACTTTGTAGAGCCACCTTTTGTGGCTATCACAGCTCCAAAGTCGCATTGGATAAGTCTGGAAGTCTGACCTTACCACTGGGATTTTTGCCCATTCCTCCTTGCAAAACTGCTCCAGCTACTTCAAGTTGGATGGTTTGCGCTTGTGAACAGCAATCTTTAAGGATGACCACAGATTTTCTATTGGATTGAGGTCAGGGCTTTGACTAAGTCATTCCAACACATTTACATGTTTTCCCTTAAACCACTCAAGCGTTGCTTTAGCAGTGTGTTTGGGGTCATTGTTCTGCTGGAAGGTGAACCTCCGTCCTAGCCTCAAATAACAAACAGAACTGTGTACATGGGAACAATAGCATAGCCATATGAAATTATAGCTCATTAAACAATGGTAGAGCATGACGCGCATTGATGGTAGCGGTAGGGATGTACACACGGTCGTGGTCAGAGCCCTGTACAGTAGTGTTAAGCTGGCCACATGGCTCTGCACATGACCGTGTGCACACGTCACTACTGGAATTCTATTTGAATATATACATGTGTGTGATTGGTTCTTTTGAAAGAATAAACGTGTCTGATTGGCTGATTCTGAAGCCAACACCTCCCTTTGTTATTCATGTTTACAGTATAAATAAAGGCAGCAGATAATGCTAGAGTGGATTTGGCTAAGCTCAACATGATACCAGCGTCTGTCTGTGTTACTTGGAGATATACAAGCGCGCTTTCCTGGCATTATACAAGAGAGCTGTAAATTGTGCTTTTCAGCGCAAAGGAATTATTTGCTTATAAAGAGAAGCCTAAAAAAATTCCATAACACCCCTAAGGGGGCGCAGACTGAAATAAAACCTGACAGGGGTTCCAGCCCCTCTCCACTCCATCCAAAACTAAAAAAAAAAAAAAAATTACGTTTAGTTATACTTTATTGCAATGATTATTTATGTACTTTTTTATTAACCGATTTTTATTTAATGTTTTTGGTTTTCAAAATGGTACAAAAACCCCATGAGTAAAAATAGAGATGACGTAAATGTGCATATAGAAGAACAATGCATTAATACAAAGAATTCCAGTATTGTTCCAGAAAGTAAGAGCAACAATTAATAATGAGAACCAAGTTAGCTCATCAATATGCGTAGAGTGAATATATAAATTTTTTTTCGATCCTATGAAGTGTTAAAATTAGAGGATATAATCCACAGCAAACTAAAGGTGTACTGCACATTAGGGTTAAAATAACTATATAAGCAAAATAACTATATAAGCAGACTTACCACAGGGTATAGATTAGTGCAGCCTTAGGAGTAGATTATGATAAGGTAGATAATTAAATTATTTTTAAAGCGGTAGTAAACCGGCCATAAAAAAAGAAAAAGTTGGGCCCCCTGCAGAGTTATGCCATAATGGTCTAGTATGCATCGCATACCAGAACCTTTGGACAGGCTTACCTGCAAACAGAGACCTCCAGCGCAGTGCTGTCACAACTCCCCCGACGCTTCCATCTTTACCCAGTCTTCCTTCCAGGTTCATGGGCCCCAGCCACTTGAATGGCCGGAACCACAATGACATCACCTCTGCACATTTGCGCGGGAGCCCTGGCTGCGGCAAGGCGCTCTGTATTCCACGACAAACTGTATGCCCTGGAATGCATAACGTCACTGCACATGCGCGGGTGACATCATCAGCTATTACAGATGTGAATATCTCCTAAACAGTGTACGTTTAAGAGATATTTATTGTACCTACAGTTAAGAATGATTGTAAGCTTACCTGTAGGTTACACGTAAAGCGAGGGCCTTTGCTACCATTTTTTGAGTCGTAGTATATTTTCAGCACTTATTTTAGTTATTATTGGGCGATTAAGCTTAAAAACACTTTGATGTGACTTTAATTTTTATATGTTTGCTTCAATATATTGTTGTTAATGTACTAATAGAGAGGGTTGCCTCGATCAGTTAGATCTAAGGGTAGGGGGCAGGTACCATCATCCTTTGAAGTGGATTTTTGGAAAGAAACACCTGGGGCTGCTCCAAGCATGCCCCTGGTTCGCACAAACAAATTGGAACTTTAATATTCATACTATGTGTGCTATACTGTATATAGTTTTGATTATTATTATTTTTTTCTGTCATTAAATATTTAAATTATTTGTGACTATGTACTTACCTTATAGATGGGAATGATTGACTCCTCCTGAGGAAGTGACTATAGTCGCGAAACAAGTAGAGGACCACGTCAATACATACATCTCAGCTCCCCATACTTCCAATGGGGGTTAATTGTTCCTTCGGAACCATCTGTATTTACCATGTACGGTTGTAATTAACTGTTTATTAATTTATGTACGATTTCTTTTAATCATGTCCTTTTCTTGAATAAATTGTTTATTAAAATCCCTGCCTTATCCATGGGTACCATGATAGTCCTAATCCTTCTCTAAACCAGGGGCATGCTTGGAGAAGCCCCAGGTGTTTCTTTCCAGTTGTTAATGTACTCATGCCTGGATTACCAGGCGAACTTTTCGACCGGACTCGATTTCGACGGATTGATTTAAAACATGTTTCAAATCTAAGTCCGTCCAACTTTTGAGAAAACAAAGTCCGCTGGAGCCCACACACGATGGAATTGTCCGACAAAATCCAGTACGCCGGACCAAGTCTGCCGTAAAGTCCGCTTGTGTGTACGCGGCAATAGACTTTATAGAAAATGAAAAAAGGGGGGGAAACCTGTACTACCAAGCAACAAAAATTATAAAGGATAACTGCAGCTGCAACAAATACCACAAATATCAGTGAGGTGTAGACAAATAATAAAAAAATGTGCGCTTGCATTAAGTGATATATGTCATTATCTCAATATTCATACATAAGATCAAAAAAGAAAATGACTCCAGGTGAAAGCTATCGCTATACTACACAGCAAAATACAATGTGGAAATTTGATACTAAGTTCATATATTGTAAAAAATATTATTAAATTCATATATTGATTATATAAAACATTCAATACATAACAATAAAAAAAGTGCAAAGAATAGTGTTCAAATTCAGTCCACCCAAGTGCAAAAATGAAAATATGAAGTTGCATAAAAATTCAAAATCACATAAGTAGCAAAACCGCATGTCCACAGTTCATTAATTGCATCCCATATGAATGTAGGAGGAGATAGAAGGACGTGAGGGGACTTCCAGCCATCAGTGGGTCCGAGGGGTAATAATAGATGTACCCTTACCAGACACGTTGGACCTCCTTTATAGCAAGGTCATATAGGCATGCAGATATGGCCCTCTGCAGGGACGGGAGATGGCAGCTCAGCCAGCATACAGCAGGAGATGATTCCGGCACTTCCGCGTTAAGACAAGCACTCCCTCGTCACAGGAACCATAGATGGAAGGGGAGGGAGAGGGGAGAAAAAACTTCAATAGTGTAGTAGGTTTAAAAATGTTATTGCCTCGATCCACCAGGCATCATATTGCACAGTTAACAGAAGAAAACAAAAAAGTGTTAAAAGCCGGCAAAACTAAAAAGCAGAACGCCCGTGCACAGTTACATGGGGCTCTATGGCGTACTGGCATACACTGGCTACGCTGCTAATCATCTCCTGCTGTATGCTGGCTGAGCTGCCATCTCCCGTCCCTGCAGAGGGCCAAATCTGCATGCCTATATGACCTTGCTATAAAGGAGGTCCAACGTGTCTGGTAAGGGTACATCTATTATTACCCCTTGGACCCACTGGTGGCTGGAAGTCCCCTCACGTCCTTCTATCTCCTCCTACATTCATATGGGATGCAATTAATGAACTGTGGACATGCGGTTTTGCTACTTATGAGATTTTGAATTTTTATGCAACTTCATATTTTCATTTTTGCACTTGGGTGGACTGAATTTGAACACTATTCTTTGCACTTTTTTATCGTTATGTATTGAATGTTTTATATAAACAATATATGAATTTAATAATATTTTTTACAATATATGAACTTAGTATCAAATTTCCACATTGTATTTTGCTGTGTAGTATAGCAATAGCTTTCACCTGGAGTCATTTTCTTTTTGATCTTATGTATGAATATTGAGATAATGACATATATCACTTAATGCAAGCGCACATTTTTTTTATTATATGACTCATAGACTTTCACTGGGTAAAGGGGCAGAAAGGCACAACCATTGTGCCTCACAGAAAAGCAGGAAAAAGAGCTTGAAAATGCAATAAACATTGCTGCTACCTTGTACATATTTTTTCAGAAATACAAAGAGAAGACCTTTTGAAAACATGAATGCACATGGATTTGATTCTGTACTTCAAATTAACATTGTCCTACTTTTGGGATGACATTTCAGTGTTCTAAACTGTGATAGAATTTCATCTAATAATTAATGTTAGAATATCTAATATGGAATTTTTAATCCACATGTATTCTGTTTTTACAGGAAAAGAACCAAAAAATGTAACTTGGGTTTGGATTGCAATTATAACCATTACCCTTATTGTTGTAGGGATCATGTTTTTTGTTAAGGTAAGTACTTACATGGCGGCACCTTGTCTACACCCAGGATGCAATTAACAGGCTTTGGTGGGTCTCCTTAACAATAATCTTAGAATAAATGCCTTCTCCCAGCATCTGCCCACATCTCTCATATGAGTATGATCATGATCCTTGCAGCAATAAGTCCAAAGCCAGTAGAGTGCAATAAAATGAATGAAAGGTACGTAGAGAAAAGAAACCAAAAAGAGACCTGGTTATGTGGCCTGTCAAAGTCATATGACCAGCACTCTTCCTATCTTTCAGCTTTCTCTTCTAAGCTGAGAGAATTTAGTGGGGTACTGCCAGTTCCTTATTGCGGTTCCCTTTTTATAAATGGACTGTAAAATGTGGACTTACACTAAGGAACATAACAAAGAGTGAATAACGGTATCTGCTTTCCAAAGAAAAATGGGATACTTATTATTTTTTTTATAGGTACAGCTATACCTGGGAGTTTTACTAAAGGTTTCTGAGGTTCAAAGATCAATCATTTGGCTAATGGGTCATTTATTTCTCCAGGCAGCTTAAAGCAGAAACAAATCCTCATATCCTTTTACAGCCAAACATGGCTCCATCTTAGCTGATGTTTAGATGTGCAACTGCAATGGTGCTGCACATGTGATCAGCTTTGACACCATTCATTTGAGGGCTTGCAGCTTCAGCTGAGAGCACACTGACGACTGTGACAGTTATCACCCGAGGCACACCTTGATTGTAGAATACACTATACAGTATATGCACTAGTAGTAGGTTTGCCACCTTTTCTTTAAGCCAAACCCAAACACTATAGTGGCCTGGGACACCTTTGGATGCCCCAAGGAGAGTAGTAATGCGGTACACTTAGCATGCCACAGCGAAAGGTGGGTGTGGCCAAATTGCTCTTGCTGGCATCATCGCCCTGCCACCCAGTGATGCCAAACCTGCCCCCAGACAGCTGTCCGCAGCTCCCAAACAACAACAGATGTGTTTGTGTGTGACTATCTTGGTTACTTTGGGAGCCAAAGCCCAGTCTGAAAATGTGTCTGGGTTTCAGTCTGCCTGAAAACCCGGACACATGATTCAGAATCCGGACTGTACGGGTGAATCCTGGACAGGTGGCAATCGTAGCTAGTAGGCAGGATATAAATGAGAATAGAAAAAATAGTTCCCTGGTCAGCTAACATGTCTTTTTGCTTCACCCAAAAAGATACTTTGAATCAGTTGGATAGGCTTGAGTTGTTAAAGTAATGCAATGTAAAATAAAAAAACATAATAAAAAACCATCAATTTAAAAGGTTAAAAATGCTTATAAGTCAATCAATAGTCACATTTTGTTTTGTTCATTTGTCAGCCTGTATTAAAAGTTAGGCAAATTGGTTATCAAGTTTATAGTCGAGTTAACTGACGCATATGGACGCTGCTAATTTAGCCTGGGTATTTAGGCATTGATGACTCCCAGTCACATAATGGTTGACAAAGGTCAGATAATGACAAAACAGCATTATGTTGGTCAGGGGAAATCTTTCTGACACGAAAAGATGCTCCCACAAGGAGAGCTGGGACCACTGCCTGTGTGGTGTTCACACCTACTGTTGGCGGGGCGACACTTCCATTGGTCGGATCCTCTCTCCAGAGACAGGAGAACTCACAGGGGGAGGTGAGGAGAGCGGTGCCCAAGAAGATAATGAACGGGGACAAATGTCTGAAGCACAGGGTGGGAAATGCGCTTGGCTCATAGAGGAAGCTGTGACTTTGATCCTGCAGGACGGCTTAGGAAGAGATGTTCAGAATCCAGGCTGAGGAGTAAGGTAACTGAGGTCTAATGCACTATTTACACTTCATTTCTGCCCCGAGTTGGGCTTTAGTTCTGTTTATAAAATTTTGCAAATAAATAATCTTCATAAATTTAGGTCAAAATTAATTCTGCTGCATTTCTTTGGTAAAAATAACCCAAATTAGAGTATATTATTTAGTCTGTAGGAAGGTTATAGAGCAGTGGTTCTCAACCTCTCTAGTGCCGTGACCCTTTGATAAAATTTCCCAAGTTGTGGGGACCCCTAACAGTAAAATTTTAGTAGCGTGGGTTGTCAGCATCCAAGGCAAGACAAGTAATTTGTGCCCCTAACCCACGGACATTTAGCGCTCCCTGAGTCCATTCCACTCATACAGTATTAAAACCCCTTATGGTACATTTTAGGATTTACCACTCTCTTTGTTCTCCTTTCTTTTCCTTTTATCCCTCTCTATCCTAACTTTTTGTTTTTTTCCCCCATCCCTCTCTCTAGTCGTCTTTCTTGTTCTCTTACTCTTTCTCTCCCTTTTTCTTTGTTCTCCCCATCTTTTCTCTTTTCCCCTCCCTTCCATGTATTCTCTATTTTTATTCCTGCTCTTACTCCTTGGTGGGGGGAATGGGATCAGCGGCAGTGCATGGCGGGGAGTTCTGATCAGCCAACTTAGGTGTTCTTGATGAAGGTCATCTGCTAATCTGGGGACTGTAGTGGGGACTTTTTTGGCAACTATAATGACAGGTATGCCCTGTATACACGATAGGATTTTCCAACAACAAAACCGTGGATTTTTTTCCGAAGGATGTTGGCTCAAAATTGTCTTGCATACACACGGTCACACAAATGTTGTTGGAAATTCCGAACGTCAAGAACGCGGTGGCATACAACACGTACGACGAGCCGTGAAAAATTAAGTTCAATAGCCAGTGCGGCTCTTCTGCTTGATTCCGAGCATGCGTGGACTTTTGTGCGTCGGACTTATGTACACACGATCGGAATTTCCGACAACAAGTTTTGTTGTCGGAAAATTTGAGAACCTGCTCTCAAACATTTGTAGGCGGAAATTCCGACAACAAATGCTCGATGGAGCATACACACGGTCAGACTTTCCGACAACAAGCTCACATCCAACATTTGTTGTCGGAAAATCCTTTTGTGTGTACAGGGCATTAGTGTTACTCACTGTGTCTCCGGATTCACTGTGTCTCCGACTTTGTGGTGTCTTGTAGCAGTGACACCTATGCCGAAATCAGGAGGTAGGGTCTCCTCCAGCCCCTCCCACTTCACATTCCTCACCAGTCAGCAGACCTCTAGTCTCTGTCCCCCAGCAATGCCGTGAACTGAATGTGTGGCTGCGAAGAGGCTAAGTGGGCAGCCGTGGGCTCCAGGAACAGCCCTGCTGGGTGGCCACAGGCTCCAAGGACAGCCCTGCTTGGCGGCCACAGGCTCCAGGGACAGCCCTGCTGGGCGGCCACA
Organism: Lithobates clamitans; assembly: GCA_037952925.1. Lineage (NCBI taxonomy): Eukaryota > Metazoa > Chordata > Amphibia > Anura > Ranidae > Lithobates > Lithobates clamitans. The sequence continues at coordinate 3,770,785 of JBBGZY010000544.1, forward strand.
GGCTCCAGGGACAGCCCCGCTGGGTGGCCACAGGCTGCAGAGACAGCCCTCCTGGGCGGCCATAGGCTCCAGGGACAGCCCTGCTGGGCGGCCACAGGCTCCCGGGACAGCCCTGTTGGACGGCAACGGGCTCCAGGGACAGCCCTGTTGGACGGCAACGGGCTCCAGGGACAGCCCTGTTGGGCGGCCACAGGTTCCAGGGACAGCCCTGCTGGGAGAGCGGTGCAGGCTCCAGGAACAGTCCATGATTCGGTGACCCCTGGCAAATCGTCATTCGACCCCAGAGGGGGTCCCGACCCCCAGGTTGAGAACCACTGTTATAGAGTCTAAAAACTACGGTATATATCAAAAAGTTGATGAATCCTGATGTACTGACGGCCTTTCTCATTTCTTGAGGCCTGAAAATGACCCCTTTTTGGAAAGTAGACAGTCTAAGGTATTTAGTAAAAGCATGGTGAGTTTTTTTGAAGTTGTAATTTTTTGTCACAATTATTTAGAAAATGAATAAGTTAAAAAATTCAATTTTTTTTTAAAATACTGTCACCAGTGCAGTACACAGGTATCATATAACTGGTGTGGCGGTGTTCAGGGACACTGACTGGTGACAGTATAAAAAATAATAATAATATTAGTTATTTTTAATTAATTTTTTTTTTCAGGATTTTTCTTTTTTGCTAACATACTGTGACCAGAGCAAAAAATGTTTTACCATAGTAACACTGCTACTCTGGGGAACTGATCAGAATTTTATTTTACAAATTATTAGTGCATATACCAATGAATTGCATTAATTTAAACAACCATTTTTACTGAATGAAGCTAGTTCACTCAGTGTCTTTTGTCGTGATTAGCTGTGATTGGTCAAAGCTAATAACATGGTACAGATGGGTTGTGATTTGCCTGTCTGTAACATGTGTTTACTATAACCAATCACAGTTAGCAACACAATTGTATACAATGGACGGCATGAAAGGAAGTCATCCATTGTTTACAACTGTCATGTGATCTGCTGTGATTGGTCACAGTGATCACATGACACTGGCAGCAGGCAGGTGCGGTGATCAATCATCGGACACAGTCAGTTACAGAGCGGGCTGCTGCATGGCGCATTCTCAGGAAGACGCCATATATCCCAAAACTACAGTGCTCTCGCCCAGCCCTCACTTTGCTATAGGGGGAGCAGGAAAGTGTACAGTAGAAGGCCCCTGTAGATAAAAAAAACAATAGTGCGGCTTTGGCCAAATATGAACATTGCCATTGCTATGGGTGTAGTCTATTTACGTACCCCCTAAAGCCTGACTGAACAACTCCAAGAAATGGCATCATCCTGTCCTGTCTTGTTGCTACGATGTTGCTAAGAGAATCCAAACCCTTACTGTTCTCCACCATCATCACAGGATTGAGCTCTTCATATCATTCAACCGCCTTCATATGCTCTTTGTCTCCCCTGATGCAGTAATTCTGAGCTCAGCATTTGGGAGCTCGCTCCTGTGATGGTGGAAGTGAACAATAACAGCTGGGGGGATCTCCTTTTTTCAGAGGTTGAATGTGAAGGACATAGGCCTTGTTTTAGGGTGTAAGTCAGATTCCCATATCATTGTTCTAATAGGTTGATTGAAATACCTTAAAAATGCACCACTAATAACCCTTGAATTTTATTTTATTTATCACTCCCTTGTCACCCCCATGTTTTGCTGCGCTGTAATAAGAACCTTAAATGCTATTTAGCGCATCTTTATTATCCCCATATTTTGCCAAAGAGCATTATGCAATTAGGCAATGTATTTTTGATTCAATTTTTTTACCAACATGATTACATAAAAAATATTTAGATAAACAAAATCTTGACTCCATTTTATTTGGTCTTTATTAGTTTTCAATTATTGTTATGATTACTACTGAAAATACTTTTGACATATAGAGGAATTTGGGGTGTTATAATATAATCCGGTTCGGGTGTCGCCTACACTAGATATACCTCAGAGTCAGATTTGGGTGACTCCTGGAGACAAACAGAAAATGTAACATTTCTGTACGCAATGCTCAACATTACATTCTAAATCTTACATTGAAGCAAACTGGCTCCACATAACATTCTGGAGAGAATTAATTAGTTACAAGAAGGGGCTGTGAAGGAAAGGGATGGGGGCTGTTTGTGTACAGGGAGGGGCCAGAGGCTTGTGTGTGTACAGATTTGTGTATGTGGGGCTGCCATATATACAAGTGTGTGTGTGTATGGGGGGCTGACATATACACAGATGTGAGGGGGGCTGACAAATATACAGGTTTGGGGGGGCTGACATATATACAGGTTTGGGGGGCTGACATATTTACAGGATTGAGGGGGGGGCTGAGTGCGTACAGGTGAGGTGGCCAGTGTGCGGATTTGGTAGGATGGCCCATAGGCAAGCCCGGGGGGGGGGGGGCAGGGGGCCTGGTCTAAAGCTGTGTAAGGGGCCCAAAAATTTCTGATGGCTGCCCTGGCCACAAGCCGATTCAGCTTGTGCAAGCTGGTAAGCATGTTATTCATGTGGTGGTGGATACTCACTCTGTCTGTTAATGTGATTTGACATATCACGAGGAGGATCTTTATTGAACAATTTACATCTCTTATTTGTATGGGGGACATCATGTCTTCTTTTGCTATTCATAAAGGAACATTTTCTTTTTTATATTTTTGTGGACATTTATCATCATGTTATTAGGATTTAAATGGTATATTATCATATTGATATTGTTCATCACAAATAAGATATCTATTGGAATTTTGTGTACCCCCCTTTCTGTGGGTAGAGCGCAACTCTATTTTTTAAACGTTACTATCTCTATGTATATCTCACAGCTAAGAGTTTGCTGCTATTTAGGATTTATTCGCTTACAGTGCAGTTTTTCTTTTTTTATTATACTGTACTTATGTGCACCACCGTAAAGACTAGCCCCAACACTAGCCGGATGAAGAACTAGACCTAAAGACTGCTCACTCAAATAGCTGCTTCACAAGAACTTTGTCCATAGTAAGAGGTACTTCTTTAGGGAGTCTTATATTTCATCGTAGCCATTCATATAGAGTGTACTCTAAAGCAGTTACAGTCTACTGATTACAAAGGAGTTATAGTAATATTGATCATCATTGTTTGGTACTATTTATCAATGCTACTGCTTATTGCTGATTTTGTGGGTAACTAGGTTTACTTTAATCTAGTGGCACAGAGCTCTACTCTAAGCTGCTATAACATAGCCATTACATTGTCTAGCAAGTTGTAATTTAATGAATACTCTGCTCATTTTTGGATATATTGCTATTTACTTCCACCCTAACAATATATTGAGTTTCTTTACAACTAGTCAGTCTGATGCTTGCTTCCTGATACTGAAACATAGTTGTGTGCATGGTATTTTTATTTGTGTCCCCAAAAGTACTGTATTATCTATTTGCTTAACCTGGTGTATCAGAGGGGACAAGGTTGTTCGCAGAATCGAGGCAAAAGAACAGAGAACCAATTCTTCCAAGCAGCTCCTGCACTACACCTATACTATATAAAAAAAAACAAGATCTTGTCTTTACATACACGTTAAGCAATCGTTTAACGTGCATACAGGTTGGTGTTAACACAGAGGGGGGTGCATCTTGCTATGGAAATGTAAACCAGCCACACAAACCAAGAAAAAAATGGCCTTGTCTCTACTGATGAGTAAGTACACATTTATAATGAAATATAAAACTTATCATTATGCTGCAACCATAGCTGGTTCTATGCCAGCAGCCCTATAATTATTTAGTACATAGTTACATAGATTATAAGGATGAAAAAAGACACAAGTCCATCCAATGCAACCTATGCACGTCTTCAGAGAAAAAGAAAACAAAATGTGCTGCATGGAAGATGTGCCTTTTCAAGTGCTATAAGAACATCAGCATTCCTTACATCTTGGTAGTTGTACTACCTGCTGATCATGGGCAGCAATTCAGGGGCTAGCCGAGAGAGAATACACATCAAAAAGGGAATGCTTTCTTTGATAAAGCTCTGTATGCAGAAAGCCCAGTGTCCACTGAAGGCTATATCCAAAAACAGAAGAATATTAGAACTGGCAGTACCCCAAAAGGATTCTATTAGAGCTGTCAAAGGACAAGAAGTAAAAAGAAAGAGGTTATATTAGATAACTTTCTTGGTATACCTGGATGTATTAAATGAGCTTAGGTGGTTTAGAAAGCATTTTAACAAAAAATAGGTTATTACTTTATAATATAAATAAAAATACAAAAACAAATTGTATTAAAACTGCAATAAATAAATTGAAATAAAACTGCACCTATTATCACTACAAAGCAATCCATGAGCTCCAGATAAGTGACTTGGAATCATTTCATGTTAGACAATCAGGCAGAAGGAGGCATTTCCCGAGTCTCCTCTACCGTAGTGATCAGACTGGAACATTATAAGTTTGTAACAACTCACAAGGTGACAGTCAGAGACTGATAAAGTTGCTTTATTATGCCAATGTTTTGGCGAGTCACAGCACACCCTCTCAAGGCGCTGCGACTCACCAAAATGTTGGTGTTATAATGCAAGTACATTATCCTCCATTGGAAATCCTTTGAGTGCTGGCTGTTCAGTGTCTACTTTACCTTTGGCTGTATTATTCCTCATTTTGGGTTAGTAGGTGGAACCATGCAAATCACTGCGTTACACCCCATTGGTCAAATGTACATCCAGAACTGCTGGCGTAAGGAGTGCAAATATAACCCAAAATGATAGAGCCCTTTATTCAAAACTGTAAATAGCTGTGCAGTCCAGTCTGCAACTTTGGCAGGAAGGGGACTGTGTCTGTGCTGCAGAGAGACATGGATGCAGGAGAGACACCTATTGCAGAACGTAGACCAGCCACTATAAAAGCGGAAGCTGAAAAAAAAAATTCTTCTCCCTGAGAGGTAAATACATAATATGCTAGTATGCAATGCATACTAGCACGTTATGGAAGACTTACCTTGAAACAAAGCCCTCCAGCGGCGCACTGGCATCGCTGACAGGTCTTCCATCTTCACCCAATCTTCCTTCCGGGTTCATGGGCTGTGGTCCTTTGAGTGGCCGAACCATGATGACGTCAGTCTCGTGTATGCACATGGGAGTCACTTTTTGCGGCACAGGGCTCTGAAGGAATGGCACGGGTATGCCATTCCTTCAGATTGCATACACCAGGTGACCTCATAGGCTGCAGGGACACTGAATATCTCCTAAATGTGCACTGTTTGGGAGAAATTCAATGTACCTATGGATAAGCTTTATTATAGGTGTCCAGGGGGACTTTACTATCACTTTAAGCCTCCCTCCATCCACTGGGGGGTGCACTTAGGATGTGAACTGCTAGAGACTCTGAGGAGCAGTGTGGAGGATTGTGGGAAATGTAGTTTCCAGGAAGACAACCTGATTGAAATAGATACCGTGTGGGACTACAAGTCCCAGGGGAAGCTGATGGTGTGTTGAGGCTGGTTACACTGCTAAGTGTCAGTGCTCCCTGTGTCCCTAGATAGGGACTGAACTGTTGTACTTGCCAGAGAGCACCATGTCAGAGGAGAGAAATCTTGCAAAAAAACTGAGGCTGTGAGGGGAATGCTGCACCTGAGTGAAAGAGGGACACAGTTGCAGACATTTTGAAACATCATAAGACTTCCTGAATGCTGATTGAGCCTGCTTCCTGAGTGAGAAGCTGGATGCTGAAGACACTGGGGTACACTTTGTGTCAGCAGGGGAATCTCCTTCTGTTCAATGAAAAAGTAGTGAGAGGTCACTGGCCAACCCTGCCAACCCTGCATTACACCTTGCAAAAGAGGGACAGAGTTCTCTGTAAGGAATACAGTGGGCAGTGCCTGAACCAGTTTCTAAAGGGACATTAACTTGAATGCTACACCATAATGGTAGGGCCCCAACAAGCTGGCCAGCAGAAGAAAACAGGAAACATACTCCTGACTGCTGAACTGTTATTGAGGCATATATATACCTCAAAGTTAGGGTTGTTCCATACATATTCATGAGGGGACATGTTTTAAAAAATTATTGTTGCTGCTACATTTTTCTCCTAATGCTTAATTATTTTTACTATTGTATACTGTTTAACCATTGCAGTATAATTCCCTTACCGTTTATTAATTTCAATATATTTCTTCTTTGCTTACCCTGTTGCAATATACATTTTTGCTATTACTTAACCAGTTGAGGTGTCATTCCCGGTACCTTTGCACCTTGAGCCTTTGGGGGTGTATATACAGATTTCTGCAGTAAACATTTCCCACTCAGCCAGATGTGTCAGTGTGTGTGAAGCTGTTTGCAAAGTCATAGGCACAGGAACAGGGGACCCAACACATCAAGCAGCTCCTTCGGTGGTAAGCGCTACAGCTTTTTCAAGTTTTTGGGCATCCTCAGAGCAGTGTAAAAAACCATGGCTTCTATGGTGTAGGGATTAGAACCCTACATATATATACACTTGTCAAAAGTATTGGGATGCCTGCCTTTACTTGCACATGAATTTTAATGGTATCCCAGTCTTAGTCCGTAGGGTTCAGTATTGAGTTGGCCCACCCTTTGCAGCTATAACAGCTTCAACTCTACTGGGAAGGCTGTCCACAAGGTTTAGGAGTGTGTCTATGGGAATGTTTGACCATTCTTCTAGAAGCGCGTTTCTGAGGTCAGGCACTGATGTTGAATGAGAAGGCCTGGCTCGCAATTTCAGCTCCAATTCATCCCAAAAGTGTGCTATTGGTTTGAGGTCAGGACTCTTTGTAGGCCAGTTCCTCCACCCCAAACTCGCACATCCATGTCTTTATAGACTTTGCTTTTTGCACTGGTGTGCAGCCATATTGGAACAGGAGAAGGCCATCCCCAAACTGTTCCCACAAGTTGGGAGCATGAAATTATCCAAAATGTCTTGGTATTCTGAAGCCTTAAGAGTTCGCTTCACTGAAACTAAGGGGCCGAACCCAACCCCTAAAAAACAACCCCACACCATGTTCCCCCCTCCACCAAATGATTTAGACCAGTGCACAAAGCAGTAATCAATGCATTTTAATTGCACTAATCGCTGAATTAATGCCAATGGTTAGAAAAATGTGTCAAAATTGTCTGATGTGTCCGCCATAATGTCGCAGTCACGATAAAAATCGCAGATCGCCACCATTACTAGTAAAAAAAAAATAATAATAATAAAAATGCTAAAAATCGATCCCCTATTTTGTAGACGCTATACGTTTTGCGCAAACCAATCAATATACGCTTATTGCAATTTTTTTTTTACCAAAAATATGTAGAAGAATACGTATCGGCCTAAACTGAGGAAAAAAAATGTTTTATATAGTTTTGGTGGATATTTATTATAGCAAAAAGTGAAAAATAATGCGTTTTTTTTCAAAATTGTCGCTTTTTTTTGTTTATAGCGCAAAAAATTAAAACCGCAGAGGCGATCAAATACCACCAAAAGAAAGCTCTATCTGTGGGAAAAAAGGACATCAATTTTGTTTGGGTACAACGTCGCACGACCGCGCAATTGTCAGTTAAATCGATGCGGTGCCGAATCTTCCGGGGCTGAAGTGGTTAAAGTTAGTATAAAGGCAGGTGTCCCAATACTTTTGATAATAAAAAGTATATGTATATTTATATTATATACAAGTTGGGTCCTGACCCTATTCCATAGAAGCCATGATTTACCATGGCTTCTAAAGTAAAATAGGCCCTGAACAAAGTTGACCTAGCAATATTATAGGTATGATCCACTTTTATCTATTCTTGTAAACTGTAAGGCTTCAGTGTTAAAACCCTTGGTACTTTAATGCCCTGTATACACGATCGGACATTGATCGGACATTCTGACAACAAAATCCATCAGATTTTTTCAGCATTTTTTTTCCGGCATTTGAAGGCACATAAACTCGCATAGTCGATGCAAGATTCTACATCCTCGTCCCCATAAGCGGTTTTCCGCTTGGTGTAATTTGGCGCCTCTCCTTGGATTTTAGTATCTGGGGGTTCTTTTGCACGATAAAAGACCTTTACAGATCAGGTGGAAGTCTTTGAATGATTCACTGAAAATCCGTTATGTCTATCGTGACTTTTATAATGGCAAAAACTTATCCCTGAAGAAGATTATAAAAATTAATTATTTCGAAACGCGTTGGATTCAATAACTTTTTACTACTTCTGTATTGTATCACAATTTTTTTCTTTTTTTGTTTATATACTTGTTGTTTGTACAAAATTGCTTTTTAATTTTTGTAAAAATAAAATTTACATTTTTTAATTTTCTTCTTTGTTAATGTTGCCCTTAAAATCCCATCTACATGAGATTCTTGTTTGCACTTTTTAGGGATGATGGCAATTTCTCACACTAATCTTTGAGAGTCTACTTATTTTCAGGCGGATGTTGGCTCAAACTTGTCTTGCATACACGCGGTCGCACAAAGTTGTTGGAATTTCCGAACGCCAAGAACGCGGTGACGTACAACACTTACATCGGGACTATAAATGGGGCAGTAGCCTATAGCTTTGTCTCGTAATTTATTCTGAGCATGCATGGCACTTTGTGCGTCGGATTTGTGTACACACGATCGGAATTTCCGACAACGGATTTTGTTGTCGGAAAATTTTATAGCAACCTCTCAAACCTTGTGTGTCGGAAATTCTGATGGAAAAAGTCCGATGGAGCCCACTCACGGTTGGAATTGCCGACAACAAGCTCCGATCGCACATTTTCCGTCGGAAAGTCCGAACGTGTGTACAGGGCATAAGCCTTAATGTCCCGTGTACATTAAGCCTAAAAGTGTTACAAAACTCCAACCATCTCTAATTTCTGCTGCGTTGACCTGGACTATTTCAATTTCTATAATAAAATGACAAAATATAATATAAGTAGTACTGTGGAAAATGTATTAGCAGTATATACTGTAAATGTGTTGAATAAATAAAATGTACCACCTACAGTATAATGCCACTGGTTTATGTTATGAATGACAAAATACGACGTGTAGCCTTTGATTGATGGTGGATAACTGACCAGAGTTCCAGAAGGTCTATGTTAGACCTCACTCTAATATGACAATAACTCCCCACCATCTAATTCTGTCGCTCCAAATTTCCTAAAAACTATTTTAAATATTTGGTTGGATACTTGAGAAATAAAACATTTTTTGATTGTTTCCACCTGAACAAATAATTTCAAATTGATGCCTGTGTGTGTTTTCCCCTTTTTATCTAAAAATATTATAATTATTTCCTGTGCAGGGTATTATTCTCGGCACATATTTTCTTGCTCTTGTGCTTTTAGCCACCTCGGTTGAATTACTATGCTAAATGTAAGGCAATATCGCTCTTTTTTTAGGCCACAGAGCATTTAATGCTAATGCGTGGTTCTAGGAGAGGTGAACCGAAATCACTTCTGAAAGCATCAGGCGTTAAATGTGGACACAGAGAGAGGCTGCCCTGCAGAGCTTACAGTCTATATGAACAGAGGATGGAATGCACCTAATATTAGACTATAATTGTACGAATTTTAACCCTTTCACCGAAAACACACTTATAACCTTTTTTTTTTCTCAAAGCAAAGGATCTAGAAAAGTCAAAATCCCCAGTAAAACATACATGGAAATTAATTGTAGTGCACAGGAACACGATAAAATGTTTAGATTTAACAGAGTTAAGTAGGTATATATACCAAAATATGTCATGATCCAAAATTGCATGTGACTACAAAATGGCTATAACACCCCAGCATCTCTATAGGCGATACTCTAAAAGCCATTACATCAGTTTAGAGGTACCCATAAGTAATGGGCCTAAAATTATTCCTCCTACTGCTATGCGCAATGCTACCTTACATGTGTCGTCCAGTTGTTGTTTACGACATATGTGTAATTTGCATTTGTATGCATGTTCACACTGGGGCGGGAGAACTTTAATTTTTTTTTTTAAATACGTTTAATTACCTTTTTCGGATTTTTTCACTCAACTTTATTATTATCATAGTGGGGCTGTAATAGCACGTAAGGAGTAACAGGTGCTCTTTACAGAGGCCTCAAGGGTCTCTTGGACCCTTAATGTCTCCTCTGCATGCCCCCCAGCTAGATTTGGTATAGGCTATACTCAGTCAGCTATTTTCCTGGCTGCTTCGGCTGAAATTTGACAGCTGTGAACCCAGGGCGCTCAGAGCTGAGCACTTCCAGGTTCATTACTTCTATGGAAAATATTGATTTTAGGATGGCCAGGAGAGGGAGACAAGAAACACCTGGTGTTTCTCTGATTGTGCGAGGCTGCCAGGGGGCACAGGTAAGCCCAGCACACAGATGGGGGTTGGAACTCTGACAGGAGGAATGCACCATCTGTAACATATAAAAGTGATCAGGTGAATTTACAGCCCAAATCACTTCCTATTAACCGCTTCAACCTCGGAAGATTTTACCCCCTTCCTGACCAGAGCACTTTTTGCTATACAGCACTGCGTCGATTTAACTGACAATTGCGCGGTCGTGCGACGTTGCACCCAAACAAAATTGACGTCCTTTTTTTCCCACAAATAGAGCTTTCTTTTGGTGATATTTGATCACCTCTGCGATTTTTATTTTTTGCACTATAAACAAAAAAAGAGCGACAATTTTGAAAAAAATACAATATTTTTTACTTTTTGCTATAATAAATATCCCCCAAAAATATATAAAAAACTATTTTTTCCTCAGTTTAGGCCGATATGTATTCTTCTACATATTTTTGTTAAAGAAAATTGCAATAAGCGTATATTGATTGGTTTGCGCAAAAGTAATAGCGTCTACAAAATAGGGGATAGTTTTATGGTATTTTTATTATTAATTTTTTTACAAGTAATGACGGCGATCTGCGATTTAAATCATGACTGCGACATTATGGCGGACACATCGGACACTTCTGATATCATTTTGGGACCCTTGTCATTTATACAGCGATCAGTGCTATAAAAATGCACTGCTTACTGTGTAAATGACACTGGCAGGGAAGGGGTTAAACACTAGGGGGCGATGAAGGGGTTAAGTGTGTCCGAGGAAGTGATTCTAACTGTGGGGGGATGGGCTACCACTGACATGACAGCGATCACTGCTCTCGATGACAGGGAGCAGTAGATCCCTGTCATGTCACTAGGCAGAACGGGGAAATGCCTTGTTTCACTTCCCTGTTCTGCGGCTCCGAGACATGATCGCCGGGAGACCGGTGGACATCGAGTCCGCAGGTGCCGCGGGCATGGTCACACGTCCACTAGCCACGCCAATTAAAGGGGACGTACAGGTACGCCCATTTGCCCACCACTACCATTGTGCTGACGTATATCGGCGTGCAGCAGTCGGCAAGTGGTTAAAAAGACACTCAAAGAACTTGTGTACATATATTCACCATGTTTTACTAAAGGAGTAGAGCATGTTTGCTTTTAATGTGAATTTTCTCTTATCTTAGTGAATAAGTTAAAACAAAGTGAAAATTTACTTTGCAAAGAATACCCAATCAGGTGCCAGGAAAATAAAACAGTATATTTGTTTACACTTCATTGGAAGCTCCTGGCCCCTCCCTCCTTTTGAGTGCCCCCACAGCAAGCAGCTTGCTATGGGGGTACCCGAGCCGAGCCGCTGCTCTGTGTGTCCATTCAGACACGGAGCCGCGGTTTGGCCCTGCCCTCTCTCTCCTGATTGGCTCACTGACTTTGATTGACAGCAGTGGGAGCCAATGGCACCACTGCTGTGTCTCAGCCAATCAGGAGGGAGAGTCCCGGATGGCTAAGGCACTCATGCACATCACTGGATAGAGACGGGGCTCAAGTAAGTATTAGGGGGCTGAGGGAGGCTGCTACACACAGAAGGTTTTTATCCTAATGCATAAAATGCATTAAGATTAAAAAATAAAACCTTTGCATTTACACCACTTTAATTCTGTAAGGAGAAAATTAATTTGGCCCAGTGAATGAGATGAAGCTATGCTGACTTCAAAACTTTTTTTTCCTGGCACATAATTTTCCTGGCATCCTCTGCAAGGTGATTTTTCACTTTGTTATATCTCATTCACTGAGATAAGTGAAATTTTAAGTTAAAGTGAACATGTTCCACCTTTAGTAAATTAGGGAGCCCATATAATGACCACAAGAAGTGTAATGACTCAAAAACTCAAGCACAGGGATAATCAATAGCGTTCCCACCAGATACAAGACATTGTCAGGTGCATGGGCGTAGCATAAGGGTTTGCAGGGGTCACAATCACAACCCCGCCCCTAGCTCCAGGGGGCCCCTGCAGCCTCCCTGTCATATTACCATATCCTCCACAAAGTCCAGCTTCAATCTGCCCTAGGGCCCCACAGCCACGCTCCAGTACTGGGCTTCCATTTTGCCTTCCACAGTCCACACCCCTCTGTTCTCATTGGCTGGGGAGAAGCTGTACGCCATTTCCTGAATGGAGAGGAGCATGGGGTGAGAATAGCCCAAGATGGGGAAGTGTCTGTGCTGTGTGCTGGAAACATGGAACGGTAACTGAGCTCAGCGAGTTAAGAGGAGGAGAGTGCCGGCCTGTAGCCACGATGGGACCGATGTCACTGGTGAGGTAAGACACTGCTCAATGTCTCACCCGGGGATGTCCGCTTACCCCACTTCCCTGACAACTGGGGAAAAGACACACACCTCTGTGAGGTGACCTTCCCCCAGCACCTGCCAACACTGACAGAGAAACCTTCAGAAATTGCTAAAACAAATCCCTTAACACCTCCGGGGGGCCCCTGAGGGGCTGCAGGCTCCAGATTTCATGTCACATTGCTTTGCCCCCCCAGTTCTAAGTTTTGCCTCCCCAAAGCCCCCTGACCACCCCCTCCACCCTGAATGCTATGCCTGCTGCTGAGCTTCTTTCCCAGTACAGCACTCTATACTGCTCCTCCTCCGCAGGGCTGAAATGACATTCCTTTCCAATACAGCCAGTAAGCCATGATCTGCATAGGGTGTATTTGCCTAATGCAACTACACCGCCATTCCGACCAGGGGATTTCACAGGTCAGAACGGCAACATAAAATCCAGATACACCCTGTGAAGGCTGATAGACTGTGTGTAAAGGAATGTGATTTCAGCCCTGTGTAGTGTGGGGGGGTGGGGGGAGCTGTTTACACTGCTAGAATGGGAAAGGAGCTCTGCCAAATGACCTGCCAGGGGTCCCTGTCCTTTGATTCTCCAGCAGTGATCCCTGTCCTCTAATGTAAGGAGGAACTCTGGGAACCCTAAACTCTTAAACCACTTTGAGTATCTTGGCGTGCGGTGGGTGTATCTGTACACACGGTGGAAGTGATGGGTGGTAGTGGGGGGGGGGGGGGCCCAGGTTTGAATCGGGGCACACAAGCCCCTGGTCAGGTGGTTTATATCTTCAGCACCTATAAATTTAGGGTTTTGGGTAAACTGACCATTTATTTCAGTGGGGTGTATGTAAAATATATAAGGATTATATACTTGGGTACATGTGCCTTACTAAGTGCTATGGCAAAGAAAAGACCCTACATCAGGCACCCATACTTCTCCAAACATCCACCTCATTCAGGTGTAGCTTGTCCATGCCCATATATAGGGCTCCACAAAGAAAAATGCCACATTCAGGCCTGAAGATTCAAGAAATGTATTATCCTTTTACAGTAAAATCAAACAATGAAATACTGGTGTAACCCCCTATCACATAAAAACAACCAATACTGCACATAAAAACAAATACTGTATAACCACATTAAAAAAACATACATGTATACAGCATAAATAAAATACACACCCCTTCAGTCTAAAAGCTACCATATGAAAATCTATAGTAAAATTTCGTCGACGAACGATCTGCCAATTTTTGGCTTGTTAGTATGGTGCTTTTGACAGCCAATTCCTATTTTTCGTCCTGGAAAAAGCTGGATGTGCAGACTATAACATTTTTGTCGTACATGAACTCAACGTCCAATTTTCGTTTAATTAGTACGGTTTTCGTCCGATAAAAATTGTAAGAGCAAGACTATGCATGCTCAGAAACGAAAGAATACATACAAAACTATTCAACGCATTACATCACTTCTGGAGTTGTATCTTGTTGTACGAGAATTTTTGTATAGTGCATAACCTCTTCACGTTCGACATGAGACTAGCATGCAACAAAAAACGGATGAATGGTCCTCCGAAAATCTGATTGGGTGATCTTTGTACCCCCTCAGAATTCAAAAGCCGTATAGTCTAGGGAATGAAGGTAATTTGAAGCCCTGTGGTAGGGGAGGCAATACTCCTAAACCCACCTGCCAGAAGGTAACAGTTTAAACAAAGCATTACCTGGGTGGGAGCTATCTCTCACAATACTGTGGGCTCTCGTTAAAATACTCCCTCCCTTCTAACACCTATTATGACTAACCTGTGTATGAAAGATCTGTATACTTACCTACTTTTAGGCCATTTTGGTCTGTCCATGTGATCTCCCCTGTGTCAGCCAGCATCGGCTATGGGGAGAGGAGAGAGTGCTTGTCAACGGGCTCCTATGGCCCATCTCTTGTTGGAGCTCCCTCCTCTCCCCGCAGCTGCCAATGACTGACACGGGAGAGCCGGGTCACCAAAGTGGCCTGACAATAAGTAAGTATACAGATCTTTCTTACACAGGCTAGTCCGAATAGGTGTTAGGAAAGGGGGGGGGGCATTTTTAAAAGTAGAAATAAAAAATTCAGCGCTGAAGGAATTTAACAACCCAAAGAATCCCTTTGGGGTGGATATTCACAGGGTGGGCTAGTGAATAGTAATATAAATGTACTCATAATAAAGTGCCATAAAAGTGCTCAGTGCATGTATGAAAGCAATCAGTGAACTCCTGTAAAAGCAACACAATCGCATGAACTGAGGAAATGCATATATAAAAGCATTGGGTGAAGTCATATGAACATATGAACACAACACAATCACATGAACAAGCAAATAGCATATAGTCCTTATATTAGTTACACCGCAAGTGTTATCTGACCAAGGCTGATCTGCATCCTAATATGCCTCAGATGAATATTCAAAAGAGTTCATAAAGACAATCAATATAGTCTCTTGGAGATAGTATCGAGATGCGATTCTTCTTAAAGGCAAAAATGACAAATATGCAATATAAGGAGTGATTTTCACACAGGACAATCTGGGATGTGCATCCGACACCGGGGGAGGGGGATGGGTACTCTTACCCCAAAACGTGGACACACACGCCAGTGGCGGAGGGTCAATCAAGCATGAAAACGATCCTCCAGAAAGATTTCACCAGCCATGATTTTTGTCATTTTTTGTCATTTTTTCATTTTTTGTCATTTTTGCCTTTAAGAAGGATCACATCTCTATACTATCTTCAAGAGACTATATTGATTGTCTTTATGAACTCTTTTGAATATTCATCTGAGGCATATTAGGATGCAGATCAGCCTTGGTCAGATAACACTTCAGGTGTAACTAATATATGGACTATATACTATTTGCTTGTTCATGTGATTGTGTTGCGTTCATATGACTTCACCCATTGCTTTTATATGCATTTTCTCAGTTCATGCGATTGTGTTGCATTTACAGGAGTTCACTGATTGCTTTCATACATGCACTGAGCACTTTTATGGAACTTTATTATATGTACATTTATATTACTATTCACTAGCTCTCCCTGTGAATATCCACCCCAAGGGGATTCTTTGGGTTGTTATATTCCTTCAGCGCTGCATTTTTTATTTCTATTCACTTACAATTTTTATCGTTGTTGATGCTGGCTGCTGTTCTTTTTTTCTTGTTATTTTTAGATACAGTAGCGCAACTTTTTCTTTATATATATTGTTCCTTTTTAAAAGTAGTTTTGATGGAGTTCTACTTCAAGCTCTTTGGTGAGAAATGCGCTAAAGGAAGGAGTCTGAGTAGGGCGTGCTGAGAGGAATGACCTCTCCAGATCAGCATCTTTCTTTCTGAATTAATATGCTATACTTCTGGAGCCATTACGTTCCCAACCACTGACCCTCTAGTAAGCCTGAAGCTTGTATGGGTTTGAAACTGTTATATATGTAGCACCCTCTAGTGTGTGCGCTACTAGAAGAGTAATGTAGGTAAAAGCATTTGTCTGGCTTTAGGATTAAAACCTAAGTCACTGAATCTGGGTCAGGGTTATTAGAGGCCAGGGCTGGATGACTCATCCTGATAGCTCTCTGGTGCCCCCCCCTGGTAACTGGAATATTGGAGAATGTTTTAGAACTAGTGGGCAGAGGTGAGGAGGAGCTGTCATGAATATTTATGGAACCTCAGTCAATCCTCATAAATTGGCTGTCAGGGGGACTAAGAAAATCCATAAATAGACATGAGGCTTGCCAACAGGGAGTCGGGTGGAAGATGAAGATGGAGTGCTGAGGATAGGCTGTTGGTGGCCCTTGAGGGACCCCTGCCGGGGAAGAGTTTTACTTCGGGCTTGATCTCAGGATAGCTGGTCTGGAAGGATCCCACCTCAGGAGTCAACTGGAGGGATTCATGTCGGAGAGGCAGCAGGAGTGAGCAAGCAGAGACAGTGAGGAATATTAGCACAGTATGGGGACAACACAAGAGGAGAGTCTGTCAGTTGTAACAGTGCCCTCTGAAGACAGCATTGTGCTTAAGTCTTTATCCTTGCCCTGGGGAATCTCCACAGAAGTTTGCCAGTCAGGAAGGAGTGGGGAAGCGAGCAACTAGGTGGGCTGGTATCTTCTGCATCAGTAGAACTGGACTCAGGGTCTACAGGAAGGTGGAAGTAGATGCTGTTTACTCCATATTGTACAACTTTATCCACAAAGGAACAAGATGTTCCCAGCCTGTAATAGGCAGTTGCTGAATTAACACTAAAGACTGTTAGTTCCCTTGGAGTAATCAGCAGGATCTGCATATGTGGACCAAGTTTGTGCAGGTGGAAAGAACAAGAGGACTTTGTGTAAATAAGGAGGGAGTTGTCCCCTTTGTTTATAGCTCTGGACATATTTCAAGTTGGGCATCCCACAAATTCTTTACCCTATCTAAGTTATCAACAACGGATTAAATATCAAAACAAGCCAAGAACCGTTTACTGTGTTGGAATGCATGAAGGAAATGCTGTGTGCCTGGCCATGTAGCAGTGGGGAATCCTAACTCAGCAGCTCCTACGTGGAGTATGCTACAAATGCAACTGTTCTGCCCCAAATAATATGCAAACACAATATGTATCTTGTTTTTAGATTGAAACCCCCTCTCTGAACTTATCACTTGTGTGATCCTCTATGTAGGAATCAGTTCTCTTACAGGCAATTTCACAGTCGTTTCGACGTGGAAGGCATCGGGCCAGTTGTACAACAAATCAACACAGACAACAACAAATTGATATTTTTGGCATTTTAGCATATCCGTATATTCAATTTGGACTGTCTGAAAGGTTCCATCTGTCTCAGACAGGTGCTGCATTGGGGTTGGGGCAGGTTTTCAAGGATTGTAGGATTGACAAATTTTGTATCATCCTTTTACTTTCAATTGAATAGACTTAACCGGTTAAATATGATAATTAAGAAAAAAATCCCTCATGTTTTTAAGAACAATGAGCTCAGCAGCACTGGCGTTGCCTAGGTTTCTAAGATTTCACGGTTGTCATCTACAATGACATAGGACAGTCTGCTTATCATATCTCGTAAGACAAGAACCATATGTAAAAAGCTATTTTTTGGGACTGACATAGGCCAAAGCTACATCTGATAGGTCTGCTCGGGGTACTAATGATCTATCCAGAAATTCAACACAGCAATGCAGGATACTGTCCTTACCTTTGGCATTTTAATGCAGAAGTACAGCAGAGTTTTACTTTTTGGATTATTTAAAAGTAAGAGGAAGATTAGACTAAAGCGTCAATTCATATAAAGTTCAGACCTCACACTCAGCGACTACTGAAGACTGCCACAGCTTACAAGATCCTGAATGTGGAATCCAAAAAAGCTATAACTAAAAAGAAAAGTGTGCTGTTCTTTAGATTTCTGTCACGCCAAAAAGGGAACAATTCATACATAATTATTAAACAATATTCCAAATAAGGTGCAAAACCGCAATAAAGTGCAAAGTGAAATAAAATAAGTGAAAAGCATAAATATGTAAAAATGATCAATTCATATTCTCAAAGTGAATATTAAAAATTCAAGCAAAATGTCATAGTTTTATATTAAAGAGTTCATCCAGGTGCTTGAAAAGAGTGCTCAGTGCTTAGAATGCTGAAAAATTGCTTCAGTGCTGAAAAGTGCTTCTTAGACCAAGGGGCCTTTTACCAGACAGATATGATCCCACAGTTAAGGAGATCAATAGCACTTTGTGTATTCCACCCTAGAGAGTCAACGTTCTCACCATCGGATCTCACAGGAGCACTGTGGCCAGTCAGCCAGTTCCAAAAACAGTGTCCCCGCCGTGAGAGTGTAGCACTTGGCCTTTATTGAGCCTTCAAACTCTGGCACAAATATATATCAAAAGCAAAGGAAGAAAACTCATAATGCTATACTGTAGCGACAACATTGTACATGAAAATGGATCACACTTAAAAACATGAGGAAATATCAAGCAGTAAAATTCTCCAGCATGGCCGCGATGCCCTCGAGAGTGCCTATGCCTAATGATGTCACAATATTAGCTCCACCTGATGCGTTTTCCCATACAAGGCGTCTTCTGTTCCTACTGCCAATCCCAAAAGATGCCTTTAGTTGCAACACTCCTGCAGACAAAACATTAATGCATGGTGTGGTAGAAAGTCAATATGGTGGAAAACACATGTGGGCACTGTGAACAAAAAGCTAGAGCCTTTTTCATCCGGGAAGGAAACGGTCACTATAACTTTTGAACACTCTGGAAGACCTTTGTCTACGTGATCTGATTATCGACTGTAATAGGCCACAGGTCTATTCCTTGCAAAACAAAGCAAAAATGTTTTTTTCTTTATACGAAAGACCCAAAGCTGAGATTGGGACTAACGTGAGCAGGTTTTTCAAGCCTACTTTAGCAGTTTCTACAAATAACTCTCAAATGCTGAGTGACTGAGGATTCACTGGCTGTAATACTCTCTTCTCTTTTCTAGGAATGTCCTCTACTGGCCTTTATATTAGGGCACATGCAACAAAATGATATTCAACCCTAAAGAAATGACAGTCAAAGTTCTTTAGAAATCCAGTGGCATAGATATTGAGCCAGTTCCAGACAACTGTTACATGTTCAACCAGACCTTGCTTATAAACTACATCTAAGTGACAGGCTAAAGAATATCATCAACATTGGACCAATTCACTATCGCTGAGTAAGTAAAGTACATATAAATGGTCTTTCAGAGCCTTATTGGGATTCTATTCCACAAGTATGTATGTGAAGGCAAAACGCCACTGGGGCTACTCATGCAAAAGGAATAGAAACTAATGCAAACCACAAATAAACCCTAGTGAAAGCTATGGTACAACGTATGGTAAATGTATACATGAAATGAAGGCTTTAAAAATTATTTTAAAATGTGACACTAAATTGTTATAATGTAATTATATACATATGTAACAAAATAAATAAAAAAAAATATTGAAAAATTACAAAAAATCCTTCCAATAATCAATAGTCCTTCACCATTGTGCCACATATGTGAAGATTTCAATAAACTTCTCTAAATTTCGTGCTGTGTCTCCAGCCACCCATTGCAATATATCTGCTCACCCCCATATGTGGACCCAAATATAATGTGAACGTCAAAATATATTAGGATCCACATTTGGAAGTGAGCAGATTTTTTGCATTGGATGGATGAAGACACAGCACAACATTTTTGGAAGTTTATTGATATCTTCACATATGTAGCACAATGGTGACGAACTATTGATCATCAGAAGTTTGGACTTTTTCAATACTTTTTTACTTATTTTGTTTTTGCTACATCATTTTGTAATAATCATTTTGAGTAAGTATAGTGTGGTGGAAAGCACTGTTGATGTTTAGCGGTATTCAAGGATTGTATTTTCTGTCACATTGAATGGAGTAAAAGGACTGGTCCCAGAAGATGCTTCCTTTTTTGGCGCTCTGTTGGTCGCAGTCACTTTGCCATCATTATATACAATGCAGGATCAAGATTCATTGTTGTGGGGCCCGAAGCAAATGACCCTTGAGCCCGGGTGGCTCACAAATAGTTGATAATTGAATTTGGTTGTCGCTCACGAGATGAGGGCGGAAATGAATGTTGGGGCACAAGTGATTGGTTGGGTGTTATGTCTGCAGCCTGTGCAGTGATTGGCCAGCTCAGTAAGGTAAACCTTGTCCAGGGAGAGCGCCTGTCAGTCCTAGGCACAGTCACACTGACCCCTCTACCTCACAATGTCCAAAAAGCAGCAGCCCATCAGCCCATTGAAGAACTTCTTTGCAGGAGGGTTTGGCGGGGTGTGCCTGGTGTCCTATGTAATGATGGAAGAGGGGGGTTTTCTGTGTTACTACAGTTACAGACCAAGCCTAAGGACTTTTGGACGTTTGTGGACCATTTATTTATGTTTACATTATTAAAGTATTTTTTTAGACAAGTCTATTGCCACGTACACATGATCGCACATTCTGACAACAAAATCCATGTTTTTTTTCCTACAGATGTTGGCTCAAACTTGTCTTGCATACACACGGTCACACAAAGTTGGTTGGAAATGCCAAACGTCAAGAACACGGTGACGTACAACACGTACAACGAGCCAAAAAAAATGAAGTTCAATAGCCAGTGCGGCTCTTCTGCTTGATTCTGAGCATGTGTGGCACTTTGTGCGTCAGAATTGTGTACACACGATCAGAACTTCCGACAACAGATTTTGTTGTCGGAAAATTTGAGATCCAGATCTCAAATTTTGTGCAACGGAAATTCCGATGGAAAATGTCTGATGGAGCCTACACATGGTCGGAATTTCCGACAAAAAGCTCCCGTCAAACATTTTCCATTGGAAAATCCGACCATGTGTACATTTTCCGTTGGAAAATCCGACCATGTGTACGAGGTGTGTTTGTTTGACTGTTGGGAAATTGGAGTAGAACCCAAAATTGCATAGGGGGGCAGAAAATGTTTGCCCAGGGTCCAGTCATTATTAAAAACTGCCCTGATTATAGGTAAGGATCAGTGGCGGCTCGTCCATAGAGGACGCACAGGCGCCATCCCCCCATCCATGGATCTGGCCCCTGATCTACATATCGGGCACCGGACTCATAGGTTTCAATGGCGTGGGGGGGGGGGGGTTTGAAGCATGTGATTAAAGCCAGAGACTCTACTAGGCTTCAAAAAAGGGTGGGCTCAGAGCGCAGGGTACTGGTGCCCGATCCCACCCAGTTATGTGACAATAGCGAATGAATATTCGCTATTTTCACACTGATCCTCCTCCCGGCCAATCAGGAAGCGGGTCATGAGACCTGTCACCCTATTGACTGAAAGGAGATCAGATCCGATTGGCTTCCAGGAGGAGGAGGGAGGAGAGGCTGGGGAACAGATACGCGCCCGCAGCCCGGAGAGAAGCTGCCGCCGCCCGGAGTGCTGCCCGTGAGATAGGGTAAATGCTGACTTACTGACTGACCGACGGTGACAGGTGACCCCCGTGACCCAGCCGGCCAAACGGGTGTCAGCTTCGGTGTTGTCCGTGATCCGACGGGGGGGATGGGTGGCGTCGAGTGGATTGTTTGCCGCCCCACACCCAAAAAAAAAAAAAACCACCAGCCGCCACTGGTGAGGATGCTGAGGTTTGCAGCCTGCCCACAATCAAGAGAAAAACAAAGTGAGAGATAGGCTAGATATTTCTTATTAAGGGTACCCTAAACAAAAATGAACACTTAACCCTTGGATTCCTATTGCAAGTGTAACTTTGACATTTCCCTGGTGTTCAGTTTTAAACATATCTGCTTCCTCTATGTAGCAAACAACTGAATTACTTTTTGTCTGTATTACTAATCAAGTGCCCTTACTAAAATGGCCACTGAGTGTATGTTAATTTTATTTTTTGTTCTATTTTGTTCGATCGATTCCAGGATTTCAGAGCTGGATATGTTGAGAAGCGTTATGACTCGTTTGTGATCTTTTTTGTATATGTGCAATTCATATATGTATATTTATCTCATTACAGAAGCCTTCATTATGAAAATGCTATTTGCCATGATATCATGCTTATTGTTTGCCATCCATACTGTAACTGCCCCTGAACAAGTATGGCGGCACATTCTTCTTTCACAGTAAATTCTCATGCTGCAGACTTGGCTTTGCCATTTAATAACTGAGAATGTACTGAAGTCACAGGATGAGTAGGACTGACTGATTGTATATGTAAATGAAGGGGTCTGCAGTGGCAGCATATTCCTCTCTGCATTTTCTTATGGAAAACCTTATATCAAAGTTTTATTGCATTCCTCTGGACAAGAATAAAGCGTATTTAAGGGCAGCAAAGGGAACATTAAAGGGAACTTGTACTGAGAGAATCAATGCTCTTGATAGCATTTTATGCTGAAAATTCTACTGTATTTTTTCTAGTCTTTAAGGGGGTGTTTAGTCATTTTAATTAATTTTTTTATATACTCTACATGTAAAAAAGATCAGCTTGATGTAAATAATGTTATCAATGTGAATTAATTAATCTTGTTTATTTGTATAGTTGTTCGTTATATATGCATGATATCTTCTTATTAAATATTCAGGTTGCTTTACAGTGCCTTACTACTTCATCTTACAACACAATTATTTAATTTGGAAGACTTGTTAAATAAAAACATTGCAATCCCTGTGTGGCTTTGATACAACAGCTGTTAAGCAGAGGGATTCAATAAGGCTGAATAAAATGCAGAGCTCCCTCTAGTGGCTGATCTACCTATCTCTAAATAATCATACAAATATGGCAGGGAAAGTCATATCAAACAGCTATATATATATATATATATATATATATATATATATATATATATATATATATATATATATTTATGGTCGGAGCCCTATGTCCGATATGGACTTAGATAACACTTATAGTAAAGATAAGACTTATCCTTCGGAAATAGACCTGAAAGTGTGGACTTACCATATGAAATGGACCTGAAAGTGTGCCTTGGTCTAATGGCCGGTATGCCAAAATAAGGGGGCATACCCTGGTTTAAGAAATGATTATTCTGTAAGAGAAATGAATGAAATGAATAGTTGAGAAATGCTGTGAAATGGGGATGGGAGGGTGGGTATCGCGCACAGGAAACCGACAAGCACCACAGGTGAGCGGGCTGCTTAAATACCCCCCGGGCTCCTCCCATAAATTCAGGCCACCATACTGGCCTTCCTACTTATGGTCGGAGCCCTATGTCCGATATGGACTTAGATAACACTTATAGTAAAGATAAGACTTACCATCGGAAATAGACCTGAAAGTGTGGACTTACCATATTAAATGGACCTGAAAGTGTGCCTTGGTCTAATGGCCGGTATGCCAAAATAAGGGGGCAAAAACATTCAGGTAGGGTTATAATTTTTATTGGTTTTCAGTTATTTATTGAGCCAACTTGGAAAATGCCTGTGCCATCTCTGTTTGCGGATTGGGGATATACCGGGCGAAGCAGGCTGATTTCCACCTGCCTAGTCTTTTGATGATGTGGTCTGGAACCCCGTGGCGGGACGCTGCGGAGGCTGCTCCGATGCGAAAGGAGTGTCCGGAATACTGACTAGGGTTAAGGTGAAGATTGCGGAGAAGTATCCTTATGTGTTTCACGAACTGAGAGGCGCTTAAGGGTTTAACTGGGAATGGTAAAAGGGGACTGCTGTCTGGTTGCTCAGGCAGGAGTGACAGGAGTCGGTTGAGTACAGCGACTGGACACCAGCTGTTGTTGGTTTTGTAGAGGTGAATGTTCACTCCTGAGCCTGTTTGCTGGGTTTTAGAGACCTCGAGGTGCAGGATGAAATGGTCTTGGTATCGTAGCAAGTGCCGTCTGCATAGTACTTGGTCTGTGGGTTTGTTAGAGGTGAATTCGCCAGGTCGCAAGAACCCATAGTAAGCTAAACATACAGCTGCTTGTAAGACCGTGCTGGGGAGCAGACCAAATGGTGAAGTAGCCAGAATAGTTGACATGTCCCTAAAGATGGGCCCCGTAATGGGTAAGCGCTTGGTGCTGATGACTGGTTGTTGTTTCTGAATGCCCCTTAGGATGGCTCGTATAGCGTGTGATGAGAACAGTGAAGATTTCGTGGGGTCTTCAAGCGTCAAGAAATGTTGAATGCCGGCTAGGTATAGCCGAATGGTATTATAGGATAAGACCAGCTGCGAGTGACAGTGTGCAGTGAAGGCCAGTACCTGTTTGACATCTGTTGGTCCTTTACGGCCGGATGTGAGGAATTTATTGAACGCCTTCCAAGCTGTCTGGTAGGCTTTGAGTGTGTTGTGAGAGAGTGAATGATTGATGAGTTGCGTTGCTCTGTGTAAATGTTGAACTAGTCCAGGGTCAGTTGTGACCAGACAGGGATAGGGGCCGACATTGGTTCGGCATCGGGAACCTGTTCAAAAAAGGAGGTGTAATTAAAACGTGACAGTGCATCAGCAGCTAAGTTGTATCTGCCGGGAATAAATGCACAGTGTATATTAAACTGACGCTGTAAAGACAGTTGTACCAATCTGCGCAGGAAGGACATGACTGCTAGGGACTTGGACCTGCCTCTGTTGATGTCTGCTGTGGCCTGGTTGTCGGTGGTGAAGACTACGGTTTGTCCTGTCCAGTGGTGGCCCCAGAGCTGTGCAGCTGCCACTATGGGATAAAGTTCAAAGAGGGCAGATGTTTGAGTAAAACCGGGTATCAACAGTATCTGTTGAGGCCAGGGTCCTGAAAACCAATGGTGGCCAAAAATTGCCGCGAAACCTGTGGAGGCTGCAGCGTCTGTCACTACCTGGGGTGACAGGGGCGAAACCATGGGTATAAATAGGGATATGCTATTCCAGGCAGACAAGAATTCCTCCCACATAGATAGGTCCGCTATAGCTGCGGAGTCTAGATTTAAGATCTGATCGGGGTCTTGAGTTTCTGACAGGAATCTAAGCAGGCGTGATACAAAGGTGCGGCCTTGTGGAATAATTTGCATGGCGAAATTAAGCATTCCCAGGAGAGATTGCAACTGCTTTTTGGTACAGCCCTTGGTGTGTGTGAATTCGTGAAGGACCGCCCTAATGCGTGTTAGTTTGTCGAGGGGGAGACTGGCTTGCATAGCGCAGGTATCCAAGCTGACCCCGAGAAAGGTGATGATGTGTGCTGGGCCGTCGACTTTGTGCTCGGCGATGGGAACATTGAGGTTTCCAAATATCACTCTGAGTTTGTCGAGGTCTCCTGGTGGCTTGCTGGGAGGTTCTATTAGTAGGAAGTCATCCAGGTAATGGATGACTTCTTGGCATTGACCCTTGTGTAACAGTATCCAAACAAGGGACTGAGCAAACGTGTCGAAGAGCCACAGACTACTCTTCGAACCGAAGGTCAGTTTTGTGGCAAAATAATATGCCTCCTTCCACTTGATGCCATGCCAGCACCAAAGGGATGGGTGGATGGGCAGGAGCTTGAAGGCATCCGAGATGTCGGCTTTGGAGAGCCAGGCACCTGTACCTGCTTTGATGATTGCTTGTAATGCCATGTCGACGGAGGAATATTTTAGGGAAAACTCTTCGGAGGGGATCAGGGAATTGAGACTGGGGATGTGGGAAGAATGAGGCGCAGACAGGTCGTACACCAAACGAAATTTATTCGTGAACTTGCCCTTGACAAGCCCAATAGGGCTGACTCTCCATGTGCTGAAAGGGGGGCAAGTGAAAGGGCCTATAACGTACTCTCGATCTACCTCTGCTTGTAAGAGCTGATCTATGGCTTGTTCGTCAATGGCTGCTGAACGAAGATTGGCACATTCGTGAGTACTGTGGGGTAGTGAAATGAGGCCGGTGTGAAAGCCTGCTGTGAAGCCTTGGATAAGGTAGGTGGCCAGGGAAGGGGTGGGATGTGAGGTGAGGTACAGTCCTAACCATAAGAGGTTGATCCGGCTTAGTCATGCCCTCTTGTGTTGTTTGACTTCACACAAATTCCTTGGGTGTGCTCTTTGGCATAAGGTGCAGATGTGGAGTAGGCGACACTGGCTGAAGTTGCAGGACCTGTAGTTGTAGTTATTACAGATGGCTGCCCCTCCCATGGTTCGGACTGCGCGTCCGAATTTGTCCACCTGAGGCGTTGGTTCAGGGGACGACTGACCCTGAATTGTACCCGAGGTAGAGGGAAACTCGAAGGGCCGTCTGATCGCCGCATTGGCGCACCAGGTGGCAGTGTGGGTAGAGGACTGACAAATCGCACACAGAGGTGAGCGTAAGCCGGCAAAGTGGCGGCAGAAGAGCTCTGTGTCCATGAGACTCCAATTTGTCGTAGTCTGGAACTGTGTGAGTCTGGCGGCGGCCTTAGCGGAAAAGGAACGGTGATAATCATAAAATGCAAATCCTCCATACTTGTAGCCCAAGTCTACTACCGTATGGAGATACAAGTCCAGCTCTTCCCATCTGCTGGGGGTGGCTGAGCATAGGACGTCTCTGAGCATGCCAAAGGCCAGGGTAAATTCTTGGACCGATAACTTGCGGTTCAATCTGGGGTCTTTGGCTTTAAGGACCACCGATATGTCACCCCAGGAGTAGGCCTTATTTTCTGCCAGGTCGTGTACGGAAATAAGGAGAGAGGCCAGGTTGATGTCCCTGCCGTCCAAAATGTCCTTCCTGATACTGGTTGGGACCAAATGGGAGGGGTAGACAATGGGGCTCCAGCCTGAGGTACCTGCAGGAAGGGGTGTCAAGGTTTGAGTCGCGGTTGGGTCGGGGACAGCCGTGGCCGGTCGAGCCTCCAGGAGTGCCACCCTGGTTTGGACGTCTGTAACTGAGGTAGACAAGGATGACACCATCGTGTGTAATTGTGAGATAGCTGATGATATTGACTGGAGGGATGCCTGTTGGGTACTGGGTCCTGCTGCTGGTGGGGGAAAGAGGAGTTTGAAGAGCTCGCCTTTCCTCGCTGTGGCGGGGAAGGGGACACCTCTGCGTCTGAGCTCTGCCGTCAGTTTGGGGATAGTCCATCCCCTGAGGGACTGCACGCTGCTGCTCTCTGAGACCGGGGAAGGTGACAGAGGGGCCGTGAAGTCATCGCTGCCGGCCTGAGACATAGTTGATCTGGTGAGAATCTCCTGTCTTGAGTTCTTATTTTTCGGTTGACTGTAACCTATTGGGGGTGACATGAATTTCAAGTTTTTTCTTTGATCCCCTGAGTCATACTTACCCGACTTATCCTCCCATTCTTCTTTTTTTTTTTTTTTTTTTTATTACCTGGGGGGATATCGTCCAGCCTGGTGCAGGGTGGACCTACTGAACTTTGACTGACCTAGAGAAAATGAAAGGTGATAATTCGTGAAGGGATTGCTAACTGACTTGAAGCAACGATTTGTATGGTGCTTGCAATCTTGTGACAATGAAATGATTCGAAATGTTTGCCTTGATTGTGAAATAAATGAACTGCATGACAGAGGTCCGGCCTGGTCGTGTCGTGACTGATCCGACCGTGAACCGGGCTCTGGAGCATGTACTGAAATGAGGCAACTGAAGAAACATTGGTGCACACCGGGACGAATCGGTGCTTTGTTTGATGCATCTGGATTCGAATCGGAGCGCAGTATGAAATGAATGAGAGAAATGTTTACCTTGACCGAGGCTCGAATTGGTTGTGCCGTATTTTGCGACTGGCAACGAACCAAGCTCTGGTATAGGTATGGATACGGCCGAGACAAGTGAGGCATTCCGTGACGAATCGGTGCATCTCAGATGCGACTGGTTTCGAAACGGTGATGCGCTGTGGGAGTGAAATGGTAATAATTGCATGACAGAGACACGGATCAGTCGCCCGATATCTGCGACTAGCTATGATCCGGACTCTGGAGCATGTTTCAGAAATGAGGCCGAGCCCTGGGGCACGCCGTAACGAATCGGTGCATGGAAGATGTGACTGGATTCGAAGCGGAGCGCAGTAAGTGCAGGTGTAACATATCGTTTGCCATGACGGAGGCGCGAATCGGTAGTGCTGTTGTAGCGACTGACTACGAATCGGACTCCGGAGCATGTACTGAAATGTGGCCAACCCTGGGGCACGCCGAGACGAATCGGTGCATTTCCATGCGACTAAATTCATGTCGGAACGTGATACGTGGTAATGAAATGATAACCATGACAGAGGTACGAATGACTGAAAATAACGTAACTCTGGAGCATGTACTGAAATGAGGCCGTAACTACTGGGGCACACCGGAGCGAATCGGTGCATCTTTTAGGTGCGACTGGATTCGAATCGGAGCGCGGTAGGTGACTGAAATGAGAAATGATTGAAATGATTTGAAATGTTAGAAATGAGTTTAGAAATGTTTTAGAAATGAGACATGATTGGCATCGAACTGACTTGATCCGATAGATTTGAGAATTGCGACTCGCTGTGGCTGTCTACAGACGTATATTAAATTACCGACATGCTAGAAATGAAGCGACGTCTGCGTCGCGGTGGTTTTCTCGAGTAAGGCGAAATGGTAACATAACGATAGTACGAGTGATATACATTGCGGTTACGTTTGTAAAAAGCGTGTGATACGTAAATTTGAAATCACGGTTTAGTGACATGATATGAAACGTAAAAGAAAGTCCGACGGGACCCTACCTGCGACAGCCAAGCCAGACGCGTGGTACGAACTACGAACGGTAAACACGGACTTCGAAAGTTTGAGCACGGAAATAACGAATACGGGAACTTGCGAGGCAAGAACTTGCGGACGCTGGTATTCGAATAGTCGGCCTAGTGACGTATATCGCGCACAGGAAACCGACAAGCACCACAGGTGAGCGGGCTGCTTAAATACCCCCCGGGCTCCTCCCATAAATTCAGGCCACCATACTGGCCTTCCTACATATATATATATATTTCATAACAAATCTAGTATACAGGTGTTTTATATACAGTATATATATATATATATATATATATATATATATATATATATATATATATATATATATATATATATATTTTTTTTTTATATCTACTATATATATATTGTTATGAATTCATAAATTCAGTGTATATTTTATGACTAATCTACATATTCTATAAACCTTTTGGACTAATCCATATGCATTTCTATATATCCTGCTTATACTGTATACACCACATACCTATTTTGTTTATTTTTATCATAAATGTATTACAAAATTGTATACATCTTTTATACCTCCTGGAGTAATCCACTGCAATTCTCATACATCCTGTTGATATCAAGGGTTTGTTACACTTATAGCCAACCACCAATTCCAATATTAAAGCAGAACTTCAGTAATGTTTTCAACTTTCCATCTACTAAATCTTCTGCCCTTGTTGTTTTAACTTTGGATAGTAAAACTTTTTTTTTTTTCTGCCAGTAAATACCTTATACAGCCCACCTCCTGTTTCTTGTCTGGTCATTAGCCTAGGCTTATGACATCATGCACAGCTCTCTCTCTCACTCTTGTGAGAGTTTGCCAGGAAGGGAGGGGGGACAAGTCAAAAAAGGACCAATGAGAGCTGCAGAGCTGGAGGTGTGCCTCTGTGTGTCTGGGTAAATCCAGGAAGTGAACAGGCAGCAGCTTCAGCTGCCCACAGTTAAAATGGTTGCAGCCAGACTCAGTGGAGGGAGATTTCTGCAGCATATTTGGCAAGTAAGTACAGAATCATAGTATATATAGAATAATATGTGAAGTGGTTGGAGGGAAGCTTCAGAATGGCAAAAATGTTTTTATTACAGATTACGTGAGCAGACTGCAGTTCCTCTTTAACTCCTATAGACACCATACAGTTTTCCTTTTTAATAGCCTCTAATAATTCAATGTTATACTTTATACTGAATACTAGAGCTGCATGATTAATCGTTAAAAAAAATTGCAATCTCGATTCAACCCCCCTCATGATCTTAATCCAGTATTTCCACGATTTATGTAACAAGTGCAGAGCTGTTCTCTGCTCACAGCTGTGAAAAAAAATAAAAGCCAAAGTTTATCACAACATTGCTCAGCTGCTGAGATAAAAAGAAATATTGTATCATTTGGTTCTTTTCGATCAAAGAGATGAACTTTGGTCTGCAAATGAGGCCAGTTTAACCGCTTAAAGACCCAGCTTTTTTCTGACACTTGTTGCTTACAAGTTCAAATCAGTATTTTTTTGCTGGAAAATTACTTAGAACCCCAAAACATTATATATATATATATATATATATATTTTAGCAGAGACCCTAGCCACTTCAATACGGGGCTTTTATACACCCTTCCTTCCCAGACCAATTTTTAGCTTTCAGCGCTCTCACACTTTGAATGACAATTACTCAGTCATGCTACACTGTACCCAAACAAAATTTGTATCATTTTTTTTCTCACAAACAGAGCTTTCTTTTGGTGGTATTTAATCACCGCTGGGTTTTTTTATTTTTTGCAATATAAGTGAAAAAAGAGAGACATTTTTTGAAAAAAAAACACTTTTTTTAGTTTCTATTGTAAAAATTTGCAAATAGGTCATTTTTCTTCATAAATTTGGGCCAAAATGTATACTGCTACATATCTTTAGTAAAAATAACCCAAATTAGTGGATATTATTTGCTCTCTGTGAAAGTTATAGAGTCTACAAGCTATGGTGCAAATCATTGAAAAATTATCACACCTGATGTACTGAAGGTCTATCTCATTTCTTGCCTAACAAGCCAGTGAAATACAAATACCCCCCAAATTACCCCTTTTTGGAAAGCAGACATTCCAAGGTATTTAGTAAGAGGCATGGTGTGTTTTTTGAAGTTGTAATTTTTTTCTCATAATTCTTGGGAATATTATTATTATTATTATTTTTTACACAAAGTTGTCATAATAACAAGTTATTTCTCTCACGCAGCACATGCATACTTTAAATGACACCCCAAAATACATTCTACTACTCCTCCTGAGTATAGTGATACCACATATGTGAGACTTTTACACAGCCTGGCCACATACAGAGGTCCAATATCCAAGTAGCACCATCAGGCGTTCTATGAGCATAAATTGCACATCACATTTGATTACAACCTATCACAATTTTGAAGGCCCTGGAGCACCAGGTCAATGAAAACGCCCACAAAATGACCCCATTTTGGAAAGCTAACACCCCAACGTATAATCTATGAGGCATAATGAGTCTTTTGAATGGTTCATTTTTTTCCAGAAGTTTTTGGAATATGTGGAAAAAAAATGAAAACCCATTTTTTTTATACAAAGTTGTCCATTTATAAGATATTTTCAACACATAGCATGTACATAGCAAAACTGACAACCCAAAATACATTCAGCTACTCCTCCCGAGTATGGCGATACCACATGTGTGAGACTTTTACACAGCCTGGCCACATACAGAGGCCCAACATTGAAGTAGCACCGTCAGGTGTTCTAGGAGCATAAATTACACATCTCATTTCTCAACCACCTATTACACTTTTGAAGACCCTGGAGCACCAGGACAATGGAAACGCCCACAAAATGACCCCATTTTTGAAAGCTAACACCCCAACCTATAATCTATGAGGCATAATGAGTCTTTTGAATGGTTCATTTTTTTCCAGAAGTTTTTGGAAAATGTGGAAAAAAAATGAAAACACGTTTTTTTTTTTACACAAAGTTGTCTATTTATAAGATATTTCCAACACACAGCATGTACATAGCAAAAAGGACACCCCAAAATACATTCTGCTATTCCTCTTGAGTATAGTGATACCATATGTGTGAGACTTTTACACAGCCTGGCCACATACAGAGGCCCAACATTGAAGTAGCACCGTCAGGCGTTCTAGGAGCATAAATTACACACATAAATTCTTTCCAACTTATCATATTGTTGAAGGCCCTTCATATTTCTAACACATAGCATGTACTGTACATACCAAATACAAACCAAAATACATTCTGCTGAGGAAAGGGTAAAGATTTAGAGAAAGATTACCTGCGGTTTTAGTAGTGCAGTGGTCCAGAGGAGAGCATTGGTCCAGGCAGCAAGCAGGAACGTGGACAGCGACAGCAAAACAGGCAGCAGGCAGGAATACTGTCCATAGTCAGTACAGGTAGAGATGTTGTCAGCACAGCCAAAGCATTGGTCCAGATAACAGGCAGGGATGTGGTCAGCAGCAGCAAAAGGATTGTCCATGCAGCAGGCAGGACTACTGTCCATAGTTAGTACATGCAGCAGGTAGAGATATGGTCAGCACAGCCAAAGTATTTGTCCAGGGAGCAGGCAGGACCCATCAAGCTTAGGGTATCGGTCAGGAAAGAATGGGGACAGGGGTAGAGGCTTCTCCCACCTAAATCGCTTTGAAGCCTCCGGACAACCAGACCCTGTTCTGGGAACACAGAAAACCAAAAACTGGTTTTCTCAACTCAGAACACTATTCTGGAGCCCCTTACATATGTGAGACCCCTGTGTACAGGGTGAAAGATCAGTGCAAGGGGCAGGCAAAAACATGGTCAACAGGCCGAGGTCAGTGCAGGAAAAAGGTAGAAATAGACGGTAGGCAGAGGCATAGTCGATACAGTCCAGGGTCACTTCACATGAAAGGCAGAAACATGGCGGATAAACAATGCAGACGGCAGGCAGAGGCATAGTCGAGAAACAGGCCAGGGTCAGTTCACATGGAAGACAATGATATGGTTGGTTGAGGCAACAGGGAAATATTCAGGACATAAATTGAAAATGGGGGAAATGGCAGTCTATTAGAAATATGGGCTAATAATTTACAAGCGTGTGATAGTGTTTGAAGCATTCTCCGGTGCAAAGGCCAGGTTGGGAGGGACATTGGGGACAATAGAAACTGGTGTCTTTCCTAACTCCTCTTTTGGTGCACACCCAATTTTTTTTGACGTCGTCTTCTGTATCCTGATGGTGGAATATGGTCAGGAAAATGGCGCTCATGTAGTCTGCTGACACAATCAGAGCGAATGCTTTCTGGGGGGGACCCTGTATATGTGATACCCCTTTTGAGGAGTGGGAAGGCCAACTCCCAAAAATTTTCCCGCTTATTCCCATGTACGATGGACTCTCATGGGGCTGAAGCTGGGAGTCTCTGCCTTCATACACGCGGAGTGAGTGCACCTATCCGGTGGAGCTTTCACAGAGCTTGTTGAGCTTCAAGCCGTACCTCGCCCTCTTACTGGGGATATATTGCTTGATTCCCAGCCGGCCTGTGAAATGGACCAGGGATTCATCCACAGAGATGTTCTTGTCAGGGATATAAAGTTTGGCAAATCTCTTGGAGAAAAAATCAATTAGGGGGCGAATTTTATATAATTTATCAAAGTTTGGGGTATTTCGAGGGGGGCACTGTGAGTTATCGCTGAAATGCAAGAAGCGCATTATAATTTCATATCGGGACCTTGACATAACAGAGGAAAAAATTGGCATGTGGTGGATAGGGTTGGTCGACCAATATTTATGCACTTCATTTTTTTTTTGTAAGCCCCATATTGAGCCTTAGGCCTAAAAACAATTTAAGCTCCGCCACTGTTAGGGGTCTCCATTCAAAAGGGCAGGCATAGCTTGAGCTGGGGGTTGTTTTCAATAAATCGTTGGGCAAAAAGATTGGTTTGGTTCACGATGCCTTGAATTAATTCAAATAAATTTAAAAAATCAATTTGGGAAAAACCTTCAGTGTGGACCTGCACATCTGGCTGTGCTGTGAAAGGGGGGATCGTGGCTGACCCTGTGCTAGAAGGCAGCCACAATGGGTTTTCCAAGGCATCTGGTAGCTGGGTTTGAACCCTAATTCTTTGGTGTGCAATTCTGGGAACTTTCATTCTGGGCTCTAGCAGCGCTTGTACTGGGCCTCTCCTCCTGGGGTCTAGCGCCGTTGGCACTGCTGGTAGCTGCCTGGTGTTCAGACCGTCGTCTTTTTGGACGGACTGCTTCCTCCTCTGATTCAGATCCTGATGTGCTGCTTTTGACGGGTTCATATTCTGAACCAGAATTGGAATCAGAACTGTAACTGGGCGGTGAGAGCTCCCAGTTGCTGTCATCGGTCAGACTCAGTATTTGGTATGCCTCTTCTGGCGTGTATACCTTTCTGGTCATGGCTGTATGACGGGTGACACATATGGGTTGCACGTCAGGGACTAATGAGCTGAATGTCAGGGACTAATGGTCTGCACCTTGGTAGTAATTGGCTGCAGGCAGGTACTCTGATGGGCTCACGGGACAAGTACTCTGATGGGCTCACAGGACAGGTACTCTGATGGGCTCATGGGACAGGTACTCAGATGGGATGACAGGTACTCTGACGCGATGGATGGACAGGTACTCTGATGAGCTCAGACAGGTACTGATGGCAGGTACTCTGACGGGTACTGATGGCAGGTACTCTGACGGGTACTGATGGCAGGTACTGACAGGTATGGTAAACAGCAAAGTGCAGCGCTAAAAATACATATATATTATAAGAAAAAAATGAAATCCCACCAAGTGAAAATAACATCAATCAGTGAACATAAATTATCAAATCAATCAATGATAAACAAAAAAACATAAATCACAAATGCATGTGAGCTAAAAAAGATTTTTGAAAAAAAGTCCAAAAAGATATGATAAGTCCACAGGTAGATAAAAAGCACCCATCCAAGAAAGATGTGACAAAAGTGCCAGTAGATGATCCACCAAGAAGTGTGTAAGTAGAATCTGCTTACCGGACGGCGGTGACTGCTATTACGGCAGTCTCGCCCAGCATAGGGATTAAGGTCTCCCAAAACCAGGGGTACAATGCGGGACCAGTAGCTTTAGCAATCGATCATTACCGGAAATACAAAACAGAACACTGCCATTGACTGTTCCTCAGAATGAGATGCTGCAGAGAGGCAGCATCTCATTCTGAGGAACAGTACTGAAGGGTACTGATGGCAGGTACTAATGGCAGGTACTCTGATGGGTACTGATGGCAGGTACTGATGACAGGTACTCTGACGGGTACTGATGACAGGTACTCTGACAGGTACTGATGGCAGGTACTGATGACAGGTACTCTGACGGGTACTGATGGCAAGTACTCTGACAGGTACTGATGGCAGGTACTGATGACAGGTACTCTGACGGGTACTGATGGCAGGTACTCTGAAGGGTACTGATGGCAGGTACTGATGACAGGTACTCTGACGGGTACTGATGACAGGTACTCTGACGGGTACTGATAGCAGGTACTCTGACGGGTACTAATGACAAGTACTCTGACAGGTACTGATGGCAGGTACTCTGGCGGGTACTACTGGCAGGTACTGATGACAGGTACTCTGACAGGTACTGATGGCAGGTACTCTGAAGGGTACTGATGGCAGGTACTGATGACAGGTACTCTGACAGGTACTGATGGCAGGTACTGATGACAGGTACTCTGACAGGTACTGATGGCAGGTACTCTGACGGGTACTGATGGCAGGTACTGATGACAGGTACTCTGACGGTACTGATGGCAGGTACTCTGGTGGGTACTGATGGCAGGTACTCTGACGGGTACTGATGGCAGGTACTCTGACGGGTACTGATGGCAGGTACTCTGACGGGTACTGATGGCAGGTACTGATGACAGGTACTCTGACGGGTACTGATGACAGGTACTCTGATGAGTACTGATGGCAGGTACTCAGACCGGTACTGATGGCAGGTACTGATGACAGGTACTCTGACGGGTACTGATAGCAGGTACTCTGACGGGTACTGATGACAAGTACTCTGACAGGTACTGATGGCAGGTACTCTGGTGGGTACTGATGGCAGGTACTCTGACGGGTACTGATGGCAGGTACTCTGACGGGTACTGATGGCAGGTACTGATGACAGGTACTCTGACGGGTACTGATGACAGGTACTCTGACCGGTACTGATGGCAGGTACTGATGACAGGTCCTCTGACGGGTACTGATGACAGGTACTCTGACAGGTACTGATGACAGGTACTCTGACGGGTACTGATGACAGGTACTCTGACAGGTACTGATAGCAGCTAGTCTGACGGGTACTGATGACAAGTACTCTGACAGGTACTGATGGCAGGTACTCTGGTGGGTACTGATGGCAGGTACTCTGACGGGTACTGATGGCAGGTACTCTGACGGGTACTACTGGCAGGTACTGATGACAGGTACTCTGACGGGTACTGATGACAGGTACTCTGATGAGTACTGATGGCAGGTACTGATGACAGGTACTCTGACGGGTACCGATGGCAGGTACTGATGACAGGTACTCTGAAGGGTACTGATGGCAGGTACTGATGACAGGTACTCTGACAGGTACTGATGGCAGGTACTGATGACAGGTACTCTGACAGGTACTGATGGCAGGTACTCTGAAGGGTACTGATGACAGGTACTCTGACGGGTACTGATGACAGGTACTCTGATGGGTACTGATGACAAGTACTCTGACAGGTACTGATGGCAGGTACTCTGGTGGGTACTGATGGCAGGTACTCTGACGGGTACTGATGGCAGGTACTCTGACGGGTACTGATGGCAGGTACTGATGACAGGTACTCTGATGGGTACTGATGACAGGTACTCTGATGAGTACTGATGGCAGGTACTCTGACAGGTACTGATGGCAGGTACTGATGACAGGTACTCTGACGGGTACTGATGACAGGTACTCTGACGGGTACTGATAGCAGGTACTCTGGTGGGTAATGATGGCAGGTACTGATGACAGGTACTCTGACAGGTACTGATGGCAGGTACTCTGACGGGTACTGATGACAGGTACTCTGACGGGTACTGATAGCAGGTACTCTGGTGGGTACTGATGGCAGGTACTCTGACGGGTACTACTGGCAGGTACTGATGACAGGTACTCTGACGGGTACTGATGGCAGGTACTCTGATGAGTACTGATGGCAGGTACTGATGACAGGTACTCTGACGGGTACTGATGGCAGGTACTCTGATGAGTACTGATGGCAGGTACTGATGACAGGTACTGTGACGGGTACTGATGGCAGGTACTGATGACAGGTACTCTGAAAGGTACTGATGGCAGGTACTCTGACAGGTACTGATGGCAGGTACTCTGATGGGTACTGATGACAAGTACTCTGATGGGAACCGATGGCAGGTACTCTGAGGGGTACTGATGACAAGTACTCTGACAGGTACTGATGACAAGTACTCTGACAGGTACTGATGACAAGTACTCTGATGGGAACCGATGGCAGGTACTCTGAGGGGTACTGATGACAAGTACTCTGACAGGTACTGATGACAAGTACTCTGATGGGAACCGATGGCAGGTACTCTGATGGGTACTGATGGCAGGTTCTCTGACGGGTACTGATGGCAGGTACTGATGACAGGTACTCTGACGGGTACTGATGACAGGTACTCTGATGAGTACTGATGGCAGGTACTCAGACCGGTACTGATGGCAGGTACTGATGACAGGTACTCTGACGGGTACTGATAGCAGGTACTCTGACGGGTACTGATGACAAGTACTCTGACAGGTACTGATGGCAGGTACTCTGGTGGGTACTGATGGCAGGTACTCTGACGGGTACTGATGGCAGGTACTCTGACGGGTACTGATGGCAGGTACTGATGACAGGTACTCTGACGGGTACTGATGACAGGTACTCTGACCGGTACTGATGGCAGGTACTGATGACAGGTCCTCTGACGGGTACTGATGGCAGGTACTCTGAAGGGTACTGATGGCAGGTACTGATGACAGGTACTCTGACGGGTACTGATGACAGGTACTCTGACGGGTACTGATAGCAGCTAGTCTGACGGGTACTGATGACAAGTACTCTGACAGGTACTGATGGCAGGTACTCTGGTGGGTACTGATGGCAGGTACTCTGACGGGTACTACTGGCAGGTACTGATGACAGGTACTCTGACGGGTACTGATGACAGGTACTCTGATGAGTACTGATGGCAGGTACTGATGACAGGTACTCTGACGGGTACCGATGGCAGGTACTGATGACAGGTACTCTGAAGGGTACTGATGGCAGGTACTGATGACAGGTACTCTGACAGGTACTGATGGCAGGTACTGATGACAGGTACTCTGACAGGTACTGATGGCAGGTACTCTGAAGGGTACTGATGACAGGTACTCTGACGGGTACTGATGACAGGTACTCTGATGGGTACTGATGACAAGTACTCTGACAGGTACTGATGGCAGGTACTCTGGTGGGTACTGATGGCAGGTACTCTGACGGGTACTGATGGCAGGTACTCTGACGGGTACTGATGGCAGGTACTGATGACAGGTACTCTGATGGGTACTGATGACAGGTACTCTGATGAGTACTGATGGCAGGTACTCTGACAGGTACTGATGGCAGGTACTGATGACAGGTACTCTGACGGGTACTGATGACAGGTACTCTGACGGGTACTGATAGCAGGTACTCTGGTGGGTACTGATGGCAGGTACTGATGACAGGTACTCTGACAGGTACTGATGGCAGGTACTCTGACGGGTACTGATGACAGGTACTCTGACGGGTACTGAAAGCAGGTACTCTGGTGGGTACTGATGGCAGGTACTCTGACGGGTACTACTGGCAGGTACTGATGACAGGTACTCTGACGGGTACTGATGGCAGGTACTCTGATGAGTACTGATGGCAGGTACTGATGACAGGTACTCTGACGGGTACTGATGGCAGGTACTCTGATGAGTACTGATGGCAGGTACTGATGACAGGTACTGTGACGGGTACTGATGGCAGGTACTGATGACAGGTACTCTGAAAGGTACTGATGGCAGGTACTCTGACAGGTACTGATGGCAGGTACTCTGATGGGTACTGATGACAAGTACTCTGATGGGAACCGATGGCAGGTACTCTGAGGGGTACTGATGACAAGTACTCTGACAGGTACTGATGACAAGTACTCTGATGAGTACTGATGGCAGGTACTGATGACAGGTACTGTGACAAGTACTGATGACAGGTACTCTGATGGGTACTGATGGCAGGTTCTCTGATGGGTACTGATGACAAGTACTCTGATGGGTACTGATGGCAGGTACTCTGATGGGTACTGATGACAAGTACTCTGATGGGTACTGATGAAAAGTACTCTTTTTGGGTACTGATGGCAGGTACTCTGATGAGTACTGATGACAAGTACTCTGATGGGTACTGATAACAAGTACTCTGATGGGTACTGATGAAAAGTACTCTGATGGGTACTGATGGCAGGTACTCTGATGAGTACTGATGACAAGTACTCTGATGGGTACTGATGAAAAGTACTCTGATGGGTACTGATGGCAGGTACTCTTTATTGGGGGGGCAATCTGGGCACAGTAAAATCACAGTAAAAGTGTAACTCACTGTTATCTTGCTCATTTCATTGGCTCTTTACCCTGATCGGGGCTGGGCTTTGTCCGAGGGACAAACCTCAACCCCGATAGCCGCGCTGCGCGCCCCCAGGGTCGTGCACGCCAATCTGCATAGTGACCGGCTGTGATTGGATACAGCCAGTCACGATGCTTTCTAGGCTCCGCCAACCGCTCATTACCCTCATCGGGGAAAGGTGGTGTCCCGAGGGACACGCTGGATCCCCGATCGCCACTCTGCGGGCCCCCGGGGGTCCGCAGCAGCGGCAAAAAGCCAAGGACGTCATTTGACCCCCGCCCAGGATGGGAGATCCCATCTGTGGACGTCATATGACAATAGCTGGGTATTGAAGTGGCTAGAGAATAAAATGGCGGTCATTGCAATATTTTATGTCACACTGTATTTGCGCAGTGGTATTTCAAATGTAATATTTTGGGAAAAAAAATACACTTCAATGAATTTAAAAAAATGAAACAGTAAAGTTAGCCCAATTTTTTTGTATAATGTGAAAAACTGTTCCACCAAGGACCATGAGAGAATCGTGATCTTTATTCAAAGCAAAAAAATCGTGATTCTCATTTTATCCAGAATCGTGCAGCTCTACTGAATACCATTTCTTTTTCTTGCATAGATGATCTGGGTCTATAGGGACTATTTTTCTAGATACTGATTTAGACCTATGAGTATTATGTATACTTCCTTGTGTCGTTTAATTTTCCAGGCCTGATGGAGGATTGCGGGCCCCTAAAACTTGTTGGCTTTTTATCTTTGCATCAGATTTAAAGTGGCTGTAAAGTAAAAAAATGTTTTCCCTTAATGTATTCTCTGTATTAGGGTAAAAAATCCTTGCAGAGGATCCCCCCCAGCCCCCCTTATACTTACCTGAGCTGATCCAGCCCTGTGCCCGAGAGCAACCATTTGCTCCTGTTAAATCCTATGATGAGGGAGCTGGGGACAGAGCCGAGCCGAGCTGTCTGTTTCCTATGGTGGCACACTGAGAAGAGGAGGAGCTGAGAGCACCGGCCCCATAAGAGGAGTCCTGTATCATTTCAGTGCTGTGCTCGGCTTCACTTTTTCTCTCCCCTCTTTCACAGACATGGCTGAGATTAGCATAAGTCATTATCTCTTGCCGCTGTCAATTAAATCCTGTGAGGACAGAGGTGAGGGGGGGGGGTGTCTATGGATGCACACAGTCCAGCTCAGGTTTAGACCTGCACATCTGGTCCCGGGCAAGCGGCTTGCTATGGGGCAGACAGGGCCGGTGCTAGACTATTTTGTACCCTAGGCAAGACGAGCTACTTGCATCCCCCAGCCCCCCCGTCAGCAATGTTATATCTGTGAAGAAATATAGGAGATGAAATAAACTCCCCTGGATAAACACAAGGCTGTAACAGTCTTACCAGTCCAACTGCACCATCCAGAGAAAGAAACAAAGGGTAGTACCACCAGTGTCACCACAAGACCAAATGACCTACCAAACCACCCTATATACTCCCCACGGGAGAGAATGCACTGCCCACACCAGTGTCCCATCCGGTGCGCAGTGCTCAACCGGATCAAGATCCATGGCAGAACCAATGACTGCTGTTGCCATCTTGAAAGAGGGCAGGGCGGCGGCATACCGAGCTCCAGATATTGGAGTCAACAGGGAGTGTGGGACAACCTGTCTGCATGACCCCAAAGACCCAGGCTTCCAAAAAAAAAAATACAATGACGGGGACTACTGTGGGTCAAGGTCAAACAGTACAAACCAGCGTCCGTGGCTGTGCCCTAGACAGCAGTGCACCCTGGGGGCTGCCTAGTTCGTCTAGTGGTAGCACCACCCCTGGGGGCAGACACAGAATATGAGCAGACAGTGCCAGTGGGGGACCCTGGAAGAGGAGGTTCAGGGATGCTCTGTGCTATGGTTTTGGGTAAGTATAACATGTTTGTTTATTAAAGAGGATATAAAGTTTTTTTTTTTTATTCTTCCAATGTTTTGAGCAATTCTTTAAAACCCCTGCGGATCGAGAGCCACCTCCAAAAAATCTTTTTCTTTGTCTTTTATCCACCAAAGGTGCCCAGTGCATCCATGATACACATCTGTTGTTTCATATTTCAGGCGCTGAGGAGGTGTTGGGGTGCACATGGTTTATTCTCCTGGTTAATAATGAGAAAATGAGATAATGAGAACCAGTAATGAGATTCTTCCCAGCAGATGGGATTTTCTCACATATAGAAACATTTTTTGGGGGTACCGCCAGCACCGTCCTTACTTTCAGTGATTTTAACATAAAGTATGCTGCAGTATTAGCGCAACAACACTGTTGTAATGCAGCAGCTGGTGTGAACGAGCCCTTAAAGTGTTACTAAACCCCAGGAGTCTGCATTCACTATATCTGGTCTCCCACAGTACACAGGACATGGAGATGCAATTATTTTATTAAATATAAACTGCTAAATACCTTTTCTCATCAGCAGTATATAGCAGTCTTGTGACTTCTATCAGTGCCTGTTTAAACCTTGTAGGAGAAGTTTTCATTTTCATCTGACTGCCCTATGAGGCTGCATGACCCCAACTTTCTGTCTGAATTGGGCCGATCGCAAGCACCATCCAAAAAAAAAAAATACTCTCTAGAAATACACACCAAACTGAGCATGTACAGAATGCCTCCTAGGGCTCTGTTCTATTAGCAGATGGATTGGGGACAGGAAAAGAAGGGGAGGATCAGAGATGACACAGTCTTTTATCCACAATGCAGATGATCAACCCCTTAGGTTACACAGTAAGTATAACAAGCATGCTTTACTGCATATACAGACTGATCAGTGGCGGCTGTTTTTTTTGGGGGGGGGGCAGCAAACAACCCCCCCCCGGATCGGTCAGTGGCACCCCCCCTGCTCCCCGCTTTGGTCGGTCGGTTGTCCAGCCCCGCACTTACCCTATCTAGGATGCGGACGGGGGGGGGGGACGGCAGCTTGCTGCTTCCTTCGGGTCCCCTCCTCATCTTCTGCATCAAGGCGGATTCCACGTGCGTCTCCTCCCTTCTCCTCCTAGGTGTCCAAAGCCCCCATCACCTGTCCTTTCAGCCAATCGGGTGATGGGTCTCAGGACCCACTTCCTGATTGGCCGGGAGGAGGATCAGTGTTACAATAGCGAATATTCATTCACTATTGTAACACACCTGGGTGGGCTCAGTTCGCAGTGCTCTGCGCCCCGAGCCCACCCTATTTTAAAGCCTATTAGAACCTCAGGCTCTAATCACATGCTTCAAAACCCCCCCGTTTGAATCTATGCATCCGGCGCCCTGCATGGGTTCCGGACGCATTATAACAAGTATTCGGCGCAACAATGGACAGCACAATTCAATAATACAATGATGCACATTAATAAAATATAATGGATGAAAGGGTTAACAGTTCATAATAGCAATAAGTGGAGGGTAAGTCCGTGATGAGAACTGCAGGTGGAAGAGACAGGGGTAATGTGTAGAATCCACATTCAGGGCAGCCTTCCGAAGGGAGTGAAAGCCATTATCCCAATGCACTGTAAGACAAGGAAAAGGAGGCGCCTCTGGGTGCAGACTTTTAAAACAATTTATTAAAAAACAGCAACAGCTGGTAATACACTCACATTTGAGTAGAAATTATCAGGTATTAAACATGTCCCAGGGCAATCCAGGGGATCCGTGGAGTCATTTCTCGGCTGGTAGGTGTTGAAAAGCTCTGGGCAGTCTAAGAACGCTGGATGTGGACGGCCGAGACACACATCCGGAGACAGGCACCAAAGAGAGGCTTGGTAAGCAGCCGATCCAGACACGGGATGATGACGTCACACGATGTGCGACGCGTTTCCTGAGCTGGCACGCCATGAGTGGTGTGACGGCGGCGCTCCTTTGACCAGCCGAGAGATGACTCCACGGATCCCCTGGATTGCCCTGGGACATGTTTAATGCCTGATACTTTCTACTCAAATGTGAGTGTATTACCAGCTGTTGCTGTTTTTTAATAAATTGTTTTAAAAGTCTGCACCCAGAGGCGCCTCCTTTTCCTGGTTCCGGACGCATGGATAGGGTGGGGGGGGGGTGGCGCCTGTGCGCCCTTAATGGACAGGCCGTTACTGAGACTGATTGTACTGTTGTGGGTTTAGTAACACTTTAAAGTGATAGCAAAGTGGGAGGTAGGCTTTAATAATACGGAGATGGATACGTGTTATCTTTACAGGCACACTGAATTTCTTTGTTTAAATTTCACCCCCCCATCCACCCCAAGTCCTATAGCCGCTGCATAGGCTGCTATGCTTTTTGTCAATAGTTTCAACAGATCAGGTGTCTGAAATGATAATCTAATGCAAAGCAAACAGTAAATTCCTCTACAGCAATCTCATCATTTTCAATATCAAAAGCTTGTAGAAAAAGTAAACAAAAATGAATTGAAAACAATTATTTTACAATCGATCATATACCACATTATCAGCTTTAAAAGTTTGGATTTGTCCAGTCTATCCAACCACTTTCATCTTCAATTCAATCCTGCAAAATTCATGAGATTAAAAATGGTAGTGAAATATTATCAATAGTTGTTAAAGCAGTCTAATACCCAAAAGCAAACATTTATTATATTGCAGCTTACCAATTCTTAGCTGTGATGGCTGCATTTGTTTCCTTTTTTACGCTTTAGTGTTACTAAACCAGTGGCGGCCCGTCCATAATTGGCACAGGGGTGCCACCCCCGTAATCCATGCGCCCGCCCCCTAATTAGGAATGGGCGAACGGTTCGACCGAGCATTAGTTCGGGCTGAACTTTCGTTGTTCAGTCGTTCGGTGAACATCCGAACAAATGGGTCATTCGACTGTTTGTTAGGCCCCCCGAACCGACCACAATGCATTGCGGTGCTGAACAGTGCATTGCAAGCCCTGATTGGCTGAAGCAGTGAAAGCTTCAGCCAATCAGGGCACAGTGCACTGTCAGAGTCATGATTGGACACTGTCATCATGACTTTATCCAATCATGGCTCATTCCCGCCCTACAGCATAAAAGTATTCTTTCAATGGCAGCCATTTTCAGTGTGATTTTGGCGTGGAGAGAGATAGAACAGGGCTCTGTTCAGTGTGCTATACTGTGCTATTTTGCTTCAATTGTCAGTGTAGAATATTAGTTTAGTGTTAGTCTAGACCAGTGATGGCAAACCTTGGCAC
Organism: Lithobates clamitans; assembly: GCA_037952925.1. Taxonomy (NCBI): domain Eukaryota; kingdom Metazoa; phylum Chordata; class Amphibia; order Anura; family Ranidae; genus Lithobates; species Lithobates clamitans. The sequence continues at coordinate 3,815,409 of JBBGZY010000544.1, forward strand.
TCCAGATGTTTTGGAACTACCTTTCCCATGACGCTCTGCTCCACTACACTGCATGAGCATCATGGGAAAGGTAGTTACACAACATCTGGGGTGCCAAGGTTCGCCATCACTGGTCTAGGGAGTGTAGTGAGGAGGACCATCATTCAGCTTTGCATAGTGTACAGCTAGAGTAGCAACAGCTCAGATAGTATAAGTATAGTGTAGTGAGACCGTGACAGTAATCTTTACATTAGTGTATAGCTAGAGTATGGACAGTTCAGATAGCGTCAGTGTAGTAACGGTTGAACACCATCTATTTGATTGCATTACTGCCAGTTTGACCCCATTTACTTTTGTGTGCGTTACTGACAGTTTAACGCCATTTAATTCTGTGTACGTTACTGCCAGTTTACCACAATTTACTTCTGTGTGCATTACTGCCAGTTTAACACCATATAGTTCTGTGTGTGTTACTGCCAGTTTAACGCCATATATTTTGTGTGTGTTACTGACAGTTTAACACCATATAGTTTTGTGTGCACTACTGCCAGTTTAACGCCATATAGTTCTGTGCGTCACTGTACGCTTGGCGCATTATATTGCAGTATATTATAGTGTATCCGTGGAGTGTGTGTAGTGTGAGTACTCAAATTAAAGTGCACCAAACACCTCTTTACTTTGATTAAAGTACATCTACGTACAGATTTCAATTTCTTCTTTACATTTGCTTATAAGCACCGCCCCCTCCCTCCCAATAATGTCTGAGAGGACAACAAGGAGAGGCAGATGTTCCCTTGGCACTGTAAGGGGGCCAGCAACAAATGTGTCCACAGGCAGAGGTGGACATGGTGGTCAGTCTTCAGGCAGGGCATAATTTCCTCTGTTTAGTGAGTTTTCCCGTGCTATCCAGCCACAGCATGCAGAGGATGTGGTGGACTGGCTTACTAAATCTTCTTCATCCTCCTCATCCTCTGTCACGCAAGCAGAGACAAGTGTGCAGTCCCCTGCAGTTGCCAGAATGGATAAACCTGCCTCCTTGTCCACATCTATTCCTGCCATTGGCCCAGCATCAACCATTGAGGAGTCAGCTGAGCTATTTGACCACAGCGTCAGCCATTTGCTCCTTGATGATGCCCAGCCATTACTGGATTCAGATGTTGGTTCTGAGGTTGAGGATGACAGGAACATGAGCCTAGAGAGAGGGAGGAACACTGGTGGACAAATTGGCATTCATGTTCCCCAAGCTGCAGCGTATTGCCAAGTTGTCTCTAATGATAATGATGAAGATGGAGGAGATGGAGATGATGATGGTGATGATGATGATAATGATGAGGTCACTGATGTGACTTGGGTGCCAGATAGAGCAGAGGAGGAAACCGAAGGTGAGGCAGCAAAACCCCAAGGAGGCCGACATCAAGAAAGAGTAGAGCGCAGCCATCCTATTCCATCACATTCTGCAGCTGTTATCTCCTGGGCCACTACCCAAAGCTCAGCTGTCTGGGCCTTTTTCAGCACATCTGCAGTAGATTGCACTGTTGCTATCTGCAAACTGTGTCTCAGGCACATCAGACGTAGCAAAAACACCAACCATTTGGGTACCACATGCTTAACAAGGCATTTAACGTCCAACCACTCAGTCCGTTGGCAAGAGCACCTAAAAGCCACACAAAAGGGGCACAAATCTGTCCCTCCTCCTTACCCACTTCAGTCTGCCCCTGCTATACAGAGTCAATAACTCGGAGCAGCCTCCACTGACAGGGATGATGGTATAGCACAAGGTGTCCCAGGTCCTAGCAGCACACCACCAGCTGTAGACTGTAGCCGGCAAATTTCTCTGTCCCATCTGCTGCAGCGGAAAAAAAAAATACAGTCCCTGCCACCCACATGCCCAGTGTCTAAATGCAAGCTTGTCAAAGCTGTTGGCTCTCCAACTTCTGCCTTTCAGCCTGGTGGATTCTGCCCCCTTCCGTGAATTCACACAATGTGCTGTACCACAATGGCAGGTTCCCAGTCGCTACTACTTTTCACATAAGGGTGTTCCATCTCTCTACCATCAAGTGAAAGGGAATGTTCTGGCATCGCTGGGCAAGGCAATCAGCTGTAAAATCCTGCTTCAAAGCCTGCGAAAGGACCCAAGAATACGTGGCATAAAGGAGAAGGATGATTACTGGTTGGCAACCCTCCTTGACCACCGTTATAAGGGGAAGGTCTTAGAACTCATCCCGTCCCCACAGAGAGTGCAGAAGATAAAATCTTTTCAGGGCACGTTAAAGAGGATTTTATTGAACGTTTTTCCTGACTCCAGTAGGTTACAGTGGAAAACTTAGTTTTGAGTCTTCTGTTAGTCAAGAGAGGAGCTTTGGAGAAGGCGACCGCCTACATGAGGCATTTCGGAATTTTTTTAGTCCTCGCCGCCCAGGGCTGTCAGCTTCCACCTCCCATCGGCAGAATCTGCATCACATGGTGGACAATTACCTCGGGGCCAAAACAGAGATGGAGAGCTTTCCAGCTGACGATCCACTGACTTACTGGATCATGAGAATAGACCGCTGGCCAGAACTTGCCCAGTATGCTATTGGGTTGTTGGGCTGCCCTGCATCCAGCGTGCTTTCAGAACAGGCATTTAATGCTGCAGGAGGTTTAGTTACTGATCATAGAACGCATCTATCCACAGACTCCGTGGACCGTTTGGCTTTTATATAAATGAATCAGTCCTGGATTACCAGCTATGAAGCCCCTGATGCGGATGTCACTGATTAAGTCTTTTTGGGATGTGGAATCTCTGCAGGACTTTGAGGCTGCCTAGCTTTAAGGGTGTTCAATCATTTCATCTGGAAGAATGGGCAGAATTAACACCCAAAGACCAATTTTTCAGCACCTGTTTGACAGGTGCATATCATTGCAATTTTTTTTGCCTTCATCAAGAGCACCTCTATAGGGTTACAGTGAGAAGGCACCCCTGACACTCAAAGAGTAATTTTTCTGCGTCTGTTTGACAGGTGCAAATTTTTTACAGCAAGGCCAATTGTTGCTTTCATCAAGAGTTCCTCTATAGGGTTACGGTGGGAAGGCGCCACCGACACAGAAAGACCAATTTTTCTGCACCTGTTTGACAGGTGCATATCATTGCAATTTTTTACAGCAAGGCCAATTCTTGCTTTCATCAAGCGTACCTCTATAGGGTTACGGTGGGAAGGCGCCCTTGACACCCAAAGAGTCATTTTTCTGCGTCTGTTTGACAGGTGCATATTATTGCAATTTTTTACAGCAAGGTCAATTGTTGCTTTCATCAAGAGTTCCTCTATAGGGTTACGGTGGGAAGGCGCCACCGACACACAAAGACCAATTTTTCAGCACCAGTTTGACAGCTGCATATCATTGCAATTTTTTTTGCCTTCATCAAGAGCACCTCTATAGGGTTACAGTGGGAAGGCGCCCCTGACACTCAAAGTGTAATTTTTTTCTGCATCTGTTTGACAGGTGCATATCATTGCAATTTTTTACAGCAAGGCCAATTGTTGCTGTCATCAAGAGTTCCTCTATAGGGTTACAGTGGGAAGGCGCCACCGACATACAAAGACCAATTTTTCAGCACCTGTTTGACAGGTGCATATCATTGAAACTTTTTTTGCCTTCATCAAGAGCACCTCTATAGGGTTACGGTGGGAAGGCGCCCCTGACACCCAAAGAGTAATTTTTCTGCGTCTGTTTGACAGGTGCATATCATTGCAATTTTTTACAGCAAGGCCGATTCTTTCTTTCATCAAGATTATCTCTATAGGGTTACAGTGGGAAGATTGTGGCCTCATTATACACACTGGCCCCCCAGCTTTTGCTGGGCAAAATAAAGGCAGCTTGCAGGGAAAATGTCTTTTTTTTTACTTTATAAATGCAATTATTGCTGCAGCAGATTCTAGACATGGTACAGACCTGCCACTTTACAGGTAGACTAAGGGGACCCCCCAGGCACTATATTGGAAGGAATTTTTCATTTTTATGCTTTCACTTTAAAAATCAAAAAATCACTGCTCATTTAAAAATTAAGTTTGTCACAAACTTTTTTTTTTATTGATACATGTTCCCCAGGGCAGGACCCCTAAACCATTGTATGCCCAATTACTTGCATATAAGCTTTCAAAATGGGCACTTTTGATTTTTGACATTCAGGTCCCATTGACTTTAATGGGGTTCGATATTCGGGTCCGAATTTGTTCGAAAGTTCTGGTGCGAACCGAACAGGGGTCCGTTCAGCCCATCCCTACCCTACCTAATCTACACGCAGGGCGCCGGACGCATGGATTTCAGGCCGTGTTCTCACCTATGCGAATTAGATGCGAGTTTTCCGCATTCAATTCGCATAGCAGGAGAATGTGACCGGCTCCGAGCCGGTTCACATATCTCCATTGCGGCTTCGGAGCGCATTGCACAGAAACGCTGTGTGTCTTTGGCTCAGTTTCAGGGCTGAATTCAGGCATATAATCTGCCCTGATTTGTCCCTGGAACGGGGAACAGGGACGCACAGCGTTCCTGTGCGATCCGCAGCCAGTTGCAGTGTGAAACCGGCCTTAATGGTTTTTTTTTTTTTTTAAGTACATGATTAGAGCCTGAGGCTCTAATTGGCTTCATAAAAGGGTGGGCTCAGGGCACAGAGCACTGCACCCTGAGCCTACCCAGTTGTGTGACAATAGCAAATTCTTATTCGCTATTGTGTTCCTGATTCTCCTCCCGACCAATCAGGAAGCGGGTCCTGAGACCCGATTGCCTAGGAGTCTTGGGCTGCCTTCCCAAAATATTGAGCACCAGCCGCCACTGCACTGAACCCAGGACCGTGCATTCACTAATTCACTATATCTGGTCTCCCACGGTACACAAAACATGGAAATGCACTCGTTTTAGTAAATATAAACTGCTAAATACCTTTTATCATCAGCAGTGTATAGCAGTCTTGTGACTTCTATCAGTTCCTGGTTAAAGCTTGTAGGAGTATTCATGCCACACTGAGCTGTCCTATTAGGATCCATGACCCCTGACCCTCTGTCTGGACAGTGCTGATTGGCTCTGTGCTGATCACATGCACTTTCCCAAGAAGAAAAAAACCTCTCTAGCAATACATACCAAACTGAGCATGTGCAGCCTGACTCCAGTAACTCTGTCCTATCCGGACCTGTTCTGGAGTCAGTGGAAGAAGGAGGATCTGTGTATACAGGATCAAACAACCTTTATACACAATGCAAATGATTAACCCCTTAGGTTCCACAGTGAGTATAACAAGCATGCTTTATTGTATATACAGACTGATTTTACTGTTTTACCACTGACAGAGGTACTTAAAATGAACAGCTTTTATTTTTGTAAAACCTTTATCCTCAAAAAAACTGTTGCTGCTCCTGCTTATAAAGTGGAGTTTGACTTGAATTTGTTAGCGTATCTAAATCTACTGGTACATCTAACATTCCTCTCCCCCTAGGCTACCACGGCTGCTGTCCAAAGGTGCCCCCTGTGCTCCTTCATCCAGAGTGGAGGCACCCTAATACAGGAGGTGTGTTACTGACCAGATCACCAGTTGAAAACAGAGGGGAAAAAAGCCTAAAAAAGAAATGTAATGCAGCCACCATATTTAATGATTGGTAAGCTGTAATATATTCGATTTTTGGTTATGGGATTAATACTACTTTAGGTTACATGTCATTGATTGATCAGATTTACACTTGTATAACCAGAATTAGGCATTCAGTACAAAATTAACTGGAGGCACTGCTGGAACCAAGGAAAACAAAATTATTGGCCTCTAGGACTGCTTAAAACCGCTATTTTTTTTATAAGCAGACGGTAATGTCATAATTAAAAGATTTAATTAGAATGTTACTACACTTTCTTATATAAACTCTTTCAAGCTCAGACTGCATGGCAGTTAATTTACTCCTGGATCAGTCCCGGGACCTCCCTGGAATTACAGTAGTAAATAGAGACCTCGCAGGGATAAGATTAATAACTGGTTTAATTAGTGCAAATGTAATTTTTTTTCCTTCCTTCCTTGATATTTTGGCTGAAGCCAGACTGACGGAGATGGGACCAATGTTTTTTTGCTGAGCTATGTCAGATTGGTATGTGAGAAGTCCCCGGGTTGCGGAGTGTACTGATCAGACAGGAAAAGCTTGGTAAGTAATGTGCTTAAGTGGTTAAATGACATTGGGAGAATCACTTTGGAGGCAATGAGAAGAGCCGGGGAGGTAAGAGCTGCATTTTAGAGAGGAAATTCTCCGGGAGAAAGTGAGATTATTACACAGCGTGAGACAGACTGCCATTCACAGCCCAGAGAGACCCCCCCTACTGCGAGGAGGAGATAGTGACTGCTGTACACAGACACTTCATACCGCAGAAGAAGAGAGCGCGATACGCTCAAGAGGTCACTTCGCGGAGTACAGTGTATAAATCAATACAGAGTCAATTTTATATATAAACCAATATAAACCAATACACAGAGTATTTCATAATACACCAAAAAAAAAAAACATAATAACCAATATCAAAAAAATTGTATATACTGTATATATATATCATATGCAATATAAATAAAAACCAATACACATAGAATGCCATAATACACCAAAAACATAACCAATTAATATTTTTTGGCTACCATGCAGAGCTGCATCCGATTTTTCACTCCAGTTTTAGTAAATGAACCTCAATGTCTCATAACACATCAAAAACATAATAACCAATATAAAATTTTATGTACTGTATACATAGTATATCATATGTAATATACAGTACATTTAAACTAACACATAATATGTCATGACAAACCAAAAAAACATAATACCCAAAATAAAATGTTATATACTGTATATATATATATATATATATATATATACACACACACACAAATATTGTATATTATACGCAATAATAGCGATATAAACCAATACACACAGTGGGGTTAATTACTAAAACTTGAGTGTGCAAAATCTGGTGCAGCTCTGAATAGAAACCAGCTTCCAGGTTTTTTTGTCAAAGCTTAACTGAACAAGCTAAAAAGGTGGAAGCTCCAGTTTTAGTAAATGAACCTCAATGCATCAGAATACACGAAAAACATAATAACCAATATAACATTTTATGTACTGTATATATATATATATATATATATATATATATATATATATATATATATATATATATATATATATATATATATAAATAAATGTATTATTATTATTTATTATACAGAATTTATATAGCACCAACAGTTTGCACACACACACTATAATATAAATTATATATATATATATATATATATATATATATATATATATATATATATATATATATATATATATATATATATATATATATATATACACACACATACATATACACTATATCAAAAGTATTGGGGCACCTGCCTTTACATGAACATGAACTTTAATGGCATCCCACCAGCCTTATGCCCCGTACACATGATCGGATTTTTCGACAACAAATGTTGGATGTGAGCTTGTTGGCGGAAAGTTCAACCGTGTGTATGCTCCATCGAACATTTGTTGGCGGACTTTCCGCCAACAAATGTTGGCTAACAGGTTCTCAAATTTTCCGCCAACAAATTTATGTTGTCGGACTTTCCGATTGTGTGTACACAAGTCTGTCGCACAAAAGTCCACGCAGGCTCGGAGTCAAGTAGGAGCCGGAAGCGCTCGGTCTTGTAAAACTAGCGTTCATAATGGAGACATCACGTACGTCTTGTACGTCACTACGTTAGTATTTGTTGGCCAACATTTATGTGACCGTGTGTATGCAAGACAAGTTGAAACCAACAACCTTCGAACAAAAATTCAAATTTTGTTGTCGGAAAGTCCGATCGTGTGTACGGGGCATTAGATTTGAAGTTGAGTTATTTAGTATCACTACAGGATGGTGCTGTGGATACCAAGGTAGAAATGTGCCACATCCTGATTAACTGAGGAACTATTGCAAAACATTGAAGATTGGAATTTATAGGCACAACAGTAACCAATATTTTAAATGTACTATCTTTATTTAAACATTATTAAAAGAAACAATAATTGCTTAAAATCACACTAATGATTGATGTCTGTAGAGTAAATTAAACTCCACTAATTATACATCAATAATAGCATTCAATAAGGATAAATCCAATCCATCCTAAACCGTTAGATAGGATTCCATGAAGCTTGATGTATTCTGATTGTGGCATAACCGGCTTAGCTCGACATGTTGCGCGCCTAGTGCTTCTTCAGGAGCTTTAGGACATCCAGCAAAAGACCAATATAATTAGCATCGAGTCTTCCGAGGGACTGATAGTCCCAACAAGCCAAAACATGTAACTGTAACTACCCATTCTTCTGTGGATCTTTTGAGCAGTGGTTGTTATAGACGTTGGTCAGTTCCCAACACTAGACAAGCACAGCGCATCAAACATTTCAAAAGTATCTTGCATACTTGTGCAACTGTAATTACAAGCCATCTGGTCTATTTACTTCTAATCTGCCTATTGATGGGGGATATATGCTGACACGATCTTATGGTTACATGTTTGACTTCTTGGGACTATCAGTCCCTCAGAAGCCTCTGTGCTAATTATATTGGTCTTTTGCTGGATGTCTTAAAGTTCCTGAAGAAGTGCTAGGCGCGCAACATGTCGAGCTAAGCTACATTACACCACAATCAGAATACATCAAGCTGTGTGGAATCATATCTAATTGTTCAGGATGGACTGTATTTATCCTTATTGAATGCTATTATTGATGTATAAATAGTGGTGTTTAATTTACTTTACAGACATCAATCATTACCATGATTTTAAGCAATTCTTGTTTCTTTTTATTCATGTTTAAATAAAGATAATTAATTTTTAATATTGGTTACTGTTGTGCCTATAAAGTCCAATCTTCAATGTTTTGCAATAACATCCCAGTCTTAGTCCGTAGGGTTCAATATTGAGTTGGCCCACCCTTTGCAGATATGACAGCTTCAACTCTTGGAAGGCTGTCCACAAGGTTTAGGAGTGTGTCATGGGAATGTTTGACCATTCTTCCAGAAGTGCATTTGTGAGGTCAGGCACTGATGTTGGACAAGAAGGCCTGGCTTGCAGTCTCTGCTCTTATTCATCCCAAAGGTGTTCTGTCTGGTTGAGATCAGGACTCTGTGCAGGCCAGTCAAGTTCCTCCACCCCAAACTCGCTCATCCATATCTTTATGGACCTTGCTTTGTGTACTGGTGTGCAGTCATGTTGGAACAGGAAGGGGTCACCCCCAAAGTGTTTCCACAAAGTTGGGAGTATAAAATTGTCCAAAATGTCTTGGTATGCTGACGCTGTAAGAGTTCCCTTCACTGGAATTAAGGGGTCAAGCCCAACCCCTGAAAGACAACCCTACACCATAATTCCCCCTCCACCAAATGATTTGGACCAGTGCACAAAGCAAGGTGCATAAAGACATAGATGAGCAAAATTGGGGTGGAGGAACTTGACTGGCCTGCACAGAGTGCTGACCTCAACCCTATAGAACACCTTTGGGATGAATTAGAGCGGAGACTGGGAGCCAGGCCTTTTCTCCAACATCAGTGCCTGACCTCACAAATGCGCTTCTGGAAGAATGTCAAACATTCCCATAGACACACTCCTAAACCTTGTGTACAGCCTTCCCAAAAGAGTTGAAGCTCTTATAGCTGCAAAGGGTGGGCCAACTCAATATTGAACCCTACGGACTAATGCCACGTACACACGATCAGACTTTACGGCATACTTGGTCCGGCGTACCGATTTCGCCGGACAATTCGATCGTGTGTGAGCTCCAGCGGACTTTGTTTTCTCAAAAGTTTTCCAAAAGTTTGAAACATGTTTTCAATCTATCCGTCGAACTCGAGTCCGGTCGAAAAGTCCGCTGGTCTGTATGCTAGTTCGATGGAAAAAAAGCCACGCTAGGGCAGCTATTGGCTACTGGCTATGAACTTCCTTGTTTTAGTCCGGTCGTACGTCATCACGTACGAATTCGACGGATTTTGGTGGATTGTGTGTAGGCAAGTCCGTTCATTCGGAAAGTCCTTCATAAAGTCCGTCAAAAAGTCCGCCGGGCAAAGTCTGCCGTAAAGTCCGCTCGTGTGTACGCGGCATAAGACTGGGATGCCTTTAAAGTTCATGTGCGTGTAAAGGGAGGTGTCCCAATACCTTTGACAATATTATATACGTATATATATATATATATGTATATATTATATATATATTATATATATATATATATATATATATATATATATATATATATATACACATACACATACACATACATACATACATACACAGTATCTCACAAAAGTGAGGACAACCCTCACAATTTTGTAAATATTTTATCATATCTTTTTTGTGACAACACTAAAGTAATCACACTTTGCTACAATGTAAGTAGTCTTGTATAAAAGTGTAAATTTGCTGTCCCCTCAAAATAAATCAACACACAGCCATTAATGTCTAAATCACTGGCAACAAAAGTGAGTACACCCCTATGTGAAAATGCCCAAATTGGGTCCATTTAGCCATTTTTCCTCCCCGGTGTCATGTGACTCGTTAGTGTTACAAGGTCTCAGGTGTGAATGGGGAGCATACTGGTCACTGGAAGTTCAACATGGCACCTCATGACAAAGAACTCTCTGAGGATCTGAAAAAAAGAATTGTTGATCTACATAAAGATAGGCTAATGCCGCGTACACACGATCAGACTTTACGGCAGACTTTGTCCGGCGTACTTCTCGACTGACTTTACGACGGACTTTCCGAATGAACGGACTTGCCTACACACAATCAACCAAAGTCCGACGGATTTGTACGTGATGACGTACGACCGGACTAAAACAGGGAAGTTCATAGCCAGTAGCCAATAGCTGCCCTAGCGTCGGTTTTTGTCCGTCGGACTAGCATACAGACGAGCGGACTTTTCGACCGGACTCGAGTCCGTCGGACAGATTTGAAACATGTTTCAAATCTAAGTCCGTCAAACTTTTGAGAAGGCAAAGTCCACTGGAGCCCACACACGATCGAATTGTCCGGCGAAATCCGGTACGCCGGACCAAGTATGCTGTAAAGTCCGATCGTGTGTACGCGGCATAAGCTATAAGAAGATTGTCAAGACCCTGAAACTGAGCTGCAGCACAGTTGCCAAGACCAAACAATGGTTTAACAGGACAGGTTCCACTCAGAACAGGTTGTCTTTTGGAAACAGACGTATGAGTCCTACCAGCATTGCTGCAGAGGTTGAAGAGGTGGGGGTCAGCCTGTGAGTGCTCAGACCATACGCCGCACACTGCATCAAATTGGTCTGCATGGCTGTCATCCCAGAAGGAAGCCTCCTCTAAAGATGATGCACAAGAAAGCCCGCAAATAGTTTGCTGAAGACAAGCAGACTAAAGATATGGATTACTGGAACCAAGTCCTGTGGTCTGATGAGACCAAGATAAAATAAAAAATTTGGTTCAGATTGTGTCAAGCGTATGTGGCGGCAACCAGGTGAGGAGTACAAAGACAAATGTGTCTTACCTACAGTCAAGCATGGTGGTGGGAGTGTCATGGTGTGGGGCTGCATGAGTGCTGCCAGAACTGGGGAGCTACAGTTCATTGAGGGAACCATGAATGCCAACATTTACTGTGACATACTGAAGCCGAGCATAATCCTTCGGATACTGTGCTGCAGGGCAGTATTCCAACATGATAAAGACCCCAAAACACACCTCCAAGACAACCACTGCCTTGCTAAAGAAGCTGAGGGCAAAGGTGATGGACTGGCCAAGCATGCCTCCAGACCTAAACTGTATTGAGCATCTGTGGGGCATCCTCAAACGGAAGGTGGAGGAGCGCAAGGTCTCTAACATCCACTAGCTCCATGATGCCGTCATGGAGGAGTGGAAGAGGATTCCAGTGGCAAATGGTGAAGCTCTGGTGAACTCCATGCTTAAGAGGGTTAAGGCAGTGCTGAAAAATAATGGCGGCCACACAAAATATTGACACTTTGGGCCCAATTTGGATATTTTCACTTAGGGGTGGTGTACTCTCTTCAGCCATGTCCAAGATGATATCACCACTCATGTCCAAGAACATATATATGGTGGATGGATGTGGTTAAACAATTTATGGTAAAATATAAAAGATGAGGCTGCGTCAATAGATACAAAATTTGTCAAAGCTTAAAATTGTGTGTGCCCGTGAAATGGTGACAAATATTAGTACCCAATATTGCAGATAGGTGACGCTTTAAAAATGCTTACAGGTCATCAGCTTAGAGCTCACCGTGAATGATGGCTCTAGAATTATTCCTCTTATGTTAGTATAAGTTCTCTTTAAGGAGACCTCTAATGTCACCTCTGCACTTATTGAAGCTGAAACCAGAGGGACAATCAGTGAACAGATTTTACTGACTCCCCTCCTCTCCCAACTGACACTTACCATGACCATCCTGGCCTAGGGAAGGGGTAACGGAGTTTAGGAAGGTGTCTGTTAGACCTATTGGGGAGTAATACTCTGCACCGTTCATGCCCCAGGAGCAAAGTGAAAATCCAGACACTCCCAAGTTTTGAGAGCATGTGACTCATTCCTCCTTTCCCATGTGAAGTTCTAGGTGTCTTGTGATTGGCCAACACTGCTAATAGGGTCAGGGAATGAGTCCATAGTCTTGTGTAAGCTCTGTTTGAAGCTTACACAGGGCTTATTTTTCCCGGTCCTGTCAGGGGATGCAGAAGTGAGTAAAGAGGTGTATGTAAAGTTTCTGTTAAGTGTATGAGCAAAGAATACGATCACCCTCTGACTATTTTTGGAGTAACTGGCCGATAACAAATATACAGATTAGAAAAGTGCACAGGGAGTACACATGGTCCTCCTCTCAAAAGAAAGGACCTTGGCCCTGATCCCCCGGGGCACAAGACTCCTGATGGGGACTGGGGTACTTGTGGTTAATACAGCTGAAACCAGACGGCCACTTTTTTTCAGAAGACCTTCTCAAACAAGTAATAGGTGGATCTCCCCCAAAGGGAGACCCCCATGGCCCATGGTAAGAGGGGGGGGTTAACCAAAAAGACCACATGCCCTTCCCCCCAAGACTTTCAGGACAAGCCTAGAGGGCCTACACCCTACCACTTGGGAGTGACTAAAGTGTCAGTGCAAAAACAAAACAAACAACATATAAAAAAGGGAAGGGGGTGGGAGGAAAGTGCTTTATGTGCCAAAGTGTAATACAGTGGCTGGCCTTCTGGTCGGTATATATATTCCTCTGGCACCAGCCAAAAGGCCCGGCCCTGGAGGCAGGTGTGACAAAAAGCATGCAGAAGTGCTGTAACCATGGTGCCATAGTAAATTCAAAGTGAGCTCCCCCACTTGAGAATTTTTTGCCGGCCCTGGACTGCTACTCCAGGGGCACAAGCACCATCCATACCAGAAGGGCCTTCAACGGGGACAAGCCTGGTGCACTAGGCCAGATTCAACCTGGGAGGAAAAGGACCTCTCATTATTCCCACCTTTTTACATCAGGTGAATACTAACTGGAACCCCCGGCCATAGGTAACACCAGCTTTCTCCCTCCTGTAGACTGACAAGAAGAGATACTACACCTGATCTTATCCAAAAAGCTTTGAAGCTATGTTCAGATAAAGAGTTCATGGCAGCCTCCATGTTTCTCTTATGACAGGTTTCCTTTATAAATTCAGTTACAGATCCAGCATAAAAAAAAAACAGCATAGCACCTTTGGGAGACCTTTACATTGGGTTTTCACAAATGGTTGGCTGATAAGTGACCAGTTCTCGTATAGCTTTTCAGAGTTTCTATCCCAACTCATGTACTTAATATGAATTCAAGCGTGTCTTGATATCGATTAAACTGACCTTTAAAGCACAGATTTAAAAGTCATACCCAACACAGTGCATAATCCTTGTATAACTGCTATTCATTTATTATCATTAAAGTATCAAAATGTAATTTGCATACTTATCCATGTCCAGGTTATGACTATGACACATATTAGGTGCTAACAAAGGAATTTAATGCCATTTTTATAACTAATGGGCTAACTTAGGAGGTGATATTAACGTTTAAATTACAACCTACAAATGTTAAATTTTCCATTGTGTTCTGACCACAGTGAAAATCTGAAATGTGAATTGTCAGTGTCCCTCCCAACTCTACAATCTACTTCATTAGCCTGTTCCTGACACTCTGTTGTCTCTTTTGGTGGAATTTCTTCAGATATTTGCTAACACCTCCAAAGACCTAATTCTAACCCTAGGCCTAGCTAGCTGCCCTGGCTTCTTCAGCTCACTGTTCAGCTCAGCTCCATTATATTAACCAGGGGCCATCAAACCTTTCAGGAAATTTTACAAATATTTGCAGGTTGAAAAAACAAATGTTTTAAAATGAAAAAAATCAAATTTGAATGAATGAATACGTTTTACTTGGAGTTTTGTTTTGTAATTGGCATGATACTACTTAGAACAACAGAAAAAAAATCAATAAAACAAAGCAAAGAAATTCTAAATGAACTTCAGCCCATCAAAGTCCCCCATGCACATCAGAGCCCCCATCAAAGCTTCTGGACTCAAAGCAGCATGGCTTTACTCAGAGCAGATCATGTCAGACTAATCTGCCTACATTTTTTTTACTATATCACTAATGTTTTGGACCAGGGTGGTGCTGTGGACACAGATCATTATGTGGAACTGTATCAAATGCCTTACTGAAATCAAGATATGCTAATATAAAGCTGTACAAGCTAGAACTTAAAGAAGAACTATGAGCAAATTAAAATTTTCCCATGCAGTGGGGCTGTGCCTGCATTGAATGGGTTAACTGCTCGTTTCTGTCTAGGAGATTGCAATGTAGAGATACACTTACCTAATTCACAGATCCACCAGGCACAAGACAAGTTCCCGCTGCTCCTGCCACCCCCCCCCCCTCCCGCATGCTACCGGTCTTGGAAATGAACTGTTCCTGACATCATCATGCCCATAGACCTGCTTTGGATGTGAGGACAGCAGGAACAGGAGCACGGTTTTCAGGAGGATCAAAGGTAAGTATAGCTTTTCGGTGAGCCCCTAGACAAAACAAGCAGTTAACAGCCTCACTGCATGGGAGAAAAAAACAGTTCATGGGAGTTCCTATTTAAGCCTTGGGTGGTTC
Source organism: Lithobates clamitans (assembly GCA_037952925.1). Classification (NCBI taxonomy): domain Eukaryota; kingdom Metazoa; phylum Chordata; class Amphibia; order Anura; family Ranidae; genus Lithobates; species Lithobates clamitans. Next base: position 3,830,558 of record JBBGZY010000544.1, read on the forward strand.
AGTGTATATGCAGTTGACTAAATAATAGATACCAGAGTGTGGTTGTAAATGGGGTTCATTTGGAACAGAGACCAGTCACTAGTGGTGTACCCCAAGGCTCTGTACTGGGTCCTGTTCTATTTAATATATATGCAAGCGATATAACTAAAGGTTTGTTGGGAAAGGTATGTCTTTTTGCTGATGACACACAGGTGTGTAATAGGGTTGATATCCCTGGAGGTGTCTAACATGGAACAGGAATAGGCATTGCTGGAAAATTGGTCAAAGCAGTGGAGACTGCAGTTCAATATTTCTAAATGTAAAATAATTCACCTAGGGAAAAAGAATTCCCTGAGAATTCCCTACATAGGGGGTACAGTGTTGGTCAGTACTACAGAGGGAAAAGATTTGGGGTACTTATTTCAGATGATTGCAAAATGAGAAAACAGTGTGACCAGGCAATGGGAAAAGCTAAAATAATTCTAGGATGCATCATTAGAGGGGTCACCAGCAGGAGGAAGGAGGTCCTGATTCTACTATATAGATCTTTAATGAGACCTCATTTAGAATACTTTGACCAATTTTGGAGATCTTACAAAATGATATTGAGGAGACAGAAAATGGACAGAGATGGGTAACAAAAATGGTGAAAGGTCTGAAGTATAAAACATATCAAGAGCGACTTCAGAAACTTAATATGTACAGTCTGGAGGAAAGAAGGGAAAGAGGAGACATGATTGAAACTTTCAAATACATGAACCGGGTGAATAAGGTTCAGGAAGGCAGTTTTTTCAATATGAAGCCGATCAAGAACATGACCTCAAACCAGCAGGAGGAAAGTTCAAAACTAATCTTAGAAAGTATTATTTTACTGAAGAGTAGATGACGCTTAAAATAGACTTCCAGCTGAGGTAGTGAGACAGTCAACTATAAGTGGATTCAAACATGCTTGGTATAAACATAGATCTATATTTAGAGTAAAAGTAAAAGAAAAGTTTAAAAAAATAAATGGGGCAGACTTGATGGAACAGAGTCCACAATAAAGTCCCCTGCTTTCATAAGAGTCCCCATCAAAGTCCCCCTTACATCCGGGTCTCAATCAGAGTTTCTACTTTCATAATAGTCCCCATCAAAGTCCCCCTTACATCAGGGTCTCCATCAGAAGGCCAATAAACTTCCGCAGCAGACCACATAGAACAGTTAAAATTCATATATGGGATCCATTGGCCAAAGAAATACTAATTTTGGCCAGTCCTTTGAGAAATTTCTACATCCTATTTTACTGCTGTAAAGTATATTTATGTAGCACGGCCCCCTTGGGGACTGCTGAGAATTACCTGCTCATCTGCACGGCCATGACCAAGTGAACCTTCCAACCCACCTGACACTCTGGGTTCAGACATCCTGTTAATACTATAAACCAAGAATCAAGCAACTCAGTAGTATAAGGTTGTGAAGTGTTATACTTGAACCAAATAGGAAAAGTTATTTCACAAAGAAAAGGAGTAAATCTGTTGAGCTGTGATAACAGCGCCAACTCAGTAAACAGACTCCCCCCAAAGACACAAGAATATTTAAACAATGAATAATGCTATATACACAAGGATACACTATATTCAGATCCAAAGTCACCTCCTAGTGGATGTTTCAGTTAACTATACATGTGGCCACACTGAGATAGATATAATCTAATCATTTTTGTAAAAATGTTATCATATTTTTTCATGTGACAACACTGAAGAAATTACACTTTGCTACAATGTAAAGTAGTGAGTGTACATCTTGGATAACAGTGTAAATTTGCTGTCCCCTCAAAATAACTCAACACACAGCCATTATTGTCTAAACTGATGGCAACAAAAGTGAGTACACCCCTAAGTGAAAATATCCAAATTGGGCCTTAAGTGTCAATATCTTGTGTGGCCACCATTATTTTCCAGCACTGCCTTAACCCTCTTGGGCATGGAGTTCACCAGAGCTTCACAGGTTGCCACTGGAGTCCTCTTCTACTACTCCATGTCGACATCACGGAGCTGGTGGATGTTAGAGACCTTGCGCTCTTCCACCTTCCATTTGAGAATGCCCCACAGATGCTCAATAGGGTTTAGGCCTGGAGACATGCTTGGCCAGTCTATCACCTTTACCCTCAGCTTCTTAAAAAAAAGAGTGGTCATCTTGTAGGTGTGTTTGGGTCGTTATCATGTTAGAATACTGCCCTGTGGCCCAGTCTCCAAAGGGAGGGGATTATGCTCTGCTTCAGTATGTCACAGTACGTGTTGGCATTCATGGTTCCCTCAATGAACTGTAGTTCCCCAGTGCCAGCAGCACTCATGCAGCCCCAGACCATGACACTCCCACCACCATGCTTGACTGTAGGCAAGATACACTTGTCTTTGTAATCCTCACCTGGTTGCCGCCACACACGCTTGACACCATCTGAACTAAATAGGTTGATCTTGGTCTCATCAGACCACAGGACATGGTTCCAGTAATCTATGTCTTTTGTCTGCTTGTCTTCAGCAAACTGTTTGTGGGCTTTCTTGTGCATCATCTTCAGAAGAGGCTTCCTTCTGGGACGACAGCCATGCAGACCAATTTGATGCAGTGTGCGGCGTATGGTCTGAGCACTGACAGGCTGACCACCCACCTCTTCAACCTCTGCAGCAATGCTGGCAGCACTCATACGTCTATTTACCAAAGACAACGTCTGGATATGATGCTGAGCACATGCACTCAACTTCTTTAGTTGACCATGGCAAGGCCTGTTTTAAATGGAACCTGTCCTGTTAAACCCCTGTATGGTCTTGGCCACCGAGCTGCAGCTCAGTTTCAGGGTCTTGGCAATCTTCTTATAGCCTAGGCCATCTTTATGTAGAGCAACAATTCTTTTTTTCATATCCTCAGACAGTTCTCTTCCATGAGGTGCCATGTTGAACTTCCTGTGACAAGTATAAGAGAGTAAGAGCTATGACATCAAATTTAACACACCTGCAACCCCATTCACACCTGAGACTTTGTAACACTAACGAGTCACATGACACCGGGGAGGGAAAATGGATAATTGTGCCCAATTTGGACATTTCATTTAGGGGTGTACTCACTTTTGTTGCCAGTGGTTTAGACATTAATGGCTGTGTGTTGAGTTATTTTGAGGGGACAGCAAATTTACACTGTTATACAAGCTGTATACTCACTACTTTACAATGTAGCAAATCATGTCATTTCTTCAGTGTTGTCACATGAAAAGGTATAATAAAATATTTATAAAAATGTGAGGGGTGTACTCACTTTTGTGAGATACTGTGTGTGTATATATATATATATATATATATATATATATATATATATATATAGGCTTCCTATGAGTAATGACAGTAGAGTTCCACGTGGCAGATTTGTTTTTCTTCGCTAGCTAGTTGGAGCTCATTAATTGTAATCCGTTTGGTTGCAGATGAAACAATAGACTCCAAGTAGTGAAGGCCTAAGGCATCTGAGTACAGTGTTCCAGCAATGCAGTAGAGTGTTCTTGGGTAGAGATGTGTGCGCACTGTGTTCTGTAATGGTGGTAGTGAATAGATAAAGATTGAGCAGCTTGCTCTCTCACCAATGACCCAAATCGATATTCTAGACAGGAACACAGATGGCAACACTCCGGAAATGGACCCTCTGTTCGGCCTGCTGTAGTGACTTTCTCCACACGTCCACACTGATGGGTAGGCTCTGTAAATGATGCTAGTAACAGGATGTCTGACAGTGGGTAGCAGGACTAGAACTCTCAGGCCTCGTTGTGGAAGTAGCGTTCTGCGTGGTAGGCCGCGACCTCTCTCTCTCTCTGTCACACAGAGAGGTCAGTCTTGCGCCAGGCCCAGGAGGAAGAGACCATCCACAGGTTTCTAAGCTCCTTTTATCATCTCTCCCAGCAACCTTCAGGCCACTGCAAGGGTCCCTGGGATTTGTAGTCCTATGGTACATGGATGCATAACAGCAGATTCAAAGAGGACTGTACGCCCCATAACTCACTCCATTGGCACACAGGTATGAGGTCACTGGCTGCACGAATACTCAAACAATGTTTGGAACACTGGAAGGCACGAAGCTTTCTTTTAACAGTCCATATCGGTACATTTAAATTAAAGGAACACCCACCAGTGCTCCAACAGTCTGAAGCCCTCATGGTTCCCCCCCCCCCCCCCCACTGGCTCTACCATCTTATCCCTGGTTTCCTCCAGGTGCTATTCTTCAACCATCTTGATTGGTTAGAGTAGGATGAAGTCTCTTCTGCACAAGCGCAGGAGCACAGTCACGTCCTGGCACATACTGTAAGCAGTGTGCCAGAATGTAAACTGATTTGTGCATGTGCATGTGTACATTCGACAGGGGATTGCGAGATGGCAAGTAAGTGTATTTTATTGTAGAAGAGTCTTTGCATGTTTCTTCTGCAATAAAGAGCCAACCTATTCACAATTTTTTTTTTTTTTTTTTACCTTCAGTTCCACTTTAAGTTTGAACTTTTCTTCTCTGCTTTCTTTCCTTTAGGCAAGGTGGCTAAGCAGCGGACTCCAGGTATTCAGGATTTTTTATGGGGTTTAAAAGCTTGAGGTTAATGGCTTAGTTATTAGCACATCTGCTTTGCAGCACTGGGGTTCTTGGTTCTAATCCCTGCCCATGTGCTTGCATGGGTTTTTGCTCTGGCTACTCCGGTTTCCTTCCACACTTCAAAGAGATGCTGATAGGTTAAATGGCTCCTGTCTAAATAGGCCCTAGTAAGTGTATAAATTAATGTGAGAAAGGGGTCTTAGATTGTAGGCTAGGGTTCTTGTTTCAAATCCAAACCAGAACACTATTTGCATGAAGTTTGCATAGTCTTCCTCTGATTGCATGGTTTTCTTCCTGGTACTCTGGTTTCCTCCCACACTCAAATTACACGCTGGTAGTTAAATTAGCTTGTATCTAAATTGGCCCTGGGATGTGTATGTAGTAGATGTAGTTTGCCAAGATGGAGCTAGTTTGTGACATCATTGCGCACACCACTGGTCGGGTAGTGATGCTGTTTTGTGCTGATACTTACCGATGTTTGCGAGTACTCTATATTTTTAATAAATCTTGCTGTTTTGAAGATATTGAGCCATGTATTTGTGGTTTATTTTCTCTGCAACCATCTCGGTGGTGGTATGCTGGATTCGGGAGTGCTACAAAGAGCCATATAGTGAGGAGCTAGACTGCTGCGGTGGAGCCTGTGAGGAATATATTTACTGCTTTAACCTTATAGTCTGAAGGTTAATTTTTATGGTAAGGTGCCAGCATTGGTAGTAAGGAGCATCCCACTCCCTCATCAAGTACCTCTCATTAGTGTCCACTTGTGTCATGGGTGGAGACCTCATGATTCTCCCATTTAGAAGAGTGTATTGCTCTCATGGTTTAGAGATGCAGGATCTCCCAGTCTATGGACAGTGTAGGACCCACTGATCATGGGGTACATTTACGCAGTAAGTGGGCTTAGCACCATATAGCAATATGGTGTGACCAAATCCCCATATTTTTGATAATGTTTTTTGAAAATGTTTAGGTGTTTTAAACTAGCCTTGCTGGAGGTAAATGTCTTTTTTGCATGTGTGCGTTGTAATATTTTCTTCTCTTGTATGGTCTTATGGCTGCACCATCTCTAATGCATCTTTTAGGGTGTGCCCCCCAAATATCTTGTTAGCATTGGTAGTGACACACAGTGGTAGAACTGGAATTGATGGTTCACAGCACTAGTCTGTTTTGCGACCTGAAGATTTGTGATGGACGTTTTACAAATACTGAATTGTTATATACAGTATCTCACAAAAGTGAGTACACCCCTCACATTTTTGTAAATATTTTACTATATCTTTTCATGTGACAACACTGAAGAAATTACAGTTTGCTACAATGTAAAGTAGTGAGTGTACAGCTTGTATAACAGTATAAAATTGCCATCCCCTGAAAATAACTCAACACACCGCTAATAATGTCTAAACCGCCGGCAACAAAAGTGAGTACACCCCTAAGTGAAAATGTCCAAATTGGGCACAATTAGCCATTTTCCCTCCCCGGTGTCATGTGACTCATTAGTGTTACAAGATCTCAGGTGTGAATGTGGAGCAGGTGTGTTAAATTTGGTGTTATCACCATATCCTGTGATCTGATGAGACCAAGATAAACTTATTTGGTTCAGATGGTGTCAAGAGTGTGTGGTTGCAACCAGGTGAAGAGTACAAAGACAAGTGTATCTTTCCTACAGTCAAGCATGGTGGTGGGAGTGTCATGGTCTGGGGCTGCATAAGTGCTGCTGGCACTGGGGAGCTACAGTTCATTGAGGGAACCATGAATGCCAACATGTACTGTGACATACTGAAGCAGAGCATGATCCCCTCCCTTTGGAAACTGTGCCGCAGGGCAGTAATCCAACGTGATAACGATCCCAAAACACACCATGACCACTGCCTTGCTAAAGAAGCTGAGGGTAAGGGCGATGGACTGGCCAAGAATGTCTCCAGACCTAAACCATATTGAGCATCTGTGGGGATCCTGAAACGGAAGGTGGAGAAGCGCAAGGTCTCTGACATCCACCAGCTCCGTGATGTCGTCATGGAGGAGTAGAAGAGGACTCCGTTGGCAACCTGTGAAGCTCTGGTGAACTCCATGCCCAAGAGAAAAAAGCCAGTGCTGGAAAATAATGATGGCCACACAAAATATTGACACTTTGGGCCCAATTTGGACATTTTCACTCAGGGGTGTACTCACTTTGTTGCCAGCTGTTTAGACATTAATGGCTGTGTGTTGAGTTATTTTAAGGGGACAGCAAATTTACATTGTTATACAAGCTGTACACTCACTACTTTACATTGTATTCAAGTAAAATAGGGACATTAGAGTGTAAGCTCCTTTAGGACAGGGTCTGATGTAAATACACAATATGTAAAATGCTGCATAAAGTGTTGGCGCCATGTAAATACCTTTAATAACAAAGTTCTGATTGGTGTTGGTAAGGAAGAAAATACCAAATAACAGCACAAGTATAAGCAATTCCTGTCCAAAAAACGATCCCGTGAAGAAAAAAAATAACCGCGCTCTGACATGCAAAGAAAAATGCCTAAACACCAAGGAGATCTTTTTTTTCCACAATAAAGGCAGAAAAAATCACGATCTTCCACCGAGGCCCCTGACAGATGGAAATAAAAGACTGACAGCTGTCTGAAGCCTGCAAGACGGAGGGGGATAAAGTATGATATAAAAGCAATAGGTATAGAGGAGACAGCAACATGAGAAACGGCAGGAAAACAGGAGATCTGAACACTGGAGACGCGGTTCTGGCAGAGACCAGAACAGCAGACAAGAGCAATCGCAAACAATTCCCAGCAGTCAGCAACGAGCGGCAATTCCTCTAAACAGCCGCATTACACTGATACAGAGCTCTTAGGTTAATAAAAGCATTTATCCAATCAAAGACAAACTTCTTTCTTTCTGCAGCACAACTGCCAAAGAGAGGGGGGCTGGGGGTAGAAGCATTGAGAAAAAAGGTAAGAGAAAATCTCCTAAATAGGCCATTTACTGTACGCACGCTGTTAGCCGTAGAGTGTCCAGGCTTGAGCTTGCACAAAATAGACCTCTTAACTACCCTCCACTATGCTGCCAACAACACAAAGTGTTCTTCACACCCTAAAAGCGGCACTCAAAAAAAATAACCCTTTCATGAGCTGAGATAGCTGTGCTTCTTCTATGAAGCAGTGCAAAGATAATCGAAAAAGTACAGCAATTCATAGCAACTGGGGAGATCTTGAGTTGAAATACATATAAAATGTAGCCAGGCATGGGACGAGGGGGTTATTAAACAAAGACTCTGCTCTGAATGTATTTCCTTTCTGCTCCTTTATGCTTAATTAATGCTGCACAGTTCTCCTTCAGCCAGCAGGGGGAGAGTTACAAGTTACATCAAGCCTATAAACTTTAATACAGAATGCCTGGAATCCTGGGAGGTGTAGTTCAAGGTGGCAGTCATGTAATGAAACAACTGTATTTTTGAATTTTAGATCCCAATGGTCTGCGTGTGACAGGAGGAGTCTGATAGGCTTTATATTTTTTTGCACAGGAAAAGCCTGTAGGCAAGGGTAATCTTCATTCTCCACTGCAGGTGCCGCTTGACCGCAGCGGCAGTGCAGTTGGGGGAAAGAAGTCTGGAGGTACTCGATTTTCTATGATTTCCTTGGTCATGGGAGGCAGCTATCGCATTGGAAGGCGATGCCCTATGTGAGTTTGTGGGCCATCGTGTGTCAGCCAGAGTCTATTTAAGACCCTGGCTCAAAGGCTTGACACACTTTTTGTGAGTGAACAGGATAGGGACAGGAACTCCATCTGTAAGGGAAAGTGGAAGCAACAGGGAAAGGTTTTGGTGGAGCAGAGCCTACGACTACCTCTTCAGGAAGCCTCCCCTTTGCTTGGACTGGCCAGGCAGCGCTTCGCTCCTCGTAACAGATGCTGTTGGCATCCAGGAGTCATCTGTCAGCTGATTATTTGCTGCTTAGTTGTAAGTGGCCCCAGATGGGTGAGCTTCCCACTGGGCCTGTTTTTACTGTTGAGTTGGCTATTTCATTACATTATTTGCTAAATGAGACTCTGTGTGTTTACTGTCTGCCACACCATGCTGCACCTACCCAACAAGCCACTCTCTTGGCTCTGTGGGAACCCAAGCATCCAGACATTTTGGGGCAAGCGGGGGAGAGATGGAGCCACCCTAGGAAGCCTGGAATAGGCCTGAAATGGAAACTGTTCAGTCCACATTACGGGGTTACTACTTGGAAACCAGAGCAATTGTCAGACCAGCTAATCTGTCATCCAAGTAACAGTCACACCAGGACCAGTCCAACTGGGGTCCCCTCACGGCAGAGAGTTGGTGAGAGGGTCTCTGGCACACTGATACCGTTAACCAAAAGAAAGGCCATCAAGGGCAGGATACTGATATCAATCTAAGACGCATCCAGTTACAGACACCTGATCTAAGTTTACACCATACCATTACAACCTTAGAGTGCAGTTATATTACTTCTTTACTGCACACACCTCAACACATGTCAGTTCTGCCTTGTTTGGGTTACACTTTTTACTGTTTGCAGAGAAAAAGGACTACTTCTAGTGTACAATAGGTCATCAAAGGGCCCCGATGTTGGCCGGCAGAAGACCCCCTTTAGAGAATGCCCCTTTCACTACTTTTAATAGTCCTTTTACCTTAATCCCTACACTGTTTATGTTGTTTCATGCTGATTGTGTCCACCCAGCTGTTCTAGGCCTAGCACAGCCACTATTAGAACTTTGATTGTGTAATCATAATTGCCATTCTGTTGCACTTGCTCTATAACTCAACTGAATAACAACAAACAAGTTTGCTTTTACCAACAGTGTTGGTGCCTTGTGCGAGGTAGTCTCAATACTAGGTGTTAAGGTAATATGTGTTGCTTTCTCTTTCTCTCTATTAACCTGGTCAGAGTGTCAGAGGGGCCTTTGGGAGGTTATGGCAGAGAACAGAGGACCTATCTTAACCAGCTACAGTAGTGCTACCACCAGAGGAGACGTTGCATTGTTTGGGCCCTCCTGCCTTATCCTGCAATGACCTGCTTTGTATCATGACTTCTGCTCTTTTTTGCAGCACAACTTAATCCCGGAAAGCAATAGTGTCTTTGGTGGGCACAGCAACCCACAACACACTCTTCAGCCAGAAAGCCCAACAATTCAAGGGCTCCTGGCACAAGTACTGGACCCACAGCTACAGCTCTGATCCCTCAAGCCTTGTTCGTGGCTGTACATTTAGCTTTCTCTCCCTAACGGCCACATGTAGCTCTACATGGGCTCCTGGCTCTCTGGGTACACTTCCTGTTCTCTATGCTGGTCCCAGCCATTCTAACCTGGAGAGTGGTGGGAAGGACTGTAATCCGGCCATGGTGGCAGCCAACAGGAGTTCTCCAGGCCCCGTTTCTAGGGGTGGGCTTTGGCAGCAGCCAATCGATTTTCTCTTTGGATGCCTTTCCTTCTTCTGCTGCCCAAAGCAGGCAAAGGAGCAACAAGCAGTGCGGTCAGAAAGAAATGCTCTTAGGGGTGACTTAAAGGGGCTGCCAGCAGGCACTGCACATACAGTTAATGGGAATTGTCCTACCTGCGTGTTTCTTGTCAGCTGCTGTGCAAGGGATTCCAAGAAGCTGATATCAAACAACATTTAGGTATTTATATTAGTATCATGTAAAATACAATCAAGTTTAAAAAGATACATACAGTAACTGAATGAATGGGTGTTTTTATAATAAGTTTGACAACTTTTTCATGGTCCAAAATGTTTTCTTCTATGGACAAGATGGAGAAAGAAAAGAAGTACCATGAATGTGCCACATAGATTGTTAGTCAAGCATAGTGGCTAGAACTAATGCTGGTTAAAAATTGCTGTCCCCTTCAATCCCTGGGAAATATTTGCCCATCCATAGCAGCATAAGGTATATTTGAAAGAGGCAGTCCGCTGTCCATATACTCCCCAAATGTACTTCAAGCAAAAGTGGAAAGTTAGTGTTAGAGTCAGTGCTACCGTGATTTTTAGAGTTACAAGGACGAATCGTTTAAAGGTTACAGGGAGTGTTGAGGGTAGATGAATGATTACTATTAGGTTTAGTGCTAGGGGTACCCTAAGGTAGAGTAACAGGGCTAGGATTACAAAGAGTTTTGGTGTTTGAGGCATTAATGTTAGGGTTACAAGGTGGAGTAATGTTAGGTTAGGGTTTGAGGGATGATTCATTTAAGTGTCAGTATTTGGGTTACAAGATAGGGTAATGTTAGGATTAGGGTTACATGGAGAGTTGAGGTTAGATGGTGGATTAATGTAAGGGTTAATGTTAGGGTTACATCATAAATTACAGTTAGAGTTACGGTTTCAGTGAGAGCTAAGGCTAGATAGATGTGAAGGTTAGTGTTAGGGTTACAAGGGAGAGTAATGTTAGGTTATGGGTTACAGCAAGTGTTGGAGTTAGGAGGATGATTAATGTATAATTTAATGTTCAATCATTTCCCTTTGCTCAACAATTTCTCTTTGGAATTAATAAAGTATTCTTATTCTAATGTAAGGGTTAGTGTTATGCCCCGTACACACGATTGGACATTGATCGGACATTCCGACAACAAAATCCGTGGATTTTTTCCGACGGATGTTGGCTCAAACTTGTTTTGCGTACATACGGTCGCACAAAGTTGTCGGAATTTCTGATCACCAAGAACGCGGTGACGTACACCACGTACGACGAGACTAGAAAAGGCCAAATCAGAACCAAGCGCGGCACCCTTTGGGCTCCTTTTGCTAATCTCTTGTTAGTAAAAGTTTGGTGAGAGACGATTCGCGCTTTTTCAGACTTGTGGTTTTCAGATCGTTTTCTGCTGTTCAGTTTGTGCTTGTGGGTTTGTATCTGCTCTTCAGTGCGTGCAGCGAGTTACGCGTGACTCTTGTCATTGTGTTCTTGTTCGTTCGTTACTGTTTTTCAGGTCGCTCTTCATAGGCCTTGCTGTTCTTCAGTGCATTCTGTTACTTCGTTCTGAGCAGCTGACCGTTTTCTAGCCATGTTGTGTATATGTACTCCTTGTAGAGTTCGTGCTGTGCAGGGGCTTGGTGTTGGGGTCCTGACCTTGACACAAGTCCAGTCCATAAACAGGGTGGGGAGGAGTTCATGGACCAAGAATTGGTTGCTTCAGCGTGACCAGTTCTGTCATATGCCTTTGCTCCGTGAGATCCGTGAGAATAATCCTGACGATTTCAGGAACTTTCGCTGGATGACGGACCCCGTATTTCACTGTTTGTTGGCTTTGCTGACCCCCTATATCAGCAGGGAGGATACCTGCATGAGGCAAGCCATCACTCCGGAGCAGAGGCTCGTCACCACCCTGCGGTACTTGGCGACAGGGAGAAGCCTGCAGGACTTGAAGTTCTCAACAGGCATCTCCCGTCAGGCTCTGAGGATCATTATCCCAGAGACCTGTTCTGCCATCATCTAGGTCCTGCAGAAGGAGTATATTAAGGTAAGATTTATCCTTTAACATCACATTTTATTGTATTTAATGTTTGATAATATATTGTATTTCTTTCCTCATTCTCAAATTACCATGAGCTGATACCAATTCTCTATCTATCCTCAATCATCTATCTGCTGACTTTGCCAAACCCATACACACTATACCCATCTCTTTTGTGGTCAGATGTATGGATGAATTCCCCAAAGCATGTAGTGCAAGGGCCTGCCTGTATACTTTCAAATGGTACTGTTTAAAGTTTTTTGTATACTATTATTATCTTGATAGGTAATAGTAGAATTTCCAAATGTGCTCAAATGTGTACAATGTGTATTTATATCTTTGTATTATGACACTTCTTACCTGTCCAGTGGGCTGCCAATAGTGTAACTAAGGAGGGGCAGGCCAAAGTAATACCCATTATTTAGGCATTCATCTCTCAATGATGTGGAGAGGGTTACCTGTCCAAGAGCCCCCCCCCCCAAATGTTAAAAATGGCCCATGGGGGGGGGGGGGGGATCTGATAGGTGTACCTTATACTTTGGTCTTTAAAAACTCCCTCAAATAAATGTTATCTCGATGTTGGCTAAGAATGTTTGTGTCTAATCTGCTTTCCCTGTTTATGTGCAAAATGACTATTTTTTGTTGTTGTTTGACTCCACAGTTTCCTTCCACGCCACAGGAATGGCAGACTGTGGCCTCCCACTTTGCCGAGCGGTGGGACTTTCCTAACTGTGGAGGGGCAATTGATGCGAAACACGTCCACATCATCCCACCACCCAACTCGGGGTCATACTACTATAATTACAAGGGGTTCAATAGTATTGTGATGTTGGCGGTGGTGTCGGCTACTTACGAGTTCCTGTATGTGGACATGGGGAAGAATGGCCGGATGTCCGATGGTGGCCCAGACGGAGTTCTACAGACGTCTCCAGAATGGCAGCTTGGACTTGCCACCTCCAGAAGACAATGTGGAAGGACTCCCATTTGTCTTTGTTGCAGATGAAGCGTTTAGGCTGGGGGACAATCTTATGTGGCCATTCCCGATGAGGACCCTCACCCCGGACCAGAGGGTTTTTAATTACTGGCTGGCCAGAGCCAGAAGAGTGGTGGAGAACACGTTTGGAATCATGGCCAGCCGGTTCCGCCTATTTCTTACACCCATACATATGGCGGAGTATAAACTGAGAGATATTATCCTGGCATGCTGTGTTCTACACAACTTTTTACGGCAACATTCTGCCAACTATGCTGGCTCAGTTGGGCCTGAGGCCGGAATTCTAAATGAAACACCCCTGACGGCGCTTGAAAGTGGCCATCCTGGCTTGCCCTCCCTGAGTGCCCGTGATGTCCGGCTAAGATACCTTGAATACTTTGCGGGTAGGGGGGCTATCAATATGCCAGACAATGTCTGAAACCTTTTTCAAATAATAAAAAAAAATAACAACTCAAATCTTTGGTGACATTTACTGCTTGTGTTTCTTTTAGCTGACTCTGACAGAAATGTGGTGAGTCCTGAAAATGGCGTGATTGTGTAACCTTACAAAGCACTGCTGGGTGTTATTTACTAAAGGCAAAGACACTTTGCACTACAAGTGCGCTTGAAACTGCACTTGTAGTGCAAAGTGGATTTGCCCTTAGGAAATAACACCCATTGTCACAGAAAACACCAATTAGAGCACCACAAAAGTGTTGGAGCGTTGAGACAATAATCCACACATTTTTGATTAACAATCTTTTTAATACCAGCACAATCACATGTGCATTTAGAAAAGGTTTTTAAAACAAACCAACATGTTTATTGTATAACAATTTTTGGGATCACATTAGAAAAAGTAGAAATGTCCATTTAAGATAAAGCAGGCATGTTTAAAACCAACAAGAAAGACACAAATCTTGAACTTACAAAGTTCACATTTGGTAGAACTTGAAGGCAACATCAGACATGAGTATTTACAAACTGTGTTTGATATTGCGTTCAGATAGGGTGAAGTCACCCCAGGAAAAGCCAAATTTTGAAGATGCACACAAATTGCCGAATGTCAACATGTGCTAGCTGCCATCATGGGGGATCAAAGGACGTGTTTTTGAGGTGTAACCCCTTCCTCACAGCTACTTTATTATTGAGGAAGGGGTTGCACCCCCAAAACGCATCCATTGATCTCCCGTGATGGCAGATAGCACATGTTGACACACTGTGTGCATCTTCAAAATTTGGCTTTTCGCAAATATGTCTAAAAATGGTAAAAAATTTTAGCACACAAAAAACCCAAGGGATTTGGTGGGGTTTTAAACTCTTCCTAAAACATCAATGATGTTCTTCATTTTTTGTTGAACATCATTGATGTTTTTCAGGATGTTTTCCAAGTCCCTATTACACCCCATCATCTCCATGATCAGGATCTGTGCACTTTCCGAGATGAAATGCCCTGGATCCACAACATCACGATCACCTAAAAAAGATAGAAACAAAAACACACCATGTATTAGAAATATGCCGGCATCCATCTCTTACCTGAGCCTGTGGTCGCAGACACTCACCTGTTGTGGTGCCAATTTCCACCACGTCTTCCTCCTCCTGCTCTGCTTGGCTTGGGTGGATTTCCCCTTCTTCCAGAGGTGGGGGGTCTGTAGTCTCCTCGGATGAGGGGTGTCCTCCGAGTCTTTTTTCCCCTATGTAAAAAAAATTAGGTATAAGTAGCACACAGATATTTGATGTTAGAAATAGGAATACAAAACATTGTTCAGAAGTGGGGTAAAATTGTCTATTTTGGCAGAGTTCCAAGATGTAGAATTTTTATTGTCCTTTGTCAAGCTTCAATACTTTACCTGTTTTGTACAAGCTTCACAGATGGAGACACCCCTATAGTATACACTGGAGCACCTGTGTGGGCCCCCTAATAAAAAGGGTGTTCTTGTGTCCCATACTAGTGCTACAGCGTCCAGATGTGTAAACAGCTGCTGAGTGTCCTCTCCTTACACAGAATCTAGTTTGCATTTCATTCTAGTTACAAACCCATCTACACGACCAAATTATTTTCAGACAAGTAGGGCATAAAAAATGTGGGCAAATGCATATGGCCAAAACAATGGTGTTTTCTAGGCCGAACGAACAATGTTTTATACGAACGAATAATGTGCCCATGAACATGAAAGTTTCCATTTTAAACTGGATAACAGTTAAGAAAAGCACATGGAGCAGCACGAACGTAATAAACATAAAGAATAGGAACACAGGACAACTACTTACTTTTTTGCAGCACTCTCCGGATCTTTCTGTACTGCTCATGCTCTCTTAATTTGAGGTCCGACCACCGTTTCCTGAGCTGATCTTTCGATCGTCGTACCCGAAATTCCGGTGCAGACTCTTGACCACTTTCGCCATGATCTTGGCCTCTCTGACATTGGGGTTGGGGTAAGCTCCATACTTCCCGTCATAGACGGCCCTCTTCAGGATGTCCACCATCTCCAACATCTCCCCAAAGGACATATTTGAGGCCTTAAATCGTCTCCTTCTGGATCGGGATGTTTCTGGCTCCGGGCTTTCCTCCTCCTCCTCCTCGTTGGTGTAATTATCTGACACCTGCTGTGTCTCTGCCATGTGCTCTTCCCCCACTGCGAGGAACGAGAAGGGGCGGGGAATAGACTAGAAAGAACGTCAGGGGCGGGCGCAGTTTAGCCATGCGCAGTGCCTATAAAGCATAACACGTGTGCATAGTATGTACGAACTGTGAGCGGAGGAAGGAGTATCGGAGGCGCCGATTGTTATAACGATGGTAAGATTTAACATTGAGCCTATACTGCTTCTAAATTGAGGCCTGTATTTGCACAAGTTTAGAAGACTTTAGGCTGACATTAGGGTTTGTCTTGTGTTGTGTCTTGCAGTGAAATTGGATATCTTGAAAGATAAGGACTTTATGCCAATCTTCATTGATATGTTCAGGGAGCTGCCCCGTCTGTGGCAGATAAACCACCCTGAATATAAGAACCAAACAAAGAGGAAGGCAGCGCTGGATAATTTATTGGAATTTGTGAAGACAGTGATCCCCACGGCAGACATCACCTATTTGAAGATCCTAATTGATGGCCTGAGGAGTACTTATCTAAGGGAGCACAAGAAGGTCTAGTATTCCCAGAGATCTGGAGCTGCAAATGACATTTATGTCCCCAGACTGTGGTACTATGACAGGCTGCATTTTGTGGCAGGCCAGACTGAACCCAGGCCAGCACTCTCCACTCTTCCTTCCACGCTTCCTACCCCCCCAGCTGAGGTTTCTGACGCCCAACCTGGGCCTTCCAGGCATCAACATGTGGAGGAGCCCAGCTTGAGCCAGGTATAGCATTCTTCTAAATATTTCTGGTTGTCCAATCAATGATGTTAAATAGATGTTAGTTTGGATTGCTAATTTATGATTGTGATTGATGAAGCAAAAACTAAAACCATATCCCTTTTTCATACACAGGGAAGTCTCAGCCAGGAGGTGGCCGGGCCAAGCAGGCTGCCTGATATCCAGGTCCCATCCCTCCACCTTCAAAGAAAAAGTGTCAGGAAGAGGAGTAACCTGGAGGAGGCTGCCATAGGCCTCTTTTGGAAGGCTACTGAGGCCCTCAGAACACCCTACAGTGTGGAGGAGGACTTTGCTGGCATAACTGCATGAAAAATGCTGCAGATGGAGGAGGGCCAATGACTCCTGTGTGAGTTCTTAATTTTGAAAGCTCTCAATAAGGGGTTGAGGGGCCAAATAACATGTGCTACCCACATTTGTGACCTCATACATAGTCCTCCTCCTCCTCCTGCAGGTCCTACTCCTCCTCCTCCAGGTCCTACGCCTCCTCCTGCCACATCTCCAACACCAGAGCCACAGCCGGGAAGGAAGCGTGGAAGGAAGACCAGATGATGACCCTGGGTTCAGTCTGGTCTGGCAAAATATGCAGGCTCTTGTAGTACCACAGCCTGGGGACACAGATGTCATCTGCTGCTTTCCGGATCTCTGGGACTTCTGGACCAGACTGCACTCCCTTAGATAAGGACTCCTCAGGCCACTAATTTTGCTGGAAAATAATTGATGTCTGCCTGGGGGTCAAAGGCTTTGCCAATTTATGATGTTTATCCAGTGTTGCCTCCCTCTTTGTTTGGTTCTGAGCCCTTAACCACTTCAGCCCCGGAAGGATTTACCCCCTTCCTGACCAGAGCACTTTTTACAACTTGGCACTGCGTCGCTTTAACTGCTAATTGCGCGGTCATGCAATGGTGTACCCAAACGAAATTTGCGTCCTTTTCTTCCCACAAATAGAGCTTTCTTTTGATGGTATTTGATCACCTCTGCCATTTTTATTTTTTGCGCTATAAACGGAAAAAGACCGAAAATTTTGAAAAAAAATGATATTTTCTACTTTTTGTTATAAAAAAAATACAATAAACTCAATTTTAGTCATACATTTAAGCCAAAATGTATTCGGCCACATGTCTTTGGTAAAAAAAAAGTCAATAAGCGTATATTTATTGGTTTGCGCAAAAGTTATAGCGCCTACAAACTAGGGTACATTTTCTGGAATTTACACAGCTTTTAGTTTATGACTGCCTATGTCATTTCTTGAGGTGCTAAAATGGCAGGGCAGTACAAAACCCCCCCAAATGACCCCATTTTGGAAAGTAGACACCCCAAGGAAATTGCTGAGAGGCATGTTGAACCCACTGAATATTTATTTTTTTTGTCCCAGGTGATTGAATAATGACAAAAAAAAAAAAAAAAAAAAAATTTACAAAAAGTTGTCACTAAATGATATATTGCTCACACAGGCCATGGGCATATGTGGAATTGCACCCCAAAATACATTCAGCTGCTTCTCCTGAGTACGGGGATACCACATGTGTGGGACTTTTTGGGAGCCTAGCCGCGTATGGGGCCCCGAAAACCAAGCACCGCCTTCAGGATTTCTAAGGGCATAGATTTTTGATTACACTCCTCACTACCTATCACAGTTTTGAAGGCCATAAAATGCCAAGATGGCACAAAACACCCCCAAATGACCCCATTTTGGAAAGTAGACACCCCAAGCTATTTGCTGAGAGGTATGTTGAGTCCATGGAATATTTTATTTTTTGACACAAGTTGTGGGAATGTGACAATTTTTTTTTTTTTTGCACAAAGTTGTCACTAAATGATATATTGCTCACACAGGCCATGGGCATATGTGGAATTGTACCCCAAAATACATTTAGCTGCTTCTCCTGAGTATGGGGATACCACATGTGTGGGACTTTTTGGGAGCCTAGCCGCGTACGGGGCCCCGAAAACCAATCACCGCCTTTAGGATTTCTAAGGGCATAAATTTTTCATTTCACTCCTCACTACCTATCAGAGTTTTGAAGGCCATAAAATGCCAAGATGGCACAAAACCCCCCCAAATGACCCCATTTTGGAAAGTAGACACCCCAAGCTATTTGCTGAGAGGCATGTTGAGTCCATGGAATATTTTATATTTTGACACAAGTTGCTGGAAAGTGACAATTTTTTTTTTATTTTTTTTTTTTTTGCACAAAGTTGTCACTAAATGATATATTCCTCAAACATGCCATGGGCATATGTGGAATTGCACCCCAAAATATATTCTGCTGCTTCTCCTGAGTACGGGGATACCACATGTGTGGGACTTTTTGGGAGCCTAGCCGCGTACGGGGCCCCGAAAACCAAGCACCGCCTTCAGGATTTCTAAGGGCATAAATTTTTGATTTCACTTCTCACTACCTATCACAGTTTTGAAGGCCATAAAATGCCAAGATGGCACAAAACCCCCCCAAATGACCCCATTTTGGAAAGTAGACACCCCAAGCTATTTGCTGAGAGGCATGTTGAGTCCATGGAATATTTTATTTTTTGACACAAGTTGCGGGAATGTGAGAATTTTTTTTTTTTTTGCACAAAGTTGTCACTAAATGATATATTGCTCACACAGGCCATGGGCATATGTGGAATTGCACCCCAAAATACATTCTGCTGATTCTCCTGAGTACGAGGATACCACATGTGTGGGACTTTTTGGGAGCCTAGCTGCGTACGGGGCCCCAAAATCCCAGCACCGCCTTCAGGATTTCTAAGGGTGTAAAGTTGTAATTTCACTCCCCACTACCTATCACATTTTTGAAGGCCATAAAATGCCCAGATGGCACAAACCCCCCCCCCAATTGACCCCATTTTGGAAAGTAGACACCCCAAGCTATTTGCTGAGAGGCATGTTGAGTCCATGGAATATTTTATATTTTGACACAAGTTGCGGGAAAGTGACAATTTTTTTTTTTTTTTTTTTTTTTTTGCACAAAGTTGTCACTAAATGATATATTGTTCAAACATGCCATGGGCATATGTGGAATTACACCCCAAAATATATTCTGCTGCTTCTCCTGAGTACGGGGATACCACATGTGTGGGACTTTTTGGGAGCCTAGCCGCGTACGGGGCCCCGAAAACCAAGCACCGCCTTCAGGATTTCTAAGGGCATACATTTTTGATTTTACTCCTCACTACCTATCACAGTTTTGAAGGCCATAAAATGCCAAGATGGCACAAACCCCCCCCAAATGACCCCATTTTGGAAAGTAGACACCCCAAGCTATTTGCTGAGAGGCATGGTGAGTATTTTGCAGCTCTCATTTGTTTTTGAAAATGAAGAAAGGCAAGAAAAACTTATTTTTTTTTTCTTTTTTCAATTTTCAAAACTTTGTGAAAAAAAGTGAGGTCTGCAAAATACTCACTATACCTCTCAGCAAATAGCTTTGGTTGTCTATTTTCCAAAATGGGGTCATTTGGGGGGGGGTTGTGCCATCTGGGCATTCCATGGCCTCCGAAACTGTGATAGGCAGTGAAGAGTGAAATCAAAAATTTACGCCCTTAGAAAGCCTGAAGGCGGGGCTTGGTTTTTGGGGTCCCGTACGCGGCTAGGCTCCCAAAAAGTCTCACACATGTGGTATCCCCGTACTCAGGAGAAGCAACAGAATGTATTTTGGGGTGTAATTTCACATATTCCCATGGCATGTTTGAGCAATATATCATTTAGTAACAACTTTGTGCAAAAAAAAAAAAAAAAAAAAAAAAAATTTGTCTTTTTCCCGCAACTTGTGTCACAATATAAAATATTCAATGGACTCGACATGCCTCTCAGCAAATAGCTTGGGGTGTCTACTTTCCAAAATGGGGTCATTTGGGGGAGTTTTGAACTGTCCTGGCATTTTATGCACAACATTTAGAAGCTTATGTCACACATCGACCACTCTTCTAACCACTTGAAGACAAAGCCCTTTCTGACACTTATTGTTTACATGAAAAAATTATTTTTTTTTGCAAAAAAATTACTTTGAACCCCCAAACATTATATATTTTTTTAAAGCAAATGCCCTACAGATTAAAATGGTGGGTGTTTAATTTTTTTTTTTCACACAGTATTTGCGCAGCCATTTTTCAAACGCATTTTTTGGGGAAAAAACACACTTTTTTAAATTTTAATACACTAAAACACACTATTTTGTCAAAATGTTTGATGAAATAAAAAAGATGATCTTAGGCCGAGTACATGGATACCAAACATGACATGCTTTAAAATTGCGCACAAACGTGCAGTGGCGACAAACTAAATACATTTTTAAAAGCCTTTAAAAGCCTTTACAGGTTACCACTTTAGATTTACAGAGGAGGTCTACTGCTAAAATTACTGCCCTCGATCTGACCTTCGCGGTGATACCTCACATGCATGGTGCAATTGCTGTTTACATTTGACGCCAGACCGACGCTTGCGTTCGCCTTTGTGCGAGAGCAGGGGGGGGGGCAGGGGTGCTTTTTTTTTTTTTTTTTTTTTAATTATTTTTTTTGCTTTTTTATCTTATTTTTAAACTGTTCCTTTCATTTTTATTTTTTTTTTTATCATTTTTATTGTTATCTCAGGGAATGTAAATATCCCCCATGATAGCAATAGGTAGTGACAGGTACTCTTTTTAGAAAAAATTGGGGTCTATTAGACCCTAGATCTCTCCTCTGCCCTCAAAGCATCTGACCACACCAAGATCGGTGTGATAAAATGCTTTCCCAATTTCCCAATGGCGCTGTTTACATCCGGCGAAATCTAAGTCATGAAATGCTTGTAGCTTCCAGTTTCTTAGGCCATAGAGATGTTTGGAGCCATTCTGGTCTCTGATCAGCTCTATGGTCAGCTGGCTGAATCACCGGCTGCATTCTCAAGTTCCCTGTTGGGACAGGAGAGCCAGAGAAAAACATGGACGACGGTGTGGGGGGGGGGGCATTCCCTCCCACTGCTTGTAAAAGCAGTCTAGAGGCTAATTAGCCGCTAGGATTGCTTTTACAAGAAAGCCGACCACTGGCTGAAAAGAATGATACCAAGATGATACCTAAACCTGCAGGCATCATTCTGGTATAACCACTCAAAGTCCAGCAACATACCTGTACGTTGCTGGTCCTTGTTGGGCATACATTGTAAACTTTTTTTTCATGCAGCCTGTGGGCTGAACGAAAAAAAGATATTGATCGGTGGGTATGCCCACCATTAGAATACCTCCCTTCATCCACCCACTTCTAATGATGGGCATACATGCACCATTTATATATGCCGAAGCATGGGGGCATCCTCCCGCAAAAGGCAGGAGCAAATCGCTCCTCCACCCACTACTGCCCCCACGCTTCGGCATATATGGGGGCAGTAGTGGGTGGAGGAGCGCTGGAGCGCTGGACAGCGCTGGAGTCGCGGCTTTATGTATCGTGGGAGCAAACGCTGTTGCTGTCAAGATAAATAAATCCGCTCTGCAGCTGAATGGCGTACCTGCTAAGCAAATGATGGTTAACAAAAAAACAAAGTAACATTACAGTATAACAGTATTACTTACCATACCTGCAAAGCAAAATACAAAAAAAACATAGTAAAAAATAAAACATTTAACGCAACCTGTGCCTACCTAAAAATATATATATGCCGAAGCATGGGGGCATCCTCCCGCAAAAGGCAGGAGCAAATCGCTCCTCCACCCACTGCTGCCCCCACGCTTCGGCATATATGCTGAAGTATGTAACTGTGGTGGTGAAATCACCTCCGACAGCGCTGGAGTCGCGGCTTTATGTATCATGGGAGCAAACGCTGTTGCTGTCAAGATAAATAAATCCGCTCTGCAGCTGAATGGCGTACCTGAAAACACAAAGGTGGTTAACAATAAAAAAAACAAAGTATAAAAAAATTGCATACCTATAAAGCAAACATGATAAAAACATAACAATAAAACATTGCAGTATAGAATGCAGAACAATAGAGAGAGAATAGAGAGAGAACAATAAAACAACAACTATTTTTGGTTTTTTTATTTTATATTTTTTTTGTGTTTTTTTCTTTTTTTTACTTTTTTTTGTTTTTTTTACACTTTTTTTTGTAACTTTAACTTTTTTAACTTTTACCAGGTTTGGGTCTCTCAAAATGCGACAGCATCTTGGGAGACCCTGTGGAAGTGTGCCTAGTCTGTGCAGTGCTGTACCCTACGCTAATACTCCACTAGTGTGTGGTAGCGTTCAAAACATTCACCAATGCAAAGACCAGGATTGCCAGGACAGAGGGGACAACAATACCGGGTGTCACGCCTAAATCCGCGCTTGCTGCAGACACGACATCTTTTTTGGGGGGTTCGTTGGGTAGGGGTACTCGGGAGGGCATAAAGAAAATGCCTCTCATGCAGCCGGCTTACTGCATTTGGTTGGGGATGGTGAGGTGGAGCACCGTCTGGATACAGAAGGGCTCTGACGATCTCTTCCTGGAATTTAAGGAAGGATCCAGTCCGTCCTGAAGCTCTGTATAGCACATAAGCATTCAGCAAAGCCAATTGAAATAAGTAAACAGACACTTTTTTGTACCAGCGTCTGGCCTTATGGGCAATTAGGTACGGCGCCAACAACTGGTCGTTGAGGTCCACCCCTCCCATATTAAGGTTATATTCGTGGACACAGAGGGGTTTCTCCACAACACCAGTCGCCGTAGGAATTTGGACCATCGTGTCTGCATGAAGGGAGGTGAGAACGAAAACATTCTTCTTATCCCTCCACTTCATAGCGAGCAAATTATTATACTTCAAGCAGGCTCTCTCCCCCAGCCTAAGACGGGAATCTACAAGCCGCTGGGGAAAGCCCCGGCGATTAGGTCGCACGGTGCCACATGCTCCAATCTGATGATCAAAAAGGTGGCTAAAAAGTGGCACGCTCGTATAATAATTGTCCACGTACAAGTGGTACCCCTTTCCGAATAAGGGTGACACCAAGTCCCACACTATCTTGCCAGCGCTTCCTATGTAGTCAGGGCAGTTTGTCGGCTCTACGTGACTATCTTTGCCCTCGTAAACCATAAATCTACATGTATAGCCTGTGGCCCTGTCACAGAGCTTATACATCTTGACCCCGTATCTGGCACGCTTGCTGGGAAGGTACTGTTTGAATGACAAGCGGCCAGAAAATTTAACCAGGGACTCATCAACGCAGACAACTTGATGGGGGGTAAACAAGTCTGCAAAACGTTGGTTGAAGTGGTTTACGAGGGGCCGAATTTTGTAGAGCCGATCGTATTCAGGGTCTCCACGAGGACGACAGAGTTCATTGTCGTTGAAGTGCATGAACCGCAAAATCTGCTCGTATCGTGCCCTGGCCATGGAAGCAGAGAACAAGGGTGAATGGTAAATTGGGTCAGTGGACCAATATGACCGCAACTCACTCTTTTTATTCAACCCCATGAGGAGGGAAAGGCCCAGAAAGATCTTAAATTCGGAGACCGTAATTGGTCTCCAATCTCTGGCAAGGGTGGACTGGGGCATAGTGGCGATGTATTGACCAGCGTATAAATTGCTTTGGTCCACAATAGATCTAAAGAGATCTTCGGTGAAAAACAGCGAATAAAAATCCAGTGGCATAAAGTCAACTGTTTCCACCTGAATTCCGGGTTGGCCAGTGAAAGGGGGAAGTAAGGGTGCTGCAGAAGTGGTGGGTACCCAATTCGGATTGGCCAATGCAGCAGGAAGGGCACTATGGGCACGACGGGCCTGTGTTCGTCTTCTTGGTGGCAGCGGGACACTACTTGTGCTTGCCACCTCGCCAGCTTGAACTGCACTTATGGGACTCGCCACGTCACCACGTGATACTGCAGTGCTGGATGTACGACCAGGGTGTACTAGGCCGCTGGTGCTTGCCAGTTCACCAGAAGGAGTAGCGGCACTAGTACCTCTCTGCTCCCTACGAGAGCCCTGCGGTTCATGCACTTCAAGGACAGCATAAGTTCGGGGTCTGGTACGCCTGACCTTAGCAGGGACCACAACTCCGTCGTCAGAGCTATCTGTCATGGAGCCGATGTCCTCTACAGGATCGTATTCTGGGCCTGAACTTGACAGATGAGTGACTTCCTCTTCACTATCTGTCATGCTCAGAATCCTGTAGGCCTCTTCACTAGTGTACCTTCGATTTGCCATTTTGGCCTCTAAATTTAGGGGTACACTAGTGAGACTCACAGGCAAAAAAGCTCCCGACTGTCAGCGACTGATTCAAAACGCTACCAAAAAACTGTTAGCGATCGCAGGGATCAGGCCTGACTCTGCGACCGCTGCAGTTATGTGTGCTTAGTGTTTTGTAAGTGTCAGTAATCGATCGATACTGCACTTGGGTGGGCTGGGCTGGGCTGGGCCGAGGAGCAAAACGCAGGTGCTAGCAGGTATCTGGGCTGATCCCGCTAACACTGCGTTTCAGGGAACCCTAAACTTCTGGGGAGTATAGATCTGATCGGATCAGATATCGATCCGTTCAGATACTATAGCACTAAGGGAGGTGTATGCTGCGTGCGTGGGTTTTTTTTTTTTTTTTTTTTTTAACAACAAGGTTGGTCTTTATTGAATAAGGCATCATTGTACAGTTAACATTCATAGTCAAGCTCTCGTGTATAATACAGAATACAAGGAATAAAATACAAAGTAATCCTGTGTAGAGCAACGTGAATTGCTGGGTTAGTTATAGGAAGGAAAACAGTGCTAAACATTATAGATATCTCTGATATAGTCTTCTATTAGCATATAATCTATGTTGCTAGGTCTAATCTGCTGCCTATTTGGTGGGGGGGGGCCGTACATTTTACAATGTTAATACCTTATAGTCTGTCTACATGTCCCACTAGAACACACCATGGGGCACTAGAACTGTTCGGTCCAGGGCAGCCATATTCGATCAAACTTCCGCGGACATCCTCTATTGGTGTAGGTCATTTTATAAAGAGGCAGCACCGCATTAACAGCGGAGTCCCACGCCTCCACCTTGGGGGAGGATGGTGATGCCCATTTTTTTAGAATTTCCTTCTTGGCGTAAAACAGCAGTAAGGAGATTAGTATTTTTGTATACCTAGGTCTCTGGTCATCATCATGTATGCACAAGAGGGCCAGCTCCGGGGATGTCTGCAGCGTTAACTGTAGGCGGATATTTATGCTGTCAAAAACGTCTGCCCAGAACTTCACAATAAGAGGACATGTCCAGAACATATGTAAATATGTGCTGTCCAGAGATTGACATCTATTACAGTTTGGTGATCTATTGGGATAGATCTGGTGCAGTCTCTGTGGGGTGTAATATACCCGGTGTAGGAATTTGGTGTGTATCAACCTGTCTCTAGAAGAAATTAACAACTTGGATCCCTCTTCAAAGCATTCTTCCCAAGTCTCCCTATCCAAACTGGGAATATCAGTCTGCCATTTGGTCCACAGTGAGTGCATCTTAGGTGAGTCAGTTTCAATCAGAGCGAGGTACAGAGTGGAAAGGGTCTTTCTAAGGGTTTCATGAGCCAACGTTTCCTCAATAGGGTCTGGTTTAAGATGTATAGGCGTGGGGAATTGGGCTCTAGCTGCATGCCGCAGCTGATAATATCTGAATATCATATTACCCGGGAGCCCAAATTTCTCAACTAAGTCTTGAAACGAAAGCAATGTCCCTGAGTTTATAACATCACTGAGGACCTTAACTCCAATTCTGGCCCATAACTGTGGGTCAGGTATGGATCTAAAGTGATGGAGGGATGGGTTCCCCCAAAGTGGTGTAAAGGGGGAGTATTGACATGGGCGCATAAACCTCCTTCTAGCCACTGCCCATACCTTCAGGGTCGTCCTGGTGGGTCCTGGGAGCAGAGGGTAGGCCGAGGAGCCTCTATAGGCTAGATTCCCTAGCTCCTTAAAGGAGCCTATGATAGCCGCCTCTAAACATGTGGCGGCGTTAGATCTGGATTGTTCAAACCACCATCGCATGGTAACTAGCACCGCTGCCCAGTAATATATTAAGAGGTTTGGTAATGCGAGGCCCCCGCAATGGACCGGGAGCTGTAGAGTTGACCTAGCTAATCTGGGGGAAGATCCCTTCCATATGAATGACCCAATGTATCCATCCAGGTCTTTAAATAGTGAGTTGGGGAGCCACACTGGGCAGTTCCTAAATACATAATTAAATTTGGGCAGGTAAAGCATTTTAATTATATTGATGCGTCCTAGTAGATTGAGTGGTAACTCCCTCCATTTGATGCAGTGTTCCTTAAGTTTGGTGATAATGGGCTGGACGTTAAGGCGACGGAAGGCCTGGATATTCCTGGACACCACTATCCCCAGGTACTTAAATTCCTCCACCCACACTAATGGAGTCAATGGAATCTCGTCTCGGGCCTTAGGATCTACAGGGAAAATGACCGATTTGGACCAGTTTATTTGGATTCCGGAGAATCCCCCATATTTATTAAAAATCTCCAGTGCCGCCTGTAATGAGGGACCAGCGTCGTTGAGGTACAGCAGTGCATCATCTGCATATAGTGAGATTTTCTCCTCCAGAGGGCCTACCCTAAAGCCCTTCACAGCCTCCGATTCACGGATCAGTACAGCTAGTGGCTCGAGGGCCAGGGCAAAGAGGCTGGGTGATAACGGGCATCCCTGTCTCGTGCCCCTCTGGAGGAGAAAATAGTCAGAGAGGGTATCGTTAACTCGAATCCTGGCCTTGGGGGAGTTATATAGTAGACCAATCCAATTTAAAAATTTTGGGCCAAATCCAAATCTTTTTAATACCTCCCACAGAAAGCCCCACTCCACGGATTCGAAGGCTTTCTCCGCGTCCAGGGAAGCAATGACTCTGGTGCCTACGTTGTCATGTGCTGTGTCAAGATTAACAAAAAGCCTTCGTATATTAATATCGGTGCCCTTCCCCGGCATAAATCCCGTCTGGTCCTGGTGAATTAGGTCTTCAATCACCGTGGCTAATCTAAGAGCCAGAATTTTGGCCAATAATTTGGCGTCCGCGTTGATGAGAGATATGGGCCTAAAGGAAGCGCATTCCTCAGGGTCCTTACCGGGTTTTGGCACCAATACCACTACCGCCTCCGACATAGACTCTGGAAGTGAACCCAGGTCATAAAACTTTGACAGGAGAGAGGTCAATCTGGGGGCCAGCAGCTCCTGCTGCTGTGAATAGAACTCTATGGGGATACCGTCTGGGCCAGGTGCTTTTCCTGCCTGCATGCAACTCATGGCCTTTTGAACCTCCTCTAGGGTTATGTCCTTATCAAGAGCTTCCCTCTGGTCTAAGTCCAATTCGGGCAGCGGTATGGGGTCCAAAAAATCAGAGAGGTCGGTTGTTGTATAATTTACCCTAGTGGCATATAGTTGCTGATAGAATTTTAAAAATCTATTACTAATTTCCCCAGGGGTGGTCAGTAAAGCGCCATCTGCGTCCCTCAGTCTACCCACATGTGTCGCTGCAAACTGACCCTTTGCCAACCAGGCCAGAAGTCGGCCATTCTTGTCTCCATATTCAAAAACTCTTTGGGCACAGGCTAGCATGGACTTTTTAGTAAGGTCTACTCTCAGTAGTGCCAACTCCCTGAGGGTGTGCTGCCAAGTTATATAATTAGCAGAGTTCGGGGTGGCAACATACACTTGTTCCGTTTCTCGGGCCTTTGTTTCCAACTGCCCAAGAGACTGCACCATCATCCTTTTTTTATTTGCAATTTTTCTAATATATTGACCTCTCAACCACGCCTTAAATGTGTCCCACAGTATGAGTGGTCCAGATGAGTCAGCATTGGTCAACCAAAAGGTACACAGCTCCTCTGGTATTTCCTCCTGGATCTCTGGGTCCATTATCCAATATTTGGACAATCTCCACAATCTCAGGCCCCCAGGAGGGGCCGCCCGGACCGTGACTAATAGTGGAGCATGGTCCGAGATGCCTCGCGAGAGAATCTCCGCAGACACCGTCTCTCCAAGCATCTCTGTCGAGGCAAAAGCCATATCTATACGCGACAGCGTCCGAAAGGTGGTGGAGAGACAAGTAAATTGAGTATCCGAGGGGTGGAAATGGCGCCAGAGATCCGTCATATGAAAAGAGGATGCCCAGTGGGACAGGCCTCCACCAGTGGAGGAAGATGGTCTGAGTCTATCCAAAGCGTCCGACATTACCTGATTAAAGTCACCCACCACCAGCACTTTACTAACATCATATTGGATAACAGTGTGCATCAGTGTGTGAAGCAGGGTAATATCAGCAGGAGGAGGCAGGTATACCCCTACTATTATGTATGGGGAACCAGCTATTAATGCATGTATGAGGACATACCTGCCCCCTGGATCAGTCTTGACATCTACCAATTGAAAGGATAGGGATCTATGTATCAGGACACTCACCCCTCTGGCGTAGTTGGAATAAGAGGCGTGGTAATGGGCAGAGACCCAGGCTCTTTTTAACCCCATCACTCTGGCTCCTATCAAGTGGGTTTCCTGTAGGATACATATTTTGGGGCCATACTGCCTTATATATTTATGTACCAGAGACCTCTTAATTGCTGAGTTAAGGCCCCTAACATTCCAGGACAACACTGTAAAAACAGCCATATTTTTTGTGTACCCAGAAATGAAGGATATCTGAGTGTTGCGACCTGCAGGGCCCATCCGAGGGAGCGCAGCCGCCCATCCCCCACTCGAGCCCAGGGCACGCAGCATCACCAGGGGGCGGGGACTCCACCCCCCCGGACCACCACACAGGAAGTCCAACACTGAGAGCTCCATGACCAACCACGTACATTTGAAACCATATATTAAACATGACATATAACTTGATGATGACAACGGTCATCCAACCCCCCCCCCCACCCCGTGTGCCCTCCAACTTCAAGGGACACATATTCCCAAACAACTATGAGTCCCAATATCAAGAAATTGGTATCGGGGAGCGTGTACCCGATTAGAGTATATCAAAAAAATAGAAAAATGACAACAAAAATAATAAAAGAAAACGGAGAACGGGAAAAAGAAAAAAAGAGGGGATGTAAAATGAAAAATCCTCACTATAGTGAGTTGCTGGAAGCTGACACATGTGATGAACACTGAATGTTCCAGAGCGGCATCAGAGTTATGGTGAGGCACATGTGCCAAGTTGCTGTAAGGGGTCTACCTTTAAGGGAATATCCCAGGAGAGAGCATGGACACCATTAACAGCTTATGAGGGGCCTTAGAAATACAGGGTTCACTAGGCCTTAAGCTCTATACTCGCATACAGAAGCATCAGATGGAGCTACGACCGGATAACGTCAGTACCTCTTTGTGCAGGAGTTCCAACAATGCTTACTGCAAAAAGGTAGTCAGCAGAAGGGGGAATAAGCTGAAATTACAGGGGGAGATTCAGACCCACACATCTGAGGGTTTAGGGAGGCAGAGTTTCAAGCCAGGCATTAGCTTCTTTGGGGCTGGTGAAGATCCGTATCGCCTCTCCATCCACCACACGGAGCTTAGCGGGAAACAGGATACTGTATCGGATCGCCTTGGTTCTGAGAGCTGCTTTCACCGCATCAAAGGAACGACGCTGCCTCTGTGTCTCCATCGTGTAATCCGGGAACAGCATTAACCTCACATTGCGGTAGGGGATGTCACCTGCTGCTCGGGCCGCTCTCAGAAGCTCATCCCTATCTCTGTAGTTAAGCAGACGTAGGATTAGCGTGCGTGGGGGTGCCCCTTCTGGCCCGGGTCTCGGCGGGACTCGGTGTGCTCGCTCCACCGTGAAGAACGGGGACAGGTGTGCTGCAGGGAGAACCGATCGCAGCAGATCCTCAGTGAAGGCAGTGGGATTGCGCCCCTCAGCCCCCTCAGGGAGCCCAACAATCCGAAGATTGTTCCTCCTGCTGCGATTTTCGGCGTCTTCTGCCCGATACTCCAGCGCCTTCACTTTGTTTTGAAGTGTTCTAATGGAAGCCGCATGGTCGGTCACTACGTCCTCCGTATCTCCGACCCTCCGCTCCACTTCTGTGATCCTAGTGCGGATTTTATCCAGATCTTGCCTCAGCAGCCCCACGTCCAGCTGTACCGCCTCTATTTTAGTTGTAAGGGTCGTCTGGCATAGGGAAATAGCCGCCATCACCTCAGGGATGCCCGGTGGAGCATTCTCCTCGCACTCCGTCTGTGACGCCATGTTGTTAAGGCGCGCTGGTATAGGCCGCAGGTCTGGAGCCGGAATCTTTTCCGCCGCTATATCAGGAGGGAATTTAAGTTTTTTGCCCCGATGCGGGCCCCCGGGTGTTCTTGAAGGCATACAGAGGCTGTCAGGCCAATTATAGTGTGTCTATCCCAGTTACGGATATATAAACGGATTTTTCTCCAGCAGAGCTCAGTGAGGCACGTCTACTCAGTCCAGCATCCCGGCCACGCCCCGCGTGCGTGGGTTTTAGCGGTACTGGCGCTAACCTGACGCTGCCTGGGGCGACGCAGACCTTATTTGATCCTAAAAACTTAACTTCTATCACCGCCGGGCAATTAGGGGGTTAAACCTTTATAGGGTAATAAACGGCGGGTGCCCTAAAACTATAATAAACTGTAATAAACTGTAATAAACTATAATAAACTACAAAAAACAAACTATCTAACCAGCGTCACCCGTAACACTTATACGGTGATCGCTGGTGAAAGGGTTAACTAGGGGGCAATCAGGGGGTTAAAACCTTTAGCAGGTAGTATATGGGGGTCCCTGTCGCTATAAAACACTGACAGCGAACCTATATACTTACCTCCCTAAACTAGCGTCACCTGTGTCACTAATACAGCGATCAGAAAAACGATCGCTTAGCAACACTGGTGACGGGGGGTAATCAAGGGGTTAACTTTTATTAGGGGGGGTTAGGGGGTACCCTGGACCTAAGGGGGGGTACCCTAGACCTAAAGGGGGCTACCCTAACAGCCCTAACACTTATAACTGACAAACTGACACCAATGCAAAAAAAAAAAAAAAACTGCTATTGGTGTCAGAGTGACAGTGGGTACAGGGGGGTGATCGGGGGGTGATCGGGGGGTGACAGGGGGGTGAAAAGTGTGCCTGGCGTGTTCTACTGAACGTGTGGTGTTGGTGCACTTACTTGGATGTCTTCTCTCCTCGGCGTCTGAACAAAAAGACCGGCTCCGTGAGAGATGACATCACTTCCTCTCCCTCTGTTTACATTACAGAGGGAGAGGAAGCATTCGATTCGTGGGAGCGATCGGGAGGGGGTGGCCATCAATGGATGGCCTCCCCCTGACCCCTAATCGCCCGCGAACGAGAGCCGACCACTCAGGGCACCGGGGGGGGGTCCGATCGGACCCCCCGCCCGCGGGAAGGCATCACGTACTAGGTACGTGATTTTGCCTGCCCGTGCCGACCTGCTCACGTATATAGGCGTGAGGCGGTCGGCAAGTGGTTAATAAAGGAATTTTTGGTTCAATTATACTCGCCTATGTGTGTTTTCCTTCAAAAAGGACAGTTTGTTTGTGAGGAGGCAGGTACATTTCAAAAATACAATGTGAAATTAACAAGGGACACCAACACCAAGCAATCTCCTTGAGATTAAATAATACAAGATATCAATGGTGTTGTGGTAACTTGACACAAAAAACACACACAAAAATATTATGGAGTCAAACCAATAAAATATAAAAAAAAACATCAGCCTTGAAACAAATACAAACCCCCAAAAAAATAAACAACCTTGAAAAAAATACAAAACAAAAAAAACCAACCAAAAACCAATTTGGTCAGATGTGACCAATCAAAATATATTGAGGGAATCACGATAAATAATAAAGAAATAATGATAATGTTGGGGTGTTACAGCAAACAGAGTTTGAGGGAGGAATTATGTGAGGGTCAGTGTTTGGGTTACAAGATAGGGTGATATTAGGATTAGGGTTACAGGGAGATTTGTGGTTAGATGGATAATCAATGTGAGGGTTAGTGTTATGGTTATAAGGGAGAGTAGTGTTAGGTTAAGGGTTACAGCAAGTGTTGGAGTTAGGAGGATGATTAATGTAAGGGTTAGTGTTAGTTTTACAAGATAGGACAACGTTGAGGTTACAAGGTAGAGTAATATTAGGGTAAAGGTTACAGCAAGTATTGGGGTTAGAGGGATGAATAATGTAAGGGTGAGGGTTATAGGGTAGAGCAATATTAGGGTAAGGGTTACAGGGAGTGTTGGGATTAGAGGGAGGATTAATGTTAGGGTTAGGATTACATGGTGGAGTAATGTCAGGGTGTTACAGCAAGTGTTGGAGTTAGGAGGATGATTAATGTAAGGGTTAGTGTTAGTTTTACAAGATAGGACAACATTGAGGTTACAAGGTAGAGTAATATTAGGGTAAAGGTTACAGCAAGTATTGGGGTTAGAGGGATAATTAATGTAAGGGTGAGGGTTATAGGGTAGAGCAATATTAGGGTACGGGTTACAGGGAGTGTTGGGATTAGAGGGAGGATTAATGTTAGGGTTAGGATTACATGGTGGAGTAATGTCAGGGTGTTACAGCAAGTGTTAGAGTTTGAGGGAGGATTTATGTAAGGGTCAGCGTTACAAGATAGGATATTAGGATTATGGTTACATGGAGAGTTGGAGTAGTTGTAAGGGTTAGTGTTAGGGTTACATCATAGGTTACAGTTAGGGTTAGGGTTTCAGGGAGAGTAATGTTAGTTTATGTTTACACTTATTCAAAAGATCAAAGGCACCTTCATCCCGCTTAGAGAATATTGAATATTTTAGAGAATGGGATTTTAATGGTGCCACATGAAAGACAACAATTTTTATATATGAAAAATTAGACATGTGCAATTCGGTTCGTAACGAATAGATTTTCGTGCAAATTTGTTAGTATTCGTACATTCGGATCAATTCGAACATCCGAATAGCTGAAAGAACCAAAATACAAAAATTACGAAATTATGAATAAACAAAATAATGAATACGAGAAAATACGAACTTACGAGCGGACAAACTTACGAAAATATGAAACTCCGAAACAGTAAAAGAAGAAAAATGACACCTATAACAAATGATTTACATTTCGTATTTTCAAGCCTTCGTCTGTTCTTAATTACGTATGTTCGTATTTTTATTCGTGTGTACGTCATTTTGTTTCTTCGTCTGTTCCTGTTCTCGAATCGTTCTTTTGAATGGACAGTTTAAGTGTATCTTAATATGTATGTTCGTAATTTTGTGTTCTCGAATCGTTCTTTCAAATGGGCAGTGTATTAGTGAGTGATGTATCTTACTTAATATCTTTAGCAAATCAGCTTATCCCTTTTGTGTCTGAGTTACACTGCATTCCTGAATCTTTTTAAATTCAGTTGAGGAGGAGACTCGTGACTGAGGAAGTGGACTGGAGTAAGTACAGGACTTATTAGAAAAGCAAGCATAGGATTATTATTCTTTATTTCCTACGAAAGTACGAATTAACGAAAAAGGCAATCTCACAAAAGTAACAATTACTAAATTACGAGTAGTGTACCGAATAAACGAAAAAAATTATCTAACAAAATTACAAATTTCGAATCAAAGAAAATTAGACTGAATTATGAATCATTTCGTATCAACGAACATATAACTGTTACGAAAATATGAACGAGTCTGTATATAAAAACTCGCATCTTACGAAATGAGGAATCGTTACAAATCAACGGAAACGTAAAGAAACAAAACAATTTTTTTTGTTGTGCACATGACTAGAAAAAAAAGAGTATTTTATTATACTGTAGAAAAATCAATTAAAATACATTCCAATGTTAGTTTCTTTGAGCAAACAGTGATCTATATACAGAAGTCACAACATGATAGTCAGCAATAATGCATACAAATACATAATGTTATATAAATGCCTGTGAGCTCAACATGTTTCACAAAATGCTTCTTCAGAAAGTGATGAGGCATACATTAGCTATAAGAAAGTACAAAAACAAAAATATGAACAATAAACAACACATAAAAAATGATTAGAAAAGACATACATATCAAAATCAAACGATATAAGTAATAATCAAATTTTTAACTATACATGTTGTAGATTAAAGATACATATAGCATCCAAACATAATCATTGCACAATATCCCATAAGAATCACATTAATGCCATTAGTTGATTATGTTTGGATGCTATATGTATCTTTAATCTAGAACATGTATAGTTATTAAATAAAAAAATTTAAATAATACTTATATTGTTTGATTATGATATGTATGTCTTTTCTAATAATTTGTGTGTTGTTTATTGTTCATATTTTTGTTTTTGTATTCTCTTATAGCTAATGTATGCCTCATCGCTTCTGAAGAAGCATTTTGTGAAACATGTTGAGCTCACAGACATTTATATAGCTTTATGTATTTATATGCATTATTGCTGTCTATCATGTTGTGACTTCTGTATATAGATCACTGTTTGCTCAAAGGAACAAACATTGGAATTTATTTTAATAGATTTTTCTACAATATAATAAAATACTCTTTTTTTATATAAAAATTGTTGTCTTCCATGTGGCACCATTAAAATTATATTCTCTAAAATTTTCGAGAGTAATGTTGGTTTAAGGGTTACAGCAAGTGTTGGAGTTAGGAGGATGATTGATGTATAATTTAATAAGGCCAGAATCGAATGTCTCTAGCCTAGAGGGATATATGCACATAAGTGATAATCACTGTGCCTAAAAATTAAAATAGTGAAACACAAGAATTGCTCCTATGTCTACCCAAAATGTAAATACATGGACAGTGTTGGAACGTGATAAAGTGACAAATAAATGCCTCAAAACACTCTAACGAAAATATGACAGACTAGTGTCACTGTGACATATAGATATCTCAGAAAAACCATGAAAAAAAATATGTGAATTAAAAAAACAAATCTTCAAGGTGCAAATAATGTCCCTAATAACAGTACATAAAGCAAAATTGGTAATAGTCCAAAAGGCTGGATAAGAAAAAGTATATCCCCAAGTGACAGGTGAATATTAGTAATCTTGCTGCAGTGAATAGGGTGCGTTGATGAACCTCCACCTTCAAAAACTGCTGCCTCTTACCAAAAGATGTTGGTCTCTAAATGATAGGAGACCTTACTGGGCGGATGGCTGTAACCCCAGCCCGGGATCTGTGTGACAGGCACTAGATGTCATCCGGTCTGCAAAAAACCTCCTCAGCCGGCCGCACCAGGATGGTTGGGATAGGTCACCAAAAAAGAAATAAACAGCTCCACATAGCGTAAAACCTTACATTTATTAGATAGCAAGATCAGAGATGCACTTACAGACGTCAGTGGTAAATGAGCGTATAGAGGAAAAGCCGGCCGGCTCCAAAACAACCCGTTCCTTCCGGGTATTCAAATCGCGGTGTCGTCGGGGTGTGGCTCCTCCTCCCTTCTCCGACTTAAACGGAATTGTTCAGATGATGTCACCTTTCATACTCAAGCACAAATTTTAACTTTGTAGCTAAGGGTTACTCCCCTGATTTTGTTGCTATTACACTGGATCAGGTTGATAAAGTGGAGCGCAAGGATCTGCTGATCGAGTGGGTCAGGAATCCGATTGATGCCCCTTCCCGCTGTGCCTTTATCACTGACTTTACTTGCCAGCATTTTAAAGTCAAACACATTATAAATAAATATTGGCACATTCTCAAAAACGACAGGGTGTTGACATCCATCTTGCCAGATAAACCTCAAGTAGTGTTTAGGGGGGCACCGTCACTCAAGGATAAAGTAGCACCCAACATTTTTGACCCTCCCACTTCTAGACCCACTTTCTTTTCCGAACTGACCGGATACTTCCAATGCAGGAGGTGTCAGGTTTGTTCCCTAAATGGGTGCAGGAGTAGAAGATCTGTGAATTTCTCCTCTACCTGTACACGGAAATCCTTCACCATTGAGCCCTTTATTACATGTTCCACCTCGGGGGTCGTCTACTTGCTGCAGTGCCCTTGTGGCCTGCAGTATGTGGGCCAGACCAAAAGACCCTTACAGGTGCGATCAAACGAACATATTAATAACATTAGGAGAGGATTTACTAAGCACTCTGTATCAAAACATTACCTGACTACTCATGGTAGAGACCCCACAGGCACCAAATTTTTGGGGATTGACAAATTTAAGCCCCACTGGAGGGGTAGCGTTCTGGTTCGAAGTATCTCCAGATTAGAGATGGCCTGGGTTCATAAATTAAAGACCTACACCCCTTTTGGCCTCAACATTGATGTTGATGTCAATTCTTTTATAGACAACTCTTAGGTAATGTGGGTGAACAAGGCCTTTTTTCTTCCCATTTTCTTTATACCTTTAGGGAATCTTATTGGTCGTTTGTGAGGCCATTATGGTCCTTGACTGTATTAGCTGTTTGGATGTATTGGCGTTCTTGGGTACATATATGAATCTCTGTACTTGGCGAGCCTTTTTGCCTCAGGGAGATAATCTATTAATTTTATAATTTTTTTAATTATTAATCTCTTTTTCTGAATACCAATTTTTCAGAACATTAATTACTCTGGAGAGGGTATTTTCATGCACACACTCCAAATATGTGAAGGCTGGGAGTAAGGGTTTACCATTTTTTGGGTGACCCATGACAGCCAGTCCAGATTTTTTATATTTACTTTATTTATATATTTACTATATGTCCTCATTACCATTTTTTAATGATTTAGGACCGAAATGTTTTTAGTTATTAAAAGTTATTCATAATTTTTTAAGGTTTTTTTATCTTCTTATGATTCAAAATTAGTTCCGGGTTTGAATATCTGGACCTTTTTGAATTAGGTTTTTTAATGACCAGTCACGGAGTGCACATTAATGGTGCTGTTGCTGTATTACACACATAAAAAAAAAAAAATTTTACCAGCTATAACCATCCTTTTATTGGACTGCATCTAACAAGACACTAGTTGCAGCGTTTTCTATGTTGTAAATTAACTTTTTCTTTGCATTAACAGCCCTTTGCTTTACTAACATTGGGTTTTGGTTCAAATGCTCGGATAGCTACTTAGGAATAGTGTCGTCATGCCTAGAACGCCCTTCACGAACATAGTTTTCTGTGTTTGCCCTCATTGTTTCCCTCAGGCAAGATGGCGCGCTAATTTCCTCTGCAGCAATGACGATATTGCTGTGTGTATATAAGCGGTGGGTCGGGACGTGGCTCGTATCCCGTGACCACGTCCTGTTGTGACGAAACGACGTAGGGAGGAGGAGCCACGCCCCGAGGACACCGCGATTTGAATACCCGGAAGGAACGGGTTGTTTTGGAGGCGGCCGGCTTTTCCTGTATACGCTCATTTACCACTGACGTCTGTAAGTGCATCTCTGATCTTGCTATCTAATAAATGTAAGGTTTTACGCTATGTGGCGCTGTTTATTTCTTTTTTGGTGACCTATCCCAACCATCCTGGTGCGGCCAGCTGAGGAGGTTTTTTGCAGACCGGATGACATCTAGTGCCTGTCACACAGATCCCGGGCTGGGGTTACAGCCATCCGCCCAGTAAGGTCTCCTATCATTTAGAGACCAACATCTTTTGGTAAGAGGCAGCAGTTTTTGAAGGTGGAGGTTCATCAACGCACCCTATTCACTGCAGCAAGATTACTAATATTCACCTGTCACTTGGGGATATACTTTTTCTTATCCAGCCTTTTGGACTATTACCAATTTTGCTTTATGTACTGTTATTAGGGACATTATTTGCACCTTGAAGATTTGTTTTTTTAATTCACATATTTTTTTTCATGTTTTTTCTGAGATATCTATATGTCACAGTGACGCTAGTCTGTCATATTTTCGTTAGAGTGTTTTGAGGCATTTATTTGTCACTTTATCACGTTCCAACACTGTCCATGTATTTACATTTCGGGTAGACATAGGAGCAATTCTTGTGTTTCACTATTTTAATTTTTAGGCACAGTGATTATCACTTATGTGCATATATCCCTCTACGCTAGAGACATTCGATTCTGGCCTTTTTCACATTTTAAGCGCGACTTTCTTATTTTTCAGATTATGCGGTTTACCACTTTTTAGTCGCAGCTCAAGCAGGTTTTTTTGTTAAGCGCAGTATTTTATTTCACATGTATAATTTAATGTTCTATAATTTCCCTTTGGTCAACAATTTTCCTTTGGGATTAATAAAGTATTCTGATTCTTAGGTACAGTTAGGGTTTCAGGGAGAGCTGAGGCTAGATGGATGATTAATGTTAGGGTTAGTGTAATGCCGTGTACACACGAGAGGACTTTTAGACCAAACTGCTCCGACGGTCTTTCCGACGGACTTTCGGGGGAATTCAGACGGACTTTCCGAACAAACAGACTTGCCTACAAACGATCACACCAAAGTCCGACGGATTCGTACGTGATGACGTAAGACCGGACTAAAATAAGGAAGTTGATAGCCAGTAGCCAATAGCTGCCCTAGCGTTGGTTTTCGTCCGTCGGACTAGCATACAGACGAGCGGACTTTTCGACCGGACTCGAGTCCGTCGGAAAGATTTAAAACATGTTCCAAATCTAAAGTCCGTCAGATTTTTGACCAAAAAGTCCTCTGCAGGTCCGATGAAGCCCACACACGGTTGAGTTGTCCGCCAGACTCGGTCCGTCGGACCAGTTTGGTCGAAAAGTCTGCTCGTGCATTAGAGATACAAAATAGGGTAATGTTGGAGTTACAAGGTAAAGTATAAGGGAGGATTTATGTAAGGGTCAGTGTTAGGGTTACAAGATAGGATAATATTAGGATTATGGTTACATGGAGAGTTGGAGTAGTTGTAAGGGTTAGTGTTAGGGTTACATCATAGGTTACAATTAGGGTTAGGGTTTCAGGCCGAGGCTAGATGGATGATTAATGTGAGGGTTAGTGTTAGGGTTACAAGGGAGAGTAATGTTAGGTTAAGGGTCACAGCAAGTGTCGGAGTTACAAGGATGATTAATGTATAATTTAATGTTCAATAATTTCCCTTTGGTGAACAATTTCCTTTTGGAAATAATAAAGTATTCTGATTGTGATTCTAATGTACTGTATGGGTTAGTGTTGGAGTTACAACATAGGGTAATGTTGGGGTTACAAGGTAGAGTAATGTTAGGGTAAGGGTTACAGCAAGTGCTGGGGTTAGAGGGATGAATAATGTAAGGGTTAGTGTTATGCCGTGTACACACGAGCGGAATGTCCGACAGAAAAAGTCAGACGGGAGCTTTTCATCATATATTCCAATCGTGTGTATGCCCCATCGGACTTGTTACATTGAAAATTCCGACAGACCTAGAAAGAGAACATGTTCTAAATTTTTCCGACGGAACCAATTCCTATTGGGAAACCCGCTCGTCTGTATGCTGTTCCGACGTACCAAAAACGACGCATGCTCTGAAGCAAGTACGAGACGGAAGCTATTGGCTATTGGCTATTGAACCTCCGTTTTCTAGTCCCGTCGTACGTGTAGTACGTCACCACGTTCTGGATGGTCAGAATTTGGTGTGACCGTGTGTATGCAAGACAGCTTGAGCGGAATTCCGTCGGAAAAACCTTCAGAGTTTATTCCAACGGGAAAACCGGTCCTGTGTACAGGGCATTAGGGTTACATGTTGGAGAAATGTTAGGGTGTTATGGCAAGTGTTGAAGTTTAAGGGAGAATTTATGTAAGGGTCAGTGTTCGGGTTACAAGATAGGGTAATGTTAGGATTAAAGTCACAAGGAGAGATGGTGTTAGATGAACAGTTAATGTGCAGGTCAGTGTTAGGGCCCTTTCACACAGATCAGATTTTGATGCGCTATTGGGGTTTAAAAAGCGAAAGAAAAATGCATAAAAAATGTATCCCTTTAAATCTTATGGAACTTTTCACACTGCAGGTGTACTTCACTTTGAAAAGACCTGCATGTCGCATATTTTGGTGCAGTTTTTCAAAAGGACCTTCAAGTGTAAGTCAATAGGATTACATCTAAAGGGCATCAAAAACTGATGAGTGTGAAAGGGCTCTTAAGCCCTATACACACGGGCCGAATGTCGGGAGACATCGGCTGGTTCAATAAAAACCGGCCGACATTCAGCCTGTGTGTATGTCAGTTGGTCGGACAGAAGCCGGCTATTTGGCCGACTTCTGCAGGACTAGCAGCTGAGAGAACTGATCGTAGTGTTCTGGCAGGAGTGTCATCTCCCTGTCAGAACACAACAGCTCAGTGGGGGAGATCGCTGTACTAACGTCAGATCATTAGTACAGCGGCTCTGATCAGAGCTGTCAGTTTTTTTTTCAACCCAGCAAAAACTGTTAGTGTGTACCAGGCATTAGGGTATATATAAAACGATGTTCATCCATTTGTATTCTGCTTCCTAACTTTCATTTAATTTAATTTCATGACTTCATGACAATTCAGTCGAGAGCGCAAGCAACCATGACAGTTATCATTCACATCATGTCTTGAATGTAACTGTTTTGGAAAACTGTTCCAACAATAGGTTTAGTTCTGTATTACATGCCAGCCCTGCCAAAAGGGGCAAAGTGGGGCCTGTTGGTGTAAGGCCTGGGTGCAGATAACTGTGAATAGGTACCAGTTAAGCCAGGATGGGTCACAATGCAGGTGTCCCCACATGCAGTGGTGGTTGGTGCTCCAGCTGGGGGGGGGGCGGCAAAGAGCCCACCCGACCTCCCCACCCGGTGGGTGGTACTCACACAGTCGGGCTCTTGGCGGCGATGCAGAGCAGATGATGGATGCAGAGCCGATGACAGCGGCCATCTTCTACCTCTCCCTGTACATCCTCCCCGGCCAATACAATTGCTTTTCCTCTCAGCCAATTGCGCTCCTCCCGCTTCCTGATTGGCCGGAAGGAGAAGCAGGAAGACAATAGTGAGTATTAATTTGCTATTGTCACGGGCTCTAATCATGTGCTTAAAAAAAAATGGAATTCGGCCGTCCTTCGCCCCGCATGTAGATTAGAGGCCTGGTGCATGGATTAGGGGGTGGCACCCCTGCGTCCCGTATGGAGCGTCCGCCACTGCCCACATGAAAGGGATAATAAGACCCCATACGTATGCTGTTAGGACAAAGTCACTACCCCTGGGTCTGGCCAGGAATGGGTTAAAG
Organism: Lithobates clamitans; assembly: GCA_037952925.1. NCBI lineage: Eukaryota > Metazoa > Chordata > Amphibia > Anura > Ranidae > Lithobates > Lithobates clamitans. The sequence continues at coordinate 3,871,991 of JBBGZY010000544.1, forward strand.
TGCGCATGTGCTCCCCGGTTACACAATAGGGTCAACCTCTTGCAACCTCCTGTACAGCAAATCTCAAACTGGGGGAGGAAGAAGCAGCACAAAAAGCCAATTAGTTGTACTGAAGTGAAAAGAGAGTCTGCTGCTTCTCATTTCATGGTCCAGTCAAAGGGCAGAGGTAGACTGTTACAGAATTGTTGCAGTAGAAAAATTGGGTCCCCCCCCCCATGCACGAATGGGCTCTGTGGTGTAAATACCAGAACTGGATGGAGAGAAGTACAAATCCTTTGGGACAGCTCCCACATACAGTATGTATTTCATGTGTACATTTAGCTACAGTATATGGAACAGACATATCCTTTTGTATGGGCTCTACTGTATCAGATTCCACTCTTAGAAGCAGAAGCCAAGGTGGACGACCCAGGGCGAGGAGCTGTACCCTCAACTACGTCTATACATCTATAGCTGACCATCATCAAAGTTTCAGCTCTACAAAGACAAAACTAGCTGTGATTGATCGTTCCAGGCATGTGTGGAGAAGTATTTATAACACAATTGCTGAGTGGGAGGATAGGACACACAGTACATTTCATTCCAAGGCTTTAGCATTATTTTGGCTATTCAGATTTGGCTACACATTGATGTCTTATTCCGTCTCCCTCTTTTCTCGTAAATACATTTCTGTTAAGTGTCTTACGTACAGACATTTTCTTCTTTTCTAGGCAGCTTTTTTCCCAGACAAAGAGAGACTGTGTACTGAAACATCATGCCACAACTGAGAGCCAAGAGTTTGGGTTGCAGCTCAGTCCCATATCTTGAATGGGAAAATTTGACAGATCACCTTGGTGCGTCTACTTTCCAAAAAAAAAAAAAAAGATATTTTAGAGGTTTTTAATTCTGTCCTGGCATTTTTATTTTTTTATTTTTTAAAACAGAATGGTTCACACTAGCCCGCAAAAGTAAAACATAGCATTTTACCATGCAGGCTAGCGTTATGCCTCATTTACATCTGCATGTTCCCAGAATGTGCAAAAAATGTGCAAAAGACACACATCGCACTTATGGTGCCAATAAAGGCAAACTTCACCTTTTGAAAAAAAATAAATAAATAAATGAAAATATAGCAAAGTTAGGGAGAGATGACATCCTTCAATGTAGAGTGGGTTACAAGGCCTGGTGGGTGTTTTGCAAGATGAACAGGTGGGCGCCAGGCACTTTTTGGATGTCTCTTAAACAGAACTGGGGGTGAGAAGGTTAGGGCCAGGACACACTTAAGTAGATGCAATGTTTAATTGGCAGATTCCAAGACTTCTACGGGTTTGGGTTGCCACCTTTTCTTCAAGCCAAACCCGAACACCTTAGCGGCTCACAGCTAAATTTTAAGGGGGAATGCTGTGCACTCTGGTGTAAAGGGGAACTCTGATGTAAGGGGGTTTCTGCTCACCAAACCTCCCACTTACATCAGAGTTCCCAGAATTTCCCGTTAAATCAGGGTTCCCAAATACCCCCTTAAATCAGAGTCCACAGGGCATCCTTTACATCTGAGTCCCTCTTACCTTAGTGTATTCACTCACTCGGAGGCTAGAGAGAGAAGGGAGGGTGGGAGGAGACTTCAGTCACAGACATTGGATGGTGAGCTCACTCACCCAAGGATTGAGGCTCAGGTATCGACACCTTTCATCCATGCTTTATCTGCCGGTTGCTGAAATTAGGTTCTCCAGTCAACACATCCCTTTCCAGAGGACCAGAATACCTGGGATTGAAATGTGCGTGGGCAGACAGAGTTGTAGGGGTGGGAGGAGGAGGAGCAGATCAAGCCCTCTCTCCTCTCTTGTCTATGTATGGGAATGGGTCCTGTGCACACCCCTATGCACTCAGCGGTTGTGGTACTCGGTTACTTTGGGAGCCACAGTTCATTATGAATATTGTGTCCAGGTTTCCATTATGAATATTGTGTCCGGGTTTCAGGAGGCCTGAAACCCGTACACATGATTCAAAACCCGAACTGTCCGGGTAAATCCCGGGCAAGTGGCAACCCTACTACAGGTAGACAGCTATACAGCCCCAAGCCTAACACTGCTTCTGTATAGGTAGGCCACTGTCTCCTATGGCAACGGTCTTGTAGAAGTTACTAACTGTAATTGTATCCAACTATTTGCAACACAAACAGTTCTCAGCTTACCCCACAATCTCTCACTGTGGGTCTTTACTCAATGAGCTCCCAGTCTCTCTCACTAGACTTCAAAACCAATAGCCACTGGATCCCCTGAGTGCATTCACTTTTGCACTCAGTATCTTCTTCAAGCATCACCCCTGCTTTCTTGCTGGGTCCCTGGCTTGGCACTCACAGATACTCCTCAAGCTCCACCCCTGCTGACACGTTATGTCCCTGGCTTGGCACTCACTGATGCCCTACAAGCGTCACCTCTGCTGTCCCGCTGGGTCCCTGACTTGGCACTTGCTGAAGTTTTCCCACTTCTTCACCATCCCCGGCTGGTGGGAAGACTGCTCTGGTACTGGCTTCAGCTTACTCACAGTGGTCTCTGGTAACAAGGTGGATGGTCCCTTTGTGGCGACAGCTTCCCCTCTACCTCCGGCCGCAACTGGTTCCCCGCCCAGCGGAACCGCTACTTCTAGTTGGACTACAAGCTCGCAGTCCCAACCCTATGCAACTCTTCTGCTTCTGGATAGGCCCTCAGACAGCCTAGCAGCCAGATCTCCCCGGGATAGGCCTAAGGCTTACAGCCTAGCAGCCCGGGGCAATACAACACACATCCACCCAGACAGCCGTCCAGGCGGCACAGAACCCCAATCACCTGACTCCACCCAAATAAGTAGGCTCTCCCAGCAGGCCAAGGGACTCAAGAAAATCCCTGCCTATTGGTTAAGACACCCCATTCATTCCTAATCTGCCCTTGCTATGCCCTTGCCTTATCCAATGTCACCAGATACCTGGCCACCTAGTGACAGAAGAGAGAAGTGCAGCAATTCCAGAATTAGGGGGAAATCAATTGATCTCATAACAATTAGCCGAGGCAGCTATCGCCTGGCAACTACATTTAATAGCAGCCCTGCCTAAACATCAGTGTGCTACAAAAACTTTTTTGCAGGTAAAAAAAAATGTGCATTTATAATTTTTTTCTAAGGAGCCTGCAGAGCGTTGCACATAGGTGCAATCTCAGGCTCCTGTAGACTGTTAGGATAATTGTCTGCCCGTATCTCCTGTACAGTCGTGCAGTTACTTGAGAGCAGGAAGATCAATAAACTACAGAGAGAGTGCTTACAAGAACCCTCGCAGTACATTAAGAACTGAAAGCTGTCAGTGGCAATGGTGCTTGTAGTCTATTCAGTGGCAGCTGGTGCTCAATATTTTGGGGGGGCAAACAAACCTGCCCCCCACGGGAGACAGATGGCAGTGATTGGTGATCCTAGTAGAAACCAAAACAAAAAGAAGACAAGGGCGCACCAGCCTTGTGCATTAACTTTTAAAACATTTATTAAATAAAAATAGTAAAAGAAGTGACTCACTTCTTTTACTATTTTTATTTAATAAATGTTTTAAAAGTTAATGCACAAGGCTGGTGCGCCCTTGTCTTCTTTTTGTTTTGGTTTCTACTAGGATCCCCATCCTTGAGGGCAGCAAGGCCTGTGCTCATGTACTACATTTGGTGATCCACCTGTGCGCAGGAGTTACTTTTTTCTCTTTTGCTATTGTATGGCAGTGATTGGTGGCCTTACCTTAGGAGGCTGATTCTCCAGCTTGCAGGTTACAGGCTCCAGGGAACAGACGGGCCGTTGCTTCTGCTCCAAGCCCGAACAGAAAGTGGGTCTGATTGGCCAGGAGACCTAAGACTCCCTGGCCATTAGGGTCTCACGACCGACTTCCTGATTGGCCGGGAGGCCAACCAGGAAGACAATAGCGAATATTAATTTGCTACTGTCACACAACCCTTTAAGCCAATTATCAAGTGCATAAAAAAAAAAAAAAAACATTTGACCCCGTCCGGTGCCCTGCATGTAGATTAGGGGGCTGGACACATGTTACATGTTCCACCCTAAAAAAGGGGTAGAACATGTAACATGTTCCAAAGGTGAACATATCCTTTAACCACTTCAACCCCGGAAGGATTTACCCCCTTCCTCACCAGAACCACTTTTTGCGATTGGGCACTGCGTCGCTTTAACTGACAATTGCGTGGTCGTGCGACGTCGTACCCAAGCAAAATTGTCCTTTTTTTCCCACAAATAGAGCTTTCTTTTGGTGGTATTTGATCACCTCTGCGGTTTTTATTTTTTGAGCTATAAACAAAAAAAAGCGACAATTTTGAAAAAAAAAAGCAATATTTTTTTACTTTTTGCTATAATAAATATCCCCAAAAAATATATATAAAAAACTAATTTCTTTCTCAGTTTGGGCCGATATGTATTCTTCTACATATTTTGGTAAAAAAAATCGCAATAAGCGTATATTGATTGATTTGTGCAAAAGTTATAGTGTCTACAAAATAGGGGATAGTTTTATGGCATTTTTATTATTATTTTTTTTAATTAGTAATGGCGGCGATCTGCGATTTTTATCATGACACATCAGACACTTTTGACACTATATTGGGACCATTGTCATTTATACAGCGATCAGTGCTATAAAAATGCACTGATTACTGTGTAAATGACACTGGCAGGGAAGGGGTTAAATACTAGGGGGCGATCAAGGGGTTAAGTGTGTCCTAGGGAGTGATTCTAACTGTGGGGGGTGAATTGTCTCACTAGAACATGACAGAGATCACTGCTCCTGATGACAGGGAGCAGTAGATCTCTGTCATGTTGCTAGGTAGAACAGGGAAATGCCTTGTTTACATAGGCATCTCCCTGTTCTGCTGCTTCGTGACACGATTGCGGGTCCCCAGCGGACATCAAGTCTGCAGGACCCACGGGGCCGGTCAGGGAGTACGCAGCGCGCCCGCCCCGCTGGGGGGTGCGTGCCCACAATTTCGTGATTTAAAGGGGACGTACCTGTACGCTTATTTGCCCAGCCATGCCATTGTGCCGACGTACATTGTCGTGCGCTGGTCGACATGTGGTTAAGGATATGTAAAGGTTTGTTTAAAAAAAAGAAACCCAAAAAATGTTATACTTACCTCCTCTGTGCCTTTTTATTTTTGCACAGAGGGGCCCCGATCCTCCTCTGCTGGGGTCCCTCAGTAGCGCTCCTGGCTCCTCCTCCTTCTCGAGTGCCCCATTGGAGAGCTGCTCTCCTTCGGGGACACTCGTGCTGCTGCGTCCATTGACACAGACAGCAGGACTCAACCCCGCCCCCCGCATCATTGGATTTGATTGACAGCAGCAGGAGCCAATGGCTGTGCTGCTATCATTCCATCCACTCAGGACCCGAGACATCGGCTGGAGCTGGTGTGCTCGTCCCGATCGCTGGAAAGACCGGGTTCAGGTAAGTAAAAGGGGGGCTCTGGGGGGCTGCTGCATCACAGGAAGTTTTCCACCTTAATGCACAGTATGCATTAAAGTGGAGTTCCACCCACTTTTACAACTCTTCAGCTTCCCTCACTAAACTGCGCACTGTAAACAAATTGGATATTTTTTAATTTTTTTTCTCAGCACTTACTGTAGCACTTACTGTATATCTGCTGTATTCATTTTACACTTCCTCCCTGGCCGTGGCTCATCGCATCATTTCCTGTTTGCAATGCCTTCCGGGAAGGGGCGGCAACTTCCCTCTGACACTGCCGTTGCTATGGAAACCTGACCTGAAACCTATTACACTGCTTGTGCTGCACTGAGCATGTGCAAGATCTGCAAGGATGAGATCCAGGAAGAAATACAGTCTGGCTTCAGATGTCCACACTTAAGATGGCCACGGCCTGCTGTAAGTTTATAAAATAACAAACTACTGCTATAAACTAACAAAACAGACCTTAGTTTACAGACTAACTTTACTAGAATACATTAAGCTTGTGTATTATAGGGATATTTTTATTTAAAAAGTATCATTTCGGCCGGAACACCACTTTATGGTGAAAAACCTTGAGGGTTTACAACTCCTTTAAGGCCCACTCACACCTAATATTGCGACAGCAATCGGTGGCCCATTCACTTGAATGGGCTATCTTATGAATCACAAATGAAGCATGTGCACCATTTTAGAAGGTGTGCTTCACATGCTTTGTTGTGTGGCAAAATATATATTTCCTAGCAATGTTTGGGGTGCTATTATGGGACCCAAAACACAGTTAAAAAACACAGTAAAAAAAATAAGCGAAGCTCACCTCCCAAAAAGCCCAACATGCAGGCATGAATGGAGCCTAAGCGTCGGCTCTGCCAGGAAGCAGCGTTATGATGCACATGTCAGATCATTGCACTTCTTCCTTCTTGCACTCTATTTGAAGTATCACATAGGAAGGCCGAGTTCATACTGACACGCTGTGTTTTTCCCACAGCGTGGGTGTATGCGCATTTTCGCTGTGTTTTTGCTGCGTCCTCATCGCCATAGCCCTATTATCCTCTATTGCCGTTGTAGATTCTGCTTCTGAGGGTGCAGCATGTAGAACTTTTGACCTGCTTTCAAAAAATGCACCAAAAACACGCAACCTAATCGGAGTCCGCAACTGTAAATGCATAAAAAAATGCACAGAAACTACGCATACACCCGAGCTACAGCCAAACCACAGCATACCTGTGTGAACCCGACCTAAGGCTGGTTTCACACTAACCCACATGGTACAGCATAGCGTACGCACACCTTTATGGCTGGGCCAATGCAACTAGGCAATAAGATATAAAGGCTGACTGCTTTAGCGGCTATCATTTTATTGGTGTCGGTAATAAAATAAATAGAACAACAAATCTATGAACGGAGGTAGAAGACATATTATATATTCAAGACGGTGGTCTGCTGTGCTGTATTTACTGCCTTGGTTATGCATTAGATGTTGCTAATGCTTTGAAAGCTACTTTAACCTAATAGAGGCTGAGTTAAAGTTCAATCTGCCATCATGAATGATGCTGCATGCCATATTACAGGAGCGGTCCATTTTAATGATGACTTTGATTTTCTTGTAATGTATTATGGATTATATAAAACAACCGGGCAGGCTGCAAATATAAAGTAAAACTGTCGCTAACCAAGGCAATTTACAATGAGCATACAGCGAACAACACACACGCAGAATTTACCACCTGTGAATGCAGCATGGGAAAAAGATCTGCAATGTAGGCAGTAGAGATGGTCTCATTGGGTGTTTGTTTGTTCGTAGAACAAACGAACATATGAAGCGCTCGCAGCAAGTTCACCTGCGGTGGAGCACCCCATAATGCACTGCGAGATAGAATAAAGTCTGGAGAATTTGTAGACCAAGTCAACACCTGAAGCTTGTTGTGTTCCTCAAACCATTCTTGAATAATTTTTGCAGTGTGGCAGGACACATTATCCTGCTAAAAGAGGCCACTGCCATCAGGGAATACTGTTTCCATGAAGGGGTGTACTTGGTCAGCAACAATATATATGTAGCGCTAGCCCTCGTGCAAAGAATTTCAGAATGTCAGAGCAAAGCAACCTGGAATCAATTGATTGTGAATAAACAAAGAAGCAATTCTTCCTGTGTTGAACAAACTGCAACTGGAGTCACAGTGATCACTGGCTTTCAAGTAAGAGTGGGTTGATAGAAGGTAGAGATGTTTGTATATAGTCTTTGAGGTTTGGCCTAGGTCCTTGGCACCAAGGATAATAGATGGTGCAGGATGCAATGGTGTCTATATACAGTGTTTATAAAGTAGGGCTGTTGCCTGCTCACCACACTGGAACAAGAGGACGGTGATGATGATGGATGATGATGAGGATGATTGCTGTCTCTCAGGAATATGCTCAGGGGATGGCTCACCCAGATCTGATGTCACCGCAGGATAGATGGAAAAGGGATGGCATCCAGGTTTCCGCCAAACAGCCAAGGGGTGCTGCCCACAAATGTCCCTCCGAATATCTGCTGGATGGTTCTGCTGTTGCAGGCTGCGACTCAGCTGCAGCACACACTCTCACAGAATCCCTGCACTCAGATCCACGCCGGGTCCCAAGAGAGCGTGCCAGGCCTCGAACAGTTCCTCTTATAGACCCTCCCAGCAGTCTGTTCTTCCCCATCAGCCTTGTCTCCGTATCAAGGAGGTAACAGGTCAGCTTCAAACTCAGCACTAGAGAGAACCGGCTTCCCCGCAGCAAAGCCACACAGTGTCTCCTGACTGCAGAAATATATATATATATATATATATATATATATATATATATATATATATATATATATATATATATCCAGCTCCTGGCTACATCTAGGTAGGTGGTACATGTCCAGTAACATCAACATGAATGCCAAGTCCCAAGGTTTCCCAGCAGAACATTGCCCAAAGCATCACACTGACTCGGCTGGCTTGTCTTCTTCCCATAGTGCATCCTGGTGTCACCTCTTCCCCAGGTAAGCTAACGCATTTCACCCACAGCCATCTACATCATGTTATTCATCAGACTACTCCTTCTTCCATTGCTCTGTGGTCCAGTTCTGATGTTCATGTGCCCATTGCAGGTGCATTTGGCTGTGGACACGGGTCAGCATGGGCACCCTGACCGGTCTGCAGCTACACATCTCTGTACACAATAGACTGTGATGCCCATTTTTTTCTGCTTTCAACACAGCAACTTGATAATATTAGGGGGCATGGTCGCGGCATGCAAATGTGAGGATGTGTTTCCTGAGAGCTTCGTGAGACCCGCTCAGCTATCCGCACACACAGCAGCCTTTTGAGGGAAACTGCAGCAGGTAACCATGCCTCCTAAGAGGAAACTATCCCTGCCACTGCTGCGGACTGCTCGGAGCTGTTCTAGCTCACTGGATGTGTACTTTGCAGAGACACGCCAGGGACTGGCCGGAGGATCCAAGATGGCGCTGGGTGAGCACGCCGCTCGTGCAGCCTCTCCAATTCCCTCTCCATATCTGTCCACACTAACGCTCCCTCCCCCCATCTCTCCTTTGGGCTCAGACAGCCAGGACAGGCGCTCTGACATGGGAGAAGTGCTTGGAGACAAGGACTTACGGTCCCACCTCCTCTCCCTCCCCACAAAGGCTGACTTGGAGCTGTTTGCTACCAGGGTGGAGAAGGCCCTGAGAAAGGACATTGAAGCCCCGCAAGCGGACACTGCACATATTGGGGGTAGAGTAGAGGCCCTGGAGTCACAATGGGAGGAAGTTAACCCTGTCGTGCAAACACTAAATGCACGCTGTAAATCCCAGGACCTGCGTATTAACGCTTTGCTGGATTAAATGGACGATTTTGAGAATAGGAGCCGCAGAGTTAACATTCGCATTAAGGGCCTACCTGAAGCCACTGCATCCAGAGATATAGTTCCTACTCTGCAAGGAGTGTTTAAACAGATTCTAGGCACCTGACCACATCAAGATTGATTGTGCTCACAGAGTCCTTTGTCCGCCTTCTGATGATCCGGATAAACCCAGGGACATTATATGTAAACTTTACAAATACTCCCTGAAGGAACGCATAATGTTACACGTTCGAGGAGTCCATCACGTGAATTTTGATGGAACTAAACTATCCTTTGTCCCGAATCTCTCCAGATGCACCTTGATGCAACGTCAAGCCCTCAAACCCTCGCTGGAAGTCATACAGGATGCTAAGCTGATCTACAGATGGGGCTTTCCATTCAGTTTCTCAGTCACCAAAGATGGCCAGCAGTTTACCTTAATGAGTAAAGATGACCTGCCACAGTTTCTGGGACTCCTCCAGCCAAGCCTAGACAGACAACCTGATTACATGAGAAGATCTCTGCGGACTCTCTAGTTTCTCCAGTGGCTTATATTGGGTGGAGATTTCAATGGTAGCCCTGACCCACTGTTAGACACTTCCTCAGGCCAATCTGCTCATTTGTTTGCATTTTTAAAGCACTTCAGCAAAGCTCTGCAGGTGCACCACTTGGTTGGCGTTTGCTCCATCCTACCAGGAGAGACTAAAGCTATTTCTCAGCTACCCATAATGTTTATACCCGAATAGACCTTCTGGTGATGGACCAATTTTCCCTTGACTCCCTAGCTGGTGCATCTATTGGCTCCATAACGATTTTGGATCACGCCCCAGTTTCCATTTCCCTGCATCCATTGTCTTCGAATGCGCGGTCGTGGACCTGGCACCTGAACGAAAATATTCTGGATGACGCAGTGGTCCAAAAGCGACTGTCTGACACTATCTCCCTGTATTTCACCGAGAACCAGACGGGTGAGGTGGGGATGGGATCTGTCTGGGAAGGGCACAAAGCAGTGGTTCGAGGGGAGCTTATCTCCCAGGGCTCTAGATTAAAAAAGGCCAGAGAGGGGGAACTACAAACTCTCCTGTCCAAAATTCGCTTGGTCGAACTTACACATAAGCGTAGAGTTACCCCGGACCTGGCGGCGGAATTATGATCCCTCCATCAAGAATTGGCCTATTTGCTTGATTTCCGGATTCGGGCTAGGCTTCGCCATATTTCCCACAAATTCTATGAATTTGGGAATAAATGTGGGAAATTACTTGCACGAGCTCTTAAATATCAACGTGCCTTGGGACAATGTTCATAAGCCCACGAACACAGCGGGCCCCTCGGTGGTACACTCGTCAAGAATAGCAGATGCATTTCGGGAATACTTTGCCCAGCTCTACCATTTCCCTGATACTCTACCTGGCTCTACGGAGTCCCAGAAGGTGGAATGTATCACACAATACTTGGAGGAAGCTCAGACCCCTCAACTCCCCAACCCTATTATTGACCAACTAGATGCCCCTATCTCCCTGACGGAAATTGCATCAGCCGTTATTGACCTCCCGAAAGGGAAGAGCCCGGGCCCTGATGGGTTCACTAATGCCTACTATAGGAAGTTCCAATCATTACTCTCTGGCCCCATCTATGCTTATTTCGAAGATTTAGCTTCGGGGTACCATGATGCCCAAAGAGGCACTCATGGTCCACATTACGGTCATCCCCAAGGAAGGGAAGGACCATACCATTCCCAGTAATTATAGGCCGATATCGCTCTTGAATACGGACATCAAAATCTTGGCAAAGATTTTGGCCAACTGTATAAAACCGATTCTTCCAACAATCGTCCTCCCTGACAAACAGGGTTCATTGTGGGAAGGGAGGCAAGGGACAATTCTAATAGAGCGATCCAGATCATTCATTGGGCTGAGTCACAGGCTTCTTATTCTCCCTGTCTCTTACTCTCCACCAACGCTGAGAAGGCGTTCGACAGGCTGGATTGGACATATCTCCAAACTGGGCCTAGGCCCCAAAATGCTTTTTTGGATTTCTTCGCTCTATAGCTCCCCAGAAGCCAGGGTGAAGGTGAATGGGGTACTATCGGACTCGTTCCCCATTCGCAACGGAACGCGACAGGGCTGCCCTCTGTCCCCCCTTATTTTTACCATGACCCTCGAACCACTGCTCAATAAAATACGTCTTAACCCTGATATAAAAGGTTTTACGCTAAGACTGACGGAACATAAGTTGTCGGCCTATGCGGATGTCCTGTTCTATGTCTCGGACCTCTTGATTTAACTCCCTAACATTATGGCTGAACTGAGATAGTTTATCTTAAAACTGGAGAGCAGATTCTGCCACTGAAAGTGCCTTAGGGACTGCGTACACAGCTGCAAGCCTCATTCTCCTTTGCCTGGTGCCAGAACACCTTAAAAAAACTGGGGGTCTATTTACCTGCCCAATGTTCCCAGCTATATACCTGTAATTATGCCCCATTGCTTTCAGCTATTAGAACGGACCTACAAAAATGGAACCGCACTGCTTTTTCTTGGATGGGCCGAGTCAGTGTAATGAAGATGAATGTGTTGCCACGTATCCTTTTCTACTTGCAAATGGTGCCTTTCCCACTGCCCAAGTCTTTCTTCTCAACCCTTAAGAGCCCTTTCACACCGGGCCGCCCATAGCGTCGGCGGTAAAACGCCACTTTTTATAGCGGCGTTTTACCGTCGGATTAGCGTCTGCGCTTTTACCCCCCGCTAGCAGCCGAGAAAGGGTTAAAACCGCCCGCAATGCGCCGCAATAGCAGCATTTTGCCAGCGGTATCCCAGCGTTGCCCCATTGATTTCAATGGGGAGCAGCGGTGGAGGAGCGGTAAACACACCACTCCTTCACCGCTCCAAAGAAGCTGCTGGCAGGACTTTTTTTCCAGCTTTTTTTTTCGGGCTTTCACACTGGAGACAATGCTGCAGCTGTTTGAGGGGGGATTGCAGGCGCTATTTTTAATGCTATAGCACCTGCAAAACGCCCTCGGTGTGAAAGGGGTCTAACAGTTTGTTTTTGAAGTACATCTGGAATGGGAAATGCCCTCGCCTGGCCCTCCGCACAATACAGCGCCCTAACAGAGGGGGAGGGGGGTATGGGTGTACCGGTCATTCATACATATTACAAAGCTAAAGCTTTACAAAGGATCCTGGATTGGTACCATAATGTAGTGACTAAATTATGGGTCCCGCTTGACAAATTCCTAGCAGGCCGTAATCTATCACATGCCCCCTGGCTTCCCAGGGACTGCAGAGGACTGTCTCTCCTGTGGCCATCCATGCCTTGCCAACCTGGGATGCACTAAACAAACAGGGGAGGCTTGCCCCTTTGACGTCTCCCCTGGCTCCCTTGAGGGGTTTCTCCTGGTTCACTCCTGGGGAACATACCTCCTTTTTCAGGTCTTGGTCGGCTGATGGAGAGACGATGTGGCAGATTTATCCAAGATCAGGGCTTATTGCCACTGAGACCTTCAGCATGTCTTTACTGAAACACAGCTGGACCATCTCTACCGTCTCACATATACGAGGTCTGTTGACACAAAGATGCAGGAAAATGTTTTTAAGATACTCACCCGGTGGTATAGAGTCCCCGCTAAGCTTGCTAGAATTTACCCATCTGTGTCCAATGCCTGTTGGAGGGAATGTGGCCTCAGGGTCTCATTCCTTCACATTTGGTGGGAGTGTCCTAAGTTACAGCCCTACTGGCAAGACATACGTTTTTAAAATAAGGGCTATTCTAGACATGGAGATCCCAGACTCCCCGCTGGAGTTACTGTTGCACGTTCCCATCATTCCTCTCGGCCAATACCACAAGTCTGTACTACCTCATTTACTCAACGCAGCTAGATGGTTGATCCCGATTTTTTGGAAGAAACCACAAATTCCTACGCAAGCTGATTGGATCCTCTTGGTGAATAACATAATGGGAGCGGAGGAATGGATGGCAAGGTATAAAGAACCTTATGACAAGTTTTATAATATATGGGCCACCTGGATACACTACACTGGCAAGGCCCCCCTGGGCTCTCAGGGGACTCCACCTATAGCAGCCCCTCTTCCTGACGGGCATGAGAAGGGGGCGACTCCAAACCCTTAGCCGAACCCGGTCAGCAACAATGCCCCCTATGGGCTATTGGCCTGGCTATATCATGGAGCGAGGTTTTGTTTTTTGTTTTTTTGTTCTGTTTGGACCATTCTGTTTTGTTTTGTCCCACTTCTTCTAACCCTTCCTTAGTCTCTGATTCACGTAATGGGGTCTTAGTCAGCCTTAGCCACATGCAGTAATGGGTTAGTTGAGGCACCACAATTATGCTTATGTTCATCAGATATGGTATGATTATGCTGCTCACCTTGCCTTAATTCCTTACCTTTTCTGGTCATTGAGCATCACGACTGACTCTGACGTGAACCTGTCTGTCTGTTTTCATTCCTATACATGACGTTTTTGCCTTTTGGCTTCCTGTCTTTTGTATGTTATGTGATGCAAAATTCAACTAAAGATTACATAAAAAAAACCAAAAACAGCAAGTTCAGGGACAACATGTTTACTTGTTCTTAATATATCCCACCGGCTTTCAGATGCCATTGTAATGAGAAAAATTCTGTTATTCACCTAACCTGTCAGTAGTTATCAAGTTATGACTGATCGATGTACACACACACACACAGCATTATTATTATTATTAATTCTATACAGGATTTATATAGCGTCAGCAGTTTATGTAGCACTTTACAACTTGAGGGTAGACAGTACAATACACTTTAATACAATAGCAATCAGAGGGCCCTGCTCATTAGAGCTTACAATCTAATGCCCCGTACACACGGTCGGACATTGATCGGACATTCCGACAACAAAATCCTAGGATTTTTTCTGACGGATGTTGGCTCAAACTTGTCTTGCATACACACGGTCACACAAAGTTGTCAGAAAATCTGATCGTTCTGAACGCGGTGACGTAAAACACATATGTCGGGACTATAAACGGGGCAGTAGCCAATAGCTTTCATCTCTTTAGTTATTCTGAGTAGGGATGAGCTTCGAGTTCGAGTCGAACTCATGTTCGACTCGAACGTTGGCTGTTCGCAAGTTCGCCAAACAGCGAACAATTTGGGGTGTTCGCGGCAAGTTCAAATGCCGCGGAACCCCCTTTAAAAGTCTATGGGAGAAATCAAAAGTGCTAATTTTAAAGGCTTATATGCAAGTTATTGTCATAAAAAGTGTTTGGGGACCTGGGTCCTGCCCCAGGGGACATGGATCAATGCAAAAAAAAGTTTTAAAAACGGCCGTTTTTTCAGGAGCAGTGATTTTAATAATGCTTAAAGTCAAACAATAAGGTCTGGTATGGGTTTTAAGGGGAACCCCGCGCCAAAAAAAAAAAAAAACGGCATGGGGTCCCCCCAAACATCCATACCAGACCCTTATCCGAGCATGCAACCTGGCAGGAAAAGAGGGGGGGACGAGAGTGCGGCACCCCCCCTCCTGAACCGTACCAACAATCAACATTGGGAGGGTGCTTTGGGGTAGCCCCCCAAAACACCTTGTCCCCATGTTGATGAGGACAAGGGCCTCATCCCCACAACCCTGGCCGGTGGTTGTGGGGGTCTGCGGGCGGGGGGCTTATCGGAATCTGGAAGCCCCCTTTAACAAGGGGACCCCCAGATCCCGGCCCCCCCTGTGTGGAATGGTAAGGGGGTACTTACTACTACCATTTCACTAAAAAATTGTCAAAAATGTTAAAAATGACAAGAGACAGTTTTTTACAATTCCTTTATTTAAATGCTTCTTCTTTCTTCTATCTTCCTTCATCTTCTGACCCTGCCCCCCTCTGACGCACGGGACATGACGGGACTTCCCTGTGGCATTCCCCGTGACGTCACAGGGAAGTCCCGTCAAGTTACCGTGTGTCAGAGGGGGGCGGGGTCATTGGGTGGCCCCGCCCCCCGTTATTTAAGAACCGTCAAACGAGGAGACGCTGTCACACAGCGGAAGCCTCCCTCCATGCCAGCATGGATGCGGAGTGGCCCAGAGAAGAAAATGAAGAAGAGAAGAAGAGAAGAAGAGAAGAAAAGAAGAAGAGAAGAAGATGAAGAAGATGGAGAGAAGAGCGGGAGCCTCCCCCCATGCCATGGGTGCGGAGCGGCCCGAGGAGAAGAAGATAGAAGACGCCGCGGAGGAGATGCTGCACGAGAACGCCGAAGGAAGAACCAGAAGAGCCAGAAGAACCAGAAGAAGAAGATGAAGGAAGATAGAAGAAAGAAGAAGCATTTAAATAAAGGAATTGTCAAAAACTGTCTCTTGTCATTTTTAACATTTTTGACAGTTTTTTAGTGAAATGGTATGGGTAAGTACCCCCTTACCATTTCACACAGGGGGGAGGGCCGGGATCTGGGGGTCCCCTTGTTAAAGGGGGCTTCCAGATTTCGATAAGCCCCCCGCCCGCAGACCCCCACAACCACCGGCCAGGGTTGTGGGGATAAAGCCCTTGTCCTCATCAACATGGGGACAAGGTGTTTTGGGGGGCTACCCCAAGCACCCTTCCAATGTTGAGGGCATGTGGCCTGGTACAGTTCAGGAGGGGGGGCGCTCTCTCATCCCCCCCTCTTTTCCTGCGGCCTGCCAGGTTGCGTGCTCGGATAAGGGTCTGGTATGGATTTTTGGGGGGACCCCACGCCGTTTTTTGTTTTTTTTTGGTGCGGAGTTCCCCTTAAAATCCATACCAGTCCTGTTCTAAACACAGGAAACATGCGCCCCTTTACAGGCATACTATAGACACCCACCAGTTATGAAATTTAAAGGGATATTACACTTTTAATGTTTGACTTTTCACTGCTCCTGAAAAAGCCGTTTTTAAAACTTTTTTTTGCATTGATCCATGTCCCCTGGGGCAGGACCCAGGTCCCCAAACACTTTTTATGACAATAACTTGCATATAAGCCTTTCAAATTAGCACTTTTGATTATTCATGTTCGTGTCCCATAGACTTTAACGGTGTTCGCGTGTTCGAACAAACTTTTTTCCTGTTCTGGTGCGAACCGAACAGGGGGGTGTTCGGCTCATCCCTAATTCTGAGCATGCGTGGCACTTTGTGCGTCGGATTTGTGTACACACGATCGGAAATTCCAACAACGGATTTTGTTGTCGGAAAATTTTATAGCCTGCTCTCAAATTTTGTGTGTCGAAAAATCTGATGGAAAATGTGTGATGGAGCCTACACAGGGTTGGAATTTCCGACAACAAGGTCCTATCACACATTTTCCATCGGAAACTGTGTGTACGGGGCATTAGAGTATCTCATGTTTATAAATGCGTGATGCAAACTTCTAACGCTTGGACACAATATGACTATAGGACATACCATGTGAATGAATAGGGTAAATCCCTGATACCTACAATATGTATTCAAGTAGATGAAATAAATTAAGCCAATGGGCCCTTACACACAATTAGGCTTGATTCCTCACCTCCATTGTTTATGTAATAATGCTAATAAAATGCCAGCTTTATAATGTCAGCCTCTCAAACACAGTGGTTAATGAGTGTAGCCACGATCATTTCTCCAATATAATTTTCCATTACAGGTAAACACAGTTTAGTAGATTTCATGTTCCTCTTCTGGACCTCTTCTTCCCTTTATAATGGCACCTCATTTTAGATATATACAAATAAAAACATGAATGAACTAGAAATCGCCCACACTTTATATATTCAAATAGAATTGTAAATAATTGCCTTCATTTCTCATATTACCAAAAAAAATAATGCATTTTGATTGTCATGACTGGTATTTGTAAAACGCGTTAGTATTTTCCAAAATGACCCAATATATAATAGAGCCATGTGGCTTTGTAGTATTTTTTTCTAGAAGACTGCAACATATGTTACAGTAAGGCCTGGTTCAACCCCTTGCATTTTTTAGTGCGTTTTCAGTTTTACAGAAACACACTACAGTCCATTTAACATGGTTTCCTATGGATGTAGTTCACATCTATGCATTTCATGGACCGGGCCAGGGACTTTTTTCTGGTTTTTAGTTCCATAGACTTCAATGGATCAAAAATGTGTATTGAAAAATGCAAAATACACCTGGAATATGCAAACTGCAACCTGCATAGGTGTGAACCAGGCCTTAATATATGTAAATAGGTTTCTTTTGTGAGCCAAGTAGTCTCACTTAGGCTTTCTGAAGAGCTTGCTCTTTGATATTTGTTTTTATTGCACTAAAGTATAACGCCAAGATTTTTTAAAATTCAATTTAATTTTTTGATCGATTGAAGATAAGATAGAATTATTGTTGGTTGGTTGGAAAGACTCCCCCCCCCCCCCCCCCATGTCCAGCCCCAGTGACAACAGCTGCAATCCAGAAAGGTAGTAAGGAGAAAATCTTCAAACAATAAAAACCCAAAAAAGGTTCTAGCCTCGCTAGAAAAAATATATATTTGTATTATACGACTTAGAGATTTCCCCCTAACTTCCTGTCTTGGGAACACGGTTACCTGTGCAGGAAGCGAGGAGCAGTCTCCTACAATGCATTAGACACATAGACATGAACCTAGCCTCGGTGGCAGGACAAGGTAATCTAGTGCCCGGGGCAAAAATGCCAAACTGCGTACACCCCCAAAATATATGAGCATTATGTGTCAGCAAAAATCCCACAAAAAAAAAATTAAATTAAAAAATTTACACACTTATCCCCTAAGCATAAATTCCATTTGCAGGCCAAAATTCACTTCAAACAAAAATTCCCCCTGTTCCAATATACATCTCCCCTTCCCCCTGCTGAAATCCCCAGCTTAGCACAAATCTTTACCTCCCATCCCCCCTCCCAGCTCAAATCCTCTCCTCCCTCCTAGCACAAATTCCCCTACCTAACAAAAATCTCAATCCTAGCACATCGCCCTCAAAATCATCCCCCGGTACACATCCCCAAATTTTGCACCCTAAAACAAATTTTGTGACACTGCTTCCCCCCCATCACTAAGATTCTTTTCCTCCCCTCTCCTAGCTCAAAATCTCTTGTCCCCAGTGCAATGCTCAACATCCCTCAAACACACAGACCTCAGATGCAGTGTGTAAAATACCCCTTCCTCCAAGGCTCTTCCTCAACTCTGGAAGAATGGTCAAACATTCCCATAGACACACTCCTAAACCTTGAGGACGGCCTTCCCAGAAGAGTTGAAGCTGTTATAGCTGCAAAGGGTGGGCCAACTCAATATTGAACCCTACGGACGAAGACTAGGATTCCATTAAAGTTCATGTGCGTGTAAAGGCAGGCGTCCCAATACCTTTGGTAATATAGTGTATATATTTTTTTTATTTTCCTTGATTGGGTACTCCCTCTCATTGTCTGCTCTGTTGACCATTATAATCAGGCCAGAAAATTAACAGAAATTTAAAAGCAGTAAAAGGAAAAACTTCCAGTAGGGAAAAATGTTCTACCATGTTTCCCCGAAAATAAGACCTAGCGTGATTGTCAGTGATGGCTGCAATATAAGCCCTACCCCCCAAATAAGCCCTACTCTTTTTCCCTGAAAATAAGCCTTACCCTGAAAATAAGACCTACAAGGACTTTAACTAGGGCTTATTTGGGGGGTAGGGCTTATATTGCAGCCATCACCGACAATCACGCTAAGTCTTATTTTCGGGGAAACAGGGTAGGTGAGATTTCCATTGAATTTGAGCAGAAACCCTTTCACTCCCGTTGTGTCACTGGAACAAGAAATGACGTGAAATCTCCTCAATGGTGACACAGCTATAAAACATTTCAGCAGTTTTAAACGTTCCTCATTATATTCAATGTAAGCTTTGGTTTGAGATCCACTTTAACAACTGTAAAAATAAGGTACCAGCTACACAGGGAGTACATTGCTTTAAAAAACTTCCCAGGCTCATCTATTTATTTTATAAGAAAAGCAGTAAAGGGCCTTCTGTAGGCAGCCTTTTCCGTTTTTTTTTTGTTTGTTTTTTTAGTATTCCCATGACCATTACTACATCTATATTCTCCAACAGATTTTGAAAAGCACAACCACATTTTCATAGAAGGGTTTTTTCTTCTTTCATTCCAGAACTTACACATAAGCACATTTGAAAAACAAGGCTATTCCAAATTTAGAAAAAAAATAACCCTCTATTATAGGGTTTTAACTTTATTACAGTCTTCAGTGCAGCCCTAGTAACACCTCCTTTGCTCACATCAATCTCATTGTGAAAAAACACGTTTTCCAAAACAGAAGCATTTTCGTTGTCCCTCATCCTGAAATGGCCCCACAAATTTGATGTAATCCACAATATTGCACCCGTAATGCATTCCTGAGAATTAAAGAGGAATTAAACCCCTGATGGGTTTACTTCCTCTTTGTTTCCCTGCAAAGGTAAAGCATAATGGGCTACTATGCATCACATAGTAGCCCATTATGTGTCACTTACCTGACACAGGAGCCTGTGATGTCACCGCTGTCCCCTCTGCTACGGAGCGTCCATCTTCTTTCCAGGTATCGTGGCTCCGGCGCTGTGATTGGCCGGAGCCGCGATGACGTCACTTCCGCACATGCGCACGGGAGCCGCCACTAACGGCATATCACCGTTAGCAGAGGCATGCTCAGTGCGCCTGCGCGCCGCTACCTACGGCGCATGCGCCGTAGACAGCAGTGCTTGTCTTTTTGCAAATATCTCATAAACCACGTAGGTTTAGGAGATGTTTCTTGGACCTACAGGTAAGCCTTAATCTAGGCTTACCTGTAGGTCAAAGTGGTCTGTAGGGGTTTACAACCACTTTAAGAGTAGCAAGGATATGTGCCCTCAGCACGTCATCAATCTGCCCTTGGCTCAAAGGAGAATGACGCAATGAATAGGAAACATATTACCGTGTTGAGCTGTTTTTTGTATCATGGAGGACCACTCACACCTACTGGAGGGAGATGAGGTTGAGGAGGAGATTTTCTTGACATTAAGAAGGTTATTAAAACTGCAGTTCAAAATCTGGTACAGCTCTGTATAGAATCCAGTCAGCTTCCAAGTTTTATTGCCAAAGTTTAATTGAACAAGCAGAACTTAGAAGCTGATTGGCTACCATTAGGGATGAGCTTCGTGTTCGAGTCGAACCCATGTTCGACTCGAACATCGGCTGTTCGACCGTCCGTCGAATTGCGAACGATATGGGCCGTTCGCGCCAAATTCGTGTGGCGCGTCACGGCCCATAATTCACTGCGGCATCGCAGTGCATTGCTGGCTGATGATTGGCCAAGCATGCACTATGACCCGCATGCTTGGCCAATCACAGCGCCGTCAGTAGAGAGAGCTGTAATTGGCCAAAGCCAGGGTGGCTTTGGCCAATTATGGCTCAGGGGATTTAGTACACACCCCACACTATATAAGGCCACCTGCACGGCGGCCCTGTGTAGTGTGTGTTCCGGTGTGCTGAGAGATAGAGAGAGAGAGAGACAGTGTCATTTGATTTGAGTTAGATAGATTAGGCAGAACAGTCAGTCAGTTAGCTGCACTTACAGTGTATTGTGTATATATATGCATCCCAGGTGTTGCATATATATATATACACTGTATTCAGTTTAGCTAGATCCGTTCCTGTTATCTTCTATCTAGACTATTTACATTTAGTGCAGTGTGTCCTGCTCACAGTGTTCAGCTAGATCCGTTCCTGCTATTTACATTCAGTGCAGTGCGTCCTGCTCACAGTGTTCAGCTAGATCCGTTCCTGCTATTTACATTCAGTGCAGTGCGTCCTGCTCACAGTGTTCAGCTAGATCCGTTCCTGCTATTTACATTCAGTGCAGTGCGTCCTGCTCACAGTGTTCAGCTAGATCCGTTCCTGCTATTTACATTCAGTGCAGTGCGTCCTGCTCACAGTGTTCAGCTAGATCCGTTCCTGCTATTTACATTCAGTGCAGTGCGTCCTGCTCACAGTGTTCAGCTAGATCCGTTCCTGCTATTTACATTCAGTGCAGTGCGTCCTGCTCACAGTGTTCAGCTAGATCCGTTCCTGCTATTTACATTCAGTGCAGTGCGTCCTGCTCACAGTGTTCAGCTAGATCCGTTCCTGGTATTTACATTCAGTGCAGTGCGTCCTGCTCACAGTGTTCAGCTACATCCGTTCCTGCTATTTACATTCAGTGCAGTGCGTCCTGCTCACAGTGTTCAGCTAGATCCGTTCCTGCTATTTACATTCAGTGCAGTGCGTCCTGCTCACAGTGTTCAGCTACATCCGTTCCTGCTGTTTACATTCAGTGCAGTGCGTCCTGCTCACAGTGTTCAGCTAGATCCGTTCCTGCTATTTACATTCAGTGCAGTGCGTCCTGCTCACAGTGTTCAGCTAGATCCGTTCCTGCTATTTACATTCAGTGCAGTGCGTCCTGCTCACAGTGTTCAGCTAGATCCGTTCCTGCTATTTACATTCAGTGCAGTGCGTCCTGCTCACAGTGTTCAGCTAGATCCGTTCCTGCTATTTACATTCAGTGCAGTGCGTCCTGCTCACAGTGTTCAGCTAGATCCGTTCCTGCTATTTACATTCAGTGCAGTGCGTCCTGCTCACAGTGTTCAGCTAGATCCGTTCCTGCTATTTACATTCAGTGCAGTGCGTCCTGCTCACAGTGTTCAGCTAGATCCGTTCCTGCTATATACATTTAGTGCAGTACGTCCTGCTCACAGTGTTCAGCTAGATCCGTTCCTGTTATCTTCCTACTGACAGGCAGGCTTGTCTGGTTACAGTATATAAAGCTACCTGAAGAAAATTACAGGTGTTCTTTTTGATCCTATTAGTACCACGGTCAGGCAGCTAGACTATTTACATTTAGTACAGTGTGTCCTGCTCACAGTGTTCAGCTAGATCCGTTCCTGTTATCTTCCTACTGACAGGCAGGCTTGTCTGGTTACAGTATATAAAGCTACCTTAAGAAAATTACAGGTGTTCTTTTTGATCCTATTAGTACCACGGTCAGGCAGCTAGACTATTTACATTTAGTACAGTGTGTCCTGCTCACAGTGTTCAGCTAGATCCGTTCCTGTTATCTTCCTACTGACAGGCAGGCTTGTCTGGTTACAGTATATAAAGCTACCTGAAGAAAATTACAGGTGTTCTTTTTGATCCTATTAGTACCACGGTCAGGCAGCTAGACTATTTACATTTAGTACAGTGTGTCCTGCTCACAGTGTTCAGCTAGATCCGTTCCTGTTATCTTCCTACTGACAGGCAGGCTTGTCTGGTTACAGTATATAAAGCTACCTTAAGAAAATTACAGGTGTTCTTTTTGATCCTATTAGTACCACGGTCAGGCAGCTAGACTATTTACATTTAGTACAGTGTGTCCTGCTCACAGTGTTCAGCTAGATCCGTTCCTGTTATCTTCCTACTGACAGGCAGGCTTGTCTGGTTACAGTATATAAAGCTACCTTAAGAAAATTACAGGTGTTCTTTTTGATCCTATTAGTACCACGGTCAGGCAGCTAGACTATTTACATTCAGTGCAGTGCGTCCTGCTCACAGTGTTCAGCTAGATCCGTTCTTGCTATTTACATTCAGTGCAGTGCGTCCTGCTCACAGTGTTCAGCTAGATCCGTTCCTGCTATTTACATTCAGTGCAGTGCGTCCTGCTCACAGTGTTCAGCTAGATCCGTTCCTGCTATATACATTTAGTGCAGTACGTCCTGCTCACAGTGTTCAGCTAGATCCGTTCCTGTTATCTTCCTACTGACAGGCAGGCTTGTCTGGTTACAGTATATAAAGCTACCTGAAGAAAATTACAGGTGTTCTATCCCAGCTTAGTGCAGCTACAGGCCATTAGTATGTCTGGAAGGCCAAGAAGGAGAGGCAGACAGTCACAAGCCAATAAGAGAGGGCAAGCAGGCTCTGTGTCTAGTGCTGGTCGTGGAGACGGTGCATCCTCATCAGCACGTGGCCATGGGACACGCTTGGCCTTTTTTTCGGCAGCTGGCCGTGTTGAGCCGCAACATGCGGAAGACTTGGTCGAGTGGATGACCAAGCCGTCCTCATCCTCCTCATCCTCTCTCACCCATGCCCAGGGTGCTTTGTCTGGCAAAGCAGCGGCCTCTTCCCTCAGCTCAATGTCATCAGTGACTCCTTCCCTAGCTCCACCATGTCCTCATGAGGATTCCCTCGAACTGTTTGACCACAGTGTTGGGTACATGCTCCAGGAGGATGCCCAGCGTTTGGAAGGCTCTGATGATGATACTGAGCTCAATGAAGGCAGTAACATGAGCACGGACAGAGGGGGTGCCCAAGAAGGACAGCAATCTGGCAGTCATGCTCCCCCTGCTGCAGCATACTGCCAGGTTTGCTCCAGTGATGAGGAGGGAGGGGATGATGAGGTCACTGACTCAACGTGGGTGCCTGATAGGAGAGAGGAGGAGGAGGAGGAGGAGGAGGAGGAGGTGGCACATCACCAACTAGGCAGGATGCCCTCCAGGGGCCAGCCTAAGGGCAGCACATTGACTGCATCACACCCCAAAGCTCCACATGTGCAGGGCGCTGCAGTCTCTGCGCGTTATTCAAAAAGTTCTTTGGTGTGGGCCTTTTTTGAGACGAGTGCATCAGATCGCACCGCTGCTATTTGCAACATATGTCTCAAGCGTATCTCGCGTGGCCAAAACATCTCCCGCTTGGGTACCACATGCTTGACCAGACATATGTTGACCTGCCATGCAGTTCGTTGGCAAGCGTATCTAAAAGACCCACACCAAAGAACAAAGACGATCTCTCCTTGCTCCTCATCAGCTGAGATTTCCAACCCCACTAGACCTTCAGTCCTCTCTGCGACCTGCAGTGAGAGGAATGAAGGTGTAGAATTAGGTGTGTCACAGCCAAGTACTTATGGGCAATCTGCTTTTGGTACACCGACGTCAGATTGTACCAGGCAAATTTCCCTGCCCCAGCTGCTGCACCGCCGAAAGAAGTTTGCTCCCAGCCATCCACATGCCCAGCGGTTGAATGCTAGCTTGGCAAAATTGCTAGCACTTCAACTGCTGCCTTTTCAGTTGGTAGACTCTGCCCCCTTCCGTGAGTTTGTGGAATGTGCGGTTCCTCAGTGGCAGGTACCCAAACGCCACTTTTTCTCACGGAAGGCGATTCCGGCTCTCTACCGGCATGTGGAAGGCAATGTCCATGCCTCGCTGGACAGGGCGGTCAGCGGTAAGGTGCATATTACCGCTGACTCATGGTCCAGCAGGCATGGACAGGGACGTTACTTAAGTTTCACGGCGCATTGGGTGACTCTGCTGGCAGCTGGGAAGGATGCAGGACAAGGTGCAGTAGTGTTGGAGGTTGTTCCGCCACCACGCCTCCAAAATGCTGATTGTGACACACCTCTCTCCTCCACCCCCTCCTCTTCTTCTTCCTCCATGGCCTCTTCCTCGGAACCAGCGGTGCTCCGTAGGCGTTCAAGGGGCTACGCAAGTACGCAGGCCAAAAGATGCCATGCGGTGCTTGAGCTGGTGTGCTTGGGGGACAGGAGCCACACTGGGGCAGAGGTTCTGTCAGCTCTGCAGGGGCAGGTTCAGAGGTGGTTGACGCCACGCCAACTTAAGGCAGGAATGGTGGTTTGCGACAATGGCACCAACCTCCTCTCTGCCCTCCGACAGGGACAACTGACCCATGTGCCCTGTTTGGCTCACGTCCTTAACTTGGTGGTGCAGCGGTTCTTGGGCAGGTACCCGGGCTTACAGGATGTCCTGAGGCAGGCCAGGAAAGTCTGTGTGCATTTCCGCCGGTCATATAATGCCAGTGCTCGGCTGACGGACCTCCAAAAGGAGTTTAACCTGCCCAAGAACCGCCTAATCTGTGACATGCCCACCAGGTGGAACTCGACGTTGGCCATGCTGCAGCGGCTGCACACGCAGCAGAGGGCCATCAATGAGTACCTGTGCGACTATGGCACCAGGACAGGGTCAGGGGACCTTGGTTTTTTTTCCCCACGCCAGTGGGCCATGATCAGGGATGCATGCACTGTCCTGTCACCATTCGAGGAGGCCACGAGGATGGTGAGCACTGACAGTGCATGCATCAGTGACACTGTCCCCCTTGTCCACCTGTTGGAGCACACGCTGCGTGGAATAATGGACAGGGCACTTGAGGCAGAACAGAGGCAGGAAGAGGAGGACTTCCTTAGCTCTCAAGGCCCCCTTTATCCAGACAGTGTTCCTGCGTGCCCGCCGATCACACAGGAAGAGGACGAGGAGGAGGAGGAGGAGGAGGAGGAAGATTGTGTCAGTATGGAGGTGGAGCCTGGCACTCAGCATCAGCAGTCTTTAAGGGATCAGTCCCAAGGAACACATGGACTTGTACGTGGCTGGGAGGAGGTGGCTGCGGACGTTGTTGTCCTTAGTGACCCAGAGGACTCCGGACCGAATGCCTCAGCAAACCTACGCTGCATGGCCTCCCTGATCCTGCAAAGCCTGCGTAAGGATCCTCGTATTCGTGGTATCAAGGAGAAGGACCAATACTGGCTGGCAACCCTCCTTGATCCACGTTACAAGGGTAAGGTTGCGGACCTTATCTTGCCATCGCAGAGGGAGCAGAGGATGAAACATCTTCGGGAGGCCTTGCAGAAAGGTCTGTGCAACGCGTTCCCAGAGACTGGGAGGTTACAAACTCCTGTTTCTGGACAACGTGTTGCTGAGGCTTCGGTCAGTCAAAGAAGGAGCGGTGGAGAAGGTGGCCGTCTGACCGATGCGTTCAGACAATTTTTTGGTCCGCAGCCCCAAGGTATGATCGGTTCCAGCAACCATCGCCAGCGTCTGTTTTACATGGTGCAGGAATACCTAGGGGCAAGATCAGACTTGGACACCTTTCCCACCGAAAATCCTCTGGGTTACTGGGTCTTGAGGATGGATCACTGGCCAGAGCTTGCACAGTATGCAATTGAGCTACTGGCCTGTCCTGCATCCAGCGTTCTTTCGGAACGCACATTCAGTGCTGCTGGAGGCGTGGTAACCGATCACAGGGTGCGTCTGTCCACCGACTCGGTCGATCGGCTGACCTTCATAAAAATGAATCAGTCTTGGATCACCACCAGCTACCAAGCACCTGATGCAGATGTAACCGAATAATTTTTTTTGAAATCTCAGATCCCTTCAAAGACTGCCTATGCTGATGCTGAGTGACTATCCCTGAGTAATTATCCTCTTCCTCCTCAATCATCACGCTGATAGCTTGTAAGAACATTTTTGGTTCTGGGCGCCACCACCAGTGCCTAAGGCACAATTTTTCAGCCCCTGTTTAACAGGGGCGTGTAATTACAATTTTTGATGTAATACTTTGCAGCAGGGCTCGTTCCTGCATTCCAACTAGAGTGTCTGTGAGGGGTTGCAGTGTTGTGGCACCAGCACCAGTGCCTAAGACCCAATTTTTCAGCCCCTGTCTAACAGGGGCGTGTAATTACAATTTTTGATGCAATACTTTGCAGCAGGGCTTGTTCCTGCGTTTCAACTAGAGTGTCTGTGAGGGGTTGCAGTGTTGTGGCACCAGCACCAGTGCCTAAGACCCAATTTTTCTGCCCCTGTCTAACAGGGGCGTGTAATTACAATTTTTGATGCAATACTTTGCAGCAGGGCTCGTTCCTGCGTTCCAACTAGAGTGTCTGTGAGGGGTTGCAGTGTTGTGGCACCAGCACCAGTGCCTAAGGCCTAATTTTTCAGCTCCTGTTCAACAGGGGCATGTAATTACAATTCTTGATCTAATATTTCACAGCAGGGCCCTGTGAGGGCTTACAGTGTTTTGGCCACAGCAACACCTAAGGCCCAAATTTCTGCTGAGTATATAGGGCAGGACCCTACTTTCAAACATCTAACTTACAAACGACTCCTACTTGCAAACGGAAGGAGACAACAGGAAGTGAGATGAAATCTACCCCTAAGGAAGGGAAATTCTCTCCTGTAAGAGTTAATATGGGAAAACAATTTCTCCTTTCCACTGATGCTTTCCAATCCTTGTTCCACAAAAAAACCCAAATTTTCCAAAAACATTTTTCATTGGGACAAAAAAGTGAGGTGAAATCTTCTGAAGAGGAGGAAAGACGCAAAACAAATGTCACAGGGGTGATAACCCTTCCCTATGTTTTCCAAAAAGCTTAGAAAAGATTTTTTGGCTGGAGCTAAACACATTAAAAATGTTCAAAATTACAAACAGATTCTACTTAACAACAAACCTACAGTCCCTGTCTTGTTTGCACCGCCTGAATACTGCTGTTCAGAGTATATAGGGACCTTTCCTTATTTTAATTTGGGTGCGGGGTTCCCCTTAATATCCATACAAGACCCAAAGGGCCTGGTAATGGACTGGGGGGTACCCATGCCGTTTGTCTCACTGATTTTCATCCATATTGCCATGACCCGACATGACATTAAACCCGCAAGCAGTTTTAAATGAGATTTTTTCCTTTAAAAATGACATTTGGTGCAGGGACTGTTCTAAACATGGGAAACACGCGTCACTTTACAGGCATACTATAGACACCCCCCAGGTACGATATTTAAAGGAATATTTCACTTTTTTTTTTTTACTTTAAGCATCATTAAAATCACTGCTCCCGAAAAAACGGCCGTTTTTAAAAGTTTTTTTTGCATTGATACATGTCCCCTGGGGTAGGACCCGGGTCCCCAAACCCTTTTTAGGACAATACCATGCAAATTAGCCTTTAAAATGAGCACTTTTGATTTCGAACGTTCGAGTCCCATAGACGTCAATGGGGTTCTAACGTTCGTGCGAACTTGCGGTCCGTTCGCGGGTTCTGGTGCGAACCGAACCGGGGGGTGTTCGGCTCATCCCTAGCTACCATGCACAGCTGCACCAGATTCTGAGTGCACCAGTTTTAGTAAATCTCTCCCCATGTGACCAGACTGAAAGCAGCTGTAAAAAAGGTAATTAAATGAGAAATTCATAGCGGTGAGGCAGGTTGGTGCGCTCCAAAAGGGAATTATGAGGTTCTACCAAACCTTAAGTTAGGCTTTAAACTTCTCAATAGAAATGTAGCCTGGTCTATAGTGCTGGCAGTGGAGGAGTGGCTGCAGGGACTGGGCTGTCAGCCTACACTGTGTCTGCCATTCCCCCGCTGCATCTGACGAAGAGACAGGAGCAGCTGTGAAGAAGAGAAGTACACTGTCATTACAGGGCTGTGACCAGCCTGGTTAAGCCCACCCACCACTCAGGGAGCACAGAGGAAGAGGTGTGGACTGCTGTGGATGCTGGAAGAAGCTAGAGCCTGTTGGGAGGTATTGAGACTTGTGTGAGATATAGTCTCTAAGCAGACTGAGCCTGTGGCTTCAGATTAGTAGTGAAACTACATACTCCAGGATCACCAGAGCTCTGTTCAGAGATAAAAGGACAGACTGTTCTTGGGCTCAGTTCAGGTGTGGTGAGCACATTGTGAGAGACAAACCATGTAGCAGGCTATCAGTATGCTTACCCCACATTAGCAACACAGAGATCCAGAACAGCGGACATCGTTCGATACAGTATATGTGAACATCACTGTCGCTGTCGGGTGTTGCTGCCCGATCATTGGGGTGAACCCTGCTGTCGCTGACTTTGCTGAGCTGCTGACGTAGGCCAACTTTTACTACAGACGTTGGTGACAGGTCGCCGGCCCCACCCCATTAGAAAGTAGCATTAATGATCGCTTGGGAAACACCAATACTGGGTCCCAACATGCTGGCTAGCGGAGAAAGGGGTTAAGGGTCATTATCTGGACCATTGGCTTATTACCAACTGTATACCCTATTTGCTACTGTTTTATATATTTGTTTGAGGGGTTGCTGCCATTTCCATTTCTCTGGTTGCTGCATATATATATATATATATATATATATATATATATATATATATATACACAGTATCTCACAAAAGTGAGTACACCCCTTACATTTTTGTAAATATTTTATTATACCTTTTCATGTGACAACACTGAAGACACTTTGCTACAATGTAAAGTAGTGAGTGTACAGCTTTTATAACAGTGTAAATTTGCTGTCCCCTCAAAATAACTCAACACACAGCCATTAATGTCTAAACCGCTGGCAACAAAAGTGAGTACACCCCTAAGTAAAAGTTTCCAAATTGGACCCAATTAGTAATTTTCCCTCCCCAGTGTCATGTGACTTGTTAGTGTTACAAGGTCTCAGGTGTGAATGGGGAGCAGGTGTGTTAAATTTGGGCTTATCGCTCTCATACTGGTCACTGGAAGTTCAACATGGCACCTCATGGCAAAGAACTCTCTGAAGATCTGAAAAAAGAATTGTTGCTCTACATAAAGTTGGCCTAGGCTAAAAGAACGTTGCCAAGACCCTGAAACTGAGCTGCAGCATGGGGGCCAAGACCATACAGCGGTTTAACAGGACAGGTTCCACTCAGAACAGGCCGAGCCATGGTCGACCAAAGAAGTTGAGTGTACGTGCTCAGCGCCATATCCAGAAGTCGTCTTTGGGAAATAGACATATGAGTGCTGCCAGCGTTGCTGCAGAGGTTGAAGGGGTGGGGAGTCAGCCTGTCAGTGCTCAAACCATACGCCGCACACTACATCAAATTGGTCTGCATGGCTGTCGTCCCAGAAGGAAGCCTCTTCTAAAGATAATGCACAAGAAAGCTCTCAAACAGTTTGCTGAAGACCAGCAGACTAAGGACATGGATTACTGGAACCATGTCCTGTGGTCTGATCAGACCAACATAAACATGTTTGGTTCAGATGGTGTCAAGCGTTTGTGGCAGCAACCAGGTGAGGAGGAGTACAAAGACAAGTGTATTATGCCTACAGTCAAGCATGGTGGTGGGAGTGTCATGGTCTGGGGCTGCATGAGTGCTGCCAGCACTGGGGAGCTACAGTTCATTGAGGGAACCATAAATGCCAACATGGAATGTGACATACTGAAGCAAAGCATGATCCCCTCCCCTCGGAGACTGGGCCACAGTCTGAGGGTAAAGGTGATGGACTGGCCAAGCATGTCTCCAGACCTAAACCCTATTGAACATCTGTGGGGCACCCTCAAATGGAAGGTGGAGGAGCACAAGGTCTCTAACATCCATCAGCTCTGTGATGTCATCATGGAGGAGTGGAAGAGGACTCCAGTGACAACCTGTGAAGCTCTGGTGAACTCCATGCCCAAGAGGGTTAAGGCAGTGCTGGAAAATAATGGTGGCCACACAACATATTGACACTTTGGGAACAATGTGGACATTTTCACTTAGGGGTGTACTCACTTTTGTTGCCAGCGGTTTAGACAATAATGGCTGTGTGTTGAGTTATTTTGAGGGGACAGCAAACTTACACCGTTATACAAGCTGCACACTCACCACTTTACATTATAGCAAAGTGTCAATTCTTCAGTATTGTCACATGAAAAGGTAGAAGAAAATATTTACAAAAATGTAATATATATATATATATATATATATACGCACACACTATATTGTCAAACGTTTTGGAAAGCCTGCCTTTACACGCACAAGAACTTTAATGGAATCCCAGTCTTAGTCCATAGGGTTCAATTTTGAGGTGGCCCACCCTTTGCAGCTATAACAGCTTCAACACTTCTGGGAAGGTTGTCCACAAGGTTTAGGAATGTGTCTATGGGAATGTTTGACCATTCTTCCAGAAGTGCATTTTTGAGGTCAGACACTGATGTTGGACGAGAAGGTCTGGCTCACAGTCTCCGCTCTAATTCATCCCAAAGGTGTTTTATCAGGTTGAGGTCAGGACTCTGTGAAGGCCAGTAAAGGTTCCTCCACCCAAAACTCATTCATGTCTTTATGGACCTGTCATTTTTTTTGGGGGGGGGGGTACCTAGTTTTGACAGGTACTCAGCTTCCACTTATGTTCGGGCCACCTAGGCAATTCGAGCGGAAGCTCTCCTCTCCCCTTCCCTCCCTGCAATCTTCTGGGACACATCACAGGTCCCAGAAGATTGCCCGGCCATTAAGGACGTGCAGTGCGACTGGTGCAGGCGCAGTGTGCACATTGCTGTGAAGCCGCAGGCTGTCACAGCTGGGTGCCCACACTAGTGATTCCAGTGCCAGGGAGAAGTGGGTGAAAGAACCAAGGCTTTGGGCGGCCGCATCGCTGGACCATAGGACAGGTGAGTGTGTATGTATTTAAAGTCAGCAGCTAAACTTTTTGTAGCTGCTGACAGTTAATGAACACAGAAACCGCTGGAACTCTGCTTTAAGGCATCAGCATACCAAGACAATTTGGACAATTTCAAGCTCCCAACTTTGTGGAAACAGTTTGGGGATTACCCCTTCCTGTCCCAAAATGACTGCACATCAGTGCACAAAGCAAGGTCCACAAAGACATGGATGAGCGAGTTTGGAGTGGAAGAACTTGTCCTGACCTCAACCCAATAGAACACCTTTGGGATATATTAGAGCAGAGACTGCGAGTCAGGCCTTCTCATCCAACATCAGTGCCTGACCTCACAAATGCGCTTCTGGAAGAATGGTCAAACATTCCCATAGACACACTCCTAAACCTTATGGACAGCCTTCCCAGAAGAATTAAAGCTGTTATAGTTCAATTTTGAACCCTACGGACTAATGCCCCGTACACACGGTCGGACATTGATCGGACATTCCGACAACAAAATCCTCGGATTTTTTCCTACGGATGTTGGCTCAAACTTGTTTTGCCTACACACGGTCGCACAAAGTTGTCGGAATATCCGATCGCCAAGAACGCGGTGACGTCAAGCACGTACGACGAGACTAGAAAAGGCCGGTTCAGAACCAAGCGCAGCACCCTTTGGGCTCCTTTTGCTAATCTCGTGTTAGTAAAAGTTTGGTGAGAGACGATTCGCGCTTTTTCAGACTCGTGGCTTTCAGATCGTTTTCTGCCGTTCAGTTTGTGCTTGTGGGTTTGTATCTGCTCTTCAGTGCGTGCAAGCAAGTTCCGCGTGACTTTAGTCACTGTATTCTTGTTCGTTCGTTACTGGTTTTCAGGTCGCTCTTCACAGGCCTTGCTGTTCTTCAGTGCGTTCTGTTACTTCGTTCTGAGCAGCCGA
The DNA here is from genome assembly GCA_037952925.1 of Lithobates clamitans. Classification (NCBI taxonomy): domain Eukaryota; kingdom Metazoa; phylum Chordata; class Amphibia; order Anura; family Ranidae; genus Lithobates; species Lithobates clamitans. The sequence goes on from JBBGZY010000544.1 coordinate 3,904,332, forward strand.
CCGTTTTCTAGCCATGTTTCGTATGCGTACTCCTCGTAGAGTTCGTGCTGTGCGGGGGCTTGGTGTTGGGGTCCTGACCTTGACACAAGTCCAGTCCATGAACAGGGTGGGGAGAAGTTCATGGACCAAGAATTGGTTGCTTCAGCGTGACCAGTTCTGTCATATGCCTTTGCTCCGTGAGATCCGTGAGAATAATCCTGATGATTTCAGGAACTTTCTCCGGATGACGGACCCCGTGTTTCACCGTTTGTTGGCTTCGCTGACCCCCTATATCAGCAGGCAGGATACCTGCATGAGGCAAGCCATCACTCCGGAGCAGAGGTTGGTCGCTACCTTGCGGTATTTGGCCACAGGGAGAAGCCTGCAGGACCTCAAGTTCTCGACAGGCATCTCCCCCCAGGCTCTGGGGATCATTATCCCAGAGACCTGTTCTGCCATCATCCAGGTCCTACAGAAGGAGTATATGAAGGTAAGATTTTTAACCTTTTATATCACATTTTATTGTATTGAATGTTTGATAATATATTGTATTTCTTTCCTCATTCCCTAATTACCATGATTGTATTATGCTGTGAATGTCCCCTTTGTCCTCATGCATGCTGGATTTTTATGTAATTATTATTTTAGGTCCTTCATACATATTTGCCCTTCAATAACCTCCCCAGCATGGTGTCCCCTGCCCTATATTCACCTCATGTAGTCACTTAACAATGTATTTTATCAGCTCTATAGTAGTGCTTTACCCCAAACACCCCATAAAATGTTTGGAAATGTTATTTTTGATTTAAATTCAGGCAGAGGGCCAGAGGCTTTTTATGTGGTGTCCCCAAATTTTTTGTAACCCTCCCTCCCCCAACTGCTAAGTCAGCTGATTCCAATTCTCTATCCTCAATCATCTATCTGCTGACTTTGCCAAACCCATACACACTATACCCATCTCTTTAGTGCTCAGATTTCTGGATAAATTCCCCAAAGCATGTAGTGCAAGGGCCTGCCTGTATACTTTCCAATGGTACTGTTTAAATTTTTGGGATCCTATTATTATCTTGATAGGTAATAGCAGAATGTCCAAATGTGCTCAAATGTGTACAGTGTGTATTTATATCTTTGTATTATGACACTTCTTACCTGTCCAGTGGGCTGCCAATAGTGTAACTAAGGAGGGGCTGTTCCAAGTAATACCCTGTATTTAGGCATTCATCTCTCAATGAAGTGAAGAGGGTTACCTGTCCAAGAGTTCCCCCCCCTATAATGTTAGAAATGGCCCATGAGAGGGGGGGGGGGGGGAATATGATAGGTGTACCTTATACTTTGTTGTTGTTAAATTCCCCTTAATAAATGCTATCTGGAGGTTGACCCATAATGTTTGTGTCTAATCTGCTTGCCAGGTTTCTGTGAAAAAATAGTAATGTTTATTGTTTTTTCCTCAACAGTTTCCTTCCACGCCACAGGAATGGCAGACTGTGGCCTCCCACTTTGCCCAGCGGTGGGACTTTCCTAACTGCGGAGGGGCAATTGATGGGAAACACGTCCACATCGTCCCACCACCCAACTCGGGGTCGTACTATTATAATTACAAGGGGTTTAATAGTATAGTGATGTTGGCGTTGGTGTCGGCTAATTACGACTTCTTGTATGTGGACGTGGGGAAGAATGGCCGGATGTCCGATGGTGGAGTGATCGCCCAGACGGAGTTCTACAGGCGTCTCCAGAATGGCAGCTTGGACTTGCCACCTCCAGAGGACAATGTTGAAGGTCTCCCATTTGTGTTCATTGCTGATGAAGCATTTGCGCTGGGGAACCACCTGATGCGGCCATTCCCGATGAGGACCCTCACCCCGGAACAGAGGGTTTTTAATTACCGGCTGGCCAGAGCCCGAAGAGTGGTGGAGAACACATTTGGAATCCTGGCCAGCCGGTTCCGATTATTTATGACACCCATCCATATGGCGGAGTATAAACTGAACCATATAATACTTGCCTGCTGTGTTCTCCATAATTTTCTACGAAAACATTCAGCCAACTATGCTGGCTCAGTTGGGCCTGAGGCCGCAATCCCAAATACTTCAACAATGATGGCACTTGAAAGCGGCCGTCCTGGCTTGCCCTCCCTGAATGCCCGTGATGTCCGGTTACGATACCTGGAGTTCTTTGCGGGTAGGGGGGCTATCAATATGCCAGACAATATGTGACACCTTTTTCAAATAAAAAACAACCAAAAGAAATTCTTGGTGGACATTTACTGCTTGTGTTTGTTTTAGCTGACCCTGACAGAAATGTGATGAGTGCAGAAAATGTCGTGATTGGGTAACCTTAGAAAAAACAGTGTTGGCTGGTACTTCCTAAATGCAAAAACACATTTCACTACAAGTGCACTTGCAACTGCACTGAACCTGCACTTGTAGTGCAAAGAGGATTTGCCCTTGGAAATAACCCCCATTTGTGCATAAAACAACAATTACATCACCCCAAAAGTGTTGTAGTGTTGAGACAATAATCCACACATTCTTGAGTAAGGCACTTTTTTATACCTGCACAATCACATGTGCATTTACCAAAGGTTTTTAAAACAAACCAACATGTTTGTTGTATAAAATGTTTGCAGTAGCATTATGAAAAATCTAAATATCCATTTCAGATAAAACAGGCCTGTGTAAAACCAACAAGAAAGCCAAAAAACTTGAACTTACAAAGTTCACATATGGTAAAACCTGAAGGCTATATCAGACATCAGTATTTAGGAACTTGGTTTGATATAGCGTTCAGATGGGGGGAAATCACCCCTGGAAAAGCCAAATTTGGAAGATGCACACCAATTTACGAATGTCAACATGTGCTATTTGCCATCAGGGGGGATCAAGGGACGTGTTTTGGGGGAGCAAGCCCTTCCTCAACGCTACTTTATAATTGAAGAAGGGGTTGCACCCCCAAAACGCGTCCAGTGATCTCCCGTGATGGCAGATAGCACATGTTGGCACACTGTGTGCATCCTCCAAATTTGGCTTTTCTAAACATTGGAAAAATTTGAGCAACCTAAAACAGGTGATTTTGTGGGGTTTAAATTCGCCCCAAAACATCAATGATGTTATTATTTTTTTTAATAACATCAGTGATTTGTTGCTGGATGTTTTGCAATTGGAGATTACATCCCATGATCTCCCCAATCAGTATCTGGGCACTTTCTGATGTGAAACGTTCTGGATCCCGATCACCTAAAAAGAGATAAAGAACAAAAAAAAAAGGTCTCAAAAATCTGCCAACATCCATCTCTTACCTGAGCCTGTGGTCGCAGACACTCACCTGTTGTGGTGCCAATCTCCACCACATCTTCTTCTTCCTCCTGCTCTTCTTCTTGGGTTGGTGGTATTTCCCCTTCTTCCAGAGGGGGGGGGGGGCTCTGGTCTCCTGGGATGAGGAGTGACCTCCGAGTCTTTTCTCCCCTATGTAAAACAAAAATGGTATACTTAGCACACAGATATTTGATGGCAGAACTATAGAAATAGGAAACATTGCTTGGAAGTGGGGTACAATTTTCTATGTTAGCCGAGTTCAAAGATGTATTTTTTTTATTGCCCTTTGTCAAGCTGCAATACTTTACCTGTTTGGTACAAGCTTCACAGATGGAGACCCCCCCTATAGTATACACTGGAGCATCAATGTGCCCCCCCTAATAAAAATGGTGTTCTTGTGTCCCACACTAGTGTCCAGATGTGAAAACAGCTGCTCAGTGTCCTCTCCTTACACACAATCTAGTTTGCATTTCATTCTAGTAACAAACCCATCTACACAAACAAATATTTTGCATCCAAGTAGGCCCAAAAAAAATGTGGGAAAATGCATATGGCCTAAACAATGGTGTTCTAGAGGCCGAAAGAAAAATGTTTGATACGAACGAATAATGTGCCCATGAACATTAAAGTTGCCCTTTTAAACGTTACAATTACTAAAAGCATATGGAGCAGAACGAACGGAATAAAGACAGAAAGAATATGAACACAGCACAACTACTTACTTTTTTGCAGCACTCTCCGGATCTTTCGGTACTGCTCCGGCTCTCTCAACTTCAGGTCCGACCACCGCTTCCTGAGCTGATCTTTAGATCTTCGTACCCCGAAATTCCACTCAAGACTCCTGACCACTTTACCAATGATTTTGGCCTTTCTAATGTTGGGGTTGGGGTAAGGCCCATATTTTCCGTCATAGTCGGACTTCTTAATGATGTCGACCATCTCCAACATCTCCCCAAACGACATATTTGTGGCCTTAAAACGTCTCCTTCTGGATCGGGACGTGCCTGGATCCGGGCTTTCCTCCTCCTCCTCGTTGTTAGAATTAGCACGCACCTGTTGTAACTCCGCCATGATGCTCTTCTCCCACTGCGCCGAACGAAAAGGGGCGGGGAATAGACTAGAAAGAACGTCAGGGGCGGGCGCAGTTACACACATGCGCAGTGTGTATAAAGCGTAACACACGTGCGTATTACGTACGATCTGTGAGCGGAGGAAGGAGCATTGGACGCGCCGATCGTAAGAACGAAGGTAAGAGACAAACTTGGGCCTATACTGCTTCTAGATTGAGGCCTATATTGTAACAAGATTAGGAGAGTTTGGTGTGACATTAGGCTTTGTCTTGTGTTGTGTCTTGCAGTGAACATGGATATCTTAATGAGAGATACTGACTTCATGTCACTATTCATTGATATGCTAAGGGAGCTGCCCTGTCTGTGGGAGATTACCCACCCCCATTTCAAAAACCAAGCAAAGAGAAAGGCAGCACTGGAGCAATTGTGTGAAATTGTGAAGCAGGTGATCCCCACGGCAGACATCACTTATTTAAAGATATTAATTGGTTGCCTGAGGAGCACATATCTGGGGGAGCGCAATAAAGTCCTTGATTCACAGAGATCCGGAGCAGCAGATGACATCTATGTCCCCAGGATGTTGTACTACGACAGGCTGCACTTTCTGGCAGGCCAGACTGAACCCAGGCCATCCCTCTCAAGTCTTCCTTCCACGCTTCCTTCCCCCCCGGCTGAGGCTTCTGATGCCCAACCTGGGCCTTCCAGGCCATATGTGGAGGAGCCCAGATTGAGCCAGGTATAGCATTCCTCTAAATATTTCTAAGTTTACCAGAACGAGCTGTCCCGTGTCGGAATTTCTTCTGAGCATGCGTGGCACTTTGTGCGTCGGAACAGGCCACACACGGTCGGAATTGACGCGATCGGATTTTGTTGTCGGAAAATTTTATCTCCTGCTGTCCAACTTTGTGTGTCGGAAAATCCGATGGAAAATGTCCGATGGAGCCCACACACGGTCGGAATTTCCGACAACACGCTCCGATCGGACATTTTCCATCGGAAAATCCGACCGTGTGTACGGGGCATAAGACTGGGATGCCATTAAAGTTCATGTGTGTGTAAAGGCAGGTGTCCCAATACTTTTGACAAAATAGTGTGAGATATATATATACACAGTGGATATAAAAAGTCTACACACCGCTAGTAAAATGTCAGGTTTCTGTGATGTAAAAAAATGAGACAAAGATAAATCATTTCAGAACTTTTTCCACTTTTAATGTGACCTATAAACTGTTCAACTCAGTTGAAAAACAAACTGAAATCTTTTAGGGGGGAGTAAAAATAAAAAAAATAAAATAATGTGGTTGCATAAGTGTGCACACCCTCTTATAACTGGGGATGTAGCTGTTTTCAGACTTAAGCAATCACATTCAAACTCATGTTAAATAGGAGTCAGTACACAGCTGCCATCATTTAAAGTGCCTCTGATTAACCTCAAATAAAGTTCAGCTGTTCTAGTAGGTCTTTCCTGACATTTTCTTAGTCACATCCTACAGCAAAGCAATGGTCCACAGAGAGCTTCCAAAGCATCAGAGGGTCATTGTTAAAAGGTATCAGTCAGGAGAAGGGTACAAAAGAATTTCCAAGGCATTAGATATACCATGGAAAACAGTGAAGACAGTCATCATCAAGTGGAGAAAATATTCCCTCTAAAATTGATGAAAAGACGGGAAGAAAACCTGGCTAAATTTTGCACAAACACATCTGAAGTCCAGCAAAAGCATGTGGGAAAATGTGTTATGGTCTGATGAAACCAAGGTTGAACTTTTTGGCCATAATTCCAAAAGATATGTTTGGCGCAAAAACAACACTGCACATCCCCAAAAGAACACCATACCCACAGTGAAGCATGGTGGTGGCAGCATGAAACAGGGGCTCCAGTGAAGGTAGAGGGAATTATGAACAGTTCCAAATACAGGCAGTCCCCGAGCTACAAACACCCGAGTTACGAACAACTCCTACTTACGAACGGCCTCAAATGCCGGCCAATTGTGCTCCCCACTGGTCCTGGATACCTCCGGGCACATCCCATACTGCAGTACTACATGTACTGCATGGCAAGAAGAGCCCCAGATAACATAACAAGCGCCCGGAACATCCCACATCCATGCACAGGCGGACGTTACACTTGCAAATGTAGTGTTCTGACCGGAATTTACACTTACAAATGCAGTGTTGCGACTTAGGAACAACTTCGACCTACGAACAAACCTACAGTCCCTATTATGTTCGTAACTCGGGGACTTCCTGTACAGTGTACGAGTCAATATTGGCACAAAATCTTCTGGCTCCCAAAATTATCACAGACTGTGGAAAATGTTGCATTTCATTTGGAAATCAAGGTCCCAGAGTCTGGAGGAAGAGTGGATAGGCACAGAATCCAAGTTGCATGAGGCCCAGGGTGAAGTTTCCACAGTCAGTGATGATTTGGGGAGCCATGTCATCTGCTGGTGTTGGTCTACTATGTTTTATCAAGTCCAAAGTCAGTGCAGGAAATTCTAGAGCACTTCATGTTTCCCTCTGCTGACCAGCTTTACGAGATACTGATTTCATTTTCCAGTAGCACTTGGCACCTGCCCACACTGCCAAAAGTACCTGGTTTAATGATCATGGTATCACTGTGCTTGATTGGCCAGCAAATTCGCCTGACCTAAATCCCATAGAGAATCTGTGAGGTATTGTCAAGGGGAAGATGAGAGACACCAGACGCAACAATGCATACAAGCTGAAAGCCGCTATCAAAGCAACCTGGGCTTCGATAACACCTCAGTAGTGCCACGCCGCATTGATGCACTAATTCATGCAAAAAGAGTCCGACCAAGTATTGAGTGTATACTGTACATGGACATACTTTTCAGTAAGCCAACATTTCTGTATTAAAAATCTTTTTTTTTTATTGGCTTTATGTGTAGCAGTACCTCCTCCAAAGGCCTAAAGGTGACCTCCAGAGTCAGGAGCAGCTGACATTCCTCCTCAGGGTGCAGGTCATTGGGCTTGGTGGGTGTAATGCAAGTTGGAAACATGGGAACCAGTCACTTTTTGAATGCAACAAAAGAGATTTTATTATCTTGTAACAAGAACTGGGGGAAAGAGGGTTTAGGGCCAGGACACCCTTAGGAAAATGCAATAGCAATGGGCAGACTCCATAGGTCAAAAAAAATAATAGGTAGGCAGCTATACAGGTAGAGGGCCTTTAAGCTGAATGCAGCACACTGTATTTTGTAGAACTGCTATCTCCTATAGCTACTGAACTTTCAACAGTCAATATGGATCTGCACACATAACCCACAGTATCCCGTTGTAGACCTTCTCTCACATCTCACAGTATCCCACTGTAGATCTTCACACTGAGCTTCCAGTCTCTCACTAGACTTCTGAGATCCCAGCCACCACTGGATCCCCTGAGCTTTTCCACAGCTAACCCGCTTTATACTTCTCAAGCTTCACCCACGCTACCCGCTGGGTCCCTGACTTGACTCTGCTGAAGTTTTCCCACTTCTTCACCATCCCTGGCTAGTGAAAAAGGCTGCTCTGGTACTTCTTCAGACTTCATGCACTGGCCTCTGATAACAGGAGTGGTTGTCCCTTGGTGGCAAATGCTTCCCCTTTACCTCTAACCTTGATCCTCATTTACCTCTGGTAACAGGAGTGGTTGGTTGTCCCTTATGGCAACTGCTTCTCCTTCACCTCTGGCAACATTCGGTTCCCTGTCCGGCTGAACCTCTGTAGCTTGGTTATGCTCCCGACCTGAAGCCCCAACCCCGCGCTGCTTCTCACAGTCCGGGATAGACCTCAGACAGCCTAGCAGCCAGGTGCTCCCAGATAGGCCCCAGGCTTCTGGCCTAGCAACCGGGAGCAATACAACACACATCCACCCAGACAGCCGTCCGGATGGCACAGAACCCTGATCACTTGACTCCTCTCGAATAAATAGGCTCTCCCAGCAATCCATGTGACCAAAAAGACTTCTACCAATTGGCTGGGACAACCTATTCACTCCTAACCCAAATTCACTATGCCCTTGTCATTCTAATGCCACCTAGTGACAGAAAAGAGAAGTGCACCAAATTCAAGTTTAGATCAAAAGTCAGTGGATCACCATAACAATTAGCCAGGCTAGTTACCACCTAGCAGACTAAATTTATGAGCAGCCCTGTTTATGATCAGGGTGCTACATATGTAATATTCTAATTTTCTGAGAAACTGAATTTTGGGTTTTCCCTAGCTGTTAGCCATAATCATCAAAATTAAAAGAAAGAAATGCTTGAAATATAAAACTTTGTGTGTAACGCATCTATATACAATACATGAGTTTCAATTTTTAAATTGAATTACTGAAATAAATTACATTTTTGATGATATTCAAATTTTATGAGAGGCACCTGTATACTAGTCCAAGCTGGGCAAATGTATGTATTCAATACAGATCATACCTGGAGTTCATTATTAAGCAGAATTTCCACGTTACTTATAATTATGCAAGGAATCAAAATGGTGACCAGAGAACGTGGTAGTATCCAGCTTTTCCTCCCTCTGCATAGCAATGCATTTATAACGTGATCCCAGTGAAAGCAATACAAGAAAAAAAAGCAGATGGAATGTAACCGAATAGGACAGGCTGTGTCTAAAAAAATGCAATTCAACTCGGTATAAAGTGGACACCACTGAAAAAGCTGGTCTACAATAGCCCGTAAGATTCAATTTACATTTAAACCGCACACTCAAGTCCCTTTGAAAACGCTCTCCAGAGGTATTTGAAATGCAGAGCCAATGCCCACGAACATAAGTCCCTTACAATTTTTTAAATATCCATTTCTCGTTAATAACCTTGGCAGCGAGCCCTGTTGTTGCTGGTTAACAGTGACCTGCTTCAGTGATACACTTGCCATTACCACTCTGTAGAACCCAGTCAATGAACAGTGACACATAAAAATTTGTATCTGCAAAGCTATTAATAGGGTCTGCTCCTGTATCTTTGATAGATGGAAGCCCCTATGAATAAACAACCCACTTCTCATGAAGATCAGCAGTTTGTTATATGTTTGCTGTGCTTTTTTTATAATTTGATATGCTTTTATTGCGTGTTGGATCAGTTAGTACATCAATGCATAATGCATATAACCACTGATGCCTTTCTTATTGGTTGGCTACCGCTATTTGCTGCGTAGAATAAAAAGGAATAGTCAGGGCATGGTTACTGTATATGTTTTTTTATTATGCCCACGCATCATATTGTTTTGTATCTTGTAGTATTAGGTCAGATACCAGGAAGAAAATACTAATTCAGTAGTCAGGCAACCAAAAAAAAAAACAAATAAGTTAAAGAATATGTAAACCTATAAATTCATATTCCTGATATATGCTTGCTGTACCATGTACTTGTATGAGAAAGTATCCTGTTCTCATTATATTGCTTCCTTTGTGTGAAAGCCCTGGAGTTCCTGTCAGTCCCTCTGCTTTCCTATTAAAAATTGACCACACTAGGCAGGAGAACACAGCGTGGTCAGTTCTCTAGCTGTGCTGGGAACCCAGCCTGCTCTCCTCCAATGATCAGATTTGTCCTGCACATACAGCCTACCCGACGGGGCCGCCACCCCCCTTTTCTATCCTAGGACAAATCTTCTTCCTCCAAATCCCCCCTGCCAGCCCAAATCCCCCCCCCCCCATGCCTCCTATTAGCCCCAAATTCCTCCACCTGCTCTGGCACAAAATATCCCCATCTCCCCTCCCTGCACAAATCTTTTTACTACAATCCCCCTCCTAAGACAAATTCCTAGAAATCCCTCCTCCTAGCACAACCCCCTCTAAGTTACTCTTCCCAACACAAATTCTTCCTCCCTACCGAAATCCCCCCCAACACAAGCATCTCCTCTCCTGGTTCAACCTTCCACCCTCTACCCCTCCTCCTCCTAGCACATATCCCCCTCCCTAAGTCCCCATTATTTTTATCATCCCCCTGAAAGAGCGGGCGGGGGAAGGAGCTCAGCGGTGGCCGGCCAGGCTCCTCATCCCTCGTCTCTCACCCAGCAGCTATAAGCCGAGGGGGAGAAACCTGGGTGAGAGATACGGAGGGCATTGTTCTCCACCGATCCTCCTGCTGCCTGAGCCCCTCTGTGTGCCGGGGCCCCCTACAGGAGCACCGTCGGTTTCACCCCCTATCAGCGGCCCTGTAGCCATTCACTGGGAAGCTCAGTGTCCTGCTTCTTCACCTCCCCCAGATCTTATCCAGCTAACAGAGGTTATGTGATAACATTATAAATACTTTTTTCCCTTTTTTATATCTATACACAAATGTTTTGCCTTTCATTTCTATTTTAAACTGAATGGGTTGTTTTTACAAGGTGATCGTTTACAATCACTTTAAGTCAATAATGAGGGTCAAGTGTGCAGGCTATACAATGGCAGTTTTGCAGTGCCAGAAACAGTCCATAGATGGTGAGAAATTCCAAATGTTGATACCTGAAACAGGTCTATCTGCTTAATGTGGTTCACACCACTCTAGACAGTTTCCTGCACCATTATAATGGTGCAGGAGGCTTAGTTAATTTCCTGAAGAGTTCTCTCAAGATTTGGGTGACCGCCTTTAAGACGGGGGTTATATACACTCACCGACAATGTTTTTAGGTACACCTGTTCAATTGCTTGGTAACACAAATTGCTAATCAGCCAATCACATGTCAGCAACTCAATGCATTTAGGCATCTAGACGTGCTGAAGATGACTTGCTGAAGTTCAAGCCGAGCATCAGAATGGGGAAGAAAGGGGATTTAAGTTACTTTGAACGTGGGATGGTTGTTGGTGCCAGATGTACTGGTCTGAGTTAGAGATGGGCCGAAAGACCCCCTGTTCCGTTCGCAGCAGAACTTTGGAACATCACAAAAGTTCAGAAAACTGAATACTGAACTCCATTGAAGTCTATGAGACCCGAACTAGAAAAATTAGGTGACTATTTTGAAGGCTTATATGCAAGTAATTGGGCATACAATGGTTATGGGGTCAGGGTCCTGCCCTGAGGGACATGTATCAGTGAAAAAAAAGTTTGTAAAAAACATAATTTTTAAATAAGCAGTGATTTACTGATGCTTAAAGTGAAACCAAAATAAAAATATGAATGAAAAATTCCTTTAACTATAGTGCCTGGGGGGTCCCCTTTGTCTGCATGTAACATGGCACATCTGTACCATGCATAGAGCCTGCTGTAGCAATAATGACATTTATAAAGCCAAAAAAAGGACATTTTTTATTCAAGCTTTCTTCATTTTTATAAATAATGGCTTGATGAGCCAGTCTGTATGATGAGGCCACAATTTAGTGCACTCGGAACAAGATTGGGGATTTTTTTGGATAAATTCTGGTGTCTCTTTCGCAGACTTTGGATAGAAGAAAAAAGTGTGGAAAAATTAGGCTTTGGGTGTTGGTGGTACCTTCACACTGTAACCCTATAGAGGTACTCTTGATGCAAGCAAGAATTGGCCTTTCTGTCAAAAATAGAAATTATATGCACCTGTTAAACAGGTGCGGAAAAATTGGTGCTTGGATGTTAATTGTGCCCATGAAACCTACACCAAAAAATTTCTTCCAGATGAAATCAACACCCACAAAGCTAGGCAGCCTAGACAGTCTTTCAGAGATTTGAGATTCAGAAAGCACTTAGTCAGCAACATTGGCATCAGGGGCATGAGCTGTTGCTAATCCAGGACTGATTAATTTTGATAAATGTCAGCTGGTCCATGGAGTCTCTCTTATCTGTCACAAAACCTCCGGCAGCATTGAATGCCCGTTCAGAAAGCATGCTGGATGCAGGGCAGCCCAGCAGTTCTATTTCATACTGGGAAGTTCTGGCCAGTGGTCTATTCACATGACCCAGTAACCCAATGGATCAAGGCATCACTCATCTCTTGACCAACAGAAGCCTCAAAACGATGTTTTCCACCAGACTGTAACCTACCAGAGTCAGGAAAGGGAGTTACATAAACTTTTTAAGGTGTCCTCAAGAGATTTCATCTTCTGCTCTCTCTGTGGGGATGGGTTGACTTTCCCCTTGTAACGGTGGTCAAGGAGGGTTGCCAACCAATTGTGATCCTTCTCCTTGATGCCACATATTCTTGGGTCTTTTCGCAGGCTTTGAAGAATGAGGGAGCCCATGCACTGCAAGTTTGTGTAGGCATGAGAAGCAGACTCCTCAGGGTCACTGAGGATTTCAGTATCTGGAACTGCCTCCTCCCAGCCATGTACTACTCCCAAAGGTTCTGGGGATGGAAAACCATCAGTTAAGGGTTGACATATGTCTTCAACGCCTCCAAAGCTGCCAGAATCCTCCTCCTCCCTCTCCTCTTGCGTGTTCTGTGGTATAGGAAGAATGGTGTCTGCATAAAGTAGGCCTTGAGAGAAAAGGAAGTCCTCCTCTTCCTCCCACTGCTCTGCCTCGAGTGCCCTGTCCATAATGCCAGGCAGAGTCTGTTCCAGCAGGAACACAACAGGGATTATGTCACTGATGCATGCATTGTCATGGCTCACCATCCTTGTGGCCTCCTCAAGTGATGACAATACAGGGCATGCATCCTTTATCAGCAGCCACTGGCGTGGGCAAAAAAGCAGAGCCTGTCGTTGTGCCATACTCACACAGATACTCAATGACAGCCCTCTGCTGCATGTGCAGCCTCTGCAGCTTTGCCAAAGTCGAGTTCCACCTGGTGGGCATGTCCAAAATCAGGCAGTTTAAGGGCAGGTGGAATTCCCACTAAATTTCAGCCAACGCGAGCACTGGCTGTGTATGACCGCCTGAAATGGCTACAGACTCTTCTTGCCTGCTTCAGCAGTGAACAGACAGGGCATGAACATTACTGCAGATTCATGCAACCTAACCTAATACACATTGTTGATTACCCTACCCATAACGTGGAAGACTTTTATTTACGCACACCCCAACTGGCACTGCTTGTAGAAAGATAAACCCCCTTGAAATAAAAGCACATCAATCAATATCAGCAATGCAGCACACCACAGTGTAATTCCTTAGTGCATAGAGGTGCGGAAAATGAATGTCAACTTGCCTGTTACTGCAACAGATAGGTCTAAATAGACCCTTAAAGCGGAGCTAAACCCAATAATTTAACAGTTTCAAAAAACAGTTACATTCTCAGCATGCCAGCAATGACAACTGTCACATTTACTTGTGCTCTCACCCTAATGGGGCGTACACACGGTCGGACTTTTTGGCTAAAAAATCCGACAGCCTGTCCGACAGACTTTCGACAGACTTTCGACGGACTTTTGGCGCACTTTAAATGGACTTTCTAACGACCAGACTTGCCTAGACACGATCACACCAAAGTCCGACGGATTCGTATGTGATGACGTACACCGGACTAAAATAAGGAAGTTGATAGCCAGTAGCCAATAGCTGTCCTAGCGTCGGTTTTTGTCCTTTGGACTAGCATACAGACGAGCGGATTTCTGGGTCTGGCGGAGTTACGACGTAAAGATTTGAAGCAAGTTCCAAATCTAAAGTCCGTCAGATTTGCGACTGGAAAAGTCCGCTGAAAGTCCGGCGTCCGTCGAACTTTCGTAGCCGAAAAGTCCGACCGTGTGTACGCCCCATAACTGTTAAACCATCAAATAGCTGCTGTCATAACTGATCACATGTGCAGCCTCATGGCATTTGCAAATCAAACAGAAGCTAAGATAGCAGCTTCCCTGGCTGAAAAGTTTAGGAGGGTTTAGTTTTGCTTTAAGGGTCGGTGAACCCAAAAGTGATATTTTAGCTATAGGTGGAGCTTAAAGTGACTCTGTCACTATAGTAAACATTTGAAATCAAGGCATACCTGCAAAACTAAATAGTTTTCGGCTTTTTCCTCTGTTGTGAACCTGGGCAATCTTCTGCATGAGGTGGAACTAAACCCTTCTATCCTTTACAGCCAAGAAAGCTGCCATCTTAGCCTCTGTTTGATCTGCAGTTGACATGGCTGCTGTCATAACTGGTCATGTGCAGCACCATTTGTTGGCTTGACAATTCGGTTGAGAGCACAAGCACCCGTGACAGTTCTCATTCTCGGCTTGCCTTGAATGTAACTATTTTTTGGGGAAACAGATAAATCAATGGGTTTACTTCTGCTTTAAGTCCACAGGGAACCTGACATTTCTGGGAGCACCAATCTTCTGTGTTCTCCACAGCTCTCACCAGTTCCTCCCGCTGACCTGAATGTTACTATCGCATACAGCGGAAACTCCCAGAAATGTTGCTTTTTCTGCTGGACGTAGCAGAAGATTTCATGTTATCAGAGAGGTGTTTAATGGTGCATAAAATATTTACACTGTTCTTTTAGGCTTAGTTTACACTTGCGGTTGTTGTAATGGCAGCTGTACAGGGGTATAAACAAGCAACAATTATCCCTTGTTGCATTCAGTGAGAAATACCAACCACGAACCATTCAAATAAACAGGGCTCTCCTGCAACTGCATGAGAAGCATATGGTTGCAGCCTGTTGATTTAGGCTTTCTGGGGTTAAAACTGGTGGTAAGGAGGCTAGAAATACAATTTCTATCGCCTGCCAAACGTCCTCTGCAAAACAATCCAGTGTGGATCACTCTTCACAGGGCAAAGCATGTGAATGAGCCCTTACAGTTATAACTTGACTTTAAAAATATCTAGTAATAGTTAGTGACATTTAACTGGACTTTTTCTGTTCCTCTGAATGTCAGGAAGCATAGCATTTATATCCACATAGGCAGCACCGCCACTTATCACCATGGAATGTGTAAAACAGAATGGGAGGTGTAAAAATGGTGGAACCCTGTAGGCAGGTGCCTTCAGCAGGTTTAAAGTGTTTTTCTTTATGTGCTCCTGTTTTTCCTGTCTGTGCTCATGCTCTCATGTTAATTGAGCAAGCCTGGTGCAAAACGTTACAATGTGTTGATGTTGCACTGTGTCTGCAGGTTGACCTGTGAGCTGGAGATAACCAAACAGCAAAGGTTAACATTTTCCCTGCCATTTCTAACAAGATGAATGTCCCCTACAGGTCATACCATACAGGTCATGCCATATATAGCACCCTGGTGTTTAGGCAGGGTTGTTTACCAATTTATTTTGCCAGGTAGTAATTGTCCTGGCTAATTGTTAGGAGATCCACTGATTTCCCCCTGATTATGGAATTGCTGCACTTTCCTCTTCTGTCACTAGGTGGCATTGTAGCTGGTGACATTAGATAGACAAGGGCATAGCAAGGACAGATTATGAATGAATGGGGTGTCTCAGCCAATGGGCAAGGGTTTCTTTAAGCCCCTTGGGAGAGCCTATTAATTTGGATGGAGTCAGGTGATCAGGTTCTGTGCCACCTGGATGGCTGTCTGGGTAAACGTGTGTTATGTCGCCCAGGCTGCTAAGCCGGAAGCCTGAGGCTTATCCCGGGGACACGAGACTGCTAGGCTGTCTGAGGCCTATCCAGGAGCAAGAGAATCAGCGTAGGGTTGGGACTGTAGGATTGGAGTCGCAAAGGTTCAGTTGGACGGGGAACCAGTTGTGGTCGGAGGTAGAGGGGAAGCTGTCTCCACTAAGAGACGATCCACCTTGTTACCGGAGACTACTGTGAGTAAGCTGAAGCAGTTACCAGAGCAGCAGTGGTGTATTTAGGTTTTGTGCTGCCCTAGGCCTGACTGAGCTTGCGCACCCCCTAATTTAAATATGACCCACCTCTTCCTGTCAAGGCCACACCCCTTTCTTTTAAAGATCCGCCCTGTCATCTTCATTGGAGGAGGACAGAGGGACGCCGCGGGAAGAGGACAGAGAGGCATGCGGCATCTTTTCATTTGGGGGGTAAGGGGATATGTGCTGGGTGCTTTGGGAGGGGAGGATCAGATCCCCCCCCCCACTAGCACATATCCTCTCCCCTCTCAAAGCACCCAGCACATATCCCCTTACCCCCCCTCCTCTCATCCATGTGTGCATCTGTTATCTGCCCCCTTCCCGTTTACTGTGTCCCCCTCCACTGTAAACTATACACAGACCTCAGAGCAGCAGCGTGGCTTTTGCACTGAAGTCGTGTCCCTCCTCTGTGGCTCCTTCTCCTCCTGGCTGTGTACACTAGAACATTGGAGCCGAGAAGGAGGAGGAGCTGAGGAGTGTGTGTGGCTGACAGTGGGAAGAGAGGTGGCGGCTGCTACGGAAAGCCGATCGCCGCTTGTGGGACCCCAGGTGGCAGATGTCCTGGGTGCCCACGCTAGCGCACTCTGGCTGCCAGTTACAGAAGCTCAGTGCCGGAACTTGTTGTGGGCTCCGGGACAGTGGCGTCACTAGGTCTGGTGTCACCTGGAGCTGTAAAAATTGTGTCATCCCCCTTAATTTTTTGACTGGAGGCCCAGCGTTGGAGCTCATTATGGCGGTCAACAAGGCCTCGAGGATATCAGGTTAGGCACTTCCTAATGGCTCAGTCCCTGGGAACAGTAATGTATAATGGCCAACAGGCTCTTACCAGACCCGGTGAAACCGCAACAGTGATCCCTCCGGCTCAACGTTCGCTCACTCTGGGTTGCCCAGGCTGACTCTAGTCAGTAGTGTAGCATGTCTGTACCCTGGCAGTGGCTTTATCTTTCTCCCCCTCTGGTGGTGCGGGTACAGCGTGGCTCTCTCTTTGGTGGTACGGGAACAGTGTGGCTGGCTCTCTGGTGGTGCGGGTACAGCATGGCTCTCTGGTGGTGCGGGTACAGCGTGGCTCTCTGGTGGTGCGGGTACAGCGTGGCTCTCTGGTGGTGCGGGTACAGCGTGGCTCTCTGGTGGTGCGGGTACAGCGTGGCTCTCTGGTGGTGCGGGTACAGCGTGGCTCTCTGGTGGTGAGGGTACACCTTGGCTCTATGGTGGTGAGGGTACACCTTGGCTCTCTGGTGGTGAGGGTACACCTTGGCTCTCTGGTGGTGCGGGTACAGCGTGGCTCTCTGGTGGTGCGGGTACAGCGTGGCTCTCTGGTGGTGCGGGTACAGCGTGGCTCTCTGGTGGTGCGGGTACAGCGTGGCTCTCTGGTGGTGAGGGTACACCTTGGCTCTATGGTGGTGAGGGTACACCTTGGCTCTCTGGTGGTGAGGGTACACCTTGGCTCTCTGGTGGTGCGGGTACAGCGTGGCTCTCTGGTGGTGCGGGTACAGCGTGGCTCTCTGGTGGTGCGGGTACAGCGTGGCTCTCTGGTGGTGCAGGTACAGCGTGGCTCTTTGGTGGTGCGGGTACAGCGTGGCTCTCTGGTGGTGTGGGTACAGCTTGGCTCCCTCTTTGGCTTCCCCCCAGCACAGTACTCTCTTTTTCTCCGCTAACACCCCCCCTCAGCAGAGTGCATGCATGCTGGGGGCTGTAGCATGTCTGTGGACACACAGGGGCCACCACTCTTCAGGGACTACTTTTCCCATGATGCCCCCCAGAGTCTTCTGATTGGCCCTCTGCTGTGGCCAAGTATGGGGTGAGAAACAGCGGGCAGGAAGCTGGGCGGCGGCACGGTAAAACCAATTAGAGTCTCTCTCTCTCTTCGGCTGACAGAAAGGGGAGTGGGGGGCGAGCGGGGGAGATACACAGACAGCCCACAGCTCTCCTCTCCCTGTCACAGCGCTGCTGCTCCATTTGCCAGAGAACTCCCCCACTATCCCCCCTCCCCTTTCTGTCAGCTGAAGGGAGAAGAGAGAGAGAGCGGCTCTAATTGGTTTCACTGTGCCACCGCCCAGCTTCCTGACCGCTGTTTTCCGCCCCATGATTGGCCACAACAGAGGGCCAATCAGAGACAGAATCACAGCTTTACGGAGGGGCGGCTTGACGGCACCCGGGACGCCACTGCACTGCTAAGCTGTACTCCCCTGATGGTGGCCCTACTGTGCGGGAGTCGGGAAGAGGGCATTTCAAGGCCATTTTCAAGGGGGGGGGCGGTTTTTTGCCGCCCCCCCGCACAGTGCCGCCCTAGGCCTGGGCCTTGTTGGCCTAGGCCAAGACACAGCACTGCAGAGCAGTCTTCTCACCAGCCAGGGACGGTGAAGACGTGGGAAAGCATCAACAAGTGCCAAGCCAGGGATCCAGCAGGATAGCGGGGGTGACACTTGAGGAATATACAGCGGCATAATGTTATGTGTTACTCTCGCGCTACCACTAGATATATGGGGTAAATGAATAGCAAGACTGCTGCCTTCACTTAAACAGCATATCCATAACTATTAGTAAATCAAAATAATATAAAAAAATAGTGAGGCAAGTCAGATAAATAAAGTGATTCCAATATGAAAAGTGCAATCCTGTGTCCTTTTTCTGTGTATCAAATGTGTTCCTGTGTCTACAATGTTCCTGTGTAATGGTAGGTAAACCCAATTGGTCATTCCCATTAAAGTATCATCAAAATATAAAACATATATATAAAGTGGTAACAAAGGACACAGAGGCTCCGCGCTTAGGACTGAAGAAAGAAAAAAGAAGAGAAAAAGGGAAAAAAACAAAGAAGAAGAAAAAAGAGAGAAAAAAAAGGGGAGAAAAAGAAAAAAGGTATGCAGCCTCCCCTGTTAGACCCACAAGGGGCTAAAGTATATATTATATTAAAAAATGGGGTGAAGTATGTATGAGTTACCAATTTGAATGTGAAACTTATAAAGTGAATAAACTAGATCCAGCCCCTACATACATAAGACGTTAATAACAGTATTAACATTATTCACACAGGTTTATGTATGTAGGGGGTGGATCTAGTTTATTCACTTTATAAGTTTTACATTCACATTGGTAACTCATACATATCTCATATATCCCCCCTTAAGGAAGCGCCATTCACCCCATTTTTTACTATAATATATATAAAGTGACTTAAGTGCATAATATTCATAATATAGGTGACAATCTTGCTCCCGTGTCACTTTCATGCTCTCCAGCCTCTCACCTCAGGTATGTTATGCCTACAAAAATGCCCATGTTTCAGGTTCACTAGTTTGCATCAAGAGGTAATATGTGTGTAGATCTACTGGACACCCCCACCAGGAGGTCGATATGAACAAGTAAAGATAGGAAAATGAATGGGAACATTCACTATGAAATAACTTAGGGCAACGGCCACAAGTTCACAAAAATTCCCTAGGTTAGCAGATTTAGGGTCATTCCAATTGAAATGTGAGAGTGAGGGAAATCTTATGCCCAATCTCAGCTTGCAAAAAAAAGGGGGAGAAACAGGAATGAGAACAAAAAAAGAATGGGGGAAGAAAAAGGGAGAGGGAGGAGGCTGTGGAAATGATGTAGAGACAATTAGGAGAGGCCCAGACTGTTTGGATGCAGGGTGGGGAGAGCATAAGACCACCAAGGTGACCATACTTTGAACAATTACGAATGAGAGTCATGTATGATGCAAGACATTTTTTCACTGATCATGAGGTTGGTCAAAATGCTCTTCACAATGGAAAACTGAACAGAGGACTTCTTCCAGACTCTGGCAATCACCGGTTTAATGGCTATGAACAGGTAAGTCATCAAGTTTTGTTGGTATGAGAACAATCCCTGGACCGGGCAATGTAACTAGGCCACTTTAGCATCCTTGAGAATTTGTATGTGAAACAAGGAGTAGAGGAGCCCAAACACCCTGGACCAGAATCCTGTTAGATGGGGCAAGACCACCAGGTATGGACAATGTCCCCTTGTTGGCTGCAACCCCTGCACTATAGGATGTGTTTTAGCTTGCTATCTGGGCTGGGACCCAATACGATCTTAGGAGAACCTTGGATGCAGCTTCTAAGATAGCCATGTTGAAAAAGCACTTGGCAATGGAGGACCAGGTCTTGATCTACTCCTCTGGGTCAATAGAGATCGCCAGATCGTGTTCCAGCCGCAACTTGTAAGATGCCACCGCAGGAAGATCTATAGCATTAACAGAAGTATAGATTCTTAAGATGGTGCCTGGGGGGGTTGTTTTTGCAAAAAACTGTACCCTAAATGGTCAATGTGAGCCCTATGGCCCGTACACATGATCTGAAAATCGTATGCAAAATACCGCTTTCAACGCGATCCTGCGATAATCGGATCGTTAGTACAGAGCTTTCGAGAACCGATCACGACAGTTCGTTTGAAATTATTTGATTAAACAAAAACTAAAATTTTCCTTGTACGATAACAGATCGTCAGTACAGTTGTCGTCTGAAAATACAATACAAATACACTACAACGACAATGACATCACTTCCGATTTTTTTTTCTGTCATACCAGAATTTTCATGACTTTAGTAACTTATTCAATTTCTACTTGCGACAAGTAAGCGAAAAAAGTCGGACGATCTGTCGTCCGGTTTTCTGGTTGTGTGTATGGGGCATAAAAATGATTGTAAAGTCTTGTTTTTTTTTTTTAAATACCGTAACAAACATGTTATAGTTGCCTTCTCTATGCAGTTGGTTTTGCACAGAGTGCCCGGATCCTCCTCTTCTCAGGTTCCTATTCTGTGCTTGCTATGGGGGTACCCGAGCCGAGTCACAGCCCCCTGTGTCCATTCAAACACGGAACAGCAATCCAGCCCTGCCCCCCCTCTCTCTCCTGATTAGCTGAATGATTTTGAGTGACAGCAGTGGGAGCTGCACACAGAAGGTGTTTTTATCTTAATCCCAGGATGTTTCAGCTCACATTTGATTTAAAGGATACTGAATGCAATAGAAGGGAGCTTTTGATTAACCATTTAGAGACTGGAAGGATTTACCACCTTAATGACCAGGCCATTTTTTGCGATACGGCACTGCGCCACTGTAACTGACAATTACGCGGTCATGCGAAGTTGTACGCAAACAAAATGTATGTCCTTTTCCCCCACAAATAGAGCTTTCTTTTGGTGGTATTTTTGATCACCTCTCCGGTTTTTACTTTTTGCGCTATAAACAAAAAACTATTTTGAAAAAAAAAACAGTATTTTTTACTTTTTGCTATACTAAATATTCCAAAAAAGTAAATAAAAAAAAAAATTCTTCATCAGTTTAGGCTAATATGTATTCTTCTACATATTTTTGGTAAAAAAAAAAAAATCGCAATAAGCGCATATTGATTGGTTTGCGCAAAAGTTATAGCTTCTACAAAAGATGGGATATATTTGTCATTTTTATTATAATTTTTTTTTTACTAGTAATGGCGGTGATCTGTGATTTTAAGCGGGACTGCGACATTGCAACAGACAGATCGGACACTTTTAAAACTTTTTGGGGACCAGTGATATTTATACAGTGATCAGTGTTAAAAATAGCCACTGATTACTGTATAAATGTCACTGGCAGGGAAGAGGTTAACACTAGGGGGCGATCAAGGGGTTAAGTGCATAGCTCCCAACTGTACCTGATTTTGAGGGACTGTCCATGATTTTGAGAAATGTCTCTCTGTCCCTCATTCCTCCTCATGTGTCCCTCATTTTGGTCTGATTTATACAGATTTATATAAAATGCACTTTTTATCTATCAAAAAGTGTTTTTCAGCACTAAACCTTTCATCTGATTTCTAAACTGCTGCATTTGTAAATTCCAAAAGCCAATATAAAGGAACAGTAGGGGTAAAAAAAGCACTTGTGGGTTTAACCAATCTTGTTTTTTTGTACAATTCTCCTTTAAGGGGGTGTGGCAAGGGGTGTGTCCTATGCCTGCATACTTTTGCTGATAGGTGTCCCTCATTCCCATCTCAAGTTGGGAGGTATGTAAGTGTTCCCTAGGCAGGTGTTTCTAAGTGTGGGGGGGCTGATCACTAGGAACAGCAGATCTCTCTCTACTCCACTGTCAGAACGGGGATCTGTTTGTTTACATACACAGATCCCCGTTCTGGCTTTCTGTGGAGCAGTCGCGGGTGGCCAGCAGACATATGCTCCGGTGCCGCGGCGCAGGTGTGTGCCCCTTATAGCTTCTTAAAGCAGTCGACAAGGATGGCGATTTGCGCAGCCGTGCCAACCTGCCACAGTACAACTGCGGCGGCTGGTCGGCAAGTAGTTAAAGAATACATACACCCATGTTTAGTGTCACTTTAATGTGGCCTTGTAGAGCAGTATTTCTCAACCGGAGTTTCACGGCAATCTACCCATCCCCTCTGCAGCGCTGCTCTCCACCGGCCCCTCCTCCACTCCTGTACATCCCATGTATGTGACATCACCAGGCATGGACAGGAAGGGAGAACTGGAGAAGGGGCACGGCAGAAGACGACTCATCACAGCAGCTTCCCTGCATAGCTCTGCAAATGAAACTACGGCTGCCCTGTCATTTGCCCTGAGCTCATGTGAGGTGCCCTAATCCCATGGGCCCTGATTCCATGTAAGGCACCCTGATCCCATTTAGGGCAGCATGATCCCATGTAAGATGCCCTGATCCCATGTGCTCTGATCGCATGCCTAGCTCCCAACTGTCCCTGATTTGGAGGGACTGTCCCTGATTTGGAGCAATGTCCCTCTGTTCCTCTTTCCGCCTCATTTGTCCCTCATTTTGGTCTGATCTATATAGTTGTATATAAAATGCACTTTTTATCTTTCAAAAAGTGTTTCCTAGTGCTAAACCTTTCATCCACATTCTAGATTGCTGCATTTGTACATTTTAAAAGCCAATATAAAGGAATAGGAGTGATATAAAAAAAAATTTTTTGGTTAATTCTCCTTTAAGAGGTGTGGCAGGAGGCGTGTCCAATGCCTACATACGTTTGATAGTAGGTGCCTCTTATTCCATTCTCAAAATGTTGGGACGTATGTAAGGTGCCCTGATCCCATGTGCTCTGATCCCATGTAAGGTGCCCTGATCCCATGCGCTCTGATCCCATGTAAGGTGCCCTGATCCCATGTAAGGTGCCCTGATCCCATGTAAGGTGCTCTGATCCCTTGTGCTCTGATCCCATGTAAGATGCCCTGATCCCATGTAAGGTGCTCTGATCCCTTGTGCTCTGATCCCATGTAAGGTGCCCTGATCCCATGTAAGGTGCCCTGATCACATGCGCTCTGATCCCATGTAAGGTGCCCTGATCCCATGCGCTCTGATCCAATGTAAGGTGCCCTGATCCCATTCAAGGTGCTCTGATCCCATGTGCTCTGATCCCATGTAAGGTGCTCTGATCCCATGTGCTCTGATCCCATGTAAGGTGCCCTGATCCCATTCAAGGTGCTCTGATCCCATGTGCTCTTATCCCATGTAAGGTGCCCTGATCCCATGCTCTCTGATTCCATGTAAGGTGCCCTGATCCCATGCTCTCTGATTCCATGTAAGGTGCCCTGATCCCATGTGCTCTGATCTCATGTAAGGTGCCCTGATCCCATGTAAGGTGACCTGATCCCATGTAAGGTGCCCTGATGCCATGTGCTCTGATCCCATGTAAGGTGCCCTGATCCCATGTAAGGTGCTCTGATCCCATGTGCTCTGATCCCATGTAAGGTGCCCTGATCCCATGTGCTCTGATCCCATGTAAGGTGCCCTGATCCCATGTGCTCTGATCCCATGTAAGGTGCCCTGATCCCATGTAAGGTGCCCTGATCCCATGTGCTCTGATCGCATGTAAGGTGCTCTGATCCCATGTGCTCTGATCCCATGTAAGGTGCCCTGATCCCATGTGCTCTGATCCCATGTAAGGTGCCCTGATCCCATGTGCTCTGATCCCATGTAAGGTGCCCTGATCCCATGTAAGGTGCCCTGATCCCATGTGCTCTGATCGCATGTAAGGTGCTCTGATCCCATGTGCTCTGATCCCATGTAAGGTGCCCTGATCCCATGTAAGGTGCCCTGATCCCATGTGCTCTGATCGCAAGTAAGGTGCTCTGATGCCATGTGCTCTGATCCCATATAAGATGTGCAGATCCCAGGTGCCCTGCTCCCATGTAATGTGCCCTCCTGACCCCCTGTGCTTAGCCCTGCTGCCCCCCTGTACACTGCTTATCTCAAATTTGACCCAGAATTGAGCGTCCGTGCAGAAAAAAGCAAGCACAAGTTTTACACTAAACAGGCCTGTTTTAATACTGTTTCTATTACTTAATGCCATTTCAAAAAATAATTGTTGTTTTATGAATAGCTTGCTGATTAGATCAATGTTCTGTGAGCTGTAGATCTGAACGTTGCTTCTGGGATCTCAAACTTTCTGCCAAGGGTTCCTCCAAGATAAAAAGGCTGAGAAACACTGAGGTAGAGGCTATCACCCCTGTAAAGAAGATGTGTCTAGCTACTCCTGAACACATCCTCCTAGGACAAGCATATCGATATATTACAGAGCAGTGCTGCACAAACGTTATCACGTTGCTGTTTATTCCAGCAGCCTCGGCCTCGTCTTGCAGTCTAGGGAGCTGTAAACTCATCAGCCTTCCTCTGTGGTTCTCTGTTTACACACATTTCTGGCCGGTGTGCTGTAAGTGAGGCTTTTTACTGTTTTACAGTCGGATTAAAGTGCTGTATCCCACCATTTGCGGTTCTCATAGTGCCTCCTCGTATATATATGTGCTGAGCTTTCCACAGTAGGATCAGCTGGATTACAGGAATAACATCCAGCTTCATGCTCTATTGTGATTAGCTATTAGCCGGGCCCAGATTATTTATTTATTTTTATTGCTGTTTTTGCAGAATTGCGCGGCCGTGTAAGGCGCTGGGTTTTGACGTGCTGACCTAGCAGGGAGGTTGTTATATAAAGGCGGTTATGGAGCTGTGAAGTTAAAGTGACCCCCGTTAGCTTACAACACAAATCAAGATGAAAGCTGGTTGTGAAAGAAGAGGTCTTATAATCAGTGCTCTGCTGTCCCATGGGTCCTACCTCCTCTCCTTCCAGCGTTGCAACCTTCTTCAGGGTCTTCTCAATTCGACACTCCTGGGAATATTGAAGGCCCCCCAACAAGCACCGTGGGTCTATCCTCCGATGCCTACATCACTGCTGAGTCTTGTAGTGATGTAGGGGTTGCAAGAAAATGATCAGGGACTACTCCGGCAGCAGACACCCTGGTACATCTTCATTTTAACCCTTTCACAAAATGTTTGCGTTTTTTGCACTTGTTTAAAAAAAAAAAAATAGGCATGGAGATTTGTTAAAAGTGACTCTAAACTTCCTGATGACGCCAGCACAGTGAAACGTACGTAGAGGCGTGGAATTGTCCATTCCGGATCCTGTATGTGACATCCATCTTCCCAGTATATCCAGAACCCGCACATGCTGTAGACACCTTAGTGCTGGGCATAGCACAGTCACATTAGGGTTGCCCCCTCATCCCTTTAAACCCGAACATACGAATTACACAGGTTTTGAGGCTAATTTATTGCAGATAAGGCACCAAGTGAGTTTCATTACCACCGTAATCAGCCACAGAACCTGTGTAATTCATATGTGTTCTGTTTTAGGGATGAGGTGACAACTCTATTCACATACGAGCAGGGCCGGACTTATCATTGGGCTTGACTGGGCTCAAGCCCATGGGCCCTGCCCAATAGGGGGCCCTGCGGGCCCCAGCCGAGTGTACTCGGCTATACTCGGCTAGTTCCGCTCACAGTCAGGGCCGTCTTTAAGGCATGGCAAAAGGGGCAGCTGCCCTGGGCCCTGTCATTGTTGTGGAGCCCAAAGCAGCTGCCTCATACTTGCCAACTATCTCAGTTTAAATTCCCTTGTCCCTTGAAGTTTTAATCCTGTGCTGTGTCCCGATATCTCAGTGTGAAGTGCTGGTACTAATGCTGCCCAGCTCTGCCCTATTGTTGTGTACAGATGACTCACCTGCAGACCCTGTGTAAATAACCAGCATTCATATGTAAATAGCGGAGGTAAATAGCTGCGGCCGGCAGCATTGATATGTAAATAAAGGCGGCATTCATATGTATATCATGCTCCCCTGCAGTGAGGAGATGTTGTGCTGTAACCTCTAGCAACCAATCAGTGAGCAGTATTACTGTACAGTAATCTCTAGCAACCAATTAACAAGCAGAAATCATTTGCTGTAACCTCTAGCAACTAATCAGTGAGCTGTAATGTGCGCAGTAACCTCTAGCAACCAGTCATTAAGCAGTAATGATATGCTGTAACCGCTGGCAACCAATCACAATTGCTGCCTGATCTGATAAAGTAAACTGATTTAAAGTCTAGCTGCTATTAATTGAATGTTTTAGAGCAGGTGGAGAGTGAAATTGCATGGGGGGGGCCCCAAGAAAATTTTTGCCCAGGGTCCAATCAATATTAAAGACGGCCCTGCTCACAGTCACGCCTAGTCCCGCCCTATGATGGACATAACACAGGGACTGGGCGTGACTGTGAGCGGAGCTAGCCGAGTACACTCGGCTATGTATGTATATGGGTGGCGCTCGGCTCCACTCACAGTCACGCACAGTCCCGCCATTGGACCTGTGTTATGTCCATCATAGGGCGGGACTGGGCGGTACTGCGAGAGGAGCCGAGAAAAGCCGTCAGGAGCTGAGATACACAGGACCGGCTCTCATTTTGACCTACTGTAAAAAGTGGTAAAACACCTCTGGTGAGTTGCCATCTACCTCATGACCACTCGTGGTGAAGCTTGTATTTGAAGAAACATCAAACATGAATATTTCATATCTATGTTTATATAGTCTTGGGATTGTTACTTTGGACTTTATTACTTTGCTTTTTTTTTGCACATGGTATATTAATACCAATTCTATGATGTATTTGTTCATGATGTTTTATAGCACCAACACCTTTTCCTTTGCTTATTCACTTATCTGGTTTAACCATTTCGGGACCGCTGCATGCCGATGTACGTCCCTACTTTAAGGACGGATATCGTTGTTATGGCAGCAGCTGGCTGCCATAACCCGGGTATCCCCGTGTTTGGCCGGCGGTCCGGTACAAGATAAAAGTGGTCTCTGTGGCGGATTTGTGGATTTATCGGCGGCGGGAGAGGGCCCCCCCCCTTCCCACCGCGATCTGGTGCCCTCCGCCGCTTACCGGAGCCGTCGGCAGTGGCGGTGGCGATCGGATCCTTCCTGTGGCTGTGCATGGAGACGAGTGAGGGGAAGATGCATCAGCCGGCAGTGGCCTTGAGATCTCCTGTGTATCATCTGGAGTCTAAGAGCCACTGCCAACTGACGCATTTCGAAGAGATACCTTCTTCCTCAGAGCCTAGCCAGGCTCTGAGGAAGAAGGTATCCCTTTCGAAACGCGTCAGCCGGCAGTGGCCCTTGATATCTCCTGTGTACCATCTGAAGTCTGTTTGTCAGTCAACTAATTGTCGTCATCTGGAGATCGTTTGTATTTGTAAACTTTTTACCACATGTTTGTGAGTAGTATTTTTACCTTATTTGTCATAAAAAAGACTTTAAGGATAATGCACAAGACTGGTGCGCCCTCTTTTTTTTTCTTGTTTTTCTGACCACTAGGACTACATTGGCAGCACCCATGATTCCTACAGCCACCAAGATCAAGTTTACATAAAACTGGACTAGACAGGTCCAAATGACTGAACAGGTTAAAATGCACGCTCCAGGGAGGTTTACATGCAGAGACTGTTTGGTGAAAGTCACATTTAATGCTTTATAAATATAGACTTTGATAAGTGTATGCCCATGTAAATAATTCCTATTATAACAGTACAGTACTGTTTTCTATAGAAATGACTGATCTCGCTGCCACTGGCTGGCACAATATTTTTAGCCTCACCTCCGGTAGTTCCCATTAGATTCCAATGCATTCACTAATCCAAATGGCAGAGACGGGGTCTGGCTCATTAGCAATAAAAGGCAGACCTTGCCTATAGTTTGCTTACTGCTGCAGAGGCTGCAGCGGGGGTGATAATGACGGTTTTTACATAACATCCACTTATCTGCTAAGCTTTATTCATGTTAAAAGCAACATTAAAGAAATATTTATATTCAATGCAAAAACCATATTATTGGAACCATAGTGGTCCACGGCTCTCCAGGACTGTACTGAGGGGGAAAGCTAAAAATATTTAAACGGTTTACAACTGGGCCAGAGTTTTATCACGTAGGTTTATTATTATTTATTAATATTCCCGAGGCCAGACGTTCCCAGCCTTTCACCCTGGAGGAACCCTTGAAATGGTTTTCAGGTCTTAGGGAACGCCAAAAAAATGATGTTTTTAAATCATGTCTACAGCTCGGAGTGTGTAAGGCTCAGTTCACAACAGTGTTATGCCCCGTACACGCGATAGGATTTTCCGACGGGAAATGTTCGATGGGAGTGTGTTGTCGGAAATTCCGACCGTGTGTAGGCTCCATCGGACTTTTCCCATTGGAATTTCCGACAAGCACAATTTGAGATCTGGATCTCAACTTTTCCGACAACAAAATCTGTTGTCGGAAATTCCGATCGTGTGTACACAATTCCTACGCACAAAAGTCCACGCATGCTCGGAATCAAGCAGAAGAGCCACGCTGGCTATTGAACTTCCCTTTTCTGGGCTCAGAGTACGTGTTGTACATCACCGCGTTCTTGACGTTCGGAATTTCCGACAAGATTTGTGTGCAAGACAAGTTTGAGCCACCATCCGTCGGAAAAAAAAAACATGGATTTTGTCGTCGGAATGTGCGATCGTGTGTACGCGGCATTAGAGGATTGGTAGGATCACAGAGGAGTTAGTTCACATTGGCGCGGGTGCGATGCTTCTCGGCATAACACTTTTAACCACTCAAGGACCGGAAGATTTCCCCCCTTAATGACCAGATCATTTTTTGTGAGACAACACTGCGTCGCTTTAACTGACAATTGCGCAGTCGTGCGACACTGTACCCAAACAAAACTTATGTCCCTTTTTTCTCACAAATAGAGCTTTCTTTTGGTGGTATTTGATCACCTCTGCGGTTTTTATTTTTTGCGCAATAAACAAAAAAAGAGTCAATTTTGAAAAAAAAAAAAAAATATATTTTTTTACTTTTTGCTATAATAAATATCCAAAAAAAAATTTCTTCATCAGTTTAGGCCGATATATATTCTTCTACACATATTTTTGGTAAAGAAATGCAATAAGCATATATTGATTGGTTTGGGCAAAAGTTATAGTGTCTACAAAATAGGGGATACATTTATGGCATTTTTATTATTTTTTGCGCAATAAACAAAAAAAGCGTCAATTTTGAAAAAAAAAAAAAATATATATATTTTTTTTACTTTTTGCTATAATAAATATCCAAAAAATAAATTAAAAAAAACTAATTTCTTCATCAGTTTAGGCCGATATGTATTCTTCTACATATATTTTTGGTAAAAAAAATTCAATAAGCGTATATTGATTGGTTTGCGCAAAAGTTATAGCGTCTACAAAATAGGGAATAGATTTATAGCATTTTTATTATTTTTTTGCACAATAAACAAAAAAAGCGACCATTTTGAAAATAAAACAATATTTTTTTACTTTTTGCTATAATAAATATCCAAAAAAAAATTCTTCATCAGTTTAGGCCAATATGTATTCTTCTACATATATTTTTGGTAAAAAAGACCCCGCAATAAGCGTATATTGATTGGTTTGGGCAAAAGTTATAGTGTCTACAAAATAGGGGATAGATTTATGTCATTTTTATTATTTATTTATTTTTTAGTAGTAATGGTGGTGATCTGTGATTTTTAGCAGGACTGCGACATTGCGGCGGATAGATCAGACACTTTTTTGGGACCAGTGACATTTATACAGCGATCAGAGCTAAAAATAGCCACTGATTACTGTATAAATGTCACTGGCAGGGAAGGGGTTAACACTAGGGGGCGATCAAGGGGTTAAGTGCATAGCTCCCAACTGTCCCTGATTTTGAGGGACTGTTCCTGATTTTGAGAAATGTCCCTCTGTCCCTCATTCCTCCTCATGTGTCCCTCATTTTGGTCTGATTTATACAGATTTATATAAATAGCACTTTTTATCTATCAAAAAGTGTTTTTCAGCATTAAACCTTTCATCTGATTTCTAAACTGCTGCATTTGTAAATTATAAAAGTTCTTATTTTTTGCGCAATAAACAAAAAAAGTGTCAATTTTGAAAAAAAAACAAACGGTGTTTTTTTACTTTTTGCTATAATAAATATCCAAAAAAATATATAAAAAAAAACAAATTTCTTCATCAGTTTAGGCCAATATGTATTCTTCTACATATATTTTTGGTAAAAAAAAAGCAATAAGCGTATATTGATTGGTTTGCACAAAAGTTATAGCGCCTACAAAATAGGGGATAGATTTATAGCATTTTTATTGTTTTATTTATTTTTTTATTAGTAATGGTGGCGATCTGTAATATTTAGCAGGGCTGCGACATTGCGGCGGACAGATCGGACACTTTTTTGGGACCAGTGACATTTATACAGCGATCAGAGCTAAAAATAGCCACTGATTACTGTATAAATGTCACAGGCAGGGAAGGGTTTAACACTAGGGGGCGATCAAGTGGTTAAGTGTGTTCCCTGGGAGGTGTTTCTAACTGTTGGGGGATGGGACTGACTGGAGGAGGAGAGAGATCACGGTTCCTGATCACTAGGAACAGCAGATCCCTCTCTATTTCCCTGACAGAACGGGGATCTGTGTGTTTACACACACAGATCCCCGTTCTGGCTCTCTGTGGAGCGGACACCGCGGCCGCCGGCCACGAGCAATGGCTCCAACGTCACCCCCTATCACTCTTAAATCATCCAGAGTACACCTATGGCGATTCACACAGCCATGCCAACCTGCCGCAGTATAATGGCGGTGGCTGGTCGGCAAGTGGTTAATGCGGTATGTTGCGTTTGTCAGGCAGCACCACTTGTCAAACTTGC
This sequence comes from Lithobates clamitans, assembly GCA_037952925.1. Taxonomy (NCBI): domain Eukaryota; kingdom Metazoa; phylum Chordata; class Amphibia; order Anura; family Ranidae; genus Lithobates; species Lithobates clamitans. Next base: position 3,935,366 of record JBBGZY010000544.1, read on the forward strand.
TTCTTTGTTTCAAATACTGCTTTAGGATTTGACATACCCAGTCTCAACAGTATGGTCACTTGCTGACTTGGCACCATCCACAGGCAGCTTAACTCTTTAATGAGACACAGAAGTTGAACCCGATGCAATTTTACATCTACTTATTGCAGTATAGGAGATGTTTTCAGTCTTTTAAAATGTAAGAGAGTTCTGTCTCTGTGAAAAACTAATACTGACTGGGGGAATAAGAAAGAAGTGGGGAGGGTCTAGCTAGAACTGAACTAATTAGCACTGAACAGGAGGGGAAGGGGAGGACAGTGGAAGATACAAAGTAAACAAGCTGCAATTGATTAAAACTACCACTAGACGGCAGACTACTACAGAAAAATGCTAACTTAGTGCAGTGCAATACAACGCATGTCTTAAAGAGGACCTTCAGCGTACCCCCCCTCATTTTCTTCTTCTCTGCCCCTGCTTACTAGATATTCGTATTCGGGATTCGTATTCGGAATTCTTTTTATCTTTTTTCGAATTTCCTTAGAATTTACCGTGTTTTTTTAAATTTTATTCGAATTTGAATGCGGCAAAGTGAACAAATGAAAGAAAAATCTTCACCAAATGATTACAATGACCTAAATCACCTTTAGCCAGTGGCGGTGCGTCCATAAGAGCCGCCCCCTCTCTCTAGCACTAATAGATCTATCCATGGCTGCCGCTGCCACGCCCTATTCAAGCGCCCGTCCCCTTTTTGGGCACTGGGCGTCTGAATTACAGCGGCGTTTTTTTTTCTTCTAAGCACCTGATTAGAGCCATAGGCTCTAATAGGTGTCACAAAAGTGACCTGCGAGCGTCATTCTGGGCGCTCGCAGGTCACTCAGCTGTGTTAGAAAAGTGAATGTATATTCGCTTTCCTAACACTTTCCTAACACTAAACCGCCTCTCCGCCAATCAGGATCGGATCTGTTACCCGTCACCTAATTGGCTGAAACAACAGGCGCTGTGATTGGACGCCTATCAGGTGTCCAATCTTAGCAGAGGATGGGAGAAGACATCGAGGAGCTGTCCCACCTCCACCAAGACAGGGTAAGTACAGACGGTGGGTGGGGGGCACACTGGCAGCGTTTGATGGGGCACAGTGAGGCTGCATTTGATGGAGCACAGTGGCTGCATAAGATGGGCACATTAGCTGTATTTGATGGGGCACAGTGGGAGCATTTCATATGGCGCAGTGGCTGCGTTTGATGGGCACAGTGGCTGCATTTGATGGGAACAGTAGCTGCATTTGATGGGGCACAGTGGCAGCATTTGATTGCACAGTGGGAGCATTTGATGGCACAGTGGGAGCATTTGATATGGTACAGTGGCTGCATTTGATGGGCACAGTGGCTGCATTTGATATAGCAGAGTGGCTGCATTTGATGAGCACAGTGGCTGCATTTGATGGGCACAGTGGCTGCATTTGATGAGCACAGTGGCGGCAATTGATGGGAACAGTGGCTGCGTTTGATGGCACAGTGGCTGCATCTGATGGCACAGTGGCTGCATTTGATATGGCACAGTGGCTGCATTTGATGGCACAGTGGCTGCATTTGATATGGCACAGTGGCTGCATTTGATATGGCACAGTGGCTGCATTTGATGGCACAGTGGCTGCATTTGATATGGCACAGTGGCTGCATTTGATGGCACAGTGGCTGCATTTGATATGGCACAGTGGCTGCATTTGATGGCACAGTGGCTGCATTTGTTATGGCACAGTGGCTGCATTTGTTATGGCACAGTGGCTGCATTTGTTATGGCACAGTGGCTGCATTTGATGGGCACAGTGGCTGCATTTGATATGGCACAGTGGCTGCATTTGATGGGCACAGTGGCTGCATTTGATGGGCACAGTGGCTGCATTTGATGGGCACAGTGGCTGCATTTGATATGGCACAGTGGCTGCATTTGATGGGCACAGTGGCTGCATTTGATGGGCACAGTGGCTGCATTTGATGGGCACAGTGGCTGCATTTGATATGGCACAGTGGCTGCATTTGATGGGCACAGTGGCTGCATTTGATATGGCACAGTGGCTGCATTGGATGGGCACAGTGGCTGCATTTGATATGGCACAGTGGCTGCATTTGATGGGCACAGTGGCTGCATTTGATAGGGCACAGTGGCTGCATTTGATATGGCACAGTGGTGGCAATTGATGGGCACAGTGGCTGCGTTTGATGGCACAGTGGCTGCGTTTGATGGTACAGTGAGGCTGCAATTAATGGGGTTTGTTTGCGCCCCCCAAAAACTTTGAGCACCACCCGCCACTGCCTTTGACTTAACATAAACAGCATTATTTCAAAATTGTACTCTAATAACACACACAGTCTTTGATTTCAGAAATATGTTTATAGTTCGAATTCGAGTGGAATTCGATGTAAAAATTGATTAGAATTTCAATTTTAATTTTGGAAATTTGGACGGATTTCATTTAGTTATTTGGAAAACTTAATTTATGCTGTAATTCGGGGATTCGGATGAATCCGAATCGCCGAATAACGAAAAATGTGTCAGAATATTAATTCACAATGAAACGAACAGCACATGTCTACCGCTTAACTTCTGTTGTTTTAGGCAGAGTTCGGATACTCGCCCAGCCACCGGATCCAGCGCTATCCCGTTGACATCATTCTGTCAGCAGACAACGCTGGGTGCCACGTCGCCATCTTACTTGTGACATCGGGAGACCCGCCGGCTCTTCCCGGTGTCAGCCAGCGGGGGCCTCGCGATATCGTCCCGCAACCCCCCCACCCTCCTACTTCTGAATGAATGACTAAAGGCCTCCTGGGATATGTGACGTGCAGATACCAGGAGGCCTGGCGAGTACTAGGCACGTCATTCGTCTAGGCGAATGATGTGCATTCAGGGGCGGGGCCACGCTTTTTTCTCAACAAAGTTACATGAAAATAAATAAATAAAAAATGCCCCATTCGTGAAGAGGAGGGGAGGAGGGGTGGAGAGGGAGGAAGTTCATATATAGGATGAAGGTTCACTTTAGGAATGGGCAGACAACTCACACCAATGTATGGAAAACGAGATTCAGCCTTGACTCCTTTTTTTATCAATGTAAAGTATGCATGGTACAACATCCATCCTAGTGTGGGGGGGGGAGGGTAGACATTGCACTGTAAACACAGAATTGTGAATGCAGCCTAAATATTATTGGCAATCTCGGTGCCTATTAGGAGGGCTTGGGAGGTGATGGTGGTGGCCATACCTCCAAGACAGGAACACAAATCCCAAGATAAGCTATAAGGAATTTCAAAATTATGTTTTAATTAGAAAGCGCGGGATTACATCATCCCCTGCTGTCCAATCAAGAGGCCGAAAAGAGAAAAGAAGGGATCCCAACAATCGTTTCGTCATACGTGATGTCAGCAGTACCTCCATTAAAGCCTTTTTTTTAGCAATAATGCGCTATTGGATTTTTTTTCTTTTTCTTTTTTATATTCATTCACTTGCACCTTTGTCTGTGGGATGGGACTGGACTACCGCTTAGCGCCTATGGGAACCATCCAGCGGTTAAGGCCTGGTACATTGGGACATCTCTTCAAGCTCCAGTTATCAAGATACATCTCCAACAGGATCTCAGATCCAAAAAGCCTTTTATGACCCCCCTGAATAAGGGCGGTCACTGGCAGGGGTGGACTGACCATTGAGCCACTCGGGCACTGCCCGAGGGCCCTGAGCCACTAGGGGGCCCCATCAGGGTTGCCAGCCTCAGTAAAACTAGGGACAGTATGCAAAAATCTGTTTTTTTTTTTTACATCTGTCTCTGAAATGTCCCTTACCGACATCCTTTTGGTCTAAAAATCCCAAGATTATAGCTGCCCCACCTCTCCAGTACCTTCTCAGCCAATAGAAACATGTCTGTGTATACTGTGTGTACATGTATGTGTATACTGTGTTATTGTATACTGTGTGTGTATACTGTGTGGCCCCATAATCTCTGATTGCCTGGGGGCCCCATAATCTCCTATTGCCCAGGGGCCCCATGAGTTGTCAGTCCTCCCCTGGTCACTGGCTTTCTGGTTAGCCTGCTGTCTATCTGCGGTGGTGGTCTCACGTGGTCAAGTCTATCTCATGTCCTACTATCTATGAATGATTCACTTTACAGCGCACCAGGATTTTGTTTATGAATTCAAGTCACTTATTAACCTCAATACGGACATTTGCATTTTTGCACTATTGATACATTGGTTATTTATTTAATCAATTGTTGTTGTGCATTCTACTGACCATTTTTATTGATTTTCATGATTTATGGTTTACACCATGGATATTTTTTGCACTATTATAAATGTGTGTGCACCACAAAATATTAATTTATAGCGCTGCACTTTTCTGCTACATTTCTGTTACAAGGCTGACAGGAGTAGTGACACCAACATCACTGCTAACCCTAACAGAAGGGGCGGGGCTGTTTGGCATCTTCGCCATGGGCACTGGGTGACCGTGTCCTGGCACTGGTTGTAGGACATCCAGCATCATCTAGCTCAGAGGTTCTCAACCTTTTTACCCCAGGGGAAAACTTAAAATAATTTTCAGGCCAAGAGGAACCCCTGATAAAAAATACCCCTTACATCGGTGGTCATTTTGAATAGACTCAAATCACACTGCATCACACCAAAGTAGTGCATGCACCAATTTTAAAAACGCACTGCCACCGGATCACATGGTTGTTTTGTACAATGCTATCCGGTGCAGGCGAACGCACTGCATTTGCGACCTGCGTCTGGGGTGTCTTTAACATTGTACTGGCACCCACTGCAGATCGCAAAGGCAGTGCGATTTGAGTGCGGTGCGGGAAACGTGCAGGGATCACAGGCTTCCTGCACCACGTTCTAAATAAAAACAAAATTCAATCGCACGTTGAGTATTTTTCCACAACCTTCAACAAAGCTTATCAATCACAAAAAGTTGTAACATTTTTCTTGTTTTCAGAGGGTTTTATTTCACGGTCTATTTTTTGCTATTCAGTATTTTTTTTTTTACTGCAAACAGGAACAAATCCTGTTAATGAAAATTTATGGAAACAATTACAATTTGATTATAATTTATACTGGACAGGACAAAATCAGGAAACCGGTATGGCAAATTATAAGCACTATTATATCTGAAGGGATGGATTGTATCCCATTAAGCGGTAAAAATATGAGAGGAATAAGGACTTTGTTCATGTTTATGTGGGGGCTAGAATAAAAAAATGCGCTACCACATTAAGTTAAGGAGACGCTTACACCACTTAAAAAACAAATTGTAGGTAAAAGCACGGAAAAACTGAGTATTTAAAATTTTTACTTGCAGCAGTTTTAACTTTTCATAAAATAATTTCCTATTCATGTGCAATGTGCCTTTAAACTTCCAAAAAAAAATGAATAGTCAGTTTCCTAGCACAGCCGCCAACCTTCTTGCATCTTATAGCCCTCTCCTCTTTAGGGAGTGCCTAATTATTGTGTGTGCTGATCCAGCTCCTCTGCCACTCCACTCATCTCTCTACGTTTTGGGGAAGAAAATATTGGGAATACTATAGTGCAGGGGTATTGGAAATAAAATTCAAGGAGGTCCGGTCACTAAAATTTTCTTCCGGCCTAGATCCGAATATCAAGTCTGTGCTATGACTCAGAAAGATCCTGTTTCCTCAATACACGCCATAAATGTAAATGTCCCCATTAGTGTTCCCCCTTACATCAGGTGCCCCTACCAGAGTATTTCATTAAATTGGGTTCCCCCAATCAGACTACCCCCATAAATCAGTTGCCACTGTCAGAGTACCCCCTTATATCAAGTATTCCCATCACATCAGGTGTGCCCCTCAGTATGCTTTTTCACATTAGGTGTGCCCAGAATGCCCATTTACATCAGGTGTCCCCATCAAAGTGCCCCCTTATGTAGCAAGGTCCCAGATCCCCTTTGGTCTAATGAGAACCTCCTGAGTTAGGAACAGCTGACATCCTTCTGTGTAGAGTGGGTTACAAGGCATGGAGGGTGTAATGCAAGGTAGATTAATGGGCGCCAGACACTTCTTGAATGCAAAGAGATATATCTTCTCTTGTACAGAACTGTGGGAGAGAGGGTTTAGGGCCAGGACACCCTTTAGTAGTTGCAATGGTAATTAGCAGATTCCAAGACTTCTATAGGTAGACAGCCATGCAGGGAAAGGCACCCAGCGGGCCACCGCGTCTGCATATGTAGGATTGCCGTCTCCTATGGCAACAATCTAATGCCGCGTACACATGGTCGGACTTGTCAGCTACAAAAGTCCGACAGCCCGTCCGACAGACTTTCGACAGACTTTCGACGGACTTTTGGCGGACTTTCAACAGACTTTCTAACGACCGGACGGTCTATACACGATTACACCAAAGTCCGACGGATTCGTACGTGATAACGTACACCGGACTAAAATAAGGAAGTTGATAGCCAGTAGCCAATAGCTGCCCTAGCGTGGGTTTTTGTCCGTCGAACTAGCATACAGACGAGCGGATTTCTGGGTCCGGCGGAGTTACGACGTAAAGATTTGAAGCATGTTCCAAATCTAAAGTCCGTCAGATTTGCGGCTGCAAAAGTCCGCTGAAAGTCCGGGGAAGCCCACACATGATCGGATTGTCCGCCGGACTTAGTCCGTCGGACTTTTGTAGCCAAAAAGTCCGACCGTGTGTACGCGGCATTAGAACAGTTTCTAACACAAGTTGTAAAAAACTTCTGTACTTCCTCTACAATCACTTCTTGTAGATCTTCACTCCACTGAGCTCCCGGTCTCTTCTCACTAGACTAACTGATCTACTGCCACTGGATCCCCTGAGCTCTTCCAACCTTCTCACTGAGTATCTTACTCAAGCATCACCCCCGCGTCCCTGCTGGGTTCCTAGCTTGGCACTCACAGATACTCCTCAAGCTTCACCCCACTGGCCTGCTCGGTCCCTGGCTTGACACACAAGGCTGCTCTGCAAGCGTCACCCCTGCTGGCTGGGTCCCTGGCTTGACACCTGCTGAAGTTTCCTAATTCTTCACCATCCCTGGTTATCGAGAATGCTGCTCTGGTACTTGCTTCAGCTACTCACAGTGGTCCCTGGTAATAAGGTGGATGGCCCCTTAGTGGCGACAGCTTCCCCTCTACCTTCGACCACGACAGACTCTCCAGTTGGCAGAACTGTTTCTTATGGTTGGACTGCAAGCCTCAGTCCCAACCCCACGCTGCTCTCTGGCTTCTGGATAGGCCCTCAGACAGCCTAGCAGCCAGATTTCCCCGGGATAGGCCTCAGGTTCTGGCCTAGCAGCCCGGGGCAGCACAACACACGTCCACCCAGACAGCTGTCCAGGTGGCACAGAACCCCAATCACCTGACCTCACCCAAATAAATAGGCTCTCCCAGCAAGCCAAGGGACTCAAGAGGATCCCTGCCCATTGGCTGAGATACACTATCTATTCATAATCTGTCCTTGCAATGCCCTTGTCTTATCTAATGTCACCAGATACCCGGCCATCTAGTAACAGAAGAGAGAAGTGCAGCAATCAGAGTGCCCTTTAACATAAAATGTTCCCATCAGAGTACCCCTTAGCATAAAACGTGCCCATCAGAGTACCCCTTATCATAAAATGTGCCCATCAGAGTTCCCCTTATCATAAAATGTGCCCATCAGAGTGCCCCTTAGCATAAAATGTGCCCATCAGCATGCTCCTTATTTTATGTTAAGGCGTACACTGATGGGCACATTTTATGTTAAGGTGAACTGATGTGCACATTTAGTGGGCAGGAGCTGTGCCGAGAACCTGAAAGGGAAAGACGATGATGTCACACCATGCCTTGCAGGCAGGCAGGGAGTGACAGCCAGGAGCCGTAAGAGATAGTGAGGCGAAAGGTGGGGCGCACTCGTGACTTCATTGGTTCCTGAGACACCGGCAGTCCCAACAACCCAGGACTTCTGAGCGGCGGGGATCTTAACTGTTAGACTGGCGGGGTGGCGGTCCAGACAGGAGCGCCGATCGGTCCGTGTTCATGACGGCTGCTATAGAGAGTAAGTTGTGTGGCAGCTGTGAGTCGGCTGGGGCTGCTGGCATCACATGCAAGATGGCAGCATCCAGTAGCAGTCTCTGGACTTTTGAATGCCTACACAAGTGTAGCACCCTCGTCCTAAAGTAGGGCTACAGGTAAATTTAGTTGTGCCAGGTAGTAGCTAGCCTGGCTAATTTGTAGTGTTTAGTGGTCAAATGGCTTCCTTCCTAATCCTGTTCAGTTGTGGTTTCTCCGTTTTGTCAGTAGGTGGCACTGTTGCCTTTGACATTACTGTAGTATGATGAGCTACTGTTAATTCAGGTTATGGATAAACATAATTTTTTCCCAGCCAATCAGACTGGCAGCTATGCATGCTGCGAGAAGCTATTTATTTGGAAGAAGTCGGGTGATCTAGGTCTTCCCCACCCAGGCTGCGGTCTGGGTGGGATGTGTGGGGAACAGCTCCTGCAAGCCTGAGGCCTAACCATGTGCTCAAGGTTCTCTAAGGGGGGGGGCTTCTAACTTCCTGAAAGCAAAAGGATGGAGACCTGAGATGAAGTACCAGAGGTGACTCTTGCATGGGCCGGGGACCCATGGAGAGCCTGGGAAAACATCAAGATGGAATCATCCATAAAGTTCCTGCACCTTCCTTGAGTTACTAAGGGTGTCCTGTGCCCTATCCCCTCTCTCCCGCATTTTTCCTGTTTGAGAAAAAAAACCTCTCTTGTTTAAGCATAAAAGTGACTGGCACTGGCAGAACTTTCTTTCTTGTTCATCACCCTCTATGCCTAGTATCCTGCACCCTGAGGGAGTATGTCAGCCCTCCCTACCTCTAGTAGTCACCATCAGTCTCCCGGAAAGTTGGGGTAAGTGCTACACAAGGAGGGCTTTACATGTAAATAAGGCTCACACTAGTTCATATTTGAAAAGTGTGAGGTGAGGGCTGTCTAGGGTTCAGGAGTCTCACCTGCAACCTCTTAAATGTCTGTAGTTTTTTTCTTTTAATTTATACCCAAGTGGCAATTTACAATAGGACCAGGGCTCTCTTAGCAGGAACATGCTGGTATGCAGGACCGGTGCCTCCAGCACTAAATGTATTCCCTGGCAAAGGGTGCTGGTGGGTCTATTGATGCTGGGGGGTGTGTAGTGTTGTTGGGGCTTATTTATTGCTGCTGGCTGGGGATCTATTGTTGCTGGGGCTGTCTACTGCAAATTACTTAACACCAAAAAATGATAATTGGTTCTGTATTCTCTAAAAAGGGCAGTGCTGGGAGGTGGATATGGGGTGGAGACAAACAGTGCTAGGACAAGGTCATCCAGTGCTCAGGACAAACATGCCAAACTGCCCAGCCTTGTAACAGAAGGAAAGAAAGCCCGGAGCAAAAGAAATAAAAGCAGTGAGTGCAGGGCGGGCATGACAGGGTTAACAGGGTGGCCATAGCAATATTATTTAATGTAATAGTGGCTGAGATTGGTTAGGGTGGAGAATAGGGGTGGGACAGAGTTAACTGAGCAGAGGGAGTGGTTCCTCCCCAGCTTAGTTGGTTAGGAGAAGCGCTTGGAAGCATGGCCGCTGTGGAACAGCTATTTGCTAGGTTGAAGGCTTAGGCAGCGTCCAAGGGACCAGGATGGCTGGAGGGCAGACTGGCAGCGGCGCTGGGTGAGAGTTCCTCAGTGGCCACAATGGAGAGCCGTGAGTCAGCGCCAGCCCGGCGGTCTAGGCCGGCGGCTTGCTTCTCCCCAGATCCCCCTCTCCCCCTCCCTTCAAAAGTGCAGTGGCAGAAGGTCCATGCGGGTCGGCCAATTTCAGGGACTCCCGCAAAGCGTGCGGTGGCGCCTGAGGTGGGGGGGATGGGGCAGCAGATGCAGCCAGGCCGCGGAGCGAGGAGGGGTAGCGCCAGCAGCTCCAGGGCGGATGTTGGGCCTAGCAGGGTGTGAGCAGTGAGCCTGGCCTCTGGCTTTGAGGCAGCAGGGGCGGGGCTTCGTTGGGGGAAGACATCAGCTGCGGCAGCTGGGCACCTCAAATCCACGGCTGGTGGCCCCCCAATGATAGCAGGACGGAGGACAGCAGCGGGCAGTGGCCTTGAAGGCACTGCAGGAAGGAGGACAGAGGGCCCAAAAAAGCGACCCACAAGTCAGTGGGTGAATCCAGCGCACGGAGGAGGAGTTGGCAGAACCGTGGATCCCCGGCATCCAGTGAAGCATCCGCTGGAGGGCTGTCGGCGAGTGAGGAGGAGATGGCGGTAGACCAGTCGGAAGGAGAGCTGTTGCAGTCAGAGGACGATGGGCAGCAAGGACGTACAATGGCAGTGGAGACGGGACCTTCGGCTGGTGGGACCCCTTCCAGGCATCCTGGTAAGTCTATATGTATTGCTTCACATGTTGTGGGTACTGAGGTGGGGGAGGTGGGGGGGATTAATAGTGGGGGTCAGGTCACAACGGGGCGGTCGGCCACGACCGTGCCTCCCACTCCGGCCGCGCTGGTTGCAGACCGTGCCACAGTGAAATCAGGGTTACAGGAATTTTCAGCGGGTTTGAGGGAATTAGTGCACAAGTTTGAGCCAGGGCCAAGCGGTATACAGTCGCCAGCGGCGGCATGAGTGGTGGGGGACAATGAATGGGGTGACAACGGGCATGGGGACTCACCCCCGGGCCTGCTACAGGGCCGGCAGCGCCCACGACGGAAGTCGCAGAGTAGGCGACACCTAAGATGACAGAGGAGGCAACAGGTAAAGGGGCTAAAAAACAGGACTTAGTAAGGTTGGCGGATGCAGCAAAATGCGAAGTTTATGTGGGTTTTGAGGGGCCCCTCGGAGCACACCTTAAGCCTGAAGTAAGGGAAAAAATTTGGAAGGGAGAATATGTGGAGATTTTTGCGCTCCTACCGCTGGAAAAGTTCAATCTGGATAGGGTTAAACCAGAGGATCACAAGGAGGATAACGAAGAGAAAAGGAGGTATAGGTATCCCTAGGACTTTCACTAATTGGCTGCAGGCCTTTGCGATAATGGCGAGCGTTATTGGGGAGAAGAACCCAGAACACTGCTCGGCACTGTTCTGCTATTTAGACGCCGTGGGAGAGGCACACAAAGGCTACAGGAACAGCATGGCTGCGGTACGATGAACAATTTAGGCAGCGGAGGGCTATACGTCCGTCCTTGAGGTGGGATCATAAGGACATCAGTTTATGGATGCGCCTTATGACTTCGGCTAGGCCGACGAGTGAGTTTTTTCCAGGGGGGGGGGCCGGTGGCTCATCCAAGCCCGGACAATCGGCCACAAGAAAAAAGGGGGTTTGTTGGCAATTTAATGAGGGTTCCTGCAGATTTGTGGGGTCGTGCAAAGCACGAATGTTCAGGTTGTGGAGGTGGACACCCAGTGTCCTGTTGTTTTAAACAGGGAAAAGGCCGTACAGGTGAATCTGTTGGTAAGGGGGACAATGCCGGTGAAAGTGGGAAGGATGCAGCCTTTCCTCGATAGGTACCCGGATAGGGAGGCAGCGTGGTTGCTGGGCCTGGGGTTTTTTGAAGGGTTTAGAATTCCGTCAAGGCTGGTCCATACCCCCTTTGCTGTCACGCAATTTGCGGTCAGCCTTACAACATTCAGACTTGGTTTCGGAGAAACTGCAGAAGGAGGTCTTCTTGGGCCGCATGGGAGGTCCCTTTCCTTCTTTGCCAATACCGGATCTGGTAGTGTCACCTCTAGGGGTCATGCCGAAGAAAGAGCCCAACAAATTTAGGTTGATCCACCATTTATCATTCCCAAAAGGGGGTTTGGTGAATGATGCTATGGGCACAGGACAACTTCACTGCATCAAAGGGACGATGGACAGGGCCATGTGCCGTCGAATCTTGGATGAGAACCTCCTTTCCTCAGCCAGGGCATTGAAAATGGGTTGGGGATGGGTATGCCAGCATGACAATGACCCAAAACTCACGGCCGAAGTAACAAAGGAGTGGTTCAAGAAGAAGCACATTAAGGTCCTGGAGTGGTCTAACCATATTAGGCATTACAGCGCTGCTCTAAGCTCACTGTTGATGTTGATGGTGTGATGACCCCTAGCGGATGCTGATATGAGTTCCCATTGCCAGTGTTAAGGTGTACCTGCGAGCTATGATCCTCTGTAGTGGGGGATCGTGGTAAGGAGGTAAGGAGTGACCCCTTCTATTCCTGGTGGTGGATCCTTTCCTGTTTTCACAGATGAACAATTGTTAATCACTTGGACTTTTTGTATAATCTCTTATAGGTGGTTCATAGCCTCCTTTCTCATTTCAGTTCATTTTATATCTTTTGGACTACACGTAGTCATTTTTTGTGAAGGGGTCAAATACTTATTTCACTCATTAAAATGCAAATAAATTTATAACTTTTTTAAAATGCATTTTTCTGGATATTTTTGTTGCTATTCTGTCTCTCAATGATAAAATAACCCTACCATTGAAATTATAGACTGATAATTTCTTTGTCAGTGGGCAAACGTACAAAATCAGCAGGGAATCAAATACTGTTTTCCCTCACTGTATGCCCTATCCAAGTTTATTCATCAATAAATCTCAGAACCCCCCCCCCCCCAAACTGTTGCTGTGTGCCTGGCTGCCGTTGCACTAATTTGGGTGAGGAACCTGGGGCATCACGTGGCCCCAGTGGGGGTGAGGGCTACATACAAATGTTTCAGATTAAGGAAAGGGATGGTCGTCACTCAGGTTAATTCCCAAACATTCTACGTGTTTAGGACGTTAGTTCTTAGTCATTACTAAGAACTAACATCCGAAACGCATAGGCTGTTTTTACAGAATTGTACAGTCTTCTCAATATAGGAATACTATTTTTTATCCTGAGCGACGACCATCCCTTTCCATTATACTGGTCTGTTGGTGGTGTCGGCAGCATTGAGGTCTGGGCACTGGCCGGATCTGTTTTGTGGGGAGGTTGCAGCACCTATGCACCTGTTTTCCCTACAAACAAATGTTTGTTTGAAAATCTATTAGTGTATAGCCAACGTTACCATTTAAGTCTCTACGATTTCTCGTTTCATCTCTGATGGCCACATGGTTCCCCGATCATTCCACACTGTGCCTATAGTTGCAGAAGGTTCAGAACACATCACTGCACAGAACGACACTCCCGTCTTGTGTCCTTATTTGAGTGACAACCGTATTCAGAGAAATTAATGACTGCATGCATGGCTGAGGTCAGAGAGTGCAGTGGTGAAGCCGTAAGGGAAATAGAACTGCCAGGGAATTAGAAACTGAAAAAGTGAGCAATTTCAGGATCCACGTTTCTGTTGTTACAGATTAACATTAAAATGAGTCCACCACAAATGGGCCTATGCCAGAATCTGAATACTCAGTTTATAGTTCTTACAAGTCTACAGACTTATGTGTGAAATATGTACATTTCCCCATTATTTCATTTACTTATTTTGTTCAAGTCTAAAATTTTAGTTGGAGTTTCAGGTATAATTCTTACCTATCAACTGGCTGATACTGTACACTTATAAGATGGGTGACAGTACACCTGGTACAATTGTCCGACTTCTAGTGATCCTCCAAATAGCTTGAAAATGGCAGTTCCCATGTCATTTATGTGGACAGTTTACCCTAACCACTTCCGAACCCCCGCATGCCAATATACGTCCTAACTTTGAAGAGGGATATCTAACCCCAGTATCCTCTTCTTCAGTGGGCGGTCCAGTTTCCAATAATAGTGGTCTCTGTGGTGGAGTCGCCACAAGATCCCTTTTTTCTCAGCGGCGGGAGAGGACCCCCCCTCCCGCCGCACTCCGGTGCCCTCCGCTGCTTACCGGAGCCGTTGGTAGCGGTGGAGGCGATCGGATGCTTCTCCTTCCTGAGTATGGAGACGAATGAGGGGAAGATGGCCCCCACCCGTCTCTATACCATTGCAGGGCGGAAGTGACGTCAAAACGTCACTTCCGCCCATAGCTCTTAAAGGGCCATTTTTTTTATAGCATTTTAGTGTAAATGTGACATCTGAGGTCTTTTTGACCCCAGATCTCATATTTATGAGGACCTGTCATGCTTTTTTTCTATTACAAGGGATGTTTACATTCCTTGTAATAGGAATAAAAGTGACACAATATTTTTTTAAAAGAACGGAGTAAAATTAAAAAATAAAAGGTAAAATAAATAAGAAAATTATTTTTTTTAAATGCACCCCGTCCCTCCAAGCTCGCAAGCAGAAGCGAACGCATACATGACTAGCACCCACATACGAAAACAGTGTTCAAACCCCACACTGAGGTATCGCCGCGATCGGTAGAGCGAGAGCAATAATTCTAGCTCTAGACTTCCTCTGTAACTCAAAACATGCAACCTGTAGAATTTTTTAGATGTGTGATAGAAAGTATTGCAACGACTGCCATTTTATTCTCTAGGGTGTGAGAAAAAAAATTTATAATGTTTGGGGGTTCTAAGTAATTTTCTAGCAAAAAACAGATTTTAACAGCAACAAATCTCAGAAAGAGGCTTAAGTGGTAAACTTTAACCAGTTCAGGTTTTTAACCACTTGACCACCAGAAGCTTTACCCCATGACCAGGCCATTTTTTGTGTTACTTTAACGACAACTTCACGGTTATGCGACACTGTACCCGCGTTAAATGCATGTACTTTTTTCCCACAACTAAAGCTTTCTTTTGGAGGTATTTGATCACCTTCGCAATTTTTTTTTTTGCGCTATCAACAAAAAAGGCCGACAATTTTGAAAAAAAAACTATATTTTTTTACTTTCTGCTAAAAAACATATCCAATAAAAATTTTAAAAAAAATCTAATTTCTTTATCAATTTAGGCCAATATGTATTCTGCTACATATTTTTGGTAAAACAAAAATCCCACTAAGCGTATATCGATTGGTTTGCATAAAAGTTATAGCGTCTACAAAGTATGGGATTTTTAAATGTTTTAACATTTTTTTACTAGCAGTGGCGGCGATCAGCGACTTATACCGGGCCTGCGATATTGCAACGGACAGTTGGACACTAGCTGACACTTTTTGGGGACCAGTGACACTCATATAGTGATTAGTGCTATAAATATGCATTGTCACTGTACTAATGACACTGTCTGGGAAGGGGTTAACATCAGGGCCATCAAATGTTAACTGAGTGCCTAGCCTGTGTTTTTTTTACAGTGTGGGAGGTGCTTTTACTAGGGGAAGGCATGGATCCATGTCCATGCTTTGCAGGAACACAAGATCCATGTCTTCCCTACTGCCAGAATGGTGATCTGCCTTGTTTACATAGGCAGACCACCGTTCTGCCTCTGTGCAGGATGATCGGCAGGTTAGGCTGACATCGAGTCCGCAGTAACCACAGATCAGCTCCTGCTGTGTATAATCACAGCAGGAGCGGGTCGCTGGTGGCGCGCATGCACACCCCCAACCCGGAAGCGTTGAATCAAAGACTAGGTACTAGGTACATGATCCAGTGCAGCAGTGCCACCTTGCCGCCGTATATTAAGTTATGTGGTTGGCAAGTGGTAGAGACCTTGTTGCCATACCATTCTTTTTAGGAAAATTCTCATAAGATTACATGTGCATTTAACATATTTTATGCATGCCTGTAGGCAGGTGCAGTCTACTTTCTCCACTGCAGGTGGGTCTCAACCACAGCGGCATAGCAGGGGGAGAGGTAGTCAAGAGGAACATGGTTCCTCTATGGTTTCCAGGGTCACTGGGTAAACTATCCAATTGTATTCTGTCCCCCCCCCCATGTGACTGGCAGATATTTTGGGTCAGGAAGAGCATATTTAAGGCTCCCAGGCTTGGCATGAGTAGTGTAGGGACAGGTTACTCATCTGATAGGGGCTGTGATTAGTGGCAGGGAGAGTTTCCAGACAAGTAGGGAGAGGATAGGGACACGCCTTCCTTCTGGAGACCTCCCCATTTGGGCTTTGACCAGTCAGGCTGCATTTTGCCCATCGGCACATCTGAGAACTGCTCTGCTACACATTGCTGATATTGCAGAGAGTGTTCCTGGATGAATGCCTTCCTGCCAAATTTGCTGTTAGCTACTGGATTTTGCATAATACAAGTTCTGTTCTCTGCAGATGAATTCTGTGTGTTTTCTGCTGCTGCACCACACTGCACCTCCCCACATGCCATTTACCTGTAAAAGCCTCCCTTGTGTAGACATCCAAGAGATGTCCAAAACTGTTGCTGGGCGCTGCCACCTTGTGTGTTGCTCAAGGAGAGCAACACACAAGGTAGGAGTCCAAGTATGTATTTTTATGATTAATATATGGCAAAACTATAACCACAAGAAACAATGCATTTCGGGGGCCAAACGTTCCTGCTTCATCGGGGCTTGGGACAGCACAGTGGCTGTGAAAAGTGATTAGCTATTCTGCCTAGCAGCACTAGGGTCGTCGGTTTAAATCCCAACCGTGGCACTACACCCGATCACCCTCTGCCTGCGTGGGTTTCGTCCAGGTACTCCGGTTTCCTCTCACACTCCAAAGACATGCTGATAGGTTAATTATCTCCTGTTTAAATTGGCCCTAGTATGTGTATGAATGTTTGTTAGGGACCTTAGATTGTTAGCTCCTTGAGGGCAGGGACTGATGTGAATGTACAATAGATACACTATATTACCAAAAGTATTGGGAAGCCTGTCTTTACACACACATGAATTTTAATAGCATCCCAGTCTTTTTTTTTTAAATTCAATCATTTTTATTAATGTTCAAACAAAAAATACATCTCAGTGCATAGTATCATTACAATGATGCATTACAATTCAATTCAATCCTCAACTTTAGGTGTACATAATAAAATCCTATCAAAGAAGAACAGAGTGCTTTATTGTTTTATCCGCCTTACCCCTTTTCTTACTCCCTCCCCCCTCCCCCTCCCCCCCTCCCCTTCACCCTCCCCCCCCTACATCCGTGCATATTAAACTTCTTAATTCGTAAGGGCGTTATCTCTTTATTTATTATAGTATGTATCCCATTTCCTCTAGCCAGGGTCTCCAGAGTTTTTTAAATGCTTTTAGGTTCCTCCTTTTTATATATACTGTTTTTTCCTTCCACATTGTTTCAGTCACTGTTTTACACCATTCCTCTATTTGTGGGGGGGTTCTTGCCTGCCATCTTTGAGCTATAAGTTTTCTTGCCTGAAATAGACACCTCTGAACTATTATAGTTTTGCAGGTTCCAATGGTCACATCCTCCCCTACCCCCAGGATACATAACTTCGGTTCCATTTTAAGTTTTAGGGAAAATACTTTATTAATTGTTGCTAGGATCTCTGACCAGTACCGGAATAGTTTCGGGCATTTCCATAACATATGCAACAAGTCCCCTTCCTGCTGGCATCTAGGGCAGTTGGCATCCGTTCCTCTCCCAAACTCAAATAACCTTTTAGGGGTGTAATACGTCCTGTGGATTACCATTAGGTGCGATATCCTTTGGGCAGGGGAGATCGATACCCGATGACCTCCCACTAATATCTCTCTCCATTGCCCATCTGGAATCGCACCCAAATCCCTCTCCCATTTACCTCTACTTTTAAGTTTTCCCGGGATCTCTATACTATTTTTACAAATATGTGGGTATATTTCAGCTACGGTCCCCCCATGGCCCTCCCGGTCTTCTAATTGCTGGAGTACGACAGATTCGCTCCAGGAGGGGCCTTGTCCCCCAAACTGCGAATTAAGGGCGTGTTTAATTTGTATATAGTTATACAGTGAGTTATCTGGTACACCAAATTCTACTTTCAACGTAGCAAAGGGTTTTAGTAGGGCCTGGTTATAAAGCTGGACTAGTTTCACTATTCCATTTTTTTCCCATGTTTTAATTGTTCCTATTTCATTTAGTTCTTGAAGATTCTTATTATTCCAAAGGGGAGTATGTTTAATCCATCCATTTATTCCCAGCAGAGTTTTAACAGTTCTCCACGCTTTTTTTATTAATTTAACCGTAGGGGTATTATATATAAAGGAGTCTGCTTCCAACGTCTCTATTACGGACTTATGGGGCGCTCCCATGATAATCAGCTTGTCCTTACTGTTTCCCCCTATATACTGTAGCTGGGCAGCCAAGAAGTAGCTACGTGGGTGCGGAACAGCCATCCCCCCTTCCCGCGTGGGCAATTGTAAAGTTTGCAATCTTATCCTAGGGGTTCCTCCTTTCCATATAAGGACTCTAAAAATTGTTTCTATTTTATCAAACCATTTCCTACCTATCCATATTGGGGAGTTCTGCATTATGTACAGCAGCTGGGGGAGCCATAGCATTTTAATTAAGTTGCACCTCCCCGCTACTGATAGTGGGAGGTCTTTCCAAATTTCAATCTTATCCTTAAATTTCTTTAATAGTGGGGCTAGGTTATTGTCAAGGTAGCTCTCTGGGTCATTAGTTATTTTAATACCTAGGTATTTTGTTAGTGTTGTTTTCCCCAACCTGTTAATGTCAGTATTTAAAGAGGTGTCTATACTATCCGGATCAAGTGGTAGCAGAACTGACTTTTCCCAATTTATGGACAAACCCGAGATTTTCTCAAACCTTGAGAAGATATTCATTACTTGATTCAGAGATTCCTCCGTGTCTCCCATGAATAAGAGGACATCGTCCGCATACAGAGCGATCCGCTCTTCACCGTCCTCTCTCTGGAACCCCACTATTTTCCTATCTTGCCTCACTGTTGTAGCTAATGGTTCCATGGCCAGGGCAAAAATCATGGGGGACAGCGGGCACCCCTGCCTTGATCCTCTCTCTAATCTAAACCCACTCGAGTAATCATTATTAACTTTAACTTTAGCATTTGGTTCATTGTACAATACTTTGACCCAATTTATAAATGAGGATCCAAAACCATATTCCTTTAGTACTCTCCAGACATATTCCCATTCTACGCTATCGAATGCTTTTACCACATCCAACAGAAGCATTGCTCTCGAGCCTCTGTTTTCCGTGGGAATCTGCAGATTTAAGAAGACTCTTCTTATATTCATGCTAGTTGTACGGCGGGGTATGAATCCCGTCTGGTCTGGGTGGACTATTTTATGAATCACTTTCTTTACTCTGGTGGCTAGAATTTTGGCTAAAATCTTAACATCTGCACAAAGCAGTGATATAGGTCTATATGATCCAGGGTCTAGGGGATCTTTCCCTTCTTTATGCAGTACTATTATTGTAGCTTCGGTCATTGACATAGGTAGTCTCCCTTGCTCTTTTGCCCAATTGAGGACCTCCAATAGTTCTTGAAACAATACCTCCCCGTACTGTTTATAGATCTCCGCTGGGAGACCATCAGGACCTGGAGCTTTACCGTTAGCCATTTCTGATACTGCTATTTTAATCTCTTCTATAGTGATTGGTCTATCTAGTTCCTCAACCTCTGCCTCCCCTAATGTTGGTATTTCTATGTTTTGAAAGAATTTGTCCATTTCCCCCTCATCCCTGGCCCCGCTGGATTTATATAGCTTGTTGTAGTATTCTTTAAACGTCTCTGTAATCTTTTCCAATTGAGATGAAATCTCACCAGTCAAGGTCTTAATGACCGGGACCACGGATGGGGGGGAGCCGGACCTAACTATACGAGCCAAAATCTTCCCTACTTTTTCCCCTTCCCCATACATAACTTGGTTCTGGAATGCCCTTTTATTTTCTACTTTCCTAATTATTATATCTTTGTACCTTTGTTGTTTATTTTCCCACACTTTCTGTTTTTCCGGGGAGGGATCGTTTATGTACTCCCTTTCGGCTGTAATTAATTCCCTCTTGAACCGCTCCTCACATTCTCGGGAGGTTTTTTTAATTTTGGACACCTTCTGTATGATTAAACCCCTTAAGTATGCCTTCAGTGCGTCCCACATCACCCCTCTCGATGCAGTGCCCGAGTTGAGCTTTATAAATTCTTTTAGTTCTGCTAACACCCCCTCCTTGTTCTCTATTACTTCCAACCATACTGGATTCAGCTTCCATATTCTATTTGTTTTCTTATGGCCTGGATTTATCGTGATTATAAGCGGGGAATGGTCCGATACCCCTCTAGGATGGTAAATTATGTTATTTACTATTTGTGATGCTAGGCCATTCCCTAGAGCTAAATCAATCCTTGACAGTGAAGCACTGGAGCTCGAGTAGCACGAAAACTGTTGTGCCCTCGGGTTCCTTGTTCTCCACATGTCAAGCAGCCCTGCTTCTTGTAGGAATTGTTTCAACCGGTTTTCCTGTTTTTTCTGACGCTGTTTCCCCCCTGGGAGTCTGTCTATTTTATTATCTAGAACCATATTGAAGTCCCCAACCACTATAACTGGGAGTTCCGCCCTATCTATTATGAATTCCAACATAATGCACAGAATATCCAGTTTAAATGGTGGCGGGATATATAAATTAATCAGTATACATTCCAGATTCTCCACTACGCAATGCAAAAACACATAGCGTCCCTCATTGTCTATCTTGCACTGCCTGCAGGTGAACGTTACCCCACTACCAATCAAAATTGAAACTCCTCTAGAATAGGAGGTATATGTGGAGTGAAACTGATGTTGATATCTCTTTTTCCATAAGTTACTTTTTGAATCTTTTGTCAGGTGTGTCTCCTGCAGGCAGGCAATTTCGACTTTGAGTGTATTTAGACCCTCATTTACTGCTGCACGTTTAGCAGGGGAACCCAAACCTCTAACATTCCATGAGCTAATATTCAGGACCATATTTTCTTACTTGTATTTATAAGCGGGAAGTCTGAGTTAGGGGAAAAAATAGCAATAAGAGGTGGGTAGACTACCACCACAATTAGGAGAGAGAGATAGAATACCGCAAAATAAGGAGAGGAAAAAAAAAAAAAAAAAAAAAAAAAAGGGGGAACCTACCTCCCTACCACTGGATCCTCTCTCTACCACCCCCCATTCCCACTTATCTACAATACTTAACTCTGTTAATAAGAGGGGATTTCCCCCATACCACCATCTTTTTATTTTAGTGATTATAATTTTAGAAAACTTATATATACTATACGTGAGATCTATATTTACCATGACTATCTATAATTTACAGGTGCATTCAGTGTGACTTTGAGGAGAAGATATTCTTCTTTTTCTTTTTAAAGTGCAATCGTGCCCTTTTTGTATTTTCCTATTATGACCCTTACCCACCTTTACCCTCCTCCCCCATCCCTCCCCTCCCCCCCCCCACCTCTCTAGGTCCCCCTTGTAGGCTTTTTTAATGACCGTCACCCATTCCTCTACCACTACCCCTCTTCCCCTCCATCCTCCCTCCCTCCCCCCACTCCCTCCCCCCTCCCTCCATCTCACACCTGTATAGACACCTATCTTATTTATTTGCACCCCAGTGAAACCCCCCCACCCCACACTTATAAGTTATATCCTATTATATTCTTCCTTCCTCATTTAATTTTACATTTACATTCCATTTTACAGCCCCTGTTTCATTTTGGCAAGAGTTGATCTTTTTTTTCTTCCAACCAAGCTCGCACTTTCTCTGGAGATTCAAATATCTGACTACCTCCCAGCGCATTTACCCGAAGCCTAGCAGGGTAGAGGAGCGCATACGTAATGTCATACACTTGGAGGCTACGTTTGATGCCCAGAAATTCCATCCTGCGCTTCTGCAGTTCAGGTGAGAAATCGGGGTATATTGAGATCTTGGCTCCATTATAATATAGGTTCCCCCTTTCCCGAGCCTTTCGAAGGAGAGTCACTTTATCCTTGTGGTTTAGGAACTTCAACAGGAGAGCTCTTGGGGGGCTACCCTGGGCAGGGGGTCTAAATGGAACCCTATGTGCCCTCTCAATGGAGAACTGCTGTGTGAAAGTTTCTACTCCAAACGTCTCAATTAGCCATTTTTCCAAAAAACCTGCTGGGTCTACCCCCTCGCTCTTCTCTGGGAGCCCTACTATCCTCACATTATCTCTCCTGAGTCTGTTTTCCATTTCATCAAATTTTTCCAGAAGCCTTTTTATCTGATCTTTCTGCACTTTTAACTCATGTTTCATTGGTTTTAGGTCATCTTCTAGCAGGCTTATTCTCCCTTCAGTTTCTGTCACTCTTTCCGCAATTTTCTTAAGGTCTTGGCTGACGTGAACTAGTTCTTCTCTCATAGCTTTCATCTGGTCTTCCATATTACTCAGGGATTGTTTACAGGAGTTGACTGCAGCAAGTATCTCTTTAAGAGATGGTTCATCTTCCGATACTTGTGTCTGAGTGCTGTTTATTTCCGTTGTTTTCCCCACCATGCTCGCCCCTTTGTTTGAGGGGTTCTTAAGTGTAGTGTTATTTGGGGGCGCACTCATCTGGCTCAGGCTCTTCCTATCTGCAGATGTTTTACTTTGTGTTTGATGTCCACCTTTCGTTGGTGTGTGGTCAGTTATGTTAACCAGCCGCTCCAGTTTTGCAGTCGCCGCCACCGCGGCTGCGGTTGCCCCTGCTACCGTTAAAACTCCACCTTTTTCCTTCTCTTTTTCTTTAGCAGATCGTAGGGACTGAGACCCCATCGGTTCCGCAATTACGTGCTCATCCCCCTTCCTTCTAGTAGTCATGGCTGACTGCTCCGGCCTCTACCGAATAATTTATTTATGCTAGTGCAACCTCCCACAGAGGGGCTAGTGGCCAGATTTTAAATTGATATATAAAATGGCCAGCACACCAGACAACCCTTAAGGTGGTGCAGCTTATTGCTGACTAGAGTCCTGATGCTTAAACTACTGTTAGTCTTCACGATGTAATATGCCTATATATTAGGGTAAATCACTATAACACCAATGATTTCCACTGCATCACCTATGTGGGCTTGTATAAGTACAGTTCTTCCGAAAATGGAAAATGTATAAAGTTGAGGCAGCTTGAGTAACATTAACCAGGGTATCTTCACCGAGAGCAGATAGAACAGTTCAATAAGGCATATTGCAGTACAAGGCAAAGTGTGTATATAAGCTTGTACACTCACCCCAAAGTCCTCTGTATGTCGCTATGCACTGTTAAGCTGTTACTACAGGGGGGAGTACGGCGTCTCTGCGCTTCGGATCCTTTTTCCCACACTGTCTTCTGCACCGGCGTCTAAACCAACGAAGCTGCTTTGTTTCAGCGTGTTCTCACATGTTCCCGCGAGAACTCGCTCGGCTCAGCTCTGCCTGTCCCCGCTCTGCCTCGGCACTTCGGGATCTTTCAGAAGCCGTCGATGCTTAAGGAGAGGTGCGGCGTTGTTTCGGCTTCTGTAGCGCGGCTTCAAGTTCTGCAGGTGGAAGTCGGTAGGAGGGCAGATAGGCACAGGGGCTGGCGGATTCAGGGTTTCAGCTTTGGCACGCTGTATATCCCTCTTACACACTAGGGAAGGTATTCACTTCATTCTATGGTGGGGGTGAGGGAGACGCACACACACTCCTCACCTCACCATCTCACTCCACCATCCACTTCCGGTCCCGCCTCCAACGATCGGGCTTCCCCGGGAAACCAGCATCCCAGTCTTAGTGCGTAGGGTTCAACATTGAGTTGGCCCACCATTTGCAGCTATAACAGCTTCAGCTTAAGCTTCAGCTTCAACACAGGTTTAGGAGTGTGTCTATGGGAATGTGTAACCATTCTTCCAGAAGCACATTTGTGAAGTCAGAGGCACTGATATTGAACGAGAAGGCCTGGCTCGCAGTCTCTACTCTAATTCACCCCAAAGGTGTTCTATCAAGTTGACGTCAGGATTCTGTGCAGGCCAGACAAGTTCCTCCACCCAAAAAAAAACAATCAAAGGGGTGAACAGCGCTGATCAACAGACATAAATGGAATCCTCAGAAGCAAAGCAAAAACATTTTATTAAGTTGAGAATGAAGGTAATCACCAAGGCATACAGCACTCTGTTGATGGTCATACAGAGACTTGGATTGAAAGCTGGCAGTACATGGAGGCTGGAGCCGCATGGATGACACAGGGGCTCAGGGATACCCAGTGCAGAGCCGTGAAACAAGAAATACAGGAGCGCCTCTGGTAAGGGTCCCATCCAGAACCGTGGGGCCAGGGGAACGATGAAGGGGGAACCAAATCTGCAGGCATAGGAACAGTTGGGGCCGGTGTACAGCGACCGCTCGGACTGTGTATGATGCCCAGAAGTGATGTCACAGCCTGGTGGAAATCTGAAGACTATGGGCAAACCCTGCTGCTGGGGCCGATCACAGGCTGCTAATGCCAAAGGTGCAAGGAGGATCACACAACGCCGACTGAAGACACTACATGCTTCTGGGACACGCTCCTTCTTCAGGTTCTGTTATATATATAAAAAGGGTACTAAAAAATGATAATACATTTAAATACACAGATGATTTCTATAACCACAACACTACCTGCCTGGAGTTTGCATGTTTTCCCTGTGCCTGCGTAGGTTTCCTCCCACACTCCAAAGACATGCTGGTAGGTTAATTGGCTTCTGTCTAAATTGGCACTAATATATGAATGTGAGTTAGGGACCTTAGATTGTAAGCTCCTTGAGGGTAGGGACTGATGTGATTGTACAATGTATATGTAAAGCGCTGCGTAAAATGACGGCGCTATATAAGTACCTTAAATAATAATAATATCTCTAAAAATGCAAAAACCAGATGAGAACAGCTGATATATTAAATGGCTGTATGGACTTCAAGTTCCTCGTTCAACCCATTTGGTGAAAGAGTATTGAGCTTGTATATCCACAGGGTTTCACGTTGACATAAACACAGAAATCTTTTGTACTCCGTCATGCCACCCGAGGGTATGAACTCAATGGCTAGGACAGACAGGTCCTTAAAATTCATACCATGATGATTAGCGAAATGACGGGGAACACTGTTCTCTCTAAAAACTTTTTTAATGAACCTGCAGGGGTTCACCAACCCTGGTGCGCAGGGTCTGGGTGGTGCGACCAACATATAAAAGGTTGCGTGGACACCGCAGGACATAGACAATAAATTGGGTGGAACACATAATGAATTGTCTGATGGAATATGTATTACCAGAACTAGCCGAAAAAAAGGACTGGCCGTGGGTTATAAACTGACAGGTAAGACAACCTCGTTTCTTGCATTGAAATATTCCAACCCTATTGTTAAAATAACACCTGATGTCCATGGTTCTGACGGAATTGTTTTTTTTTGGTTTACTAGGAGCAATACAATTTCTGAGAGTTCAAGCTCTCCTGAAGTCGACCTGGGGGGAAGATGATAGGTGCAGGCCTAGCCTGGTGTCTGAACAAAGAATAGGCCAATGCTTATGGATAATGTTGGTAACTGCTTTATAATTGCCATTGAAACCTGTGATGAACCTGGTACCTGAGTTAGAAGGGGCTGCA
This sequence comes from Lithobates clamitans, assembly GCA_037952925.1. Lineage (NCBI taxonomy): Eukaryota > Metazoa > Chordata > Amphibia > Anura > Ranidae > Lithobates > Lithobates clamitans. The sequence goes on from JBBGZY010000544.1 coordinate 3,960,669, forward strand.
ATGGCTCTGTCGGCAGTCTGTTTGGTGAAACAGGATTGAAACGCTTCCTGCAAAAGTACATCCAGGTAGCCTTTCTCTCTAAACGTATGGGTGAGTAACCTACTCTGGGCAATGTAGTCAATGTCCCTCGTACAATTCCTAAGTAACCTCAGGAACTGCCCTTTGGGGATGTTCTTCTTCCAAGAAGGGTGATGGCAGCTCCCAAAGTGTAAGTAGGATTTGCCTCCAACTGGTTTGGAATGGTTATGGCAGCCCTCAAATTTTCCACTCGCCTACTCGCATTTTGGAAAATAAGGGCTTTCGAGCTGGGCTGCCTGCCTGGGAGAGGGGGGGAGAGCACCACCGGTGGGGTTGATCAGGAGCCGTTCTGCCAGTGATCACCCCGGGGAGTAAGAGGAGAGCCGTGGGATAGCACTCTGTTATCGGCATTTACTCTCCTCTTCCTCCAGCCATGCGTTCCTCTGCTAAGGCGAGGCTGCAATGGGCACAGTGAGACTGCATTGGGCACAGTAAGGCTGATATGGGCACAGTGAGACTGCATTGGGCACAGTAAGGCTGATATGGGCACAGTGAGACTGCATTGGGCACAGTAAGGCTGATATGGGCACAGTTTGGTTGCAATGGGCACAGTGTGGCTGCAATGGGCACTGTGTGGTTGCAATGGGCACAGTGTGGCTGCAATGGGCACAGTGTGGCTGCAATGGGCACAGTGTGGTTGCAATGGGCACAGTGAGGCTGATATGGGCACAGTGAGGATGATATGGGCACAGTGTGGCTGCAATGGGCACATTGTGGCTGCAATGGGCACAGTGAGGCTGCAATGGGCACAGTGTGGTTGCAATGGGCACAGTGAGGCTGCAATAGGCACAGTGAGGCTGCAACGGGCACAGTGTGGCTGCAACAGGCACAGTGTGGCTGCAACGGGCACAGTGTGGCTGCAATGGTGGGTACAGTGTGGCTGCAATGGTGGGTACAGTGTGGCTACAATGGTGGACACAGTGTGGCTGCAATGGTGAGCACAGTGAGGCTGCAATAGTGGGCATAGTGAGGCTGCAATAGTGGGCACAGTGTGTCTGCAAAGGTGGGCACAGGTGAGGCTGCATTGATGAGCACAGGTGAGGCTGCATTGATGAGCACAGGTGAGGCTGCATTGATGAGCACAGGTGAGGCTGCATTGAGGGGCACAGGTGAGGCTGCACTTATAAAGTTGTTGTTAATATTTATTTTTGTAACTTATTTTTGCATAAAACATTTAAGTGTCCTTTCATGAAATAACTTATGAGGGCGTGTTTGGGGGCGGGGCAGGGTTGGGATTGAGTGGGGCACTGGTGGCGAATAACCCTTGAGGCCTGGCTAGTAGTTTAGGACTTGAAATTTTGAGCCCTGGTTATGGCAATGACTAAGCCATTCTCGTGAGTCAATTCCAGATCCAAAAATACCAAGTGTTCATGGCTGATGACATGCGTGAATATGAGGCCTAGGGGGTTGCTTTTGCAATGCACCACAAGGCCGAAAATTCATCAACAGACCCATCCCAAATGATGAGCACGTCATCCACCCCAAACTCACTCGTCCATGTCTTTATGGACCTTGCTTAATGCACTGGTCCAAATTATTTGGTGGAGGGGGGATTATGGTGTGGGGCTTTTTTTTTTCAGGGCTTGGACTTGACCCCTTAGTTCAAACATGACTGCGCACCAGTGCAAAAAGCAAGGTCTATAAAGACAAATGTGCTTCTGGAAGAATGGTCAAACATTCCCATAGACACACTCCTAAACCTTGTGGACAGCCTTCCCAGAGGAGTTGAAGCTGTTATAGCTGCAAAGGGTGGGCCAACGTAATATTGAACTCTATGGACTAAGACTGGGATGCCATTAAAGTTCATGTGCGTGTAAAGGCAGGTGTCCCAATACTTTCGACAATATAGTGTACATTCACATCAGTCCCTGCCCTCAAGCGGCTGACAATATAGTGTATGTAAAGAGTTGTGTAAAATTGACTGTGCTATATACCTGTATTAAAACAAATAAATATTACACAAGTATTAGCATTACACAGTCTTGTAGCATTGAATTAACAGACGACGTCAGAGTGTGACGAAACGTACGTCGGGCGTGCTGACGTGCTGCATTTACCGTCTGCAGGACGGGTGTTCGCTTCTAGCTGGCCGGCTATATATGCTTTTATTTATCCACCTAAATGTAAGTGCGATTTTAAACTTATTTTAATAAATACTCAAGTAGGATTACGCTATGTTGCTCTTTTTCTTTCCTTTGGGATACCTCCCGTGAGAACTATCTGTAGCTGGAGGGTAATATCTCCCTAGTAGAGTGAATGCTTGTTATTTGGTGGACAGTGTACCTATCCTAAAGCTGAAGTGGTGCGTTGGTGTCTCCAATCCATGAAAGGCCCCGACCGAGTTAAGGTCGCAAGCTCCCCTAAGCTTGCCATTTGGTAAGCGCGCAATCCTATTATTTTCACAGTGGTGCGGTGAAGGACTCATTCAATTTATTTGTATTTCTACCTGTCAACTGGGACTTCTACCCATGTCTCCCCACATCATCTCACCCATCTGATTTGGATCACAGATTAGGACTGTTTTTTTAAAATCAATCCTTAACGTTTATTCTGAATCTCTGTATCAATATGTAAAATTGGGTTTTATTTTCACTTCATTTATGTTTATCTTATAGGTTTAACCCTATAAGCAATTAACTCTCACAGCGCTACACATCCACTCTTCTCCCCTTCTTGTTGTGACCCAGAAAGTGACATCTATGATGTCACTTCCGGCTCAGCCTCTCCATGTCCCCGGCTAACTAAGCCAGGAAAGGATGTTTTGCAATGCGATCAACATTGCAAAACATTCAGTGGAGCCCAGAGGAGACATGCCCAACCTCTGAAAAACGACCCCACACCATAGTCCCCCCTCCAACAAATGATTTGGACCAGTGCACAAAGCAAGGTACATAAAGACATGGATGAGCGAGTTTGAGGTGGAGGAACTTGACTGTCCTGCACAGAGTCCTGACCTCAACCCAATAGAACACCTTTGGGATGAATTAGAGAGGAGACTGCGAGCCAGGCCTTCTCATCCAACATCAGTGTCTGACCTCACAAATGTACTGCTGGAAGAATGGTCAAACCTTCCCATAGACACACTCCTAAACCTTGTGGACAGCCTTCCCAGAAGAGTTGAAGCTGTTATAGCTGCAAAGGGTGGGCCAACTCAATATTGAATCCTACGGACTAAGACTGGGATACCATTAAAATGCATGTGCGTGTAAAGGCAGGCGTCCTAATACTTTTGGTAATATAGTGTATATATTGTACATTGACATCAGTCCCTGCCCTAAAGGAGCTTACAATCTAAGGTCCCTAACTCACATTCATACATACACATACTAGGGCCAATTTAGACAGGAGCCAATTAACCCACCCGCATGTCTTTGGAGTGTGGGAGGAAACCGGAGAACCTGGACGAAACCCACACAGGCAGAGGGTGATCATATGTAGTGCCATGATTGGGATTCAAATCGATGAACCTAGTGCTGACGTACTGTCGGTCTTGAGACCCGAAAATGCCAGAATGTACAAATACCCTCAAACGACCCCTTTTGGAAAGTAGACACTCTGAGGTATTTAGTAAGAGGCATGGCATGTTTTTTTAAGTTATTTTTTTTGGAAAATTAAGAAAAATAATATTTTTTTTTCACTTTTTAAAAAAAAATTACATTGTCACTAGTGCAGTACAGCGTCATCATATAACTGTTGTACTTGTGACCAGCAACACTGACTAATGACAGTATGTTAAAAAAAAAATGTTCCCATTTTTTTTATATCCTGTGACCGAAGCAATACAGTGTTACCATAGTAACACTGTACCACTCTGGGGAGTTGATCAGATTTTTTTTATATATATACTATGCTTGCTTATAGCAGTGAATTTTACTGCTATAAGCAAATATGTTTACTAAATGACACTAGGTAGACACTGTGTATAGTTGTGATTAGCTGTGATTGGCCACAGCTAATCACATGGTACAAATGGTCTGTGATTGGCCCTGTCTGTACCATGGGACCACTGTGACCAATCACATCTAGCAACACAATTGTATACAACGAATAGCATGTAGAAAGCCACTCATTGTTTACAACTGTCATGTGATCTGCTGTGATTGGTCACAGCGGTCACATTGTACCACAATGAATAGCATGTAGAAAGCCACTCATTGTTTACAACTGTCATGTGATCTGCTGTGATTGGTTACAGCGGTCACATTGTACCAGAAGTGGGCCAGTACACTGATCAGTCATCTGCTGTGTCCGGTCATATGACATCCTCCCAGAAAAATAGGGTTCCCTCCTGACCGTAATTTTATAATGGCGTGGATGGGAAGCAGTTAAACAACACACACTTCAGGCCCCAAAACTGGATAATGGGCCTAAAGCAGATCTCCAGCCAGCAGCACCTCCCTGGGCCTCAGCCCAGGGGAAGAGAGCGAGCAGATGGCCTGTCCCAAATTTTTATATCCTCCCCCAGCATGCACCAGTGACATGAACCTCCCACTGGATTGGCTGGAGGAAATATAAAGCTTCATAACTATAGTTTTGTTTGTGAAATCTCATACTATGACCACTAATACCAGTGACATCTACAGGTGAGAAATCACAAGCCAACTTAAACTTAGGGAACAACCAGGTGGAAAACAATACAATCAGTCTGGGCCAACTACAGCCCAGCCAAAAAATAAATTGACATAATAGACCCTGTTTAGGACAAGGGGGCTACACAACATGATAAGGTCACTTTAGGGGCCCATTCGCACTAGATACAGCAGGATATGTTTTGGAACACATAGACAGTCCAAAATCCATGTTACCTAAGAAATGTAAAAAAAAATGCAGCAAGCCTAATTTTTCCGCAACGCAAAATATTAGTGCATGTAAACATGACTCTGGTAGGAAAAAAACAAGTTTGGCTGCTGTTGTTTCCCATTCCAAAAAATGGTTAGAAAAAATTCAAATTGCACACTTGAATCAGCATCTATAGCAGTGGTTGTCAACTTACAAGATATAGGGGGCCTCAAATGCTGCCCCTAAGGTCTTCAAAGGGCACATATAATATTTATTATATGTAATGCTGCAAAAGACTGTCATAGACTGAAGGTTTAAAGCAGTGGTCTCCAAATTGCGGCCCGGGGGCCAGATTCAGCCCTTTGCTTGCTTTTATCCATCCCATGAGGTGCTATTTTATTCAATGACTGCAATGAAGAGCACAGTTCCTCCCAATGATACCAATGACACCGATGATGGGGCATAATTCCTCCCAATGAGACCAGCAATGGAGCCCAATGACACCAGCGATGGGGCACAATTCCTTCCAATGACACCAACAATGGGGCCCAATTATACCAATGATGGGACACAGTTCCTTCCGCTGACAGCAATGATGGGAGATTGTTTACTTCCACTGATGATGAGACATTTTGTACTCCCGATTGCCACAGTTCGGCCCCTCTAATGTCTGAAGCACAATAAATCGGCCCTTTGTTTAGAAAGTTCGGAGACCCCTGGCTTAAAGTGTCACTAAACCCCCATCAAAAAAAAATAAAAAATAGAAATAGATGCTGTGTTACATGTTGTTCATATTCACTCAGTCACTATGAGATTCCTTTTCTGTATTCTGGAAACAAAAACTGGTTGATCCTGCTGTTCTCTATCTCCACTTTCTGTTCATGTCCCAAATTTAGATTTGCAGCTGTGGTAGCAACTCTGCACATGCTCAGTTTTCAATGAGTTTCAGTGAATACTAGAGGTTCTGACAGTCCTTTGTTCCTTAACAGCTGCTCCTCAGATACCAGGCAGTGAGGCTTAGTTTGGCCATTTGCAGAATGGTGGAGAACCAGGCTCTTTTCGGCCAGAATGGAGTAATCAGAATTACCGACACTCTTTCATTTTGTATCCTCCTTAACACCAACTGAGTTAGCTGGGAAGGGGGGAAGGCAAAGCTCCAGGTTCCAGGGATGTGCTAAGGCATCTAGCCCTAGCGAACCGCTGTCTCGGGGCAGAGAGAAGAACTGATTGAGCTGTGAGTTTTCTTTTGATACAAACAGGTCCACTTGTGGACATCCCCACGTCCTGGTGATCAACGAAAACATTTCTGGATTCAAGCTCCATTCTGCTCCCTGAATTTCCCATCTGCTCAAAAAGTCTGCTACTTCGTTTAGTGTGCCTTTGAGATAGATTGCTGTCAAGGAAAGTAATTGATCCTATGCCCACTCCAGGATTTCTGTTGACAGCAACTGAAGAGCCTTGCTCCTTGTGCCCCCCTGTTTGCTCAGGTACGCCATGGTAGTGGCGTTGTCTGATAAAAACCTGCACATGGGATCCCTCGAGGTTTGGAGAGAAGGCAGCCAATGCTAAGGTGACTGCCTTTAACTCCTTCCAGTTTGAGGACTTTCCTGCCTCAGTTTGGGACCAAATTCCTTGTGCTGGATTCTGATCCCTGTGGGCCCCCCATCCCCAACTGCTGGCATCTGTCGTCACACTTTTTTCAGTTGGGAAAGACCATAGTAAGCCTTTTGACAAAATTGACTGACTTCTCCACGACCAGAGGGTTCTCTTGACCATGGTGGTGAGCTTTACTTATGTCTCTAAGGTTTCTGGACTGTGGTCCCAAACCCTTAAGAGAGTTTGGGACCACTCTTAAGACAAACTCTTAAGGTCCCAAACTCTGGAGAGGTCTGAAATGGAGCCTCGTCCATTGAATGGCCGGCATTGTTGAGGTTAAGGTTCCAAGGACTGACATAACCTTCCTGATTTGTCTGTAGCATAGCTGCTACCTCTCTGACCTTGTTTTTCTTCTTTTCCGGCAGAAAGATTCTTTAATTCCACCAAATCTATTTGGAAGCCTAGAAATTGAACCTGCTGAGCTGGATTGAAGTTTGATTTCTGAAGATTCACGATCCAACCCAAGGCTATCAAATGACTGCGGACCTTGCCCAGGTCTGTCTGCAATTTTCCCTGGAAGGAGCAAAGAAAAGGAGCTCATCCAGATACGGGATTTCTGAAATTCCCTGCAGACGGAAAGGGGCGAGGGCTTATGCCATTATCTTAAAGATAAAGATTTGTGGAGCGGATGAAAGACCAAATGGAGGGCTTTGAATTGTAGCTGTAGTACCTCCTTTCCCATTGAGAAAAACTTCCGGATGGCTTTCTTACCAGAAAGATATGGGAATAGAAACGCTGATGATGAGAGAGACCGGCATCAGATCCTTTAACAGGTTCTTCATAGCTAGGGCTTTTGTTGTGTTCCTTGGCAGGTTTGTTACAAAGTATCTTTCTGTAGGGGGATCTGAAAATTCTATTTCGTATCCTTGGGACAGCATGCCTAGAATATTACATAGTTACATAGTAGGTGAGGTTGAAAAAAGACACAAGTCCATCAAGTCCAACCTATGTGTGTGATTATATGTCAGTATTACATTGTATATCCCTGAATGTTGCGGTCGTTCAGGTGCTTATCTAATAGTTTTTTTAAACTATCAATGCCCCCCTCTGAGATCATCGCCTGTGGAAGGAAATTCCACATCCTTGCCAATCTTACAGTAAAGAACCCTCTACGTAGTTTAAGGTTAAACCTCTTTTCTTCTAATTTTAATGAGTGGCCACGTGTCTTGTTAAACTCCCTTCCTCAAAAAAGTTTTACCCCTATTGTGGGGTCACTAGTATGGTATTTGTAAATTGAAATCATATCCCCTCTCAAGCGTCTCTTCTACAGAGAGAATAAGTTCAGTGCTTGCAACCTTTCTTCATAACTAATATCCTCCAGACCCTTTATTAGCTTTGTTGCCCTTCTTTGTACTCGCTCCATTTCCAGTACATCCTTCCTGAGGACTGGTGCTCAGAACTACAAACAGCATACTCCAGGTGCGGCCAGACCAGAGTCTTGTAGAGTGGGAGAATTATCGCTTTATCCCTGGAGTTAATCCCTTTTTTAATGCATGCCAATATTCTGCTTGCTTTGTTAGCAGCAGCTTGGCATTGCATGCCATTGCTGAGCCTATCATCTACTAGGACCCCCAGGTCCTTTTCCATCCTAGATTCCCCCAGAGGTTCTCCTCCTAGTGTATAGATTGCATTCATATTTTTACCACCCAAATGCATTATTTTACATTTTTTTTACATGAAACCTCATTTGCCATGCTTGCCCAGTGAGGAATGAATCCCTGAAGCCTTCCTCTTACTGGCAATGAAGTGTCACTGCGTTTTGTTGGTTGGCGCAGGAGGATGGAAAAGGACTTTCCCTTTGCCTTTGCCCTTTTGCACTGACCAATTCATTCTTTTCTCCTGGGGCTTGCTGCCTTGCTCTTGAGCCCTTTGAGGTCGAAAAAGCTGTTTAGCTGGTTGCTTTTTCTTTTTAACAGGGAAAGACTTCTTCTTGTCAGCTGTCCTATCTAGAACTGTATCTAAATCAGGACCAAATAAAATATCTCCCATAAACAGAATACCACATAGATTACTTTTGGATGCCGCATCCCCTGGCCAGGTCTTTAACCACAAAGCTCTCCTGGCTGAGTTAGTCAAGGCTGCAGATCGTGCTGTCATCCTTATTGATTCTGAAGACACATCTGAAATATAGGCTACAGCCGCTGACAGGGTTGATAAAGAATCAAGGATTTCTTGCTTGGGTGAATCTGCTATAATGTGGGCTTTTAGCTGGTTTACCCAGTACTCCATATTTCTAGACAGGCAAGTAGTAGCCATCGCTGGTTTGAGATTACCCATGATGGATTGCCAGGCCCCCTTAAGCTGTTGATCCATCTGTTTATCTATGTGATCTTTTAGTATTCCCATGTCTTCAAATGCCAGGTCAGTTGATCTGGATACTTGGGAAAAAGCTGCATCGAGGAAAATGCCTTTTATGTGCTCTTGGGAAGGCTTTCTCTCTGGATTTCCAAATGAAATGCAAAATTTTCCACAGTCCATGATGATTTGGGTAGCCATATCATCTGCTGGTGTTGGTTAATTGTGTTTTGGTGTGTCCAATTCTAGAGCACTTCATGTGGTATCACTGTGCTTGATTGGCCTGAAAACTCGGTTGACCTAAACCCCATAGAGAACCTGTGGGGTATTGTTAAGAGGAGGCTGAGAGACATCAATGCAGACGAGTTGAAGACCGGTATAAAAGCAACCTGGGCTTCCATAACACCTCAGCAATGCTACAGGCTGATAACCTCCATGCCACGCCGCATCGATGCAGTAATTCATGCAAAAGGAGCCCCAACCAAGTATTGAGTGCATACTATACTGTACATGGCCATACTTTTCTGTAAGTGAACATTTCTGTAAAAAAAATGTAATATTCTAGTTTTCTGAGATACTGCATTTTGGGTTTTCACTAGCTATAAGCCATAGTCATCAAAACTAAATAAAAGAAATGCTTGAAATATATCATTCTGTGTGTAACGCATCTATATGATATATGAGTTTGACTTTTTGAATTGAATTTCTGAAAAAAGTAAACTTTTTGATATTCTAATTTTATGAGATGCACCTGTATATGGCTGCATTTTTACTCAAAAGCGCTTAACCGCATGTAAACGAATTACTTGTAAACGTGACTCTAGTAGCAGTTTGTAGACCTGTCCTAGACCTGTCCTTTCCCATTTACGAAACACTTAAAAACAATGCAGCGCAAATGCACATGTATAGACGCATTAAAAATGCGCGTTTTCTGGTATCAGCCGGCACTCAACGAATGATCCAAAGCCCCCGCATGAGGGTACAGCTTTAGCCGCATTCCCAAGCATGGAAATGAGATTTTAAGTTTTGTAGAATGGAGACAAATGCTTTATGAGCTGAATATTCAATGTACCACAATGGCTGCCTGAAGCTCTATTAACGTAAAAGCACTTAGGGGCTCTGAGTGAAAAGCACTAGATTAAATAAAGTCATTATTATTAATCATATCCTGTGTAACACTGATGAGAGCGTATAATATATTTAGATGTTATATACAGCTGTCTCGGTGACATGGCTCTTGTCCGTGTGTATGGGTCTGTGTGTGTTTTTCCACAATGGGTGAAGGACATTGAAGGCTTGCACAGATCAGGAGATAAGAGCACTTCCAGTGACCTGTGGTCCCTGCTGTCTCCGGCCCTCACACAGATGTCTATTATCCTCACAGGCTACTGTCTGACAGGCTGCTTTTGTTACCAGGCTTGTCAGGCCCCTGTCAGTAATAGAGCAGGACAATAGAAAGAGGGGTGTCTCGGTGTCTGCGGACGCCACGCTGACCCTGCTTCTGTTTATCCATAAAGCACAGGGCATTTCAATAACATGAACCCGTAAATAGACCACTAACGCCATTCAGCACTTTTACGAGTGATGCTAAAAGCTGCTAATTTCATACTTTAACCTCGGCCTAGAAGGAGCCATCCATCCGGCTGGCCTGTGGTATCTCTGTATAGTTTTATTTCAGTTGTTATTGCAAGAACATCACAGCGGCAGAACTACAATGAATAGATACACTTCTGTACAACTCTAGGTATAAAAGCGGTCTACATATCAAGCTCTATAGATAACGTTACATGAAGTGCCAGGATAAGTGTCCACGAAAAGAATGACTATTAGCCCAGATAATGGGGCTAATAGCGTCAAGTGCACTGCGTTAAAATGTGTATATATACTGTATATATATATTATTATTATTATTATACAGGATTTATATAGCTTCAACAGTTTACGCAGCGCTTTACAATATAAAAGGGAGACAATACAGTAGTTATAATACAATAAAATACAAGAGGATTAAGAGAGCCCTGCTCAGAAGAGCTTACAATCTAATATATATATATATATATTTATACATACACACAGTATCTCACAAAAGTGAGTACACCCCTTACATTTGTGTAAATATTTTATAGTATCTTTTCATGTGACAACACTGAAGAAATGACACTTTGCTACAATGTAATGTAGTGAGTGTACAGCTTGTATAACAGTGTCAATTTGCTGTCCCCTCAAAATAACTCAACACACAGCCATTAATGTCTAAACCGCTGGCAACAAAAGTAGATACACCCCTAAGTGAAAATGTCCAAATTAGGCCCAAAGTGTCAATAGTTTGTGGGGCCACCATTATTTTCCAGCATTGCCTTAACCCCCTTGGGCAGGGCCTGCCCAATACATTGTGCTGCCTGGGCCCAAGAAAAAAAATAAAAAATCACGCCCACCAAAATGCCCCCACATTCATTATTTTATACCTTTAAATCTGATTAAAAATGCCATAAATCTATTTCCTATTTTGTAGACGCTATAACTTTTATGCAAACCAATCAATATACGCTTATTGCAAATTTTTTTAACCAAAAAATATGTAGCAAAATACATATTGGCCTAAAATGATGAAGACTTTTTTTATAGCCAATATCTATAGGAGGGGATTCCGCCATTCCTGCTAAGTTTCATTATATACAGTATGTCTTATTTTCAGTCTGATGTGTATATGTGAAGTTGCGCATCAGAGACCGGTATTGTGGTAATATTGAAGCCTATTGGGATTTCCATACATTAGAGGATTCCGCCATTATTGATCAGTAAGTTAGCGCTGCACTTTTTTTTTTTTTGTGGTGTGGGAACACATAACAGTGCTTAGCGGCATGCCTTTTACTCACACTTTTTTATTTTACCTCTAGTAGTTTATTGTAAATATTAGTGTGGTGATTACCTATTATACTAAAGATTGTGGCATTAATAACTAATAGGTAGCACTAATGGCACTGATAGGCTGCACTGATTGGAACTAATAGGAAGCACTGATAGGCAGCATTTAGTGGCACTGACTGGCAGCACTAATGGGCGCTGATAGGTGGCACTCATAGGCATTGATTGGCAGCACTGATGGGCACTGATTGGTAGCACTGGCACAAAGTGGTGGTACTGATTGGCACTGGTAGGTGGCACTGATTGGAAACACTGATTGGCACTGATAGGTGGCATTGGTTGACACTGATATTAGGTGGCACTGACAGGTGGCACTGATTGGAATCAGTGATTGGCACTAACAGGTGGCAATGATTGGAAACACTGATTGGCACTGATATTAGGTTGCACTGATTGAAAACACTAATTAGCACTGACTGGCACTGACAGGTGGCACTGATTGCACTGACAGGTGGCACTGATTGGAAGCAGTGATTGGCACTAACAGGTGGCAATGATTGGAAACACTGATTGGCACTGATATTAGGTTGCACTGATTGAAAACACTAAATTAGCACTGACTGGCACTGACAGGTGGCACTGATTGCACTGACAGGTGGCACTGACTGACAGAGGAGAGAGAGTTTCACACTGAGCCGATATTGACGCTTAGTGAAACTGTGTGTGACACTGTCACGTAATGTAACTGCATGCAGAGAGAGACCAGCTGTCAAAATTCAGTGGTTATGTCGGGGGTGGGCGGGCGGGACCCAGCGTGGGCGGGACCCAGCAGCTATCAAACACCAGCCAATGATTGGGCTGCTTATTGTGCATTGGAAGATGTATTTACCAAAAATGTTCAATAAAAACCTTTCAGATTTAAAAAAAAAAATGATTGGGCTGCTTAAGAAAGGGGGCGGGCCACATACATGTATCGGCCCGTCCAGACCCCATCTCATTGGCTGGTGTTTGATAGCTGCTGGGTCCCACCCACCCCCGACATCAACGCTCAATTTTGACAGCTGGTCTCTCTCTGCATTCAGTTACTTTACATGACAGTTTCACACACTGAGCGGCTCTGGCAAGAGTCAATATCGGCTCAGTGTGAAACTGTCTCACAGGCAGCACGGACTGCAAACTCATTGGATGCAGCCTCTCACAGCAGTCCCACATGCAGATCTCAGAAGACAGCCAGCACGGCTGCCGCCCCTCTTAAAATGCCCCCTGGGACCATGGGCCCACTGGGTCCCCTGGTAGGGCTGGCCCTGCTCTTGGGCATGGAGTTCACCAGGGCTTCACAGGTTGCCATTGGAGCCCTCTTCCACGCCTCCATGAAGACCTCACGGAGCTAGTGGATGTTAGAGACCTTGTGCTCCTCCACCTTCCGTTTGAGGATGCCCCACAGATGCTCAATAGGGTTTAGGTCTGGAGACATGCGCTGTGCTTTTTGTTATATCTAGGTCTGGAGACATGCTTGGCCAGTCCTTCACCTTTACCCTCAGCTTCTTTAGCAAGGCAGTTGTCATCTTGGAGGTGTGTTTGGACCACAGGGCAGTATTCCAACATGATAACGACCCCAGTCTCTAAAGGGAGGGCATCATGCTCTGCTTCAGTATATATATACAGTACATGTTGGCATTAATGGTTTCCTCAATGAACTGTAGCCCCCCAGTGCCAGCAGTACTCATGCAGCCCCAGACCATGACACTCCCACCACCATGCTTGACGGTAGACAAGACACACTTGTCTTTGTACTCCTCACCTGGTTGCCGCCACACACGCTTGACACCATCTAAAATAAATAAGTTTATCTTGGTCTCATCAGGCCACAGGACATGGTTCCAGTAATCCATGTCCTTATTTGCTTTTCTTCAGCAAACTGTTTGCAGGCTTTCTTGTGCATCATCTTTAGAAGAGGCTTCCTTCTGAGACGACAGTCATGCATACCAATTTGATGCAGTGTGCGGCGTATGGTCTGAGCACAGATAGGCTGACCCTTCAACCTCTGCAGCAATGCTGGCAGCACTCATACGTCTATTTCCCAAAGACAACCTCTGGATATGATGCTGAGCACGTGCATTCAACTTCTTTGAGTGGAACCTGTCCTGTTTAACCTCTGGCCACTGTGCTGCAGCTCAGTTTCAGGGTCTTGGCAATCTTCTTATAGCCTATAGGCCATCTTTATGAAGAGCAACAATTATTTTTTTCAGATCCTCAGAGAGTTCTTTGCCATGAGGTGCCATATTGAACTTCCAGTGACCAGTATGAGAGACTAAGAGCGATAACACCAAATTTAACACACCTGCTCCCCATTCACACATGAGACCTTGTAACACTAATGCCCCGTACACACGGTCGGACTTTGTTCGGACATTCCGACAACAAAATCCTAGGATTTTTTCCGACGGATGTTGGCTCAAACTTGTCTTGCATACACACAGTCACACAAAGTTGTCGGAAAATCCTATCATTCTGAACGCGGTGACGTAAAACACGTACGTCGGGACTATAAACGGGGAAGTGGCCAATAGCTTTCATCTCTTTATTTATTCTGAGCATGCGTGGCACTTTGTCCGTTGGATTTGTGTACACACGATCGGAATTTCCGACAACGGATTTTGTTGTCGGAAAATTTTATATCCTGCTCTCAAACTTTGTGTGTCGGAAAATCCGATGGACAATGTCCGATGGAGCCCACACACGGTCGGAATTTCCGACAACACGCTCCGATCGGACATTTTCCATCGGAAAATCCGACCATGTGTATGGGCCATTACGCGTCAAATGACACCGAGGAGGGAAAATGGCTAATTCGGCCCAATCTGGACATGTTCACTTAGAGGTAGATTTAACTAAAATTCTAAATTCCAAAATTAGGTATATGCTAAGCTGCAGCCTCCCTGAAATAAAACTTCACAAGTGAAAACCAAAGTATTTGATTATAAAGGGAAGGGAGATTGGCACTGCTTACAACAAATATTTACAATTCGTGTATACTTCCACCTGTGGTGTTGAATAAAAATAATTATTTTTCTTATATATAAAATAATATATGTGAATATATTTTTCTCCTTAACCGCTTACCGACCAGCCGCCGTCATTATACTGCAGCAGGTCAGCACGATCCAGCGAGCTGTCGTTGCTATACATCGGCTCCTTTAAGCAGGATAGCAGGCTCGCCCGCTGCACCTTGGGAGTGCCAATGCTTGTGGCCGACCGTTGCGATGACCACTGGCCACGAGTGATCGCGGGCATGAGAGGCAGAACAGGGACGTGTGTGTGTAAACACACAAATCCCTGTTCTGTTCTGTGAGGAGAGACAGATCGTGAGTTCCTAATAGCTAGGAACCATGATCTGTCATTTCCACTAGGTCAGTCCCCTCCCCCTACAGTTAGAAACACACACAGAGAACACAGTTAACCCCTTGATCGCCCCCTAGTGTTAACCCCTTCCCTGTCAGTGACATTTTTACAGTAATCAGTGCTTTGATGAAGTCACGTGATCAATGACACAACGCGCCAGATAGGAGTTTAGGTGTCGTCACTTCCGGTTTCAGCCGAGACCAGAAGTACTCTGCTTTTAGCGTGATTTTCAAAATTTTAACTGTAAGTTACCTTTGTGTTTTAAATAAATTTTCCTTGAATTATTACACGATGGAGCGATCCTCTTTTATTACATGCCCTCACTGCACTGAATAAACTTGAAGTCAACTCCAGGAGTCCGCCATTATCGGGAACAATCGTTGGAGGTCGATCGATTTGTGGGGATCTGATATTCTTCATACCGAAAGCTTTACTCGACCCGTAGGGGTCTACATTTGAGATGAGAGTCTAGGGGAATTGTGTGGTGCACCATGGATTATAGAAAAGATTGGAGGAATTTGGCACTGATTAATAGTTTTTTTTGGATCTCATATTGAGAGTTGACAACAACAGATTCAAAATGCAAATAGCACACTTGAAATGAACTCTGGACCTTTTATCTGCTCCTTGTAAATGGGATAATGATGGAATAACACACACCTGGCCATGGAACAGCTGAGCAGCCAATTGTCCCATTACTTTTGGTCCCTTAAAAAGTTGGAGGCACATATACAAACTGTTGTAATTCCTACACTGTTCACCTGATTTGGATGTAAATACCCTCAAATTAAAGCTGAAAGTCTGCAGTTAAAGCACATCTTGTTCGTTTAATTTCAAATCCATTGTGGTGGTGTATAGAGCCAAAAAGGTTAGAATTGTGTCGATGTCCCAATATTTATGGACCTGACTGTATGATGTAAACTCTAATAACAAGTGCTGTTCACACAACAGGCCAAATGTGTAGTAATAATCACGGCATTTCCCCCTAATTGTCTAAATAAATACATGCAGCAGTACACCTCCACTCACCACATTACAAACCAGATATTACTAGGTAAAACTTAACATATATAAAAACATTATTTAAAAAAAATTATTAAAAAATATTTTATCAAATATATTCAAATAGTATAGTGGGTTATATTTAAAAGATTACATTTATATGAATTCTTTTAATTAATCAATTTCATTCCTAATTACCTCAAAAAAGTATATAAATATATAAAAAACCTGCAACATGATAATTAAAGTTAATATATATGTAGAAAAATATTAAAATATATATATAAAAATGTGGGCTAAAATATTCTAGTAATGTGATTATTAATCATCATAGTTATAAATAAACCAGAGTATTCTAGGGGTGTCAATGTTAATCATAACCCAATCATATCAAACCAGTCATTGACTACCTCCCTAAATTTTGGGGAATCATAAGTTGTCAGAGAATATCCTAAACAAAAAACCTTTAAACTTAAAATTAAAAAGGCTTAAAATTAAAAAAACCTTTTGAAATGAGATAAAAAGCAATTGAGGTCAATAGCAACGTTGAGCCCCCCCCCCCCCAGGCACTAAGGGTCCTAATCGGTATATCAATTTTATCTCAGTTTGTGATACTCATATCCTTTTATTGTCACCCCTCCAATGATCCTCGAATAGGTCTATCCCGTAAAAAATTAAACCTGTAGGATCGCTTTGGTGTACTTCCTGGAAATGCTTTGACAAATTATGTTTGGAGAAACCCTTCTTTATGTTATTGGTATGTTCTCTAATCCTTACACACAGTGGTCTGGTGGTTCTGCCTACATACTGTAAGCGGCAAGGGCACTCAATAACATACGTCACATGTGTACTATTGCATGTAATGAGTTCCCTAATTTGATACTCTTTATTATTGGTCCTAGACCTGAAAAATTACCTTATCCTTGGTTGCTTCTTGCTTACTTTGCAAGCTAGGCATTTTTGGCATTCATAGAAACCTTTCATTTCTAAGAATAGTTTTACGGTTTTTGGAGGGTCAATAACATTGTGGACAAGTTGATTTCTAAGAGTTGGAGCTCTTTTGTACACACATTTTGTTTTTTTGGGAAGGATTTTAGAAAGAACCCTATCTGATTTAGGAATGGGCCAATATTTCCTGATGATATATTCAATCAATTGATATTGTCTGTGGAAACCGGTAACAAAAGCTACATCCATGTGGGTATTCTCATTCTTACTCTTCTTCATTAGTAATGTGTTTCGGTTCATATTCATTACTTCCACCTTCAAATTCATCAAGGTCTCTCTCTGGTAACCCTTATCTTCAAATTTCTCAATTAATATGTTGGCTTGTACATCAAAATCCGCAGTCTCATCAGCTGACCATCGGGGACATTTTCATTCCATCGTGGGTAATGACAGCTTGTGGTCAGTATATATCCATTACAATCTGTCAGTTTAAAGAATGTTTTGGTGTGTAACTCATCATTCCTCTTGAAAATCTGTAAATCTAGATAGTCTATCTGTTGTTGATCACTGTTACCGGTAAAAGAAATCCCATATTTATTCTGGTTCATTTCACTTAAACATTTCTGGAAGGATTTGGTTGTCCCCTCCCACACTATAAGTACATTGTCTATATAACTCCAATAGAATTTAATTTCTGGTCATCTTTTTCCATAGATATATTTCTCTTCCCACATGTTCATAAAGAGGTTTGCCACACTGGGGGCATAACGTGCCCCCATGGCCACACCCTTTGTCTGAACATAATAACTGTTTTTGTACCTTTTGTACAGGAAATAGTTGCTTTCCATTGCCATTTTAAGTCTTTCAAGGAGGAATCCAATCTGTTCCTGCATTTTCTTCAGATCACTCTTTATACTGGACTGGAGAATTAGGAAGGGTTGAAATCCAAGGTTTGGATGATCTACATCATATAAGATTTGAACACACCTCTGCCCAAAGACAGGAAGGACCATTTAGAACACCAAATTATCAACCAAGAGTCATGGACAGGAGCAAAGAAAATCAATATGAACCTCCATATAAGAGTTCCCCTGCCACTCCGAGATATAACATCCCTACCCAAAATAGATTCTCCCCCATTATAAGGAGGGGGCAGCATACCCATTATTGGAATTTTCATTATGGGAGAGGATTTAGGGAAGAAAGGGTTTTTCCCTACAGGGGGGTCACGAGAAATGCCTCCAGGGACATGGAATGAACACGTGTCTTACAGGGTTCCAGGGTGGAGAGGTCAGTGGATAAATTCAGGGGGAACTCAGAGGAAAATAATTACCCAGGAATTCAAACAGGGATCAGAGAACCACTGGAAATCATGGGTATCCATGTGGCCAGGGCCAGAGGACGCATACACGGGACGGATTGACCAGAGGTCAGCTGATCATCGCGTGAACCAGGAAGTGTCAGTAAACTACTTTTCTCGATTCACACTGACAGGGAGAGCCGATTGGCGACTTTCCCTGTCAGAGGGAGGTCTGTGCTGATAATTAGCACCTTGATTATCAGCACAGCCCCCATCAAAAGGTGCCCATCAGCTGCCAATCAGTGCCTAACACCTGCCAGCCTGTCCCCATAATAAACGCCTGTCAGTGCCCACCACAGTGCCAATCAGTGCCCAAAAAAGTGTCAATTAGTGCTCCATCAGTAATGCCTGTCAGTGCCCCATCGAAGTGCCAATCAGTGCCACTCAGTAATGCCTGTCAGTAGCTCCTCATCAGTGCTGCCTATTAGTGCCCATCAGGTTTTTTTTTTGTCGGTATTGTTTCATTTATAGCGCAAAAATTAAAAACCGCAGAGGTGATCAAATACTACCGAAAGAAAGCTTTATTTGTGGGAAGAAAATGATAAAAAATGTAGTTTGGGTACAGTGTTGCATGACCGCGCAATTGTCATTCAAAGTGCGACAGAGCAGAAAGCTAAAAATTGTCCTGGGCAGGAAGGGGGGAAAGTGCCTGGTATGGAAGTGGTTAATGGTTGTGTGTTGAGTTCTTTTGAGGGGACAGAAAATATACACTGTTATACAAGCTGTACACTCACTACTTTACATAGCAAAGTGTCATTTCTTCAGCATTGTCACAAGAAAATTGTTACAAAAATGTGAGGGGTGTACTCACTTTTGTGAGATACTGTATCTTATTCTTAGGTTTAAAGAACATTTTTAGTCATGGAATAATCCAGTAAGAAAAGTACATCTGTCAAATTCATCTCCGACAAGCGTCATGCATTTACCGTATGACTCACCCAGGTGTTGCTTGTAATAAAATTCTCTTTCATGGTCACATCTTAAAAAGTGTCTAAGTTAACAATGCTGTAGAAGTGCGAGCACTGCTTCCTTGGTGAAAATGGTCTACAGACATTAGAAAGCAGCAACTTGACTGCTGAACAATCTAAAAAAAGGACCATTCTACAAAACTCGCCTAACTCAGGATCGACAAACATTTTTTGATTGGTTGATAAATGATGAGGTGAGCCGTCTTGAATTCCTTTACTCACCTATAGTGTTCAGAACAAAATTTGTGTCCCTATAGTGCCTATTGGACTGCGGGTTCAGGCTGTCTCAAGTGCAGGCGTGACCCTACTTGGGAGAGAATGCTTCCTGAGGATGAAGTTAAAGGGTTGTTAAAGGGGGCTTGGTTCAGATGATAATGAGTAGTTATCTCTCCTACGGTACCAAATTGCCAGGGCGTCCCTAGTAAGGGGGGACAGTGTTGAAATCATAGCCCCAAAGAAGCGCTCGCAGATCATATGTAGATAGGTCTTGTTCCACAAACGTGGCGGCTTTGGTCATAGGGCGAGGAAACCACTCGAGGATACGGGAAATAACTGCCGAAGTGTGATATAGCTCACAGTCAGGTGGGCCTAGCCCGCCTTTTGTAATGAAAGAGCATAAAAGTTTATGTTTCAGCCTCGGGTGGCTACCCCTCCACACAAATCGGATCGCCATAGATCGAAGGGTGTGGAAAAACGCCAAAGGAAGGGCGATCGGTAGGGCCTGAAATAAGTATAGTAGCTTGGGGAGTATGTCCATTTTTAATGTGTTAATACGACCTACCCAGGACAATGGCAAGTCCATCCGTTCCTCCATGAGGTGTCTGAGTTTTTGGAGTAGGGGGCTGAAATTCAGGGGATATATGTCTGAGGTTTGTTTTGGTATGGCCGTGCCTAAATAAGAGATGGAGTTCGGTTGCCATTGAAATGAAAAGTTGGATTGGAGGGAGGAGAGTGTAGCCTGTGATAGAGAGAGGTTTAGGGCCTCCATTTTAGAGATGTTTAGTTTGTAATTACTAAAACAACCAAATCTGTCTATCTCTGCCAGTATTGAGGGTATGCTAATGTGAGGTTGGGTTACGTAAAGGAGTAGATCGTCTGCGTATAGGGAAAGTTTACATTGGGATGAGGGGGTCTGTATACCCTGTATGTTAGGGTTGGATCTAATGGCTTGGGCCAGGTGTTTAATTACCAGGGCGAACCGTAGAGGGGAGAGAGGACAACCCTGTCTGGTGCCATTAGTGATCGTAAATTTTTTTGATTGAATGCCGTTTACCAGAACCATGGCAGAGGGCGTGGAGTAGAGAGACATAATGCGCGTCAACATTCTCGGACCTAGACCTAATTGGGAAAGAGTGCCTTGGAGGAAAGACCAGTTGACCCTATCGAAGGCCTTCTCTGCATCACAGGAGAGAAGGCAGGTAGGTATATGATGGCTTTGAGCATATATGAACCAAGTGAGTTTAATTACCACCTTAATCAGCTTCAGAACCTGCGTAATTCATATGTGTTCGGGTGTAAAGGGATGAGGGGGCAACCCTACTTCCAACCCACCTGACACTCGGGGTTCAGACATCTATCCACAAGCACCTTTAAATGACAAGTCACACAAGTCAAAATGTTTATATTATCTCAGCTTTTTCTGGAGTATGCAAGGTAGTGTTAGTTTACAAAAGAGGGCAATAGATCAACTGAGTTCTTATTAACTGCCCAGACTCGGTAGAGGAATTCCCCAAAAGACAGCTTAAGAACAGTTTAACAGTATGAAGATACAATACACATTTATGTACAATGGGATACCACCTGTAGCAAGACCTGTAGGACAATAGGTGTTAAATGTTTAATACAGGTAGTCACACTCTAAAGGGGAACCCCAGGCCGGCCTATTCAACTTTTGGCTGGATCCTAATGAGAGAGCAGACAGAATAAGGATAGTGTAGGGCCCTTTAAATAGTAAAAACAACAATGTCCAAGGTGCAGGCCTGATAGTCTTCACCGGCAGTTGGAGCTCATTAGATTATATCCAATAAGGCACAGTGATGTGTTAACAGACTGACTGGTTTAAACAGGCTAATGGTATTCCTTGAAATGGTTGTAGGTAGAGGTGTCTATATACAGTGTTTCAATAAAGTAATCAGGGAAAGATTGCATAAGATGGACAATTGCCCTCTCACCAAGGACTGGACTGAACTAGATGCCTTGCGGACAGTGACCCGGGATGAGACATCCGTCAATGAAGTCGCCAGCGATGACCCACAGATGCGGAGTATGGATGAACGTGGTGTCGAGCTGCTGAGTTAGTGCCGTGTAGATGTCTGACGAACAGCAAGCGGAGTTAGGCCCTCCGAGGCTGGGCTGGAATCACTTGAACACTGCATGATAGGCCGCAACCTCTCTCTCCCCGTCATGGAGTAGTGTGCATAGCACAAGGCCCAGGAAGGAAGGGAGCATGGGATGGAACTCTGGTCTCCTTGATAGTCTCTCCCAGAAGTCACCTGAATGGTGGCAAGGATTTCTGGGATGTGTAGTGTCGGTGTATGGTTATGCAATGGAATGGCTGGTCAGAAAGACTACTAGTCTCACAATCCATTGGGTTGGGCTCACAAATATGATCACATATGGCGCCCAGCATTAAAGGGATATACTAGAGGGGAGGAATGATGGGGAACACACACAATATTACAAGTACAGTCCACCATCGCTACATCCTCCCCCCACTTGAAAGACAGAACATGACCTGTGAGATCACTTTACTGTATCATAAGAAAGTAAACAATTAGTTATGTTATAGACCAGGAGCTGTAACAGTCAGCAACTGATCCAAAGAAGGATTTTCTAGAAGCAAATTATATTCATTGTCAGGCAAAGTCATATCAATTTTGTGACAAGCCAGTATTAATTTGCGGCCCACCCAGTAGTGTCAGGAGGTGAATCAAGGTCATCCTCTATCAAGGGTTCGATAAAAGAGGCAAGTGCTTGACTTGAAAGTTGAGCGGTAGGGATAAGTTCATCAGACTTTTCCCCAGGCTGCAACACCTTTTCTTGTCTTCCTACCCCTTCCGCAGAGGCCTTCTCCTGCAGCACTCGCTGAAAAGCCTGCCACAACTGAGGATGGATCTTCCCTATGGGAGTACCCTCCAACGGTGTGAGTAACCTCCTTACAAGATTGGTGTTGGTGCCTATCAGCAAGGAACTGCGGCCTGCCCCAGGAGGTCGGGGACACACAACAGCCAAAGTGTTGAAGGTCTCCGACTTTACAGCCAAGGAAGTTTTAAAGGTCATCTTGATGGGTATATAACCATCATACGGTCACTTTTGGGTTCCTATACCCCAGATCTCTAACTCTTTGAGTTTACACAAAGGAATGTGCCTCAAGTACTTGTGATAGAAGTTCCGATACAACAACCTCACCTGGGCTCCGATATCCAGGAAGGCTTGAGTATAGATACCCTCTACTTGTATCAAGACTATTGAAAAAAGGCCCTACCTGGTCCTTTGGCAGATTTTTCCAGCTGGTGACTCTATAGTTTGAGCCCTAACCAACCTCTTTGGAAGTGATGGATCTGTTTAGCAACTCGTTCAGAAGGGTGTGGATTGATTTCCTGTGTCTGGCTTTCCTTTCTAGGGACCTTGTTTTCTTTTTAACAGGTAAGGGAGTGGAAGAGGTAACAAACGACTTTTGTTCCTTTATCTTCTTTGGGTGCTTACTTAACTTTGAAGCACAGTTTTCCCACAGGACTCTCAACTAGCTCCTTCACTGAGGTCCCCTGAAGTTTCCCACCGGCTTTTGGAAAAGTAGCTTCTGTAAGGCTTTTAAAACTTCTGTGAGTAATTGTGGGCTATTTCCAGCTTTGGGGCACTCAGCCTGGAAGTGCCCAACTTCTCCATAACTGTAACATTTCTTTTCTCGCACCTCAATCCTTATTCCTGGACCTTTGCTTGGGTCTCCATTACTCGCATTAGAGCATGATACATCTGAGTTTGGGCTTGAGCTACCTGAGCCATCAGTTCAGTGGGCCCGAGTTTGCTCACTGGCTTAGTAGTATTAGAGATGGCCAGTCCAGCCAGTTCTGCCTCAGTTCCACTGTCCTCATCTGAATAACCTGCTTCTACCTAGACAGTTTGGGCAATTAATTTCTCCCTATTCACAGCGTTAGTGCTCGATTTTCTCGTTCCTTGACTCTTTTCTTTCAATAGGGCTTCCTCTTCTCACACTTCTCCTATGAATTCAGGGTATGTAGGTACCTCCTTAGTTCTTTTCAGTAATAACTTCAAGACAATGGGATGGTTTGGCCATTCCCCTTGTAGAACCCGGTCTAAACAAACTTGATCAACATCCTTGGGATCGATACCCCTTTTAATTATAATCTGGTGCAATATTGTGTCTACTCGGAATATGTACCCAGAGAGGCTCTCCCCCTTTTGTTGATGAGTGTGAATAAATTTGTACATCAGATCTGCAGTTCTTTCAACTCTTCCGAATACAGCATACCAAGCATCTATGTAGTCCATGGCAATACAGGTTCTCTTTACCATTCTCAAATTAGGGATTATTTTGGTAGCAGGGCCTCAAAGACTCTCACTGAGCCGCTGTCACTTCACTGCCTCTGAAACACTCCATTCCTTCATAGCCTGAATGGCCTGACTCATCCAGGTCTCAAACTCATCTTCTCTGATAGGGGTCGGCAACTGCCCTGAGAAAAATCTGAGTCTCCCATAGCTCCGGTTGCCGGTTGGCATTTTCAGATCTGTTCTTCACTGGGCTATCAACTAACTGGCTCATATCAGTGTAGAAGGAAACGGGAGGGACACTGGCCCCATGAGAGTTTGTCCCAACCGATCCTGAGCCCTTCTCCTGGGTCCTCGACAATATTTGCCTCTCAACGGGCTCTCCCCCCACCTTCAGCGGGATCACCCTGGCTAAGGAGCTAGGTGTACCTCTTCTTCCTGAAAGCACACAAGGATTGCTTCCTGCCATTCCAACGGTACCCTGACTTGGTCCAGGTCGTGCTCAGCTTCCATATCCACAATGTGGGCCCTCTGTTACCCACTGTCATATCTCTCAGTGAATTCACTTACTGAGATTTCTAGAACAGTGCTTATTTGCAACTCGAGCTCTCTGGGCTTTTCCCCACGTGACCGCAGCCGCAGAAGCTGCCTCCCACGCGGATCGTGGCTCTTGTCTAGGTTGACTAGGGCCGGCTGCAGAATAAATTCCGGACAAGCCCCCAAATATAACATGGCCCCCTTGAGGACTGCTTGAATTTACCTGCTCATCTGCATCACCATGACCCTGTGAACCTTCCAAATAGGGTTGCCACCTCATCTCTTTAAACCCGAAACACATATGAATTACACAGGTTCTGAGGCTAATTTAATGTAGATAAGGCACCAAGTAAGTTTAATTACCACCTTAATCAGCCCCAGAACCTGCGTAATTCATATGTGTTCGGGTTTAAAGGGATGAGGTGGCAACCCTATTTCCAACCCACCTGACACTCTGGGTTCAGACATCTTTCCACAAGCACCTTTAAATGACACGTCACACAAGTCAAAATGTTTACATTATCTCAGTAAGCAAGGTAGTACAGCGGGACCTTGGGTTAAGAGCATAATTTGTTCCAGAAGAACTTGTTTATCAAAGCGAGTTTTCCCATAGGAAATAATAGAAACTCAAATAATCTGTTCCAGTGGCACTGCTAGTATATGCAGTACCGCACGTAACCAGAGGTGGGGGCACTAAAAACATTCGAAAACACTCGGAGAGCACTCAGAGCTGCTCGGATGCACTTGGAATGGAGTGTTTCCGAGCGGCTCCGAACAGCTCTGAGCAGCTCCGAACAGCTCTGAGCAGCTCCGAGTGTCACCGACGCCCCCACACCTCTGGCCAAATGTGATACTGCACACCCCAGAGGCTTGAATTTTGCTCATTTTGCGAGACAATGCTCGCAAACCGAGTCAGGATTTTTAAAAAATAATATCGCGTATTGCGAAACGTTTGAAAACCGCATTACTCGCAGTCCGAGTATATTAATTTACAAAAGAGGGAAATAGAGTTCTTCATAACTGCCCAGACTCGGTAGGGGGATTCTTCAAAAGACAGCTTAAGAACAGTTTAACAGTATGACGATACAATACACATTTATCTACAATGGGATACCACCTGTAGCAAGACCTGTAGGACAATAAGGGTTAAATGCAGGTAGTCACACTCTAAAGGGGAACCCCAGGCTGGCCTATTCAACCTTTAGATCCTAATGAGAGATCAGACAGAATAAGGATAGCGTAGGGCCTTTTAAATAGTAACACCTGCAATGTCCAAGGTGCAGGCCTGATAGTCTTTACCGGCAGTTGGAGCTCATTAGATTACATCCAGTAAGGCACAGTGATGTATTAACAGACTGACTGGCTTAAACAGGCTAATGGTACTTCCTGAAATGGTTGTAGGTAGAGGTGTCTATGTACAGTGTTCAAATAGAGGTGCAGTAAAGTGTTCCCAAAGCAAAAGTGTCTGTACACAATCTTCCAATAAAATAACCAGGGAAAGATTGAAGAAGATAAGCAATTGCCCTCTCACCAATGACTAGACTGAACTAGATGCCTTGCGGGCAGTGACCTGAGATGAGACATCTGTCAATGAAGTCACCAGCGATGCCCCACAGGTGTGGAGTGTGGACGAACGTGGTGTCGCGCTGCTGATTTGTGAGTTGGTGCCGTGTAGATGTCTGAAGAACAACAAGTGGAGTTAGGCCCTCCGAGGCCGGGCTGGAATCACTTCAACACCACGTGGTAAGCTGCAACCTCTCCCTCCCCATCATGGAGAGGTGTGCATAACGCAAGGCCCGGTAAGGAGCTAGTGTGGGATGGAACTCCGGTCTCCTTTATAGTCTCTCCCAGAAGTCCCCTCAATGGTGGCAAGGAGTTCTGGGATGTGTAGTCCCGGTGTATGGTTATGCAATGGAATCGCTGGTCAGAAAGACTACTATTCCCACAATCCATTGGGTTGGGCTCACAAATATGATGACAGTCACTGGCGCCCAGCATTAAAGGGATATACTAGAGGTGAGGAATGACGGGGAATGCACACAATATTACAAGTGTAGTCCACCATTGCTACAGATACAGAGGTGGACAGGAGTGTAGCAGAGTGGTAGCATATAGGGATGGGTCAAACACTCCCCTGTTCGGTTCGCAGCAGAACTCCTGAACTGGGGAAATGTTCGAACGCTAAAGTCTATGGGAGTCGAAAAAGAAAAAGAAAAAAGTGCCCATTTTGATGGATTATATGCAAGTAATTGGCCATAAAAAGGGAATGGGGGTCTGTAGTGCCCTGGGGGACATGTATCAATAAAATGTTTTTTTTTTCAAAAACAATAGTTTTTTCAGGAGCAGTAATTTTAATTATGCTTAAAGTGCAACAATAAAAATGACACATTTCTTTAAATATAGTGCCTGGGGGGCCCCCTAATGTGCCTGTAAAGTGGTGCATCTGTAGCATGCACAAAGCATGCTACAGCAAAAATGACATTTCGTAAGAAAAAAAAACTAGCTAAATTCCATTTAAAATGACTTGCGGTTACAATTGCTGGAACCCGGCTATTGAAAAAATAAATTAAAAAATGGCATGGTGTCCCCCCCAACAGTCTATACCAGGCCCTTGGGTCTGATATGGATTTTAAGTGGAGCCCCACAGTAAAATGTAAAAAAAAAAAAAAAATGGCATGGGCCCTCCCCAAAATCCATACCAGACCCTTATTCGAGCATGCAGACCGGTAGATCAGAAAAGGGGAGGGGACGAACGAGCCCCCCCCTGAATCATGTGTGCTTTAGGGCAGGGGGCAAGGACCTTTTCCTGACAACCCTGGGCTGTGGTTGTCAGGGTCTGTGGGTGGGGGCTTATCGGAATCTGGAAGCCCCCTTCCAAGGGGGCCTCCAGATCCCAGCCCCCCCCCCCATGTGAATGGGTATAAAAAATAAAAAATAGTGTCCCTTGATATAATCCATTGTCAATCACAACGCCCAACCCGAACCAGAAAAATAGAAAAAAGAATGCTCCGCCTCCTGAGACCCTCCCGTTGTATGCATGCTCTGTGCGTTGACAGTTCTTATATAGGCAGAGGGGCGGCGCCATCCAGCTACGCCACCTGGTGGCACTGCCCCCTTCTGACATCACGTGACTGTTACAGTCTCAGTCTATCCAGTCGAGTCAAGTCTATCTAGTCGAGTCCAGTCTACCTAGTCCAGTACAGCCTCTACCAGTCTGCTACACTCTCCACCAGTCTGCTACTCTTGCTAACAGTCTGCTTCACTTGCTAGATCAGCCTACTACATTCTACCAAGCCCAGCACAATCTACCCAGTCCAGCACAGTCTCTGCCAATGTGTTACACTCTCTACCAGTTTGCTACATTTGCTACCAGTATGCTACAGTTTACCCAGTTCAGTAGAGTCTATCAAGCTCTGTACAGGAACTAAAGCTGGCTATACACTTGTAGAATTAGAAATTTTTCATTTTAAGCACGTTCATTCGATTTTCTAATTGTTAGTTGCTATGGGCAGTTCAAATGTTCCTAAGACACTTATCCAGCAGCAGAATTCTGCTTCTTTTATCACTAATGGAAGTTATTCTGTCACCGCTTGAAACACTGCTGAAACTCATATGAGCAATTTAGAGCAAGTGGCTATTTGCATATCAATGTCGGGAAGCTCTGGGCAGTTCGGAGGTGAGACTTTTCTGTTTATGCAGTTAGCGGCAGTTTTTTTGATTAAAGCGGAGTTCCACCCACATTTTTCACTTTCCACCTTGCAGCACTTATGTCCATCCTGAAAATGAATTGGCAATTTTATTGTTTTTTTTTTAAGTTCATTTACTTTATTTATGCAGCAATATCTTGTTACTTTCTTCTTTTGCGGCCATGGCGACGTACGTCATTCCCGGCTTTGCATTGGCTCCTGGGAGATCAGTGTCATCAGAGTCAATGGGCATCGCTGGCTTGTAGCATCACGTTATTTCCAAAGTGGCAGTGCCAGGCTACAACATGGGGGTGCTTTGGGGGAGAGGGGCTCTTGACAGTTCTTAAATAGGTAAGGGTGGGGCCACCTGGTGATGTCACCTGGTGGCACCCCCCCCTTGTGATGTCACTGACCTGCAGGAAAGAAAATCCCTTCATCTGTGGCCTGCTTTGTCTATTGATCAGACCCCGCTAAGGAGTCCCTCTGACAACTAGGACAGACTTCTACACGACTGAAAATCCATCCTGAACCCCCAACAGCATGTACACTTCTAAAGGTTGCCTGCCACCTCTTTATATCTAACACTTTCATTTTTAGAAGTTGAGACGCATAGTAAGTTATAGCAGTTGAGATAACAAAGGTTCCTTTTTTTTTATATTCTTGAACATAGCAGCAATAGACTTGCCCTTAATAGCTAGCCCAAGGCCTATTGTGTTTTGTAGTATATTTCGGTGCTTTCCTGTTCACATTTTGTGTGTTTCTTTGTGATATTAGTACATGATTTGATTACAGTATTCAAGTCTTAAATTTTATCATAGCTCTGTGCGCCAAAATTATTTTTTCCTTTTTTTTTTTAACACAGACGGCACACCCTGAAAAATCAATGCTAATACACAGATGCACAGAGGGACTATCGATTTTGAAGTTTCCTTGCTACAAATCCATTTTGCTACACTTGATAAATAAGCTCCATAATGTGTCAAAAATACACGGTATTGATGGCAGTGTCATTTTTTTACAATTATTAAGGCAGCTAGTTAGATTGAACTTATTGTTCCTGGGCATATCATTTTAACTAGAGCTGTAGTCATAAACATCTTACCAAAACAAAAATGGGGCTTCAAACTAAGTAAAAAGATTTAACTGAAATTAAAGTCCAACTCCAGGAATTAGAAAAAAAATCTACCCTTGAAGTGCCCCCTACCTGCAAGGGTTAAATGCTCATCATGTCTAACGGTACCAGAATAAGGAGAAATACTCCCTTCAGCGGTACGACCAGTCCCCCGTAACCACCTTTCTAAGGTGCTCAAGGCTGAGGTCACACACTTGCCCCCACCATTTACATGACCAGTGTAGTCCATATGTCCTCAACCTTCTTAGACTGCCCAACTGGCCATAGCAGCCTTTTATTAACAAAATATCAATAACTCAAAACTTTTAAACATAACATCTGTAACGACAACTTTTCACCTTCAGTCTGTTGGTCTTTGACGGCACCCTGAACTTCACACTTCTTCCACCACTATACTGCGGCACCTTCCACTCGTATGTTTTCTGACTCCATCAAAGACCAAAAACACCGCCACAGCCCACAAGCATAACACCTTAACCTTAAGGGCCCCTCCACACCCGCAGGGCCCACTGAATCCCGTCTTGCAGACCCAGCACCCACAGGTCAATCCCCACTGCTAAGAGGTGAACCCCATCTCCTCTTAAACACAGGTCAACATTGGATTCCAACTCAATGTGTCCCCACCACTTTGTTCACTTTTATGCAAGCCTTGTTGAGCCTTGCTACCAATCGTGCCATGCGCCAAGCCTTCTGAGCAATGATGTCGGACCACAACAGCAGCATGTCAGGAAAAGCCATGCGGAGTTTCAGGAAGTCTGACTTCACATCCAAAATCATATCTCTGATAGACCTGACCCCCAAATCATTTCCCCCAACATGCAGCACCAAAATGTCTGGCGGCCGGTCCAGCCTTGCATAACGGTGCACTTCCGGCACCACCCTACCCCACATCATCCCCGGTATCCCCAGCCAGCGAATACAAGCCACCCTCCTAGAGATGCCTAGCTGTCTGCCATCTGGTCTAACATCAGCACTCCTGACCCTCCAAAAGACATAGGAATGCCCCATAATCGAGATGAGGCATGTGTGCCCTCCATCTGAAATACAAAGGACAGAACACTACATAGCACTGACACTCTAACATTTTCACCGCACCACAGATGATGAACACAGAACAAACTGAAAGTACCCCCTTCTTTCCCCTGTGCATACCCCTCTACTCAGCCAATAGATGCGGCCGAATGTGCGTCCGAAATCTCTTCGATTCCCACCTACCAATTCTCTTGACTGCCGCCTTGTCCAGCCCACACCGGGCCGCCCCGATGCGGAAGGAGTGTGAGGCGTATTGTGTGTCATCCAAACCCACTGCCTGAAGGCTTTTCCCAAAAACTGCAACGGACTGAAACTTTGACAAATATGACCCATCCCCATGTATCAAGAATGGCCCTTCTATGTCTGGGCGAACTGCCAAGAACTCCCGCACCGCCCCCACCGTGCAAACTGGAGAACCCAGCAATTGTAACAGCTGCACACTCACTCCTTTTCCCTTTTGGTCCATCTTCGATCTCCGAAGTTGTAACCAGACCCTGTCCTCCACACAATTCACGTGTTGGCCATAAATCCACCTGCAACTCCCTTAGACGGGCTTACCAATTCCCCAACATGAAATGCCCCAAAGAACGCCAACGAAAACGCCACCCTAAATAAAGAGACCTCGTAATCCAATGTACACATGGCCACAAATGGCCTGAAGGTTAGCAAATGACACTGGACACTAGTGTCCTTGTGCCTAAGCAACTTGCTCTAACCCTTGACCGCCTGACGTACTCAAAAATCCTTTGTGAAATCCGTTGTGCCCTGTAACTTGAAGAAAAAAGCTAGACCCGCCAACTTCCGTTCAATGGCAGACACCGACCCCCCGAGTTCCATGTTTCGCGACACGAAATATAGAACCAGCAGTTTCACCTCGACCACCCCTGCCTGCTGAACCAAACCCAACCATTCCTGCCATACCTTGGCATATGCTTTCCATGTGGACTCACTCACCGCCCTTCTGATCCATACCACGGCGACTCAAAGGCAATCTCCCATAGCCAACCCAGGCAAGGAATCCCTACCTTCTCTGCTGAAGGAGCCAACTCTCTGAACCTGAACCACTGAAACCGTGATAAGGCGTCAGACAGAGTGTTCTCAACACCCGGCAGATGAACGGCATATAGAAAGATGTTTAATTGCAGGCATTGCAGCACCAAGTGGCGCAGCAGACTTATCACTGGCTATGACGACGCTGAGATACAGTTGATGACTTGCACCACTCCCATGTTTGTTGTCACAATTCAACCTAATCTTCAGGTTCCTACAAGACCCGTATCTCCATAGCCTGCACCACCGGAAAAAGTTCCAAAAGCACCATGTTTCGAATCAAACCAGCTTCCAGCCATGACCTGGGTCAAGATCCTGCACTCCATTGTCTCTGAAAAAATGCCCCATACCCAGTAGACCCAGCCCATAGTATGTAAACTCTTGGAGGGGATGATAAGGGACTATATACAAGATTTTAGTAATGAGAACAGTGTCATTAACAATAATCAGCATGGATTCATAAAGACTCGTTCTTGCCAAACCAATCTATTAACCTTCTATGAGGAGGTGAGTTGCCATCTAGATAAAGGTAGACGTGGTGTATCTGGATTTTGCAAAAGCATTTGACACAGTTCCCCGTAAATGTTTACTGTACAAAATAAGGTCCATTGGCATGGACCATAGGGTGAGTACATGAATTGAAAACTGGCTACAAGGACGGGTTCAGAGGGTGGTGATAAATGGGGAGTACTCGGAATGGATAGGGGTGGGTAGTGGGGTCCCCTAGGGTTCTGTGCTATTTAATTTGTGCATAAACAACCTGGAGGATGGGGTAAACAGTAAACAAGTAAACAATCTCTGTATTTGCAGACAATACTAAGCTAAGCAGGTCAATAACTGCTCCACAGGATGTGGAAACCTTGCAAAAAGATCTAAACAAATTAATGGGGTGGGCAACTACATGGCAAATGAGGTTCAATGTAGAAAAATGTAAAATAATGCTTTTGGGTTGCAAAAATATGAATCCAAACTATACACTGGGGGGAGATCCTCTGGAGGAAGCTAGGATGGAAAAGGACCTGGGGGTCCTAGTAGATGATAGGCTCAGCAATGGCATGCAATGCCAAGCTACTGCTAACAAAGCAAACAGAATATTGGCATGCATTAAAAAGGGGATCAACTCCAGAGATAAAACGATAATTTTCCCGCTCTACAAGATTCTGGTCCGGCTGCACCTAGAGTATGCTGTCCAGTTCTGAGCACCAGTCCTCAGGAAGGATGTACTGGAAATGGAGCGAGTACAAAGAAGGGCAACAAAGCTAATAAAGGGTCTGGAGGTCTAATTATGAGGAAAGATTGCGAGCACTGAACTTATTCTCTCTGGAGAAGAGACGCTTGAGAGGGGATATGATTTCAATATACAAATACCATACTGGTGACCCCACAATAGGGATAAAACTTTTTCGCAGAAGGGAGTTTAACAAGACTCGTGGCCACTCATTAAAATTAGAAGAAAAGATGTTTAACCTTAAACTACATAAAGGGTTCTTTACTGTAGGAGTGGCAAGATTGGTGGAATTCCCTTCCACAGGTGGTGGTCTCAGCGGGGAGCATCGATAGTTTCAAGAAACTATTAGAAGCACCTGAACGATCGCAACATACAGCGATATACAATGTAATATTGACATATAATCACACACATGGGTTGGACTTGATAGACGTGTGTCTTTTTTTCAACCTCACCTACTATGTAACTACGTAAAAATCCTCACAATGCTCCCTATTCAGCCTAATAAAATGGGTCGGGGACTTAATCCCAGCAGTCGCAGCAGCCATCCATCGGCAAAAAAACCTCCCCATCGGGATAATGCGACAGGCAAAATTCAACTTCCTCAATCAAAATGAAGTGTCCGTCCGAAGCTGCACCTTGCGCTGCTCATGATCCCTCGAATCTCCAACTTGAGCGCTGCTAATTTGTCCTCAGGTAAGCGGCATTCCATAAGGCCAGAATCTAGCACTATACCTAAGAAACTAAGCTCTGTGGTTGGGCCCTCAGTCTTTTCCACCACGCCAATGGAATACCCAACCTACACACAACGTGCTGCAACGTAGACAGGAGAATTGCACACACATTGGATGAAGGCCGCCCCACACAAAGGAAATCATCTAAATAATGGATGACCGAATCCAGGCTCAACACATCTCTAACCACCCATTCCAAAAATGAGCTGAAAATTTCAATAACGGCACATGAAATGGAGCAGCCCATGGGCAGGCAGCGATCCACATAAAATTCCTTGCCGGCAGCACCTCAGCAGCCAAAAACTGTCCGGGTGAACAGGTAGCAAGCGAACAGTGGATTCAATGCCAACTTTAGCTATCATATGCCCATATCTCCTCACCCACCTAACAGCTGTATTAAGCGAGGTGTATGACACTGCGCAACCTTCGGGGTCTATCAAATCATTAACCGAACCCCCTTTTGGGAAAGATAGGTGGTGAATAAGGCAAAACTTGTTAGGTTCCTTCTTAGGCACCACCCCCAGAGGTGAAACAACCAAAGTCTACAAAGGCTTCTCAGAGAACGGACCACCCATGCGCCCCAGTGCAACTTCCTTAGCTAATTTTTCTGAAACCACCCCAGGTGTTGCAATGCTGATCTCAAATTCTTAGCCATAGGCGGGACATTTGACAGGGAACATGGAATCCTGAAACCCTCAGAGAAACCTGTGGCCAGGATTCTTGCCACTTCCCGATCAGGGTATCTATTTAGAAAAGGTTGCATTCTTTCCCCCTTCACCGGTGTCATCCCTCTTGTGAGCAAACTCAGCAGGACGCTTACCCTTTTAAAAGCATCGGGACAGGGGATGTGCGCCCCCGCATACAGAGCACTCGTGCTTGAAATAACAGTAACCCCCAAACCTACAGGAGCCCTCATTATACTGCCAGCAGATCCCCAATTTTTTTCTGGCTGACAGTCCTGAGGAAGGCGCACCCCCGGCCCCCCCTTGAAAAAACTCTCGGAGCTCAATTCGAGAACACAAGCCGCATCCAAAGGCTGATGTCTTTGTGGTCCCATCTGATCGACGGGTGGACAGCCCTACGCTGCCTGAACTGTTCATCATACCTCAGCCACGCTGACCCCCCATATACCCGATGGGCCTCGCAGACGGCATCCATGTAACAGAACAGAGCCAAACAATGTTCTGGGTTCCTCTTCCCCATAACGCTCACCATAATGGCAAACGACTGTAACCAGTTACGTCCGAGGAATCAACCTGTACCTCTGCTTCTTTTCATCCTCTTTCTTGGAATCATACGGCCTGACCCTATCCAAAATAAATGTTTCCAGAGGCAGTAAGGAGAAGATTTTCACATACTCACCGTTACAAATTTTGTCCCAGACTTCTTGCTTCAAATGTGCCCCTAATGACCCCTCAAAGCACACATACACTTTGCTTTTTGCCGCGTCCGCGATCCTCACCACATTCTTTCTACCTGTGCTCTCCTGTGACACTCCCACTTCTTCCCCAGCTTTGGAACTCACTGCCGCAGCTTCCGAGGGAGGCGCGGGAGGCTCTGACGGGCCGTGGGGACCCCCGTGACCAGGGACTGTGTAGCTGGAGCCCCATCCCAGGATGTCCCCCCCACATTGCACCCACCACTGGTTGCACCCATGGTGACACCTGTGGGGGCTGACCCTGTCCCCTCGCAAAATGCTGGATTCGATCCCGCAACCCCCCCAGCAAATCCAGCAACTGGACTTCTGAGCCTGAACTGGCGGGCGACGAGCCCGCCACCCTGGGGCAGCTGCCGTGGCTGCAGGTGGCTGTGCATCTGCTCTGTCAGTCCCTGATGACCCTCCTCATCCACTCCCAACAAACCACAAAGTGCAATATTTAAAGAAGTATGTAAAACAAGTGACTTACCGGGCTGACCAGGAATGACACCCACAGCCGCCGCTCCCACCTCTGAACTGGACAGCTCCCTTTCAGACCATACTTCAGGAGCCTGCGGCAATAAACTCTGCAGCCCCCCAGGCGAGTAGGGCCTGGAGGCCGTGGATCACTGCCATGGATGCGATCCCCCTCCAGCACCAGACCTGCTTGCTACTGTGCTACTATGCGTGCCCCGTCTTGTGGAGCCCAGGCAAGGTGTTCCCCCTCATCTGCTTCCACTCTGCATCCCATCCGACCTGGCTGTTGTATCCTCTGCATTCTGGAGCCGCCGGCTGCGTCTGGTGATGGCCCGGCGACCGTGACCGAACTTCTCCCCCCGCAGAGTGTCCTCCCACGTGGGAATCACCAGGGGTGGGGAGACCGCGAGCTCCTGTACCCTGCGACGCGCAGGCGGCGGACGAGGCAAGATGGCGGCCTGTAGCCCCGCCCACCAAGCTTTGTTGGCGGAGAGTATTCCAACCTGGCCCCGCACCAAGCAGGTGGTCGCTTCGCCGAGGGGCTCGACAGGTCCCGGGGTGGGGGGCTCCTGGTGTAGCGTGCAGCTCTAGGGGAGGACCCAGGTGAGAAGACCTCTGAGCGCGCGGGGAAACCTCACCTCCTGCCGACGACCCTGATGCCTGGTCCTCGATGGTTCTCAGAGAATGGACCACCCATGTGCCCCAGTGCAACTTCCCTAGCCAATTTTTCTGAAACCACCCCCGGGTGTTGCAATGCTGATCTCAAATTCTTAGCCATAGGCGGGACATTTGACAGGGAACATGGAATCCTGAAACCCTCCGAGGAACCTGCGGCCTATGCAGTCATTCTGGTCCCCGAGTCACAGCAGCCGCCCGCAATTGCGCCAAGATGATGTCAATGTCGGCCATAATGTCTAAGGACAGCAGTGTGTGTAAACTGCTTCCTCCTCTCTATCCCTTCCTCTGCTGCCCGGAAGTCCCCGTCTCCTCCTTAAATGATGCTCCACCCCCACAGTCTTTCTCAAACTGTTCCAACCCCTTCACTTACACTTTCTAGTTTCACCATTTGTTAACCCTTTGTTATCTCCCCTTGCACACTGTCATGCCCAGCTCTGCCCTACTTTCTTCTTTTCTTTCTGTTCCTGGCCTCACTATACAGGAAAGGAAAAGGGGCGAAGCGGAAAAGAACGGAGCAAGGTATAGGGTAAGTTATCTTGCCTGTTCCTCTTCCCCTCTATACAGGACGATCAACTAACCCATGGAATGCGGGGAAAGCGGCACTGCAAAGGTATTTTTTTTCTAATTCCTGTAGTTAGGCTTTAACCACTTCCCTACCTGGGGGATTTTTAACTTTTTTGCACATCTGCACTTTTTTGCTAGAAAATGACTGGCCCTGCACACAAACACAATGTTACACATGTATTTACAAATGTGCAAACTAAACCCCTGTTTTTAATGCATACTGTTAGACAGGATAATTTGATTGGTTAGCAGGCTGGTCGGTAAGTTGAGCTAGGAACTTTCTTTGGTTTTGTTTAACATGCGTCGCCCTTCCATGTGCTCCTTGCTGCAAAGGCAAGTTATAGGTGAGGGCAGTGGCCATTTGTTTTTTGCTGTTGAAATATTGGAGAGGGGACGCACTGGACACCTTTTGCTGCCATTGTGCTATGTAGTGGATGTCCAATGCGCTCCGGTGCCTCTAAGGAGGGGTGGACTCCCTCCAGGCTCACCTGCCCTCTGCCTATCCATTATAATGCAGTGCTTCCACTGTGGGCACTGATAGGTGGCACTGATGAAGCTGCACTGATGGGCACTGATGAGGTTTTGCTGGTGGGTACTGATGAGGAGACACTGATGGGCACTGATAGGTGGCACTGATGGGTTCTGATGGGCAGCACTGATAGGTGTCACTAATAGGCACTGATAGGCACTGGTAGGCGGCACTGATAGGGTGCCCCCATAGTATACGTACCTATTTTCAGGCTACTCCTGTCTGGTCCAGTCATGTGATCTAGCTCCCTTGTGTTATCAGGCGGTAGATTCAAGGAAGAGGAGAGAGCGAAGAACAACAAATGGGCCAGAGTATGTCTATGGGTGACATCACCGATTAGGCATTACAAGCTGTTATCAAAGTGCTCTCCCCTGCAGCCGACGCTGGCTAACACAGGGGAGATCACATGACCAGATCAGAGTGGCCTAAAAAAGTAAGTAAGTATACAGATCTTTCTTCCACAGGTTAGTTTGTTTGCATGTTTTTGCATGTTTTTTCAAAGGTGTGCAAACTAAACCCCTGTTTTTGAGGCATTTTGTTAGACAGGATAATTCAGTTAGTTGCAGACTGGTCGGTAAGTTGAGCTGGGAATTTCCTTTAGATTTGTTTGAAGGGCTAAATATAGCCTCTTTGTGTCAAAGATGGATGTGCAATTCTTGGGTGAACTCTGTGTCCAATCAGAGACGGGCTATCAAGATGGCCTCCTGGAGTACAAACCTTGTGCCAGAAAGAACCACCAGCAGTAATGTGATCGCTGTGTTTACCTCTGACAGCTACTAGGAAGTGAGTAATGTGCAGATTGCCACCTTACTACTACTGCCATCCATCAAGAGTAAAATAAATGCTCATTGGGTGCAGCAATGACTGCACAACATGCCACCTGCCTACATGCACTTCAGCTAGGAAACCTATTGAAAAAGCCACAAGACAGTGGGGGACCTTTTTTTTAGCCAATTAGCAACACAATTAGTCACAAACCAGGTTTTGTCTTCTTCATCAAAGTCTCTGCAACAGGTTTGCTGACCTGTGTGTCTGTATTCCTGGACAGCCATGTGCAATAGTATAAAATGTTCTGAGACAGATTTATTACTGAAGATAAGACAGATTCGCGATCTAAACAGAAGCAGTGGTCCAGGTTTATTCATCACTGTGCAACTTTAGAGCAGCCAAAAGAGTAATTTATAACCCTGTCTTTAACCTTGTAGGAAGTCTGTCTCATAATGCATCTCACTGCTACTGCTAAGAATTGCTTTGCTGTGCAACAGAATTGAAAAACGTCCCTCTGATTTTTTTTGAGTATACGTGCATTTTTTTTTCTTACTGCCAATTTCCTAAGTTTTAATATTTGTGCTCTGTGTGGTTCATATTTGCTCTACAAGAGATTAACTACAGCCATAGCACACAAGGTGACTGGGGCCTATTAGTACAGGGACCTAGTACTGTCTGGTCATATAATAATTAACTTAGAAGTATCTCTGTCAGATCCAGCCTTGCAAAAAATACACTGATATACTGCAGAGTAAAGGTACTGTGTGCTATTTAGTTTCCTCCTTACTTGGCCAGAAGGCCAATATTCATTACAGAACAGTTATCATGAAATAATTCTTTTTTTTCATATGGTACCCTCTTGTACAATTATTCTCAGAGTGTGGCTTTTCATATCATTTGGCTATTTGGTTGCTTGTGCTCTCATCCAAAGCCATCAAATGTGAACCATGGCAAATACAGAGCTACCAAAAGGCTAATATGGCAACTTCCTTGGCACCTTCCTTATAGCAAATGTCACCATCACAGTGCCCCAATCCATTAGGTGTCCCCATCACTGTGTTACCTTCCATAAGTTGCCCTCATCACTGTGCTCCCTCGCATCAGGTGTCCCCATCACTGTGCTCCCTTGCATCAAGTGGCCCAATAGAGTACTGCCTTACATCAGGTGTCTGCATCACAGTGTCCCCTTTCATAAGGTGTATCCATCACTGTGCTCCCTTACGTCAAGTGTCCCATCAGGTGCCCTTATCACAGTGCTCCTTTCCATCAGGTACCCCCATCATTGTGCGTCCTTCCATCAGGTACCCCCATCATTGTGCTTCCTTCCATCAGGTGTCCCCATCACTATGCTCCCTTCCATCAGTTGCCCCTATCACTGTGCTCTCTTGCATCAGGTGTCCCCATCCCTTTGCTCCCTTCCATCAGTTGTCCCCATCACAGTGCTCCCTTACATCAGATGTCCCCATTTCAGTGCCTTCTTCCACCAAGTGGCCCAATAGAATACTGCTCTACATCAGGTGTCCCCATCACAGTGTCCCCTTTAATAAAGTGTACCCATCACTGTGCTCCCTTATGTTAAGTGTCCCATCAAAGTGCCCCCTTACATCTGCTGTCCCATAACATTGGTGCCTTACATTAGGTGTTCCCATCAGAGTGCCCCCTTCCGTCAGGTGTCCCCATTTAAATTCCCCCTTACATTAGAGTGCCCCCATACCTTATAGTGGTAGGGTGGGAGATCTATAGCCAGACTGCAGGTCTGGATGCAGAAAGTTCCACTTCCATCTTCCTGTGATGCTGGGGGCAAGACAAACATGACATCATTGGTTGTTAGTACGCCGGTCATTCTAGCAACCATTGACTGCAGAGAAGGGGAAGAGAGGACCTGCACTGTGGGTTGGCTGCCTGACGATCCAGATTTAGACTTTGGTCCACCACTTAAAGGGGTGTCACTCCCTTGCTGGTCTGGAACACCGCAGAATCTTTCTTGTTGTAGAGTGAGCAGTGATGACATTTTGGTGCTCTGGCCAGTTACAGTGAGTCTCCATAGAAGACTCATTATCTATCCCAGACCAACTCACCTGGCCCCAGTATGAGAGTATAAAAGCAGGCACATGAGGGCCCTTAGAGACTTGGGACCCCAGGAATTGTTCAGTGTATCACATTAATTGCGGGTGCAATATGTCAGGGAGAAAATATAAATCTGCAGATGATTGCTAGAAGCATTATTTATTTCTTTGTACACTATATTTTACATGAAAATCATCTAGGTTTGTACCTAGGGAAGTGGGGAACAAAGTGGCAGCACTCAAGTACATTAGGACTGTCTGTATTGTATTCCCCTCATTTCCTGGGTGGAGGACATCCAGTATTATCTGTGCCTTTCCTCCCCAGCATGACCATCCTTGGCCTGCCCCTTTCATTTATTGGATTTCAGTTCATTCAGTCATGGGGGCTTAGCATCACATGTGGACAATATTCAGGGCAGTCTGCATGCAAATACAGTCTTGTCTATATTCGCCTCAAACACGTTCCTGGGAACAAGGCTCATCGGTAGTGGGTGCTACAGTGACTACCAGCTGATTACTGGAAACTCACAGGTAAATGCACGCGTTTGAAAAAGTTACGTGTCAGTGATGTAACGCGTGGGAGGAGCTTAGGACGTTCAGTGCTGCAATACACCTGAAGGTTAACAGCAGCTGTTTCTCTATGGGAAA
Organism: Lithobates clamitans; assembly: GCA_037952925.1. Lineage (NCBI taxonomy): Eukaryota > Metazoa > Chordata > Amphibia > Anura > Ranidae > Lithobates > Lithobates clamitans. The sequence continues at coordinate 4,001,074 of JBBGZY010000544.1, forward strand.
CCTCGTCCACAGCGGCTGACTGCAATCTGCATATTTGAATGCTTCTAATAGACCGGGAGTTTGTGAGTGTATCTCTTGTCCCTGTTTCGCTTATGTACTATCTTATAAGTTCACTGCACAATGATCTATTTTTTCTTTGCTTGCTTTGCATAAAACCTTTATCCTGAGAGCCGAATCACCAGCAGTATTATGGCTTAAGTGGGATGCAAGAAAAACTAAATATCCTGATACAAACGATCTAACCCAGTGAGTCAATCAATCTGGATTAAGGGAAGGAACTGTTTAATTATTTTTACTTTCCCCCACTATTTATCTCTGCCTGGACATTGTACTCAGAGTGTTATTATTATTTTATTTATATTCACTGTCACATCACCAATTTGAAGATTTATTTTGGCAATTTTAACACATGTATTAGCACCATAATTATTTATTTATTTTATTCACATGTATGCATTTTTTATTCCTGGATTTAAGCTTAGTCGCAGCAGCATATTGTGCACTATTTATTTAAAGCGCATCAATTTTATATTTAGTACTATTTGTTTGGTTATCTGATCACCCTATATTGATAGCAGCTTTAATTTACTGATTTTTTCATAGCACTAACTATATTGGTATATATTTATTTTTAAGCACAATTTATTTATATCACACATATCTTTCCACATCAGCGCTTGGTTTTTATTCATTTTTTTATGAATGAAGCTGAACTCTTAGGCCTCATGTACAAGGGGCGTTTGCCCATCTCTCCTTGATGCCTTTCCTTCTAGCTGCAGCGTTTTGGCAGAAAAAATGCTTGACACTTTTAAACGTGTCTAGAGGTGTATAGGCGCATCAAGCGCTTGGGCATTCAGTTATTAAATTGGCCAGAATAATAATTTATTCTGGCCTTTGAAATGAATTAACACCAAAGCCAAAGTGCTGCTGCTCTTGATTGTGCTGGCAGTAGGGTTTTTTTGCTGCCTCTAAACTGCCTGTGTGCATGGGCACTGGGACTGGTAAACTGCTACTGTAAAGACTGAGCCCTTTAGGAACTTACCATACCATGCAGCCATTTAGTAGCCTTATTGCTGCCTGCAGGCCTGGCTGGGAATATTCTCTTGCGTACCAATGGTACAATTGGACCCCAAAAGTTAGGAATAAAGACTGCCCCTTTACAGCTGCTACACAGGGACATTTACTTATTGTTTTTGCTAAGAGGTACCTCTCGGGGGCAATATCCTATCCATTCTCCTACAGTGCACTCTATACAAGTTATAGTATTATTATTTACATTGTATGTAATGCTTATATGATCTGTTTATTGCTAACTTTGCTAATTTATGTGTTGATTTGAGTCTAGTGGTACAGAACTCTAATCTAAGTTACTTGGGCATAGTGTTTATACTGTCTAGTAGACTTTGAATCTACATTCTGTGCATTCATTTAGGCTCAAACCACCATTTACTCTAATCCATTGAGTTAATTTACCACTAAATGGTCTTGTGTCTTTTTCCTGATACCAATTCACAACCAAGGTAAAGGTATCTACATTTGTGTTCTTATAAGTGCTTGCAGTAACTTTCACTCAACCAGATGTGTCAGAGAGGCTGAGGTTGTTCTTGGAGTTGAGGCACACAATAAATAACCCAAATTACCAAGCAGCTGCTCCTGCTGGGGTAGCACTACACCTGTTTGTATTTGGCCTTAGCACAGAGTGTTGCTGCATCCAGAGGCAGCGTTCAGCCTCCTGTAAACACAGCAACCTATCCGCAGATATGTGCCTGTGTGAATGTAGCCCAAGAACTCAAAAATATCCACTAATCCAAATTGTATCAAACTGAATAAATATAAAACAAAAAAAAATTGCTCTACCCAGGATGGAACAGACAAATGCACAAATGGTGCTCCACTCAAAAGTAAGGCCTCTTTCACATGGGCCATTGTGGTCATGATTAGCAGGGGATACGTGAACATATCCTCTGCTAAATCTGGGCAGAACGGATATCTTTTTTGTGACATCTGTGTCCATTTTGGCTTTGCTGCAGGAGGTTTCTAGGACCGATATTGGAGATACGTGGACTATCTATGATCCATCATGTTTAAGTCCAAAAAAATTGAAACAGACCTTTTCCATTTTTATTCCCAGGCCTAGACAGTCTGAGAGGTAAGCGTGTAAATGGATGTCTTTATTTACATCTGCCTGACTATAGACTTACATGGGGCCTCCAATCAGGTCTGCCTATTAAGGAGGCCTTAAAGCCCAAAACTAGTAAAATATCCAAAGAAAATGAAACAATAAAAGTCAAGAAAAAAATATAAGGCTGTAGAGTTGTTAAATGTAGAGGGAACAATCCAAACCACCACTACTTCATATCAGACTTCAGACAGTTCCCACAACCAATGAAATGAAAAACAGTTAATTCGCCCATTCACGTTTGAGAGTTTTACTGCTCATTTCTCGATGCCTGATTACATCTTTCTACGCCTGACTGTGAAGAAACCCATTCTTTATTATTGTCCCTATTCACACTTGTACATTCAGTCACCCTACACTCAAAAAAGTATGAGCTTTTTTTTTTAAGCATATTCAGATGTTTCTGATCCCATTCCCATAGCCTGAAATGTGAATGCACCTTATGCAGCCCAGAAAATAGACTCCTGAGACTTGATACACGTGCATGAATGTTTTTAATATGCCTGAAAAATGGCAAAAAAAAAAAACGTGCCAAAAGCACCAGGAATAGGCTCTGCTTGGATGTAAATGCAGGTTGAGACCTACAAGGAAATAGGTCTAACGTCCAAGCAAGCTTGTATCCACATAGCAGTATGAGAACCACCACTTCTGAGAGAGGCCATCCATACTTACCCACGAGTTCAGCTCTCTGTCGCAGCAATCTCCATGGGATCCCTTGTCAATCTTGCAGCCATTAGCCTCTGGATAGAGGGTGTAGAGAAAGGAGCTTGTGTATAAATAGTGACCGGTGCAATTAAATAGTATAAAAAGCTCTTTAATTAGCAATAAGCAAAAACAAGACAAAAACAAAAATGGTACACGTTATCTCAATGCGTTTCGTCACCAAGGTAACTTTTTCAAGAGATAGCTGGCAGGGATCCAAAAATTTGTCATCAGCCTTATTTTTGCAGAATTGTTACATTCAACCTTGCTGAGTCCAGCTAGAAGCTAAAAAGTATCATCTGGGAAACACAGATTTTGCAAGCTAGGAAGATCTGGTAAAAAGTGTGTAGGCAGGTGCAGTCTACTTTCTCCACCTCAGGTGGTGCTCCTCTGCAGGGGCACCACAACTTGTAAGGAAGTCAAGAGGAAAAAAACAGTTCCTCTATGGTTTCCTTGGTCACTGGGGAAGTACCCAATGGGATGCTGCAGCCCAATGTGACTCAGTCACCGTTGGTAGTGTAGGGAAAGGTACCCCGCTTGTTAGGGACAGTACTAGCAGTAGGGAAAGGTTCCTGATGAGGAGGGAATGTGGAGAGTGGCAATTCCTTTGGACAGCATCCTGCTTGGGCATGAGATGGTCAGGCCTCATTCAGGTTTCTTTACAGGCACTCTCTTTTCATTGTTGAAAACCGTGAGTGCAGCCGGTTGGGCAGGTGTCCCTCTGCGTTTGTTGTGACCTGTTGCTGCATTTTTTCAGTACAAGTTTACTATAGCACCTGACTGTGTGAATTATTGCTGCCACGCTACATTGCACTGCACCTACAAGTGGGATTAGAGGGCATGTATTTTTGGGGCTTGTATTGGGCATACAGTCTTGTATGTAAGGTGCTTGAAGTGACAGGTGGCCTTTATTACAATTCCATGTTGCTAAGGCACCCACAAGGAGCTCTTGGGACAAAGCTAGCGGCCTATGGCTGTCTAGCGTAGCCTTCTCCAGCTGGGGACGGGGGGGAGGTGGCTAGTTTTGGAATAGAAGCCCATGGGGTGCAAGGTTGGTTGAGAGGAGTTACAAGACTCTCTGTAACTCAAGTACTAAGAAGTCATCTCTGCTTTCTTTGCAAGCACTAAATGAATGGGTCAAACTGTTTATTAACAGCCCAGTACCTACAGCAAACATTACTCCATAGAATTTTCGAATGCGAGGCAGCATGATCTGTAAATAAAGCCCTGTGCTCAAATCTAAAATAAGATGTTTTTGTAGACTACGCTTATAGGTTTTCTGCAAAATATGTTTGAAAATAGTTTCTCAATACCTCTTCAGGCAACTCAAACAAGTTGTGTTTTGAAGATTTTGCTGTGTGCGAGTATGTAGGCTAATTACAGGCACAGTCAGATTTTCACCTGTATATAAGTAACGGATCATCAAACCTGACATACTGGGCACAGTTCAAAAGAAATCATGGAACACAGACACTACAGAAAATGCATTTCGGGATTTTGCACATTTTTATATGAGATTTTTACCCCAGAGATTAAATGGCCAGTGACCCCTTGTCATTTTAGGAGCCCAGATCCTCATGTAATGCTCAACTGTTTTTAAAGATAACCTATACTTTATTATCAGCAAGGCCAAATTTTCACCTATTAGTGTTATTCTTGAAGCAGACCAATCATTGGCAATTTACATTCCACTTCATTGTACAAAGCTTGTGTCTTTAGTTTGTTCCCTTTCCACTTAAAGCGGAGTTCTTCCCATTTAAAAGTCAGCAGCTACAAAAAGTGTAGAGTTATTCACTTTAAGGTCATCATAGAGGACAAGGGGACACTCTTTACGCCTAGAGGAAAAGAGATTTCATCTCCAAATACTGGGAAAATGTGGAATAGACTCCCTCCAGAGGTGGTTCTGACCAGCTCAGTAGATTGCTTTAAGAAAGGCCTGGATTCTTTCCTAAATGTACATAATATAACTGGGTACTGACATTTATAGGTAAAGTTGAAAATCCGATTGCCTCTTGGGGGATGAGGAAGGAATTTTTTCCCCTGCTATAGCAAATTGGATCATGCTTTGCTGGGGTTTTTCGCCTTCTTCTGGATCAACTGTGGGTATAGGATTGTATATATGGGATTGTATGATATTTTTTATTTTATTTATTTTAATGTTTGAACTAGATGGACTTGTTTTTTTTTTCAACCTGACTAACTATGTAACTCCCTGTACACATGACCGGTTTTGCCGTCGGAATAAACTCCGAAGGTTTCTCAGACGGAACTCCAACGGAATTCCATTCAAGGTCTTGCCTACACACGTTCAAACCAAAGTCTGACCAAAGTCCGACCATCCAGAATGAGGTGACGTACAACACGTACGACGGGACTAGAAAACAGAAGTTCAATAGCCAGTAGCCAATAGCTTCCGTCTCGTACTTGCTTCAGAGCATGTGCCGTTTTTGGTCCGTCGGAACAGCATACAGACGAGCAGTTTCCCGATAGGAATTGGTTCCGTTGGAAATATTTAGAACATGTTCCATTTCTGGGTCCGTCAGATTTTTCGAAAAAAAAAAAGTCCAATGAGGCATACACACGATCGGAATAGACGATGACAAGCTTCCGTCTGACTTTTTCTGTCGGACATTTTGCTCGTGTGTACATGGCATAACAGGTTCTAGAAGTTCAGCTAAAGGTGCTTAGGTAGCAGACAAAAGCAGAGATACAGGTTAGAAACAATCTTTGGAGCAGCCTTTGGTCCCTTTCTCCTATAAACTTTTTTTTGGAATCTGAACTGCCACACAACACTGATATTTTGTTTTGGCTCGGGTCTAAATGTAGCGTAATATACAATTTTGCAGACCACAGTTTAAGAAACATCGATTTTTATCTAAAATTATTTTATGTGGACACATTATCAAGTATGCTGTTGAGACAGGCATAACTTCTTTTACACATCTTTGGTTTTTAGGCATCAGGAACCAAGATTTAACACAGAAGTTTTTAATCAAGGGCATCCATAATCCTTGGGGATACCTGATCTTTATAGAGCTTTACAAAAATGTTTTGCTAGGCTAGAATTTAAATAGGACAGTTAACGATATGTACTGAGTAACCAATCAGCACTCAACACTGATGTCTTCTCACTTCCTGTTATAGGCAGTTAAAGTGAGAGTAAGTGGAAGGAAGACCGGGTGAAGATGGAAGCTCTGTCAGTGGTGACAGCGTCCCAATGAAGGGGTTTGTTTTAAGGTAAGTTTCAAATAATGGGCTAGTATGTGACGCATACTAGCCCAATATAACTTTGCCTTGCAGGTTTTAAAAACAAAACGGTGGTTTACTACCATTTTATTATGTTGTTGAGGTCCTTCAGATTGCTCCCTTCATTCAGGCCTTACATACAACCTCCTTTTTTTTTAAATTGTCAATGTAGTTAATTAAAGTGGCATTAAAATGGAGAGATTGGCTTGATTTATCAGATGACTCACGGGTAACATTGTCAGTAACTTTACCTCAATTCCATGTTTTGATTGCACAAAAACAACAAAAAAACTTTAGACTGCTTTCACACTGAAAGCGCCAATCGTTTTTGTGGCACTTTAGCGCTGTTTAAGCTTTCCGGCCGCTAGCGGGGCGCTTTTAACCCCCAAAAAATGGTTAAAAACTCCTGTTTTGCGATGCATTCAAATAGCTTTTCAGGCGCTTTGAAAGCGCTGCCCATTCATTCCAATGGGCAGGGCGTTTTGGGAGCACTAAATACAGCGCTCACATCCCACCCCAAAGATGCTGCTCGCAGGACTTTTCAGAAAGTCCCGCAAGTGCACCGCCGGAGTGTGAAAAGGCACAAGGTAATGAATGAGAGGCGGTTTTCAGGCGCTATTTCTAGCATTAAAGCACCTGAAAACTGCACCAGTGTGAAAGGGGTGTTAAAGTTGTAGTTAGCTTGAGTTTAGCTTGAGTTTTTATCAGTGGCTGTTTTTATATACTGTAAATATGATAAAAATCCTTATATTCTCTCTTTCAACTGTTCTGTTCTTATCTATCCCAATGTAAAGTAAAACTTTGCAAAAAGTTGTATTAGCACCTATTAGGACTGGTGATGATGATAGTTGTGGCAGTCTTATGGAGCGTTCAACTCACCATGGTCACATGCAGGCCCACCTCAAAGTGTTACTAAATCTAGGACCCTGCATTCACTATATGCGGTCTCCCCCAGTACACAGAACATGGAAATGCAATTATTTTAGTAAATATAAACTGCTAAATAACTTTATAGTTTATATCAGTATATAACATACTTCTATGAGTGTCTGGTTAAAGCTTATAGGAGGAGTTTTCATTCTCTTCTGACTATTCTATGAGGCTGCGTGGCCCCTGACATTCTGTCTGAACAGTGCTGATTGTGTGATCAGCACAGGTCCAATCTCAAAAAACAAAACAAAACTCTAATGCCGGGTACACACGGTCGAACTTTTTTCTACAAAAGTCCGACGGACGCCGACGGACTAAAGCTGGCTGACAATCCGATCGTGTGTGGACTTCCCCGGACTTTCAGCGGACTTTTCCAGCCGCAAATCTGACGGACTTTAGATTTGGAACATGCTTCAAATCTTTACGTCGTAACTACGCCGGACCCAGAAATCTGCTCGTCTGTGTGCTAGTCCGACGGACAAAAACCCACACTAGGGCAGCTATTGGCTACTGGCTATCAACTTCCTTATTTTAGTCCGGTGTACGTCATCACGTACGAATCCGTCGGACTTTTGTGTGATCGTATGTAGGCAAGTCCGTTCGTAAGAAAGTCTGCCGCAAGTCTGCCAAAAATCCGCCAAAAGTCCGTCGAAAGTCTGTCGGATAGGCTGTCGGACTTTTGTAGCCGAAAAGTCCGACCGTGTGTACGCAGCATAACAATACACACCAAACTGAGCATGTACAGAGTGCCTCCTAGGGCTCTGTTCTATCAGCAGATGGATTGGGGACAGTAAAAGAAGTCAGAGAAGACAGGATCAAACAGCCTTAATAGACAGTGTGGAGTATTAACCCCTTAGGTTCCACAGTGAATACAAGCATGCTTTACTGCATATACAGACTGATTTCACTATGATTTAGTAACACTTTAACTATATTTCCTACAACTTCCTGGGTTCCGGAGACACCCGGAGAAGAAAAGTGGCTCTGTTCCCCTCCCTTAGCAGTTGAAAGAAGCTACACCTAATGAGACAGAGGCAGCCAGTAAGGTGATCTGCACCCTAATAGCATGTTGCTTTTTCAAAGACCCAACTACTACTTTGTGGCAGTGGCGTCTCCAGCTTTATATATATATAGATATATATAGATATAGATATATAAATATATACTGGGGCCCTTTACTACGACCCCACAATGGCCCTTTCACATGTTCTGCAGTGAGCTCCCTTCCTACTGTATTGGGGTCCCCCAGGGTGGCAGAAAACAAGAGATATATGTCACCAGTATACCAAGAAAATATAAGGATCCAAAGCAGTGGGAGAACTATCAGGGTTGCAAAGGTTGTCTTGCCTCCGGGCCCTGGTGTTCTGCCACTGTGGGGTTCCCCAGCCTCCTCTTGCTGTCCTGCCCCTGCTATTGACAGCGCTGGTCTGGCATCTCTTGGAATTTACAGGCTGGTTCTCCTGTCCTAAGGATGGGAGAAATCAGTCTGTTTTTTCAGTAACTGAGAGTCCTGGTGGAGTCCTTCCTGCAACTCGCTCTTCTCCCTGCCAATGACGATGCAGGGGAAGGAGCAGATCGGGTGGCCGTGGTTGTGTGAGCGCTCTCATTATGCAGTGTCAGCAAGCAGGGGGAGGGGGGAGGAATCACCTGCAGGAGCTGACTGGGGACTCTCTCCCTCTTAGACATTGATTTTTTGTCAAAAAGAAAATTGTTTTTTTTATTGGGGGGCACATGGTGGGGCATAGCATAATGTTGGGGGGGGAGGGGTCAGGGCCCCCTCTGGCCCCCCTAGGGACGCCATTGCTTTGCGGACCCCCTGAATTCCTTAAGATTACTCCAGTTCAAATGGAGAGTGGCCCCATGTCCTTGGATACCTCTAGATGTTTGCTTGTGTTACCAGAGCTACCCTGAACTGCACTAAGAGGTAACACTAAGTAGTAATTCTCAACTAGACTCTCTGTTGCTGTAGAGCATGGGTCTCCAAACTTTCTGAACAAGGGGCCAGTTTAATTGACCATTAGATTTTATGGGGGCAAGATTGTAGCCAGAGGGTATACAAAATGCCCCTGCATAACTGAGAGTTAACAACGCCTCAGGCTTTGTGGTCAGTGGGATTAAAAAAATACACAGTGCCCGAGGTCAGCAGGAGGAAAAATAGCACCCTATCATTGGTATAAGCGGGAGGAATCGTGCCTCATAATTGGTGTTATTGGGAGGAAATATGCCCCAATGTTGGTGTCAGTGGGAGGAATTATGCCCTATCATTGGTGTCAGTGGAAGGAAGGGTGCTGCATTGTTGATGCCAGGGGGACAAATAGTGCCTTTAAAATAATAGTCCCCCAAGGGCAGGATAAAAGAAAGCAAAGGGCCATATCGGGCCTGCAGGCAGAAGTTTGGAGACTACTATAGAGTCTTACAGAGACTATGCTATGCAGCCACATGTTACTCTGGTTGAGCTTCAGAGACTTTACTGTGAAGAGTACATTGTGCAGCTTTCATAATCTGTTTTGTATTTTTCTGCAATGTGTGCATGCTCCTGTTATGCTAATTGACTTTGCACCTGCTTAGAAAACTTCAACAATTACAGTTACTTCCTGTTTTTTCAGACAATTCAGACAATTCCCCATTCTGTTCAAAAGTTACGTGGATGTAATAGGCAATCCATTTAGAAACATAGAAAAGTGATGGCATAAAAATGACTGAGTAGTACATCGAGTCTGCTCGTTTTCCTTTTATACATTTTTTTTCGTTAACTTTTTTGCCTGAGTATATATCTAGGTTTGTCCCAAGCATGTTTAAAGCCATTTATTGTTGACTGTCTCACTACTACCCTTTCAGCAAAATAATATATTCTAAGATTAGTTTTGAACTTTCCTCCAGTTAGTTTGAGGTCTTGTCCCCGTGTTCTTAATTTTGGTTTTATATTGAAAAACTGCCCTCCTGAACCTCATTCACCCTCTTGATGTATTTAAAGGTTTCAGTCATGTACCCCCTTCCCTTCTTTCCTCCAGATTGTACATATTAGGTTCCTGAAGTCGCTTTCGATGTTTTATCCCAGAGACCTTTCTCCATTTTTTGTTACCCGTCTCTGAACTCCTTCTATCTTATCAATATCTTTTTGTAAGTGATGTCTCCAGACCTGGACACAGTATTCTGAATGAGGTCTCACTAAAGACCTATATTGGGGAATCAGGACCTCCTTCCTCCTGCTGGTGATCACTCTAGTGATGCATCCTAGAATTCTACTTACTCTACCCACTGCCTGGTCACACTATTTGCTCATCTTACAATCATCTGAAAGTAACCCCAATACTTTTTCCTCTATAGTGCTGGCTAACACTGTACCCACAATGTTGTACTCTGTCAATGAATTCATTTTCCCTAGGTGCATTATTTTACATTTAAAAATATTGTAACATGATTTGGCATTGCTTAAGGATTGGTTAAAGCAGTGTAAACTGTAGTACAGACACCTCCAGGGATATCAACCCTATTAAACACCTTTGTATAATCAGCAAAAACATATACCTTCCCAAACAAACCTTTACTTATATCACTTACATATAGATTAAATAGAACAGGACCTAGTACAGAGCCTTGTGGTACACCACTAGTGACTGGTCTCTGTTCCGAGTGAACCCCATTTACAACCAACCACACTCTGGTATCTATCCTTTAGTCAACTGCATATCCACTAAACCACCCAAAGGTTAAGTCATAGCTTGTATAACTTTTGTATTAGATCAATTCCACACGTGGAACTGTATCAAATTGTTAAGCGTTTGTGTCAGGGAATGCCTGAACGATTAATTAATTTGAGTAATTTTTAAACCAAGCAGAATTCTTTAAGAACACAACAAGATCAATGTGAATACGGACTGGATCAGTGATAATAAATTTATATTTATTCAATAAGTCAAATAGTCTCTATCAATATTTTGATCAATAGGTGGACATAGACGCTACAATTTTGCAGAAAAATTGTCCATACCTATTGTTGATATATAGATATATAGATATATAGATAGATATATATATATATATATATATAGATATATATTATATTACCAAAAGTATTGGTACGTCTGCCTTTACACACACATGAACATTAATTGCATCCCAGTCTTAGCCAATAGGGTTCAATATTGAGTTGGCCCACCCTTTGCAGCTATAACAGCTTCAACTCTTCTGGGAAGGCTGTCCACAAGGTTTAGGAGTGTGCCTATGGGAATGTTTGACCATTCTTCCAGAAGCGCATTTGTGAGGTCAGGCACTGATGTGGATGAGAAGGCCTGACTTGCAGTCTCTGCTCTAATTGGCACCTTAGTTGTAGTGAAGGGAACTCTTAAGGCATCAGCATACCAAGACATTTTGGACAATTTCATGCTCCTAACTTTGTGGGAACAGTTTTGGGATGGTCCCTTCCTGTTCCAACAGGACTGCGCACCAGTGCACAAACAAGGTCCATAAAGACATGGATGAGCAAGTTTGGGGTGGAGGAACTTGACTGGCTTGCACAGAGTCCCATAGACATACTCCTAAAACTTGTGAAGAGCCTAACCAGAAGAGTTGAAGCTGTTATAGCTGCAAAGAGTGGGCCAACTCAATATTGAACCCTATGGTCTATAACTGGGATGCCATTAAAGTTCATATGCGTGTAAAGGCAGATGACTCAATACTTTTGGTAATATAGTGTGTGTGTGTGTGTGTGGGTGTATATATAAATACAGTATCTCACAAAAGTGAGTACACCCTCACATTTTTGTAAATATTTTATTATATCTTTTTATGTAACAACACTGAAGAAATTACACTTTGCTACAATGTAAAGTAGTGAGTTTACAGTGTAAATTTGCTGTCCCCTCAAAATAACTGAACACACAGCCATTAATGTCTAAACCACTGGCAACAAAAGTGAGTACACCCCTACGTGAAAATGTCCCAAATTGGGCCAAAAGTGTCAATATTATGAGTGGCCACCATTATTTTCCAGCACTGCCTTAACCCTCTTGGGCATGGAGTTCACCAGAGCTTCACAGGTTGCCACTGGAGTCCTCTTCCACTCCTCCATGACGATATCACGGAGCTGGTGGATGTTAGAGACCTTGTGCTCCTCCACCTTCCATTTGAGGATGCCCCACAGATGCTCAATGAGGTTTAGGTCTTGAGACATGTTTGGCCAGTCCATCACCTTTACCCTCAGCTTCTTTAACAAGGTAGTGCTCGTCTTGGAGGTGTGTTTGGGGTCGTTATCATGTTGGAAAACTGACCTGTGGCCAAGTCTCTGAAGGGAGGGCATCATGCTCTGCTTCAGTATGTCACAGTGCTTGTTGGCATTCATGGTTCCCTCAATGCACTGTAGCTCCCCAGTGCCGGCAGCACTCATGCAGATCAGAACCTGACACTCCCACCACCATGCTTGACTGTAGGCAAGACACACTTGTCTTTTTACTCCTCACCTGGTTGCCACCATACATGCTTAACACCATCTAAACCAAATAAGTTTATCTTGGTCTTATCAGACCACAGGACATGGTTCCAGTAATCCATGTCCTTATTCTGCTTGTCTTCAGCAAACTGTTTGCAGGCTTTCTTGTGCATCATCTTTAGAAGAGGCTTATTTCTGGGATGACAGCCATGCAGACCAATTTATTGCAGTGTGTGGCGTATGGTCTGAGCACTGACAGGCTGACCCCCCACCCCTTCAACCTCTGCAGCATTGCTGGCAGCACTCATACATCTATTTCCCAAAGACAACCTCTGGATATGGCGCTGAGCACGTACACTCTTGGTTGACCATGGCGAGGCCTGTTTTGAATGGAGCCTGTCCTGTTAAACTGCTGTATGGTCTTGGCCACCGTGCTACAGCTCAGTTTCAGGGTCTTGGCAATCTTCTTATAGAATAGGCTATCTTTTTGTAGAGAAACTATTTTTTTTTTCAGCTCCTCAGAGAGTTCTTTGCCATGAGGTGCCATGTTGAACTTCCAGTCACTAGTATGAGAGAGTGAGAGCGATAACACCAAATTTAACACACCTGCTCCCCATTCACACCTGATACTTTGTAACACTAATGAGTCACATGACACCGGGTAGGGAAAATGGCTAATTGGGCCCAATTTGGACATTTTCACTTAGGGGTGTACTCACTTTTGTTAACAGCGGTTTAGACATTAATGGCTGTGTGTTGAGTTATTTTGAGGGGACAGCAAATTTACACTGTTATACAAGCTGTACACTCACTACTTTACATTGTAGCAAAGTGTTATTTCTTCAGTGTTGTCACATGAAAAGATAAAATAAAATCTTTACAAAAAATGTGAGGGGTGTACTCACTTTTGTGATATACTGTATGTTTACAATCTTTGTATCTGTTTCTAGCTCCCAGACCCAAAAGTAGTCTGCTCTGCCCTTCTCCTGTGCAGTCTTTGAGGAAAAGAAGGCTTTTTTGCAGGGCAGCTCAACAGAACAATTTGAAAAAAGTTGAGGATGGCAGATCCTTCTATAAAGACACCAGGGTTGAAGGAAAAATAAATACTTTATTGAAAACAATGTAGCAAAAAGTAACATTAACATCTTGCCGACCAGGCACTGTCACTATGCTGCGGCAGGTCGACATGAACCCGCGAACCGTCGTAGCTGTACGTCGGCTCCTTTAAGTGGGATAGCAGGCGCATGCGCGCCACCAGGGGGTGCTGATGCTCATGGCCGGCGGTCATTGCGATTGTGGGCACGAGAGGCAGAACAGGAACGTGTGTGTGTAAACACACAAATCCCTGTTTTTTGAGGAGAGGAGAGGCAGATCGTTCCTAATAGCTAGGAAACATGATCTGTCATCTCCTATAGTCAGTCCCCTCCCCCCACAGTTAGAAAACACAGTCAGGGAACACAGTTAACCCCTTGATCGCTCCCTAGTGTTAACCCCCTCCCTGCCAGTGACATTTATACAGTAATCAGTGCATTTTTATAGCAGTATAATTGCCAATGGATTCAAAAATGTGTCAAAAGTGTCCAATGTGTCCGACATTATGTCGTAGTCCTGATAAAAATCGCAGGTCACCGCCATTACTAGTAAAAAAAAATAATAATAAAAATGCCATAAATCTATCCCCTATTTTGTAGACGCTATAACTATTGCGCAAACCAATCAATATATGCTTATTGTGATTTTTATGACCAAAAATATGTGGAAGAATACATAGCGACCTAAACTGAGGAAAAAATTAGCTTTTAAAAAACAATTGGGGATATTTATTATAGCAAAAACCACAAAATATTGTTTTTTTTTCAAAATTGTCGCTCTTTTTTTGTTTATAGTGCAAAAAATAAAAATTGCAAAGATGATCAAATACCACCAAAAGAAAGCTCTATTTGTGGGAAAAAAAGGACGTCAATTTTTTTCGGGTACATCGTTGCACGACTGCGCAATTGTCAGTTAAAGCGACGCAGTGCGAATCTCAAAAAATGGCCTGGTCATTGAGCAGCCAAATCTTCCGGGGCTGAAGTGGTTAAGATAAAAATACCAAACAGACCAAATTGGCTTAGACAGCCCCTGATCTCAGACTGCAGGGCACAAACCAAGTCATTTAGAAAGCAATGTCATCACGTAGACTAGAAATCTGCATACAAATGGGACAGCATCCCAGCTTCCAAAAAAGTATCACACAAAACAAATACCAAACAAGTATTGCACTGAACTAAATCAGACATCACACAAGATTTACTTAACGTGTCACTAAACCCACATCTTAAAAATCAACAAATAGTGTATTACATGCTATTTATACTCACTCAGTCACAATGAGATTAATTTTCTGTATACTGCAAAAAACCTGGTGGATTCTGCTGCTCTCTATCACCACCTTCTGTCCAGGTTCCCAATTTAGCTAGGGATTTTGCAGCTGTAGTGGCAACTCTGCACATGCTCAGTTTTCAGTGAGTTTCTATGCTGAGCATTTCCTCCCTATCACATCTGAGCAGCCCATGTGATTATAGACTCACACTTGTGTGTGTATACACAGTGGTAAATGACAGCCCACTCCCTCCTCCATGTCCATGAACCAGCTAAACACAATATGGGCAGGATATTAAGGATATTACATGTAGATTAATGGTGGCTTCACCTCCCTCTTATTCTAAGACACAGGCTAGAGGGAGGTGACACAGCCTGTGATTGGTTTTAAATTCTCCCACACCATGTTATTGTGAAAAAAAATAAAGATAAAAAAGATTCGGCCCACCCCTTTGCAGTTATAACAGCTTTAACTCTTCTGTGAAGGCTGTCCACTAGGTTTAGGAGTGTGTCTATGGGAATGTTTGACCATTCTTCCAATAGCGCATTTGTGAGGTCAGGCACTAATGTTGGACAAGAAGGCAGGCCAGTCAAGTCCCTTCACCCCAAACTCACTCATCCATGTCTTTATGGATCTTGCTTTGTGCACTGTTGCGCAGTCATGTTGGAACAGAAAGGTGCCATCCCCAAACTGTTTATTCCCACAAAGTTGGGAGCTTCAAAATGTCCAAAATGTCTTGGTATGCTGACACCTTCAGAGTTCCCTTTACTGGAACTAAGGGGCCACGGCCAACCCCTGAAAAACAACCCCACACCATAATCCCCCCTCTGCTTCAGGAAGAATGGTCAAACGTTCCTATAGACACACTCCTAAACCTTGTGGACAACCTTCCCAGAAGAGATCAGGCTGTTATAGCTGCAAAGGTGGGCCAACTCAAAATTGAACCCTACGGACTAAGACTGGGATTCAATTAAAGTTAATGTGCGTGTAAAGACAGGCATCCCAATACTTTTGGTAATATAGTGTATATATTTTTTTTAATTTCCTTGATTGGGTACTCCTTCTAATTGTCTGCCCTGTTGACCATTATGATCAGGCCAGAAAAATGTGTTGTATTTGGGCCCAAGACCAGTTGTCTTCTGAACCCATGGCAGGATGAAGAAAGAGGCCTTGTTTCTTTACAAAGAAATGAAGAGCACGAAACTTGCAGTTTCTCAAAGTTGGTGTTTGTATTTGTATTACTCTGTTCTAGACAGGTTAGACATATTTAATGGTGAAACGGTTTCTATTCTGTTAGTCAAAGGAAGAAAAGCCTGTGTTAACAAATTCCCTTTCATCATTTATCAGGTTTGACTTAAATGAGTATTTTGCAGCTTCTTAGCATTAGTTAGCATTTTTATTTTTTTTTAAAAAGAGCTCAATTTGAGCCCTCAAATAAATACTGCGCTCAGTGCTAGTCAGTTTAATGACAGCTCTTTCATATGCTATCTTCTTATCCTGAACTTTCATTGCGCTAATGAATAAAGCCATTACTTTAACGCACTAAAATGTTTGCTGTTCTTTAGCAAACTGTGTTTCATAAGAGAAGCTCGACCGTTGGAAGTCCTGAACATTGAGTGTATCCGTGCGCAACAATACGTAACTGCTAGGTAATTTGTGTTAAGCAAATGAGGTGGTAATTATCTTCACATATATAGTATATATACTTATAGCGGGCAGTCTTAAGTGGGGTTCAGACTGGTTGCACCCAGCTTTATTGTGACTGCAACATCTGAAAGCACGATCATCAGTTCTAGCATTAAAGTATAACTAAAGGCAAAACTTTTTTTTTAGTTTTGGATAGAGTGGAGCGGGATTAGAACCCCTGTCAGTTTTTTTGCTGTCTGTGCTCTCATTAGGGATATTCACTCTCTATATTTGTCCCATTTACCATTATCATTGAAAGTGAAAGTAAAAGAAAATCCCAAATTTTTGCCTAAGGCAGTGGTCTCCAAGCTGCGGCCTGGGAACCAGATGCAGTCCATTGCTTGTTTTTATCTGGCCCCTGGGGTGCTATTATATTCACTGACACCAATGAAGGGCACAATTCCTCCCAGTGACACCAATGATAGGGCACAGTTCCTCCCAATTACACCAAAGTTGTGGCACAATTTCTCCCAATGACACCGATAATGGGGTCCAATGACACCAATGATAAGGCATAATTCCTCCCAATGACACCAACAATGGGGTCCAATACCACCAATGAAGGGGCACAATTCCTCCCAATGACACCAATGATGGGGCATAATTCCTCCCAATGATACCAATGATGGGGCACAATTCTTCTCAATGACACCAATGATGGGGGATTGCTTACTCCTATGGATGCTGGGACATTTTGTATTCCCGATGGTCACAGTCTGGCCCCCCTTAAGTCTGAAGGACAGTAAACCGTCCCTTTGTTCTCCAATCAACTAGACCAGTGGTCTCCAAACTTTCTAAACAGAGATATGCTTACCCAATCCTCTGATCCTCCCTGCACAGGGCAGGTCCCTGTGGCTCCTGTCCCCCCCCTCCCCACACAGTCTAGCAGTCTTTTGTGGTGCACCATTCCTGATGTTATCACACCCATAGACCTGCTCTAGACATGAGGACATCAGGAACAGTCCACCAATGGATCGTGGGGGAGCGCCATTTGCTAGTGGAGTGGAGAATTGGGTGAGTGTACAGCTTTCGCCTCTCCCTTGGACAAAATGAGCACAGCCCCACTGCATGGGAAAACTTAATGCCTTAAACTTTACACCCCAAGGTCAACTCTTTTATTCCCCATAGGACGCAGTACATCTAGTACTTTGGTCAATTCTCCTAAGTGTCCTGTAACAATAACTGCAATGCCAGACAGTGACCCCCCCCCCCCCCCCCCCACACACACACACACACACACTTTGGCGCACGACTGTCTGACACTAGAGCTAGCTACTTTGAAAGTGAGGGCCTGTCTCCAGCTCCTAGCACTTGCCCTAGGAAAATACCCTAAAGAGGAATGGAGAGGCAGGTGAGACATACTGTATCAGCCCCCCATTCCTCTGCATTCTTCTGGTCAGTGCTTGCCTAGGGCAAGTGCTGGGAGCTGGAGACAGGCACTGGTTACCAAAGAGGCCATCTCCTTGCTAGCTGCAGTGTCAGGCGGCCATGCTCCAAGGAGGGGTGCTCTGTTTCTCCCATCTTCTAGGTGCCCTGTAAGTTTAGCTGCAATGTTAAAGCACTACATTGGGAACTGATTGATATAAAACAATTGTCATAATTCTCCTTTAAGAATACCCGGTGATCTTACCATGAAGGTCTTTGCTCAGGTACCTCTTTTTTTGGGTGAAAACTTGTGTTCTCGTGAATTCATTTTCTCACACATTCCCCTGGTGAGACTATAAGCACCGATCTGGTTTATCATGATTTTCAGTTGCCACCATCAGGAAGTTGGTCCAGGCCAATTATGGGCAGCCATCACTGGAGCTGATGCATGTAGACAGGAAGTGGCTGGAAGAGACTGGAAAATGTAAAAAAATATTTTTTTTTAAGTATTTTATAAAAAAATGTAAATTGATAAAGATACACAGGGCTTTAAAAACTCGAAATCACCAAGTTAGGGCTTAGATCTACTTTCAAGCATATTGAGCACACCAATTTGTATGATTTGTGAAGATTTTCTGTGGACCATTTATAAGATTTCTATATTAGTAAATGTTGTTTATATGGTTCTAGTTTTACTTTGCATGATCAAAAGACGTGACTGTTACGTTATCTTAGCAGTTAGGTCTGTTTTAAAGCAATTCTATTTATCGCCACTCTTAAATCTTTTTGCCAGCTCATTAAAGAAAATTTCTTATTAGTTTGGACTGTCCCCAGTGAAGACAAGATGTTTCACTGCTAGACGTGTTGTTTAAAAGGAACACCAAGATAACAAAAAGTCTTCATCGAAACACAACTGAAATTTCTAAGGCTTGTTTTTAAGGCTTGCCTTGTTACACTATATATAGCTGGTCTGTTTAGGGAGACATGATTCTCGCCATCTTCAACATGTGCTGATATCCTTACCAGTGGCTCTATTTGGGAGAGTAGGTGAGCTATATCTGTATACATTTGGGGTAGCATTTATTGGATCCCCTGCACGTATTTGTGTATTACATGCCCAGGAATTATGTAAATGTATGGGTACTTTATAGTTAAATCCTTCTATATATTTTTACTCCCCCTTTTTAGCATCCAAGTTCAAGGACTATATACCTCCTCTTCTCCTTTTCGTAAGTGTTTGTGAATATCTGGTGTTCAAGAACCATACACTTCTCCCCCTCCAGATTCTAAGCTTTCGTGTATATTTGTAGTAATGGTTTAATCACCCCCCCCCCTTCCTTCCATCCCTTTTCTCTTCCTCCCCCCCCCCTTTCATTTCCCCAATACTTTTTTCCCTTTACCCGCCTGCCTCCACCCCTCCTTTTTTTTCCTCCCCCTCCTCCCTCCCTCCTTACCTACCCATTTTTCTCTTTACTTTTTCCCTCCCCTTTTTCCCTGTCTGTTCCCTTCCATTCAGGATATCCCTTATACAATTTAAACCTATAGTTATGTTTCCAGGTATACGTGTATACATATTAATAATTTTCCTGGGGTGTGCAACAATCAAGCGTTGGTTTTTCCTCCTGGGCACAGTGGTCTTCACCACTAGCCATTCCCCTACAGACCTCTTTGAAGGTGATCAATTTTGTCCCATATATGTATGTTGCTATTTTTCTTCTTCACTATCCTCCTTTCACTCCAAAATTGCTGTTTAATAAATTGTCCTTTGTTCATGTGTTTTTTCATTCACTTTGTTATATATATTTTTTATTTTGTATAAAATACTACAATAACAAGAATTTTATATATATATTGTTACAGCACTGTTACATCCTGAAACATCCTGATGAAGCGGGGTTTCCTGTGAAACGCATTGACCCTTATAGGTTGATCTCAAGGCCAATAATACTACAACATCGGGTGGCTGACTTGGATGTTTGGTTTTAAGATGTATTTAAATATATATGTTTTTTAGGTGTCAAAATAGAGTAATATATTTTATTTAATTCCAGTTCGTCTACATTACACCTTTTAGGTATATTCAAAGTCCCATTTTCAATACATTTCTGTGCTTGCTCATTAGGGCTTGTTTATGGTGGATTGTTTTCAGGGGGCGTTCGACAGGCAGTTAGTAAGCATTATGTCCTTACCTCACCATCTGTTTACCCCTAAAACTCTGCAACTGCATGCATTGCAGTTAAATGGGTTGTGTGTAGCGGATTGGTCAGCTGCCTTTGCAGTTTAGGGGGAGCAGTTGCGTGGCAGTAAAATGCCTCTCAACTGCGTGTTTTTACCACCTGCCAACTGCAAGTATAAACAGGGTCTTATAGTCTTCTATATCTAGCAACCCAAAAAACATTGAGTTCAATTTTCGTAGTACTTCTACAGTATGCGTATTTAGAGCCAATGTCAGGGATACTGATTGGCTCCAAACGCCAGAACTCCCCATTAACTGCAAGTGAACCCTGGTGCCGGCCAAGGGAGCCTGTATCCAACCAAAAAAAAGGTACACTGAGTCCCCGCCTGAGAACTGTCCCTCTCCCTTTTTGGTTCAATAGAGTTTTTCAGCTTTGAATGAGGCACGTGGCGCTTCATTTCTATCTCAAACTTTGACAGTGTTATGCTAGAGTGCCCCAATATGCCATTTTGGGGTCTAGGCTAAATTCACACTGCATTTTCTGAAAAGAGATCAGCAGTGGGTTACTTTTCAAAGGGTGGATAGTCAGCAGCTTCCAGGTGTTCCAGAGGTGATCCTATGGCCTCCTGAATGCCTTTTTTTTTGCTTGATTTTCTAATGTTAACTAATGATTTTGAATGGAACAAATGCGCCAAGCATTTGGCTCCTGGCTGCGGTGCAGCCCCATTGTTGAATGGCCAAGTTTGATAGGCGGCAGTGCCTATCCACTCAACAAGCTATGTGAAATTTTATACTGTCATAATGCAAAGCTCGTGTGTAATCCCTCTGGTTACCTGCTCTTACTGCTGTGTGCCCACTTATGTGAAAGAGGCCACAGTTTCCTTGTGAACACACAACTGCCATATCTATAAAGCCAATAAAGTATTTATTAAAGCACAGTTGAAGTAACATAAAAAAAATGTAGTCAGATAGACAAAGTACCAAAAAACTTCATTTTTTAAGTCCACTCCACTTAAGTCCTTCTCCACTTACGGTGGGTAAGCAATGTGTCTAAATATAACTGTCCAAAAAGAACCAGTGTTAGACTCAGCCCAGTACTTCACATAGCCCAGTGCTTCCATTGATCAACAGACAATAAGGCCTCATGCCTCATTTATTGTAGCCACTGGAATAAACTTATGTGTGTAACGCTACCCTTGTGGAAGCCGCTGTGATTTAACAGTTCTTCCCCAGAGTTAGTGCAGAGGCTGCCAGGCACATAGCAACAGTTCACTCACTCTGGCTCAATAATCAGTCTAGGGGATGTCCTTTAGGATTTTTATTGCTGAAGAACTTGGAATAGGATGCAGGGGGATAAGGGAGACTCCAGATTCTCTGATTCTTTGCTGAAGGACACTCCAGCTCGCTAAGTCCCTATGCAGGAACAGGTACAAATAGCATAGACTGAGTCCCCTTCTTGAAAGCTATCTCTGGTCTCAGGTCAGTACTCACAATGCCACAGGATCACTGGATGCCTCCCTCCAGTATCTGCCTGATACTCTTCAGTGTGCTCTCCAGACACGACCCCCAAATAGGGAATCCCCTGACTAGCTCCAAAGAGGCGTAGCACCCACAGTGTACAGTGTAGGAAAATTAAGTCGGGCTCTTCTGCAGGCAGTGGAGCCGGGATTAATTTGTTTAGAGTTAGTTGGCAAAGCACCAAGGGCTGAGTCTCTGTTGCCTCCCCCTGGCTTCTGGAACTGCTGGAGGGTTATAGAACATAGAGAGCAGAAGAGTAGAGATCAGGCCTGAATATTTTTTGGAGTCTCCTCCAATCCCTGGGTAGGGATGGCCCAGAAGGTGGAGTCCAGTGTCCAGTTACCTGCAGGGGACCCCTGTGCTGGGGGGCTCTACACCTGGGCAGAAGGAAGGAGCCAGAGAGAGAGAAGTCAAAAGCAGCAGAAGCCTCTATACCACAGAGCAGTGGCAGCCAGTGCGCAATATTTTGGAGGAGGAGCACGGCAAACCACTGGCAACCATCCACCCCCCTGCATGAGACGGATGGGTAACGGTGCTCAGCCCCCCCACGTGGGAAATGGATGAATGGGAAGGCGACAATCTGAGGCCTCCTTACCTTAGGAGGCAGATGACGAGTCCTGGCCGGGATGACACTCTGATCTCCCCTTCACTGTCCATGCTGAGGTGTGCTGGCTGTGGGTGAGTCGTCCCTGGAGACCTCTCTCCGGGGTCATTGCTTCTCCTCCCAGCCAAACAGGAAGTGGGTCCTGAGACCCCTGGCCAATTGGGTCTCAGGACCTGCTTTTTGATTGGCCAGGAGGAGAATCAGAAAGACAATAGTGACTATTAATTTGCTATTGTTACACAACTCAGCTGAATGGGCTCAGGGCGCAGTGCTCTACGCCCTGAGCCCACCCTTTTTTGAAAACCAATTAGAGCCTCAGGCTCTAATCATGTGTTTCCAGAAAAAAAAACCCAATTGGAATCCATGCGTCCAGCGCTCTGCATGTAAATTAGGGGCCGTACACATGGGTTAAGTGGGCCGCGGCCCTGTGCCCCTTATGGATGGGCCGCCACTGCCCCAGAGCCTGATAGAGGAGACAAGGCCAGGTGCAATACCCAGCTTGCTTACTGCTGAGGGACATCTTAGAGCCACTTAAAGCCAGTACAGCTATTCTACACCTCTTACTTGGGGAATTTAAAGAGCAGCTAGGTGCACCGGCATTTTCTTCAGAGAGAGAGAGCATCTGCAATCAGTTTTGGAATATTGTTTGCTGTCAGTCCCACTGATCTATTTATCCCATTGGAGAACAGCATAGAGGCTTTTAGCAGCCAGAAAGTTAGCAAGTCCTCAGTTGCACTTAGGTTACCATTCTGGGCATCCCATACCTTCCCATTCCTATCCAAGTTCATCCCCTAATAAACCAAAAAAAAAAAAAAACAAAGCACCCTGGACTAGTTCTACTACTACTACTAAGAGAATGCAGGAAAATTCCCGTTGCCTGGCTGTGCACGTGAGGGGGACCCAAACATCAAGCAGCCCTTACATGGGTAGCGCTACATAGGGATCCTGGGGAATAGGTCCTCCAGCTCTGAATATATAAGAACCAGTGCGCAAAAACCCAATGTACACAGAGAGTTAACAAACTGACGGTAAAATACCAGATAGAGAGCTGCCAACATAGACAGGTTCACTCAATTCCCCAAGATAGATAATGGATAAAGATATGTGGCGCTACTCCATCAATCAGGAGTCAGGTGCCGACGCTTCTCGGGGACGGCCGAACCCGGAAGCTTTTTGACATCCACTGATTGCTACTATTTTAAATGTAAGTTGCTATGTTTTTCAATAAACGTGTATTTAATACTGCACCATGAGACCTCTCCTTTGTTTTTAAACAAACTGCTGGGATTGCTGGGAGTGCTGGGAGCTGCGGGAGGAGTTGCAGAGAGACGAACTCATTTGACACTAAAGAAACACTGAAGGAAACACATCCTCTCCTAGATTATCTACCCGCTCTACTTGGCCCATTGGGGGCCGCTGCTGGAGGTGAGAGGCTAGGGGAAACAATTGGGAGATGCACTAGAACGTGCATAGAAGAAAAGCACCAGTCACTGCACAAATTGCACTATATTCAAAGACTGTTTTGTGTGGAAGTCACCAATCACTACTGCACTTTCTGTATGGACTATTGCACTATTGTCACTGTTTGGGACAGTGTCTCGTTTGTGGGATTATCTGTCCTATCATATTTTGATTTTTCATCAATTTAAATTATTTACAATATTTAAAATTATGATTTATTGTATTACAGTTTTTATCACCTATTATGCACTAGATTATTATGTTATGATTGCATTATTGTGGAATTTATAATTTTTTAGATAGTCTATCATATAGGAATTCTTGCTGACTGTAGGGACTCTTTGCACTGTATGTTGATCTAATACATCCACTTTTTAGCTCACGTTGAAGATTTACGTATTTTTGGCATCAGTACTAGAATTGATTTGATCTCCAGCTGGTGCCTGCGATACATTGGACACTGTTTGTTTATGGAATTCTAGTGTGTTTTTCAGCTTGGGAAGCCAGTTCACTATATTCACAGGTTTACTTATTGCCACCTGATGAGAAGTGGTTGATATTATTATTTTTATTCAACTCATTTGAGCACTATAACCACACATTTGATTTTAAGCATTTTGATTACTGGTATTCACCATTTAGTGTGTCTATTGCAATTTTTTCTTTGATTTATTTATGTACGGCGATATTCATCTCTAGGCCTATAACTTTATATTAGGTGGAGCCCATTGTGTATACTTCATCCGACAGCATAGTTTACTCTAATTGTGATTTTGGATTATTTATTGATCACTGATTGATGGAGTAGCGCCACATATCTTTATCCATTACCAGGTCCTCCAGCTCTGCCACAACTGGGACCTCAATGAAAGAAGGCTAAACTTGGGGTAGCTGCTGCTGCAGGTGGGGGTGGTTTCCCTCCAACAAGGGGAAGAGGAAGAGCCCTGTTGCTCCAAATTTCAAACTATTTATATGCCTCTCCAACCACCTTCTCTGC
Organism: Lithobates clamitans; assembly: GCA_037952925.1. Lineage (NCBI taxonomy): Eukaryota > Metazoa > Chordata > Amphibia > Anura > Ranidae > Lithobates > Lithobates clamitans. Next base: position 4,025,728 of record JBBGZY010000544.1, read on the forward strand.
ACACCTCCCCAGGGATTAGCTGGAGCGCAATAACTATCCAGGCTGTGATCTGCCTTGCTTAGCCTTCTATGTTCCAGAAGCCTCTGGAAGGCAGGGGAGAGCAATCAAACCCACAGTCGATGGTACCTAGAGCAGCCAAAAAAAATCAACAACTGCTCCACTGGGTACAGATGAGCCAAAAAGAACTCAATTTGCCTAACAGCGTAGCAGCCTAACTTAGAGGGTGCTACATGTGCAAATGGACATGTTTATGTGCATACAATCGTAAATTATGCTCTTAAGCTCCTCTCCTAATGCAGCTTTGGGGAATTTTTTATGCTTCTAAACACTGGTCTTAAAATATGGATCTAAAAGTCTAATGTACTTGGCCACTTAGGCTAACATTGAACTTTGCGTTTAAAGACATTAAAAAAAAAGGCTGGCTGCCTGTAAAAATCTATATTTTTTTACCGCCATGCATGAGGCCTGAATGTTCTACTTCCCCTTAATAAACCCCAATATTGTTCTGATGTATTTCCACTTGCAAATGTAACAAGTGTATCTAGTATGATCAAAGAAAGGGCAGCACTTATTACATAACTACCAGGCTGCTACCATGGCACAAAATGTCACCTTCCTCTCCCATTCATACCTACTCTTGCAAAACATTTACAGTTTTCCACCCTGCATTTTAGGAGGATGCATCGTGCACACATTGACATTTGATAAAAAGGGATTTGAAACCAGAGACAATCAAATCCCTTTCAAGACTCAGGTCGTAAAAATGAAATTTGCGAAATATCACAAGTGTCAGATTTAAGGCCTCAAATCCCCATATATCAGTGGCAAGAGGGATGAATGCTTAATCACGTCATAGAAAACAGCGGGGTGCAAGATAACTTCCTCATGAATGCTAATATTTAAAGATACAAGTGCCTAATAAGTGCCTACTGAATAGTTATTCTTTGATATACCCAAGATATAACCATTATATGGCATAATACACCCCTAGAGTGTATTTGAAGCCATAAGCCATTTCATGGCCAAGTAAAAGCAAGAGACTGCAGACAGAATCATTTTATACAGGCTGATAAGTTGATCTGTCAAATCCTTGGAAAGATACAAAATGTGTGTAGCTGGGCGCCCTCCTGCCCTGCTCATCTCTGCCCCCCATGTGCTGTTGGTAGTGTGAGAGCGGGTCCGTGCAGACTCTTTCCCCCACTCATCCCCTCCAGCCTGATTGGTGACTGCAGTGGGGTTGGAGTGGCTCTGTATGTGTGTAACCTGCTCGGCCCCGCCAGTCCAATGTAAACACAGAGTTGCTGTGCACCTGTGTGTGTGGGTATGGGGGGGGGGTTCAATCTCCCACTCACTTCCAGGATCTGCGTAGAGGGGAAGTCCAAAATTCAAAAAGAGGGTGGGAGAGTAAGATCCAATAGGAACCACAGAAAAGACTTGCTGTACTGGCGTCATGGATCATAGGAACTGTAGTTCTTAAAGAGGCACTGCTTAATGCTTGTAAATGGCTACCAGACTTCAGTTCCCACAAGCCAATGCACCAATATAAGGGGAGCTTCACCATTTTCCGGGCAAACTGTGAGAGATTGAAGGCAGTCTAGCCAGAGAAGAGAAGAGTGTGGACCTACAGGTAGAAAGGACAGACCTGCTTGCTGTGTCTGGAAAGCAGCCCCAGGGACTGAGCATGAGAAGGCGAGTTGCTGTGCACCTGTGTGTGTGGGTATGGGGGGGGGGTTCAATCTCCCACTCACTTCCAGGATCTGCGTAGAGGGGAAGTCCAAAATTCAAAAAGAGGTTGGGGGAGTAAGATCCAATAGGAACCACAGAAAAGACTTGCTGTACTGGCGTCATGGATCATAGGAACTGTAGTTCTTAAAGAGGCACTGCTTAATGCTTGTAAATGGCTACCAGACTTCAGTTCCCACAAGCCAATGCACCAATATAAGGGGAGCTTCACCATTTTCCGGGCAAACTGTGAGAGATTGAAGGCAGTCTAGCCAGAGCAGAGAAGAGTGTGGACCTACAGGTAGAAAGGACAGACCTGCTTGCTGTGTCTGGAAAGCAGCCCCAGGGACTGAGCTTGAGAAGGCGAGTTGCTGTATCTCCAGAACCGGAGCTTAGGGACTGCACTGTGTGTGAGGATCCGGGTCAAAAGACTAAACTTCTGGGACCTGGCTTCTGGAACCTGTTGATTGCCTTCCAGGAGCAGTGAGCCGAACCACACATCTTAAACACTTGCCACACATAGTGAATACCATGTCTTAAAAGGACAGTGCACCACCCACAGAAGGACTCCCCCGAAAGCTGACCAATGTTATTTATTAGGCGCCAGGTACTTTCTGACTCCTTCAGGGGTACCCCTACACTAGAAAGGCATACCCCCACCAGCTTTTGGGATCGTATGCATAACATGCACACAAGGACCCGTTTATTTGTCTTAGTTAGTTGATGTCATTCTAGAGACTCTAATTGTACCTGTTATAGTTTTAACCTTACTATAGTCTTTTGAGTGCCAGTTAGTGGGTCATTGACAGTTCATCGATTATAATGCCTTTTAAGTCTGTATAATTATCTGTTCATTGATTTATGCCTTGTGTAATTGCATTTTGGGGCATTCTCCACCCACAGCTGCACATACACAAAGAGCCAGGGAATCTTTTTGACATCAATGATCTAATATGAGCATATGGCCATATTAGCTCAATGACATTACCAAATGACCAGAAGTTGAGGGAAGCTGTACAGAAGGAGCCGGAAATTATGTGAATTAAGTTTAGTGGCATTGTGACAATTCATTGCTTATTGTTAAAGCTGAGTTCCCACTGTTACTTTTTTTTTTTTTAGGATGCATATCTTTTGTTTCTAAGGCCTATTTAGAGCACTCACGCTTGTGTACTTAATCGGCGCTCGATTTCCGATTTCATAAAGGAATATATCTTATATTCCTCTTTCCTTGCAGTTTCCATAGTGCTTGTGGGCATGTGAAGCGTGAAGTGGTTTATCTCGATGATATCCTCATATTTTCCAAGTCCCTGGAGAGCCACCACACAGATGTCTGTCATGTGCTTCAGAAACTAAGAGAAAACAATCTCTATTGTAAGCTCGAGAAGTGCGAGTTCCATCGTGAACAGGTTAAATCCCTGGGTTATGTCATTTCCACTGATGGTTTTTCGATGGACCCAGAGAAACTTTTGGCAGTTCTACAGTGGCCCCGACATGTGGGTTTACTTCCTCTGCAGCATTTCCTGGGCTTTATCAACTATTATCTGAAGTTTATTCGTAACTTCTCGTCTCTGGTCAAGCCCCTGACTGCTATGACCAGAAAGGATGGTAATCCACAGAGTTGGTCTCCGGAGTCTATTAAGGCCTTTGAGAGTCTCAAGGCTGCCTTTGTTTCTGCTCCTGTGTTGGCACATCCTGATCCTATGTTACCTCTTATCCTTGAGGTTGATGCTTCTGAGACTGGTGTTGGTGCCCTTCTGTCTCAACGTCCTACCTCTGAGAGCGCTATGCATCCTTGTGGCTCCTTTTTCAAGAAATTGTCACCTGCGGAGTGCAATTATGAGATTGGTGACAGTGAGCTGTTGGCGATCATTTTAGCCCTGAAAGAATGGAGACATCTCCTCGAAGGTACCACTGTGCCGGTTCTCATTCTTACTGACCTTAAGAATCTCACATTCTTGTCTGAGGCTAAACGCCTCTCTCCCAGAAGAGTGCAATGGGCTCTTTTCTTGTCAAGTTTCAATTACATTGTCTCATTCTTACCTGGTACTAAGAATGTAAGGGCTGACGTCACGACAATATTCCTCCACTTCCAAGTTGGAGTCAGTTCCGGTTCCTGTGATTCCTCCTGATCGTATTCTACAGTTCGCACCAGTCTCACTTCTCCTTCGGGTGACAAAATTCTTGCAGCTCAGGTCCATGCTCCTCCTGAGAATCCTTGTGACCCGCTGCTTTGTCCCAGAGAGTCTCCATACTGCCATGCTCCAGACTTACCATTCTCCCAAGGCTGCTGGCCACCCTGGGTAGAATCAACTCTTTTGGGCCATTTCCCAACAATTCTGGTGGCCTAGTCTACGTGCTGATGTAACTGCCTTCATAGCTGCCTGTTCCGTGTGTGCTCAGAGTAAGACTCCACGACACCTTCCAGTGGGCCTCCTTTAACCCATACCCAATGGAGAGAGGCCCTGGACCCACCTGTCTGTGGATTTCATTGTGGAGTTACCCAACTCCCAGGGCAACACAGTTATCCTTATGGTGGTTGACCGGTTCTCAAAGATGTGTCATTGTATTCCACTTAAGAAGTTGCCCAGTTCTAAGGAACTGGCTTCCATTTTTGCTCGGGAGATCTTTCGCTGTCATGGGCTACCCAAGGTGATTGTCTCGGACAGGGGTAGTCAGTTTTTTGTCCCGGTTCTGGCGCGCCTTTTGTGCACAGTTGGGGATTCCGCTTGCTTTCTCCTCTGCGTATCACCCGCAGTCTAATGGGGCCGCAGAAGGAGCCAATCAGTCCTTGGAGCAATTCCTACGTTACTATATTTCTGACCATCATAACAACTGGTCAGACCTATTACCGTGGGCAGAGTTTGCTCACAACAGTGCCTTGAATTCTGCTTCCCGATTGTCCCTGTTTTTATAGCAAATTATGGTTTCCAACCTTCCATGTTGCCTGACTCATTTGTTCCGCAGAGTATTACTGCATAAGAGGATCAACTCCGTGGTCTTCGTTCCACTTGGGCACACATCCAGGAGGCTCTGCGACATGCTAATGATAGGTACAGACTCCATGCTGACCACAGACGCCTGCCTGCGCCTTCCTATCAGGTTGGGGACAGGGTCTGGCTGTCATCTCGCAACCTCCGACTTCATGTTACCTCACTGAAGTTCGCACCTCAATTTATTGGGCCTTTCCATATTCTTCGCAGGATTAACCCAGTGGCTTACGCATTAGACCTTCCTTCAAATATGCGTCATTAGAATGTATTTCATGTCTCCTTACCTTTGGTTTGCAACTGCTTTACCACCTCGGTGCCATGTCCTCACTCTGTACAGGATGAGAACCATGAAGAGTATGAAGTACAGTCCATGGTTGACTCCCGTAGGTTCTGTGGGTGCATACAGTACCTGGTGCATTGGAAATGGTGTGGTCCGGAGGAACGCTCTTGGGTCTCACCCTCAAACGTGCATGCCCCTGTCATTCTCTGTGATTTCCATAGACATTTTCCCCTCAAGTCTGGTGGACCTCTGAGGGGCAGAGGTTGTGGAGGAGGGGGTACGGTCAGGGCTGGGTTCAGCCCTTCCTTCTCTGATCTGGCCGCTCACCTGTCGGCTAATTGCCAGCTCCTATCTCTCCACAGTTACTCAGCTGTTGCTGATATCCTGCTCCTCAGTCCTGCCTACTTAAGCCGTCCAGTCCAGAGGTTCTCTGCCTTCACCTTAGTCGACATCACAGAAACTATCTCCTGCAATCCTGTTCAAGACTTGCTTTGCTGACATCCCTTCTGGATCCAGATCCTGCTTGCTGTTCAACTACATTGATCCCTGACTTCTGGCTTGACTGACTATGTGTTCCGGTTACTGAACTTTGGCTATGTTTTGATTAGGTTTGTTCTTTTTAATTTTATTATTAAACAAGTTTGATTTAACTGTACTTTTGTCTCGGCCTGATTTCATGGTTTTTAACAGTTACTGCAAGTTTAACGCCATATAGTTTTGTGCGTTACTGCCAGTTTAACGCCATATAGTTTTATGCGTCACTGTATGTTTGGCGCATTATATTGCAGTATATTATAGTGTATCTGTGGAGTGTGTCTGTGTAGTGTGAGTACTCAAATTAAAGTGCACCACACACTACTTTACATTGATTAATCATCAAGCATCTGCGTACAGGTTTCCACTTCTTCTTTACATTTGCTTATAAGCACCACTCCCTCCTTCCCAATAATGTCTGGGAGGACAACAAGGAGAGACAGACGTTCCCTTGTGTAATTAAAATTTTTAAGTTCTGTATATAATTGTATTCTATTTTGTATGTATTGCACACTGCCCTCACTGTGCACACAGCACTAATAATGTTTTCAGTACATGTTTACATTCTTTCGAGTCCCAATTAGAATTAGCCTGCCTATGTAACGCCCCTTGTTACCATAAACGTACAATTGTAATATTAATGTGATACCTACGTAATCATGTGTATAAAAACCGTCATAATAAAGCAGAACAGTTATTTGGAAAGATGCTGAGCGTATCTTTTGTGTCTGTTCCCTACTGCAGTAGTTATTAATTTGGAACCACTAATCAATATGAGGATAGGAGTTGCCTGTCATCAATTTACCCAAGTCAGTGTGGCGAGCCAGCCAGGAGGGTTTTCCAGGTGACCCTGAGTATCCAAAATGAGGAGCTTCAGACGATCCGGGAATTTCTGATAATCAGCCAGCTGAGGTAAGCCTTTTGCTTACTTTTGAGTTATCAGACTTTCTTGATCGGTAGGGCATTTTCGGGACAAAGGATACCTATTTTATTCCCTTTAATTACACTGTGTTGATTGGTGGTTATATGTTATGTTGTCACTGTCTACTGTCCATCGGAGCGTTATAGATAAGAAAGGGAAGAATAGTGCTGTTCACAGGTATATGTAGTACATCTGCTAGATAAAGTAGTTTAGAGGCAAGAGGGTATAGGCACATGTAGAAAAGACTGGCCAGTCATTATGGGCATTAAATTAAGCAAGGGAATGAAGGGTAAGAGACCCTCAAAAATGCTCAGCGCAAGAGGAGCACTATATATGAACCGAAGGTGTGGTTCCGCCTATACTGAGCCCCTAGATTAATGGTTAAAGTGGACAGGGATCCACAATGGGTAACTGGGTTACCAAGGTCCACAGGGACTAAGAATCATGCAGAGTAAATAGCTAGAGAAACAACCATCTATGTGAGCAGGATGGATCAAGGGTGACATTAACACTAGACAGAAAGGGACATTTTCATGTTAAGTTGTGGGATGAATTTGGGGTCAGGCACTAAAACTAGTAAAGTCAGAAACAGAGAAATGAGAATTAAAACAGAATACTTTATATGTTGTCAGAGAGGGAAGATGGGATGAGCACTTTGGCTGCTCGTCTGATCATAGAAGCTAGATAGAAAGGATATCTGAACAAAATAAAAGAAAGTGAGAGAATGATATGCATGTGTAGTGTACAAATAGGAAAAATGTAAGCGATTTTAGAGAGATATTGGTGTATGTGTGTGTGAATCCTGGGAGCTTTAGTTCTATCCCTTGTGTGTGTCATGTATGCAGATGTGACCCCCTCCTTTGTGCTCTCATGAAAGAATGTGGCTGGGATGATAAGCTGGAAGGACACCATGCCAATTACAGTTTTTTAGACAAAACATTTATAACAAAATGTTCTGGGTTAACGAATCTAATGATAAACAATGTCATCACAATTATTTTGAATCTGTTTTCCAAACATGGTAAAATGAAGGTTACATTTAACCGTGTATTACACAAATTGAATATCCTTTGATAGTGGAAACAGTGCATTTAAAAAAGGGAAATTAAGTAAAATGAAGTAATAATGAGTTTAACAATTTTATTAATAATATAGATATATTGAAAATGGTTTAGACCTGGTACCTTGTACCCGCTAGAGTGGCAAAATATTCACCTAATACCTCAGCTCTTTGTTTTCGAGGATGCCCAGAAATAGGCACATATTTACACATATGGTGGACATGCCCAGTAATCCAAACCTTCTGGAAGGAAGTCTTCGTGATTGCATCTAAAATATTTAAAAAAATAATACAACCAGATCCATATTTAACTTTACTTAATCTAAAACCGGAATGGTTAACACTCTCTCAATTCAAACTTATGATCCAACTAATAACGGCTGCAAAACAAACAGTGGCCAAGGCATGGAAATCTCCTACATTGGTACTAGCAGAAACAATTCACAGAATGAATAATACAATGTCCCATGCTAAGATGGTAGCCATCGATCAAAATCAAATTCCAAAATTTGAAAAACTTTGGCACCCTTGGATAAAACAACAGTTCCTGTCAAACTTCAATGACTCTGTCCTGTTGCCATGGTAACAGATTAAATGACTTACAGAGACACCCATTCTAAGGCTTCAAAGAGAACTAAAAAGAATAATAAACTGACGAGCGGGACAACCTTGTGGACCATACCTCTACCTTTCAACCCTTTTTCTTCTTTTTCTTTCCTTTTCTCCACCTTAAGATTAAAGCTCATTATCAGAATTTATTTGACCTATTTACACTCTACTTGTAAACAATATGTATAGTAGGTATAAATCATTTAAATACCTACAAAAGTAACTAAGGAAATTATATATATCTTTAATTTAGGTTTACGTGAACCCAATGTTTAATATTTGAAATTTCATGATATTTACCTATATAAACCCTACTGTAAAATAATGAGCTTACTTTATAGATCCTTGTAAACTTACTTTATGTATCTTTATAATATTGTATACTCAATAAACTTCTTTTGACAAGGAAAATGGTTTAGACAACCGTTGGTTGGAAATAAAATCCAGGTTATTGGGGAAATTTGTAAATGGGATAAGTTTAGATTAAGATAACAATTTTGTAATTTTACATGTATACAATAAGCCCTTATTGAGAGAAAAAAAGATTAAGATGAGGTTGTTATTTGGAATACAGCTGCCATAATATTTAACAAAGCCAAGATGGATGGGATACATAAGAATTTTTTCTACAAAAATGAAATTTTAAGGTTCTTGATAATAACTTGATGTGCAGTCCATGATGTGAGAGTTATAATAAATAAAATGTAAATATAACAGACCCATCCCATCAAGTCCACACACTCTGTTAGGATAGATGCCACCTGCATCCAGTTGTTTTTTAGTTTTTGATGCTTTCTGGTCCATCATACAGATTCTTGGTCCTTTTGTTTTATTTATTTTTATTTTTGAAATCAAAAGCAGAATGTGTGGATTGTGAAATGATGTGCCCTTTTTCCTTATAGGTACAGTGGTATAAGCAGAAGAATATTTTGGATTTATAGACATCTCTGCATGACCGCAGGGTATGGTTATCATATATTATAATATTGCCAGGCAAAGTTGTCTTTTGAAATCTGAAACTGGAGTTCTTACACAAACAGCATGATAGAAAACAAGCCATTGTAATATATTTATGCAAGCTGGACCCAGTAATGAAGGGTTCATCCCAATATATCAGAGCTGTAGCTTTATGCAAAGATGCTATTAGACAAAGTTAGATATTGTTTTGGTCAAACAGTTAATTTTTAATGGTCCGACATTCTGCGCAGCAAATATACAGCTAACTAAATGTTTGTCTAATGAAAGGTTTAAAATATGAGTTGTTTATGCACAAATCTAACAATGAAAAACGCGTACATTTATTCAAAAGAAAGGAAAAACCACATGTGTTAAATTGATGGTGTAAGAATCAGCTGCTGTGAGCCCAGTGCAGGACACACTCCCTGAAGACCCAGATATTTAAATGTTTGTAGAGTTATTCCCGGTTTTATACTGAGGATGCAGTTTATCACCCAGAAGGATACTCCGTATTCAAAGCCATTGGATCCTTTTTTCCCCAGCTCAAGAAGCAGAGCTCCATGTTTTAGCAAAGCCTGTGAGCTATAAAAAGAGTGTATATTTATATAGATAGTCAAGATATAGAGAGCTTTTGGTTCCATTTGAATCACCAACAAGTTTGTTTTTACTTTGGCAGGTAAACCAATCAAGCATGCCAAGTTAATTTGATTGGCTGTTTTCAGCCTTCCAGGTTTTTATTGGCTTGCCCTACGTCTTGTACGTCACTACGTTCGTAATTGTTGGCCAACATTTGTGTGACGGTGTGTATGCAAGACAAGTTGGAGCCAACACCCTTCTAACAAAATTCCACGGTTTTGTTGTCAGAAAGTCTGATCATGTGTATGGGGCATTAGAGTCTGCAAAAGACTTGAGACTGGGGCAGAGGTTCACCTTCCAGCAGGACAACAACCCTAAACATACAGCCAGAGCTACAAAGGAATGGTTCAGATCAAAGCATATTCATATGTTAGAATGACCCAGTCAAAGTCCAGACCTAAACCAAATTGAGAATCTGTGGCAAGACTTGAAATTTGCTGTTCACAGATGCTCTCCATCCAATCTGACAGAGCTTGAGCTATTTTGCAAAGAAGAATTGGCAAAAACTTGGTGGCACTTCACAATTATGTGCCACTTTGTGTTGATCTATCACATAAAATCCCATCAAAATACATTTATGTTTTTTGGTTGTAACATGACAAAATGTGGAAAATGTCAAGGGGTATGAATACTTTTTCAAGGCACTGTATATATACACACAGACATATACAGATACACACACAGTACATACTGCTTCTGTGCCCTGTTCTTTCACTGGCAGTCAGTGGAGCATTACTAGTATAGATATTGGCAAGGAAGGTGACTGCACAGATCGTCCCTCCCAAGGCCACTATTTGTTCATTGATTTTTACATGGAGTGCTGGTGAGATGGATTTCCTAGAGCCTGAGGTTCCTGGATGTATATATGTATCTAAAAGCAAGTTTGTAGTGATTAAGGAGAGCTTTCTTCCATGGTTACACTGGTGAAGAGCATATCTGTCAGCTGTAATACCAGCAAAAGCTTTTCATATACAGCTACCCATGACAATATCCTCTACAAACCACTTGTAGTAAACGTTGTCCTATGTGTACCCCAGACACCACTTTCAGTTATTTTGTTATCTTACAAGCACCGCACCCCAAACTGGCTTTCCTTTAAGGACAATATAATATATATTTACGTAAACAAGTCATTTTGTAATCTCATTTTATTGAAATTTAATTTCAATCTGCTGAAAGTGTGATTTTCTAAAACTGCCAAAAAATACAAAAAAGTCAATATAGAAACATATGAGGCATTCTTTACACTGTGGTTGCACTGAATTCCCCCAGAAATCTTTTTTTTGTTTTTGTTTTTTGCAATAGCTTTTCTGCACAGCCCGTAATGGACCTTCAAACCAAATTACAGGTACTTTGTTAAAATGCTTTTAAAATGTATCTACAACAATTTTTTCTTAGTTTTGGATAGAGATTAGACAGTTGCTCTTGGTAATTTGTAGGGTTGTGTGCCTACATTTTGATGTTGACTTTACTGTTTGGAAGAGAGGTGATTTTTCATATTGTCTTGGTATTGTATATTGTATTGGTGATCATGCTCTGCTTCAGTATGCCACAGTACATGTTGGCATTCATGGTTCCCTCAATGAACTGTAGCTCCCCAGTGCCAGCAGCACTCATGCAGCCCCAGACCACGACACTCCCACCACCATGCTTGACTGTAGGCAAGACACACTGGGCTTTGTACTCCTCACCTAGTTGCCACCACACATGCTTCAAACCATCTGAACCAAATAAGTTTATCTTGGTTCCATCAGACCACAGGACATGGTTCCAGTAATCCATGTCCTTAGTCTGCTTGTCTTCACCAAACTGTTTACAGGCTTTCTTATGCATCATCTTTAGAGGAAGCTTCCTTCTGGGAGGACAGCCATGCAGACCTTTTTGATGCAGTGTGCGGCGTATGATCTGAGCCTTGACAGGCTGACCCCCCCCTTCACCTCTGCAGCAATGCTGGCAGTACTCATACGTCTATTTCCCAAAGACAACCTCTGGATATGACGCTGAGCACGTGAAACTGCTGTATGGTCTTGGCCACCGTGCTACAGCTCAGTTTTAGGGTCTTGGCTAAATATTCTTATAGCCTAGGCCATCTTTATGTAGAGCAACAATTATTTTTTTCAGATCCTCAGAGAGTTCTTTGCCATGAGGTGCCATGTTTAACTTCCAGTGATCAGTATGAGAGAGTGAGAGCGATAACACCAAGCTTAACATACCTTCTCCCCATTCACATCTGAGATCTTGTAACACTAACGAATCACATGACACCGAGGAGGGAAAATGGCTAATTGGGCCCAATTTGGACATTTTCACTTAGGGGTGTACTCACTTTTGTTGCCAGCGGTTTAGACATTAATGTCTGTGTGTTGAGTTATTTTGAGGGGACAGCAAATTTACACTGTTATACAAGCTGTACACTCACTACTTTACTCACACTCACACTCACATATACACATAAGACTGAAAATAAGACATACTGTATATAATGAAACTTAACAGGGATTGTGGAAACTCCTCCTATAGATATTGGCTATAAAAAAATGTTTTCATCAGTTTAGGCCAATATGTATTCTGCTACATATTTTTTGGTTAAAAAAATTTGCAATAAGCGTATATTGATTGGTTTGCATAAAAGTTATAGTGTCTACAAAATAGGAAATAGATTTATGGCATTTTTAATCAGATTTAAAGATACAACATAATGAATGTGGGGGCCTTTTGGTGGGAGTGATTTTTTTTTTTTTTGGGGGGGGGGGGGGGCAGCATTTCTTTCTTAGGCCCAGGCAGCACAATGTATTGGGCCGGCCCTGCCCAAGAGGGTTAAGGCAGTGCTGGAACATAATGGTGGGCACACAAAATATTGACACTTTGGGCCTAATTTGGACATCAGGGTGTACTTACTTTTGTTGCCAGTGGTTTAGACATTAATGGCTGTGTGTTGAGTTATTTTGAGGGGACAGCAAATTGATACTGTTATACAAGCTGTACACTCACTACTTTACATTACATTTACTTTACATAGCATAGTGTCATTTCTTCAGTGTTGTCACATGAAAAGATAGAATAAAATAATTACAAAAATGTGAGGGGTGTACTCACTTTTGTGAGATACTGTAAGTGAGGCATACATTTTTTCACTCATAGTTGTGTTTGTCATTTTCCTTGAGGCATGCGGTCTGGTGGTTTTGTTCCGCTGTGTTTGTTCAAGGTCTGGGAGCTGCGACGCACACCGGGGCCTCCCCTATCCTCTCTGTTCATCACTGGAGGATTGGGTGGGCCTTCCTGCAGTACGTTGGCGCCACGCCCCACGCCACAGCGCATGACGTCAGCGTTGTTTCATTCCCAGCGAGTGTTTGACATCTCAAAAACAAGGAGAAGGAGGCGCCTCTGGGTGCAGACTTTAAAACAATTTATTATAAAAACAGCAACAACAAGGTTTGCACTCACATTTTAGAGGGAGGTTTCAAGCATAAAATTGTCCCAAGGCAATCAAGGGGGTCCGTGGAGTCATCTCTCTCAGCTGGTGGATATGTAGCCTCTGGGTTGTCCCGAAGCGCTGGATGTATACCGGCCGACAGCGAGGAAAAACCTCAAAGCGAGGCTTGAATGGCAAACAGTATCCAGGCGAGGGATGATGACGTCACACGCTGTGCGGCACGTTTCCTGAGCCGGCTCACCGTGAGTGACGTGACGGCTGCGCTCCTTTGTCAAGCTGATTGGCTGGGAGCTAAGGAGGAGGTATTTATAGGAAAGTGTGGGGAGGGGAACAGTGGAGAAGAGGTGGAAATGGGGAGTGGCCTGGAAAACTGTGTATGGAAGTGTCAGCAATGACGGGGATCATAGGGGATTAATGTTTGGAAGAATGATTGGAAGAAAAGGGCGATGGGGGAGGGAGGGGGGGGGAGGAAGGAGAAGGGCATTTTTAAATTAAAAAAAAGGTACAATAAAAGAGGTGATCAAGATAAAAGAAATGCAAGGGAATATAAGGCCTGAGGCATGTGACCATGATATACTACTGATTACAGAAAAGAAGAAAAGGATGTATGAATGTTTAAGTCAAACAAAACGGGGAGGGGAAGGATGAAAGGGAAAGAAAGGGGAAGGAAAAGGGGGGGGTAGGAGGGGGGGGGGAGAAAAAATATAAAACACTACAAGATATGGCGATATTATATACAGTGTATATCCACACATTAATGAGTGGTATGTGTAGATGTATGTGCAGATTACAAAAAGTAACCGGGGAGAAGCTGTAGTGTATTACATTACATATATAAATTAATGGATAAATATATGTGCACAGTAGTGCGCATACACATAGATGGTATAAGTGGGAGGGAAAAGAAGGGGGAGAGAAAAAAAAGAGGGGGGAGGGGGGGATGAACATGGGAAATGGTAAAGGTGGGGTGGAAAAGGAAAATGTACCTAGTTGTATACATAAACGTACGGTCGCATACGTGTATGTGATGGCACATATATATACACATGTATACTCAAAAATACGGAACCATGATAAAACAGAAATAGGATGAAAAAGGGGGGGGGGAGGGAAGGGGGGGGAATGCTAACTAAAACAAACATGCATGTACACGCATGTGGAAAAAAGGTATATACAGTAAATAACAATGTATATATGGTTAAATAAATATGTATATAAAACATTGATAAAAATATAAATAAAAATGAGCCACATAAACATCCATTCTGTTTACATCACAAGATGGCCGATGTTTCAATACATTCGTTGATGCCCGGGCGAGAGAACATCTAAATGGTAGATCCAATAGGTCTCCCTCGCACATAGTTTTTTTAACCTTTCGGCAGGCGAGAGGGACCTAGGGATCTGTTCTATGACCCAAACAGACAGCCCAAAAGTGTAGCCCTTGTGGGCCATGGCAAAGTGTCTAGGCACACTCTGGGGGTCCGTACCACCCTTAATGTACCTCCTATGCTCCCCAAAACACTGTCTGAGGGGCTGGCTGGTACGGCCAACATAGATGAGGCCACAGGGGCATGTCAGACCATATACCACATAGTCGGATGAGCAGTTGTAAAAGTCTTTCAGAAGATATGTCTGGCCTTTGCTGAAGAAGGATTTTTGGCCATGTTGGACAAAGTGGCATGTCTTGCATAGTTTTTTTCGACATTGAAACATCCCTACCAGAGGGATGAGCGGAATGATGGGCGGAAAGGCTGGAGTGGTTTTAAGTTTACTGGGGGCAATTTTGTTTTTGAGATTGGGAGCCCTGCAATAGGTAACATATGGGTGTGTAGGGAGGATGGATTTGAGATGGGGATCTTGTTGGAGAATATCCCAATGTTTCCGAAGTATCTTCTCCATCCTATTGTGTTGGGAGTGAAAAGTTGTAATAAAACGGATGGGATAGTCTGTAGGAGAAGAGTTGCTACGTGGAGGTTTTCCATGAAGATATAATTCATAAGCTTTTTCGACCAGATCTTCTGGATATCCTTTCTCGGAAAATTTGTTTTTAAGGTGGACGCTGGATTCTTTATAGTCAACAACCCTAGTACAATTTTGTCTGAGTCGAAAAAATTGACCTTTAGGAATATTTTTTATCCATGGTGGATAATGACAACTTTTGAAGTGAAGATATGAATTGCCACTGGTGGGCTTAGTGTAGTTCTTAGCATATATCTCATGGTTATCATGTCTAAGTTCTAGGTCAAGAAAAGCTAAGGAAGTCTGGTTACTGTCATATGTGAAGGATAGTCCATACTTGTTTCTATTGCAATATGTGGTGAATGATTGAATACGATCTAGGGGACCATCCCAGATGATTATGATATCGTCAATATATCTGCCGAAAAAGACGATATTGGCAGAAAACGGATTATTGTGATGAATGTACTGGTTTTCCCAGAACCCCATGGCTAGGTTTGCATACGAGGGGGCAAAGTTGGCCCCCATCGCAGTCCCTTGTAGCTGTAGGTAGAAGTCTCCATCAAATGTGAAATAATTATGCGTTAAGCAAAACTTGGTGGCTTCTATTATGAAAGTGGCCTGACGAGGATTGATAGATGGATCTGTAGAGAGGAAGTGTTCAAGGGCCATGATACCAAAACTGTGGGGAATGGAAGTATATAGGGAATTGACATCTAGTGATAACCAAGAGTACGACGGTTCCCAACTGTATGGTGAAAGAAGTTCCAGGAGATGTGTCCCATCCCGAATATAAGACTGAAGTTGATGAACTAGGGGTTGTAGATACCGATCCACGTATAGGCTGAAGCCCGAAGTGATACTATCCATTGAGGCCACAATTGGCCTACCCGGGGGATTTTGTTGATTTTTATGGATTTTGGGTAGATGATAGAAATAAGGAATGGAATAAAATGGTTTGCAAAAAAAAGTGTTTGACATCTCCCCAGACGCTGGCTGCATTATATCAGCTGTTCTGGTTGGAATTCCTTCATTCAAACACGCTCAGCGTGATGCGGGGGGCATCATGCGTAACAGCCGTGGTGGGTATATACCTCAGTCTTGTGGGAGGCATGATCCCTAATTTCATGCTGGACACTTTATGGAAGCCATGGCACTAGCACTGGGATCACCAGGTACAGACACTTTGTGCACTTCCCCTTTGGGGTTTTTTTGGTTTGTTTTTTCGTCACCCCAGTTAGTTCCTGAATTTCTGGATAGGATTGGTCTGTCGTGATCTCAGGATGTTTTACCCCATCACTTTTTTTTTGCTCTGGTGTGAGGGTCTCTGGTGGTCTTCACTACACTCTTCCTGTCCCTTCACTATTACATTGACCTCACTACTACAGGCTCTATGCCCCCTGTAAGTCTAACCTTACACTTTCCATTGACCACTTACATTTTACATTCATACAGATTGAAACTTTTGTAGGCACCTTTGTGCAACTCATCATGGACACCTCCCATCTCTCCCCTCGATTGTGGTATTTTTCCACCTTGACTGCCCGCAATTATACGCCCCCACAGCTCCCGACAGGGATATTTCCCAGCTTTCCTCAACCATCAGGTTTTAGCATTTTATGACCAACTTTAGAGCTGATATGTAAGTAATTCTGGGGTGTTTGGTTTTCTCCTTACCTTACATCCCTATTTAATTTAATTTTCATATAATTAATTTGGAATATTTTTTATAGATACGCACTCTGCACTTGCTTCTGAAAAAGTGGAACTTCATCCACGAAATGCGCCAAGCTTTTAAATGCAGTTTTTTTCATTCAATCATGCATTTACATCATACTTTGTTTTTTGATTTTATGTATTATGTGCAATAATGGAATTTTTATTTCATGTCTATTATATGCCCATCAGCTCATTATATCTGCTATGTACCATGTCCCATGTGTATTTATATATGAATAAACTTCCTCTTTATTGTGCAATTTATCTATTTATATCTATTTTTGTCCAAACACACATCTCACTCAAAGTCACAAAGTTCCCCCTTCTCTTTACAATGAATAGGGATGGCGGTTGTATGCTCGTTTGACCATATACCTCATTTAAAGTCCCAAACAATTCCCACTTTTATAGTTAATGCCAACTTTTGCATTACTTTTGGTACAACCCTGGTATTTCTACTTGATGGAGGCACATCTTCATATGTACTTTATTGATTCAAACTAACTGACCTTTTAGAGTTCATGTACACAGATGCAAAAAACCCCCAGAAAAGTCACTTTCAGTTTTGTAGTGTCTTTTTTTATGGATCTGAATGAAGCTCAGACATAGCCAATGTGTCCATGCACATAGTGGAATTTAGCTGTATAATTCAGAGTAGCATTCAACCATGTAAAAAATGCCATAATCCTGTGGTCAGAGATAGGTTTTTTTGGCATAACTTACTTATATAAACAAACATGTGTATGCCTATACTGTAATATGGGGTAATGTAGTAGTGATGTCAGTTTAAGGGCATGGCAGCACACTTATCAAAACAAAAAGCAAACGTCCTTACACAAAGGTTATTTTGCCCTCACAGGGGTTCTTCTCCAGCGAAAACACGATAACTGGAAGAAAAGAGGCACCTAGCTACACTTTCAGCAGAAACGCTGCTTTTTGTTCTCAACTTTCTGAGTCTCCTCTAGCTAACTCAGCCTTATGCCGCGTACACACGAGCGGACTTTACGGCAGACTTTGCCCGGATTTTGTCGGACAATTCGATCGTGTGTGGGCTCCAGCGGACTTTGTTTTCTCAAAAATTGGACGGACTTAGATTTGAAACATGTTTTAAATCTATCCGTCGAACTCGAGTCCGGTCGAAAAGTCTGCTCGTCTGTATGCTAGTTCGACGGACAAAAAGCCACGCTAGGGCAGCTATTGGCTACTGGCTATGAACTTCCTTGTTTTAGTCCGGTCGTACGTCATCACGTACGAATTCAACGGACTTTGGTGGATTGTGTGTAGGCAAGTCCGTTCATTTGGAAAGTCCGTCATAAAGTCTGTCGAAAAGTCCGTCGGACAAAATCTGCTGTAAAGTCCGCTCGTGTGTACGCGGCATTAGTTGCAGCACCTCCTCCAGCTCCCACTTCTCCCATGCTTGCTCAGTCTTCCAGAGACTTTCGGACTCCCTCCAGTCTCCTGGACTCACTAGCCACCTCAGGTTTCACAGTCTCCCAGACCCTTTTTGGGCTCCCAGACTTGTGTGGCTGTCCCAACTTTCCCAGTCCTACGGTAAGGAATCTCTGGGATAGAGCACCTCTGGGCAGAATCGCACACAGCTCTCCTGACAGGGCTTTGTCTCCATAATAGGAGTCCTGAGCTATGCTCAGGTTTGGTTTAGAACGACCCTACACACAACTGCTTACTTTCACAGCCTCCAGCAAATTCCATACACAGGTTTTAAGGTTCCGTTCTGCCCATAATACTTTGGAACATCTAAACTCTTGCCTCCCGATCCAGGATTACAAAACCCAGGGAAAGCCTAAAACACAGCTTTCTCTGCTCATAACAAATACCCCGTGGAACTTTGAGAATCCTGTGTCATTTCCATATCTTTTTCCTAAACTCCCACCATGCCAGGGCCTCGCACTGTAACAGTGCGTAAATCTCATCTAGTTGTTGAAGAAAAATTCTTACACTTGAAAGCAATGTACACATGATTATGCATATAAACATACATAAACATGAGTGCTTACAGAGGGACCATGGAAAACAAATGTAGCCACCTTCTAATAAGTTAGATAACAGCAGAAAGAAAAAGAAATACAATTGGAGATTTTGAGGAGGCTGAGAGCAAAAGAATGCACTAGTAAGAGGGACAGAACCTTATCACTAAAGGGATGTGAGCAGCTCAGTAAAGCCCTGCCCAGCACCCGGAGGACACAGAGGAAAAGGATATGGATTGCTGTGCCTTCTGGGTATGACAAAAAGCCAGCTGGGCAGAACAGGGGCTGATAAGAGATGTAGTCTCACACTATGGCACAGAGCTGTGAGAAGGAGCAGTAGGAAAGCACAAACTGCCCAGGATTTCTAGGGAGATGGGGCAGAGCAAGAAGAAAAAGAAAGAACAAAGAGGGTACAGAAGCTGCAGGCACAGGCTGTGGAGTGTGCTGTAGACTGAGCAAGGAAGCAGATCTCTAGCTGGCTGTGTCATGTACCCGATAGAAGACTGATATGATGAGGTTGGCCTCTCTTATATCTCCAGCCCAGGCCCCACTGAGAGTGGAACAGAGGGTACCTAGGGACAGGAGGAACATGAGTCCCAGCAGATGTTGATAGGAGAACTTGCAGCTGGAGATCCTGGGAAGTAGGTGGACCATCAGGACAGGAACAGTAGCTGTACTTCGGAAACCAGCCAAGATTAAAGGGGCTCTCCACTTGTGCTGCAGGTTCAAGGCGTGTGGCTTGTCAGAACTCTTAGCGAAGTGCAGAGCAGGTGCAGTGGACAGCCAGGCAAGCCCCCGAGCAGAAAGCCAGGATCTGTGGTAGAAGTGTGGTCACAGTAATATCCAAGGTCATCAACAGGTAGGCAGCAAGGTACCGAATCATAAGCAGAGCAGAATTAAGCAACAAATCAGAAGCAGGATCCAGGATCAGGAAGGGGCAAGCTGGGTCAGCAATGAGAGACACACAGCAAGAACACATTATGCAGGGAACAGCTGAAAGACCAGTCTGCATTTAAGCATGAGCAAAAGCATTCTTAAATAGCCCATCTGACACCAACATGCATTGTGCGTGCACGTGCAGACTCCTTACTGCGAGCCAAATGTCCGATGGCATTTTCTGACATTCTGCTGCTGGAGAGATGGTCACTAAACACAGGCATAGGGCATCAGACACCTGCCTACGTGGACTGAGCTGCTGCAGGTAGATCAGCTTCCTGACCTGTTTACTGATGTGCTGCTACATGACCTAGCAGCAGTCAATAATGGGACCTTTTGCCCCAGACTGCCATGTGAGGACCGATGAGCTGCCATTATTGTCTGGGAGTGCTGGCCGCCAGGCAGTAAAGCTGCACTGTACCCATCAGAGACTGTGCCACTAAAGGTACTGTGGGGTGCTGCTGTTGAGGGGAAGGCTGCAGTTTCATTAAAACACCAGCTTGAGGGGGAATCCCTCAGCATTCAGCGTGACCCCTCACCAGGTTTCAAGAAGATGCATTAGGATCATTGGGAGTGGTGAGAGGCCCTTTGGACTCTGCTGCTGTTATTGTTGTTTAAAGTTGCTGCCTGTGGAGAGTTGGCCTTCTACCCTTTACTTTTTTCCCATTGGATTATAAATACTCTTGTATAACAGAGCCTCAGTGCTGGCTAATTGTACTTAGGATCACTGGCCAGTGCTTTAGGTAGTCTTTTTTTCAATGTTGGCAGATCACCTGGATAGTTTGCTGTTCTTTATTAAAAAAAATGTTTATGTTGTCTGTCTTGTTACAATTGTGTGCTGCTTTAGATGCTCTATTGAGTATTATTATTATTGTTGCTTGCTCCACTCATTCCTTCTCTGCAGGGCTTTTACCTGTTCATCAACCGCTTGCCGACCGCGCTATAGCCGAATGACGGTTACAGCGCAGCTGGCTAGTTCTGGGAGGCCATCATATGTGTCCTCTGGACACTGCTGATCACAGATTGAGATAAAGAGCCAATCAGAGGCTTTTTACCACGTGATCAGCTGTGTCCAATCATAGCTGATCACGGATGTATACTGAAGACCGTTATTGGTACTCCTTTCCCTATGCAAGAGGATAAGAGAGCCGATAACCAAGTTGTGTAAAAGGGACAGTGTCCTGATTATCAGTGCAGTCCCAACAGTGCTGTCAATCTGTGCCCATCAGAGCCTTATGATCAGTGCCGCCTACCAGTGCCACATTTCAGTGCCCACCAGTGCCTCATCTCTGCCCACCAGTGCTGCCAATCTGTGCCCATCAGTGCCTCCTGATCAGTGTCACCTATCAGTGCCGCCTACCGGTGCCCATCAGTGTCACCTACCAGTGCCACCTCATCTGTGCCCACCAGTACTGCTAATAAGTGCCCACTAGTGCTGCCAATAAGTGCCCATTAGTGCCACATATCAGTGCCCACCAGTGCCTCATCTGTGCCCACCAGTGCTGCCAATCTGTGCCCATCAGTGCCTCCTGATCAGTGTCACCTATCAGTGCCACCTACCAGTGCCCATCAGTGTCACCTACCAGTGCCACCTCATCTGTGCCCACCAGTACTGCTAATAAGTGCCCACTAGTGCTGCCAATAAGTGCCCATTAGTGTCACATATCAGTGCCCACCAGTGCCTCATCTGTGCCCAACAGTGCTGCCAATCTGTGCCCATCAGTGCCTCCTGATCAGTGTCACCTATCAGTGCCGCCTACCAGTGCCCATCAGTGTCACTTACCAGTGCCACCTCATCTGTGCCCACCAGTACTGCCAATAAGTGTCCACTAGTGCTGCCAATAAGTGCCCATCAGTGCCTTCTAATCAGTGCCACCTATCAGTGCCCACCAGTGCCGCCTCATCAGTGCAGCCTCATCGGCGCACATCAGTGAAGGAGAAAAATTACCTGTTTTCAAAATTTTTAAACTTTTTTTTTCCGCATTTAGCAAAAAAATAAAATAACCAGTGATAATTAAATACCACCAAAAGAAAGTTCTATTGTGCAAAATTTCATATGAGTACAGTGTTGCATGACCGCGCAATTGTCATTCAAAATGTGACAGCGCTGAAAGATGAAAATTGGTCTGGGCAGGAAGGGGTTAAAAGTGCCCAGTAGACAAGTGGTTAAATGCCATTTAAAGCCACAAGTGTGTTGGGGATTGTGGTGCTTCTATCAGAGTCGTGGGCACTGGGAACAGGGGTCCTGAGGAAACAGCAGCTTCTTCGGGGATGAGCGCTACATATTTAAATGCAAGCAGTGTAAGCAGAGCTCAGACTTGGGGTGAGAGAAGAAACACTAGGTAATGATCGGTTGCGCTGCATTGAAAAGGGCATGCTGGTTGGAGGAGAGAGCAGAGTTGCAGAGTAATGAGCTTTTCGTGTCATTGCCCTTTAACAGGCTAGGGGAGGGACAAGACTAGTAGAAAAAAATCAGGGGTGTTGCCCTGCCAGACAGGCTTGTGCTGTTTGACAGAGAGGTGTAAATCTCAGGAACGAATGGACAGAAATACAAAACCCTTGGCATGTAAAAACTCTTCTAAATGTATTTTACCTGTGAATTATTTCGTTTGCCTAAAGTTCGGCTTTGAGATCAGTTTTATTTTGTTTTTGGTCCTGACGGTTGTAGCGAAGAATTTGGGATATGCAACCATCATGCAGAAGCACAATCTCAGATGATATTCCTCATATCTACGAAGAAGATTTTCCGGTACTGATCTTCATGGATTGTTGATTGATACAGCTTCTAACAAGCCAGTTACTCAGTTTCCTGGCTACACCCTGCTGGTGTTAAGAGACCAATTTTTAAGACCAGCGATGTGTTTAAAAGTGCTGAAACCTCGATAATTAACTTTATGCTGCTAATCAGACTCTCCAACCTATTACACTTTCACTAATGATTGATTGTGCTGTGTGGTGCTATAACAATGCAGCGGTTATGAGCCTGACAGCATGGGTGCAACGCAATTTTACGAGGCCGTTCTGTGTAACTGCAGGGGACGTATTTTTATTGTCTGTAGTAACCAATCCGATTTCAATATTTAGGCTGTACTGGAAAAAGGACAGCTGGAGCCTGATAAGCTTTTACAATGCCATCACTTTCCTTTCTTCTAATACAATGCAGTAATATTGCACATAATGTTTCAACCAAATACAATATAATATATTTTTAAAAAAACTGTGTAGCGTTTTGTATACAATTTCTTTATTTACTGAGCTTAGGGTGAAATAATACATTTGTAAAAAAAAACGTAAATCCTCAGATGAATAAGACATGTTGCCAAGGAATATTTTAAAATTACATCTTATAGATGAAGCAATAGGCACCTTTTCAAATGTTTACCAGGCTCATCTTAGATGCTTTACTAAAAAAAAGCTTGTTTACGTAGACCAATAGCTTAAGCTTAAAGAGGATCTGGAGGATGTGGTAAACAGGTCAATCTCTGTATTTGCGGGCGATACTAAGCTAAGCAGGGCAATAACTTCTCCGTAGGATGTGGAAACCTTGCAAAAAGATCTGAATAAATTAATGGGGTGGGCGACTACATGGCAAACGAGGTTCAATGTAGAAAAATGTAAAATAATGCATTTGGGCAGCAAAAATATGAATGCAATCTATACACTGGGGGAGAACCTCTGGGGGAATCTAGGATGGAAAAGGACCTGGGGGTCCTAGTAGATAATAGGCTCAGCAATGGCATGCAATGCCAAGCTGCTGCTAATAAAGCAAACAGAATATTGGCATGCATTAAAAAGGGGATCAATTCCAGAGATAAAACGATAATTCTCCCGCTCTACAAGACTCTGGTCCGCCCGCACCTGGAGTATGCTGTCCAGTTCTGGGCACCAGTCCTCAGGAAGGATGTACTGGAAATCTAGCGAGTACAAAGAATGGCAACAAAGCTAATAAAGGGTCTGGAGGATATTAGTTATGAAGAAAGGTTGCGAGCACTGAACTTATTCTCTCTGGAGAAGAGACGCTTGAGAGGGGATATGATTTCAATTTACAAATACCGGACTGGTGACCCCACAATAGGGATGAAACTTTTTTGCGGAAAGGAGTTTAACAAGACGCGTGGCCACTCATTAAAATGAGAAGAAAAGAGGTTTAACCTTAAACTACGTAGACGGTTCTTTACTGTAAGAGCGGCAGGGATGTGGAATTCCCTTCCACAGGCGGTGGTCTCAGCGGGGGGCATCGATGGTTTCAAGAAACTATTAGATAAGCACCTGAACGACCACAACATACAGGAATATACAATGTAATACTGACATATAGGGGGTCATTTACTATAACTCCAGGAAGTACTGGGCACTATGGCAAATAATAGAGCCAATTTTAGCCAAATGGAAACAAAACGGCGAATTTGCGCATGAAAATCAGCGATATAAGTGGAGAACAAACGTTTGAAAATTCGAAATTGCCGCTAATTAGCGCTTCCGCGTATATACAAATGCCAATTCTTATCAAGTTGTTATATAGCAGTGTACTGTAACCATGATCCATGTATGTGAAAGAAACATTTTTATGTGAGATGTGCTCTACCTCGTGTGCATCTATTGATGTATGTTGCAATTAGTATTCCTATTTCTTTCCTTCTTTTGCTAACTAATGCAGTTATGAATGATTATTACATAGTAATGTCTGCTATTCTGTAAAGTTACATGTATTAAACATTTAGGTTACCTATTTGTTGTATGTTGTTTTTTATTTTTTAATTTAGGTCACTATAAAGCGGTAATTATTTATATTCATTCTTTAATCATACTACACTATTATGTAGGTCTCATACTTAGCACAATGGCTTAGTAGTCTGCTCAGATGTCTCCACAGCACTCACGGTACAAGTTCAAATACCAGCCAACCTACCATCCCCCAGCTGTGTTTATTTTTTCAGTGCACAAGCGAATTAAAATGAACAAACAAAAAAATGTAATCTGCCCATTAGTTAGTGTGTGGTGTTTGGAATTTCACACCATAATAGTATTGAATACTTACATATCATTGCATGCATTTGAAGAGTTAATATAATCAGCCAAATTTAAAGTGCATTGGCTAATTGGCATTCACCTATTTTCAGCATATGCTGCTTTGGCTAATTGGCTAATTGTCATTTGCTTTTTTTTCACCAATTCAATCTTTTAGTATTTCTCTGTGGGATTTGAACCCATGAGTTCTTCAAGGTAGAAGTGCTGACTGCTAGCCTATTGGGTGTAGCACAATCATACATAGAAAATACATTCACTAGTGTTTGATGTTTCTTCTCCCCGAGCTGTCTCTCCTGCTGCCACCATCTTCCCCCGCTGATGTGTTCTTCAGCGCAGCCGGTTACCCACTAATAAAAAAAAAAGCCGCTCTTCTTGTGGCGGTCTTCTGTGACCATCCGATAATGTCACCCGGAGAGTCCGCTCCATGGCTATGTAAGAGACGCCACACAGCGGGTGACAACACAGCAGAGGAAGACCACCATGGAAAAAGAGCAGCTTTTTTTTTATTAGCGGGTAACCAGCGGTGCGGAAGAAGACAGCAGATGGAGAACATGGCAGCGGCAGGAGAGACGGCTCTGGGAGAATACAGCTCGGGGAGAAGATGGAGGAGGGAGAGACAGCGTCTGGAGAAGATGGCCAAGGGAAGAAGACAGCTCGGAGCTATTTTACAATAAAGGACTTGTCAAAAACCGGCTTTTGATTTTTTTTACATTTCACTGCTTTTTTTGGTGAATGGGTAGGGGTAAAATGTACCCTATACCTATTCACATAGGGGGCAGGATCTGGGAGCCGACTTTTTAAAGGGGGCTTCCAGATTCTGATAAACCCCCTGCCTGCAGACCCACAAAACCATGACCAGGGTTGTCGGGAAGAGGCCCTTGTCCCCATCAACATGGGGAAAAGGTGCTTTGGGGCATGTGGCCTGGTAAGGTTCAGAAGGGGAGGGTGCTCACTCGTCCCCCCCTATCCTGACCTCCAGGCTGCATGCTCGGATAAGGGTCTGGTATGATTTTGGGGGGCCCCACATCAAATTTATTTTACAATTTGGTGTGGGGTTCCCCTTAAAGTCCATACCGAAGGGCCTGGTATGTACTGGGGGGACCCTACGACATTTTTTTCCTTGTATTTTGGAATTCCATACCATAATATTATTGAATAAGTACATACCATTGCATGCATTTGAAGAGTTAAAATATGGAATAAAGCAAGCTGATGTGCTTTGCCTAATTATGCTTCTGAGTACAATGCACACTTCTAGGAGGTAATGCTGTCAGTGGGATTTGAATTCATGGCTTGAACTTTTGGGGGCAGCAGGGTATACCGCTATGCTACAGAGCTGAGCACTTACCTACAGGGAAAATACATTTACTAATGTTTGATTCAATACAATAATGTTTTGCATTTCAGGCATTAATATTATAGTAACAACCATGCTCATGCCGATGTGCCGATGTGGCATTGGCTAATAGGCGTTCGCCTCTTTTCAGCATACGCTGCTGAGTACAATGCAAGCTTTCAGTAGGTGATACCATCTGTGTGATTTTCAGCCATTTGAGCACAATTATATTGAGAACATATGTTTACTAGTGTTTGATGGTGGGACTACTTTATATTCTAGGTATAAAATAGTACTCAGCACAGTGACTTAGGCACCTTTCACACTTGTGCGACCTGAAAGTTGCGAGATTTTAATGCGACTTTAAGCAATGCCTGTGTAATCTTGAGGTCTATGGACGCAGGAGTCGCAGGGAAAGACACGCAAC
Organism: Lithobates clamitans; assembly: GCA_037952925.1. NCBI lineage: Eukaryota > Metazoa > Chordata > Amphibia > Anura > Ranidae > Lithobates > Lithobates clamitans. The sequence continues at coordinate 4,052,264 of JBBGZY010000544.1, forward strand.
TTTCCCACGATTTTGCATCAGCAATTTTGCCGCAATTCCAGGGAATGCCTGTGTAAACTTGAGGTCTATGGACCTCAACTCGCATCAAAGTCAGACCAAAGTAGTACAGGGACTACGTTGAAGTCAGGGTTACTTGAAGTCGCATAGATATGAATGGTACACATTGAAAGTCATGGTGTATGACTTGTCATACGACTCTGATGTCGAAAGTTGCACAAGTGTGACTCAGCCCGACTTTGTCAGCGATTTCAGAGACATCAGTGCACTTTCCTGCACAAATGTCTAGTGAAATCACATAGGTCCCAACTGTTCTCCTTTAAGAAGGTGTCCTATGCCTACCTACTTTTGCTAATAGGTGTCCCTTATACCCATCTCAAAAAGTTGGGAGGTAAGAAATCGCCCCCTGATGTCGCCCAAAGTAGTGCAGGAACTACTTTTGGGAATCGTTGTGGCGTCGCACCAATTTGGACAGTTCCATTGCCATCAATAGGCGCCGATTTGGCCTACAATTTGACATGTCAATTCAGACCTATGTGAACATGGGTGAAGTTGCATAGATATTAGAGCTGCACGGTTCTGGCCAAAATGAGAATCACAATTTTTTTGCTTAGAATAAAAAGATCACGATTCTCGTGACATAAAATCTTTCACATTATCCCACAAGAAATTGGGCTAACTTTTCTTTTTTTTTTTTAAATTATTAAAGTAATTTTTTCCAAAAAAAATTGCATTTGAAAGGCGCAAATACAGTGTGACATAAAATATTGTAACAACCACCATTTTATTCTCTAGGGTCTCTACTAAAAATATATATAATGTTGGGGGGTTTTAAGTAATTTTCTAGCAAAAAAAAAAAATGATTTTAACCTGAAACCAACAAATGTCAGAAAAATGTTTAGTGTTTAAGTGGTTAAACTTTCCTCACTTACACAGAATTCTATTTAATTGTCAAATTGTTACAAGGTTTCTAGTTAAGTTCACTGATAAAGAATGTTCTAATTCTTGGCAGACTTCCTGGTTTTTCGGCTGTGGCTTCAGAAGAGCAGAGAGAGTTCTTTGCAATAGCAAGAATCGTGAAACGCTTTTTTCAAGATCGTAAAGGGGAAAAAAATTACGATGACGATTAATCGTGCAGCTCTAATAAATATTAATGGAAATCAAGGGGGACAACTTTTCATGTGACTCTGAGGTCCAAAGCTCCATGAAAAGTCACCCAAGTGTGAAAGTAACCTAATGCGATTAATTGATAACACCTTTGAATAAGGCCCCATTTGCACTTGTGCGACCTTTAAATTGCACAGCTTTGTCATGACTTGAAGCAATGTCTGTGTAATCTTGTGGTGTATGGACCTCAAATTGCATCAAAGTCAAACAAAGGTAGTGCAGGGACGAATTTGCTACACTTTCAGGATGCACAAGTGACAATAGGGCCAAATTCAAAGGTGTTATCCTTGAATCTCATTCACACTGCTGCGACCTGAAAGTCACACTATTTTGCTGCCACTTTGCCACTGCAACTTGGCCCCAACTACTGGGAATGCCTGTGTAATATTGTACCCGATATACCTCAAGTCACACCAAAGTAGTACAGGGACTACTTTGAAGTTGGTGCGACTTAAAGTAGCACAGATATGAATGGTTGTCATTGAGAATCATGGGGTACAACTTGCCATGCAACTCGGAGGTCCAAATTTGCTGGAAAATTCACCCAGCTGTGAAACAAGTCATATATATTTTAATAAAAGGATCTCTCATTTATACTTGCAAAGTCCTTACTGATTTACATCAGCAGAACAAATGCAGGAATTGATGTGTGCACATGGGACGGAAGCAAATGTGTGGTGATGCCAAACAAATCAATGAACCCCACCCACACCAAATCTAACTATGACATCCACCCCCGCATTGATTAAGTACATATCCTACACTTACCCGGGCCAATGAGCAGCACCTCCTCTCTGCTAAAGAGACCTCGCCATGTCCACCTAGATGGAGATCCTGACCAGCACAAGAACTTCCGGGTGCATACAATGACTAATTTCCAGGTCAGAAGGTGAAACCACACTTTTGATTGCAGCTACGAATATTTGATCTCAACCATGATTAGTATTTTTTTATTTTCAGATATGCAAATCTGTATTTCTACATATATTTGAAGGTAAACTTAAGGGAGTTTGCTAAGAGATGGTGTCCCTGCAGGTGAATTACAAACGCAAAAGGCCCAGTTTGAGCCCTGGTTCACACTGACAGAGGGAGGAAATCGTTCAGCTGAACTCCCACAATTTCATTCCTGCATGTCAGTCCCGACTGTGGGGGCAACATCAGAGACATCGTTGCAGGTTTCTGCACCAATATCAATACAAATCGCACTAATTAGAACAGTGCAATTGCCACAGATTTGACATGTCAAATCACACCAATGTGAACCAGAGCTGACACATTCAAACACTGCCTATCCACCAGCTGAATTCATTACCTGCAACTCTCCACAAAGGTTAATGATAAAGGTGGAATCTTTATATATAACTTGCAGTTGTGCAGAAGCCTAGGATTACATTGGAGCGATTGGTCATGCGATTTGAGAGATCAAATCGCGTGACTCTTGGCAATGGCACTGGCACTGTTCCAATTGATGCAACATTTTTTTTGTGGCACCGCATCAATTTGCTAAAGTAGTTCCTGCACTACTTTTGCCGATTTCAGGTGCGACTTCAATAGACATTTGTGTATGAAGCCACCTGAAATCACGCTGACCTTGCTACTTTGAAATCGTGCTACTTAAAGTGAAGTAAATGACCCCCATAATCACACACATAGGTTGGACTTGATGGACTTGTGTCTTTTTTCAACCTCACCTACTATGTAACTATGATATAACCCCCTGCCCTATCCCTACGCTATAAACCTGTATACAGTGCCTTGAAAAAGTATTCATACCCCTTGAAATTTTCCACATTTTGGCATATTACAACCAAAAACCTAAATGTATTTTATTGTGGGTTTATGTGATAGAGCAACACAAAGTGCCACATAATTGTTAAGTGGATGGGAAATTATAAATGTTTTCAAAATGTTTTACAATTAAATATGTGAAAAGTGTGGCGTGCATTTGTATTCACCCCCCTGAGTCAATACATTGTAGAACCCCCTTTCACTGCAAATACAGCTGCAAGTCTTTTTGGGGATGTCTCTACCAGCTTTGCACATCTAGAGAGTGACATTTTTGCCCATTCTTCTTTGCAAAATAACTCAAACTCCGTCAGATTGGATGGAGAGCATCTGTGAACAGCAATTTTCAAGTCTTGCCACAGATTCTCAATTGGATTCAAGTCTGAACTTTGATTGGCCCATACTTACACATGAATATGCTTTGATCTAAACCATTCCATTGTAGCCCTGGCTGTATGTTTTTAGGGTTGTTGTTCTGCTGGAAGTTGAACCTCCCCCCAGTCTCAAGCCTTTTACAGACTGTAACAGGTTTTCTTCTAAGATTGCCCTGTATTTGGCTCTGTCCATCTTCCCATCAACTCTGACCAGCTTCCCTGTCCCTGCTGAAGAAAAGTATCCCCACAACATGATGCTGCCCTCACCATGTTTCACGGTGGGGCTGGTGTGTTCAGGGTGATGTGAAGTGTTAGTTTTCTGCCACACATAGCGTTTTGCTTTTAGGCAAAAAAGTTCAATTTTTGGTCTCATCTGACCAGAGCACCTTCTTCTACATGTTTTCTGTGTCCCCCACATGGCTTCTCGCAAACTGCAAACAGGACTTCTTATGGATTTCTTTCAACAATGGCTTTCTTCCTGCCACTCTTCCATAAAGGCCAGATTTGTGGAGTGCACGACTAATGCCGCGTACACACGAGCGGACTTTACGGCAGACTTTGCCCGGCGGACGGGATTTAGTCGGACAATTCGATCATGTGTGGGCTCCAGCAGACTTTGTTTTCTCAAAAGTTGGACGGACTTAGATTTGAAACATGTTTTAAATCTATCCGTCGAACTCGAGTCTGGTCGAGTCTGGTCGAAAAGTCGTCTGTATGCTAGTTCGACGGACAAAAATCCACGCTAGGGTAGCTATTGGCTACTGGCTATAAACTTCCTTGTTTTAGTCCGGTCGTACGTCATCACGTACGAATTCGACAGACTTTGGTGGATTGTGTGTAGGCAAGTCCGTTCATTCGGAAAGTCCGTCGTAAAGTCGGTCGAAAAGTCCGCCGGGCAAAGTCTGCCGTAAAGTCCGCTCGTGTGTACGCGGCATAATAGTTGTCCTGTGGACAGATTCTCCCACCTGAGCTGTGGATCTCTGCAGCTCCTCTAGAGTATCCATGGACCTCTTGGCTGCTTCTCTGATTAATGCTCTCCTTGCCCGGCCTGTCAGTTTAGGTGGAACGACCATGTCTGGGTAGGTTTGCAGTTGTGCCATACTCTTTCCATTTTTGGATGATGGATTGAACAGTGTTCCATTTTTTTATAACCTAACCCTGCTTTAAACTTCTCCACACCTTTTATTCTTGACCTGTCTGGTGTGTTTCTTGGCCTTCATGATGCTGTTAATTCACTAAGGTTCTCTAACAAACCTCTGAGGGCTTCACAGAATAGCCGTATTTCTATTATATTGTAGTATATACTACATTGTATTTATACTGCAATTCAATTACACACAGGTGGACTCTATTTACTTATTAGGTGACTTCTGAAGGCAATTGCTTTCACTAGATTTTAGTTAGGGGTATCAGAAATAAGGGGGCTGAATACAAATGCACACCACACTTTTCAGATATTTATTTATAAAACATTTTGAAAACCATTTATCATTTTCACTTCACAATTATGTGCCACTTTGTGTTGGTCTATCACATAAAATCTCAATAAAATACATTTACCTTTTTGGTTGTAACATGACAAAATGTGGAAAATTTTTATGGGGTATGAATACTTTTTCAAGGCACTGTACCTAAATAGGGAGATATAAACAATCATACTTACCTATAGTACGGTATATCCTTGTGACCTTTTCTTCATACTTACTGTCAGAAACCATGAACCAGACCGAGACAGAAGTACAGTAAAATCACACTTTATTATTAAAGTGTCAAAGACAGGAAGGGCTTTGATCACCTCTATAATATAGGAACCCGGAAGCAACGAGCTTACATCACTTTTGGTTTCCCCGGAAAAAAACTGCGCCATTTTTAAAAATGAAAATCATTGGATCACACCGATCTTGGTGTGATTACATGCTTTTAAGGGCAGAGGAGGGATCAGGGGTCTTATAGACCACAGATCTCACCATAAAGAGTACCTGTCACATGCTTATTGCTGTCAAAAGTGAAGTTTACATTGCTTGTGACAGCAACAAAAGTGATAACAATTTTGTTTTAAAGGGACAATGTAGAGCAATTTTTTTTTTTTTTTTTTTTAAGTACCCCCCGTCCTCCTGTGCTCATGCGCAAAGGCGAATGCATGTGTCGGTCCAGCATGCACACAAATAGCAATCATTCCACATGTGAGGTATCACCGCAAACATCAGATCATGGGCAGTGATTCTAGCACCAGGAATCCTGTGAAAAATCTAAAGTGGCAACCTGTAAAAGCTTTTAAATTGTCGCCTATGGATAGTAAAATTTACGTTGTCTATCCTTGTTGCGCGGGCGTGCACAATTTTAAAGCGTGACTGTGGAAGTGAAGGGAAATCTCTACAATGGGACACAGATGGCAAAAGAAAATTTGAACGGGGTTATAACCCTCCCTTGCTCTTTCCAAAAAAAAAAAAGTTTTGCCTATAATTCTACTTCCGGACCGCCGCACGCCGATGAACGTCCTTACTTTGAGGACGGATATCGTTGTTATGGCAGCAGCTAGCTGCAATAACCCCGGTATCCCCGTGTTCGGCAGGCGGTCCGGTACAAGATAAAAGTGGTCTCTGCGGCGCATTTTCGGCGCGAGATCCATTTTATCGGCGGCGGGAGAGGGCCCCTCCCTCCGTGATCCGGTGCCCTCCACCGCTTACAGGAGCCGTTGGCGGCAGCAGCGGAGGCGATTGGATCCTTCCCGCGGCTGTGCATGGAGGTGAAGATAGCCCCCACCCGTCTCCATGACACTTCTGCCCATAGCTCTTAAAAGGCAATTTTTTTCCCCATTTTTTAAATGACAATTTTTTTTTTTTATTGCATTTTAGTGTAAATATGAGATCTGAGGTCTTTTTGACCCCAGATCTTATATTTAAGAGGTCCTGCCATGCTTTTTTCTATTGCAAGGGATGTTTACATTCCTTGTAATAGGAATAAAAGTGACACAATTTAAAAAAAAAAAAAAACAGTGTAAAAATAAAAAATAAAAGGTAAAATTAACAAGAAAAAAAAAAATTAAACGGCCCCGTCCCACCGAGCTCGCGTGCAGAAGCGAACGGATACGTGAGTAGCGCCCGCATACGAAAACGGTGTTCAAACCACACATGTGAGGTATCGCCGCAATCGGTAGAGTGAGAGCAATAATTCTAGCCCTAGACCTCCTCTGTAATGCAAAACATGCAACCTGTAGAATTTTTTAAATGTTGCCTATGGAGATTTTTAAGGGTAAAAGTTTGTCGCCATTCCACGATTCAATACAATTTTGAAGCATGACATATTGGGTATCAATTTACTCGGCGTAATATTATCTTTCACAATATAAAAAAAAATTGGGCTAACTTTACTGTTGACTTATTTTTTAATTCAAAAAAGTGTATTTTTTTCAAAAAAGTGCGCTTGTAAGACCGCTGCACAAATGCGGTGTGACAGAAAGTATTGCAACGACCGCCATTTTATTCTCTAGGGTGTTAGAAAAAAAAAAGGTATAATGTTTGGGGGTTCTAAGTCATTTTGTAGCAAAAAAAAACAGTTTTTAACTTGTAAATAACACATCTAAAAAAGAGTCCCGGTCCTTAAGTGGCATTGATAGTATGTAACCAGAGCTGAGAGTTTTGAACGTGGCTCCCATGATGATGCAGTTGGAAGTTGGAGCAGAAGGTAATAAAGGTGGCTATTGGTTAACAGTCAGGAGCTCTTGTTTGCACAGGTAGCTTTTCCAACCAGTTCAAAGGGGCTTCCTACTTTTTTGTGGAAGAAATTGCGGGATCAAAGTTTACACCATTTACAGTATCAGACGACTGCACCATGTTTATCCAGTCTTTTTTACACATCCCTTGTGAAAGAATAAGTGCATATCTCCCTTCTCAATTTTCTTGAGGAGACATCTATAAGTCTGTGGTCAGCTTCTCAGTTGCTGCCTTTGCATATTCACTCCTCTTCCATTTTAGCTTCAGTAAAAGTGTAAATTGGCTTCATTAACAGATTTCAATTACTTTTTATTTTAAAATCAATAGCCTGTGCTTATGTGTACTTAGCTGAATGTGCAAAAAAAGACACTACCTACAGGTACAGTCCATTTACCCTTAAGAGAATTGATCTTTCATGTAATATTACAAAACAATGATCTTTTTGTGCTGATTAATTCTATGAATAACTCAGTGAGAATAATCTCGCCTTCACCAATCATCTACTGAACTAATTGGTTATTGGTTGGCTTTACAAGCTTCATGTCTTCCAAGTCATGATCCTTCCCTTGAAACCTGGCTGGAGATGATAAAATATAATGTGCTGAACAGCATGTGGCCAGCCATTTTTCTTCTTATTCCCTTCAGCATGCGCCCTTACTTGTGCACACCCTACTGGGGAAAGAGGGACTTGTATAGATGCATGTGTTAAATGTATCAATGAAAATGGAAAATTGAATATTCCTGTAATTTTCTTGACAGCAGACACATGGATAGGCACCAGGAAAGCAAAAAATGTAAAACTTACCATTATGTAATGTTTCTTTCCTGGTGCTTACCCGTGTGTATGCTTCCCTGTAGGCACTAGAAAGGTTGTTTGTTTTATCTGTTCAATAAGTGCCAATAAATCTGTGCATATTTCCCGAAACCCATTGAGCCAGTAACTGCATTCTGCTTCTGCCACAGTGAAATTTCAAGATGAGGCTGAGGCTTTCTAGATGACATGAGGAGGAAGCATTGGATATGTATCCTCTACTGAAAGAAAATAAGTCCTTAGAGGAGCCAAATGGCTTGGGTTTGCCTTTCTACAAAGAAGGAGCCTCTCAAAAATGGGGTCACCCAAACTGAGTAGTCTATATACAGTTGCACTAGAAAGAGCACTGAACAATCCAAAAGTCCAACAATGATTTATTGCTTCAGTAAATAACTACAGAAAGAACAACATCCAACATGTTTCAGGAGTCCATAAATCTACAAAAGGATAGGATAGGATAGACCATGGGTGCTTAACTGCTGTTGCAGAACTACAAGTCCCATTATGCTTCTGCCTTTGAGAGTCATGTAACTATCAGCCTTGCAATGCCTTATGGGACCTGTAGTTCTGCAACAGCTGGGAGGCTGCAGGTTGAGCACCCATGGGATAGACCATCAAAAGAGCAGTCTGATGGTCTATCCCAACAGTTTTTGAAGTTTAGTCCAAACAGGGGCAAGCAGCCTAGGGTGAAGCTGCTGCTCCTCTCTAGATATTGTACAGCAAGGGTTGTCATCATAGGAGAGGAACTGTGTTACTCAGAGGATCACCTAGCAAAAGGGAAAAAACATAAATAAAGAAAATGAAAGCAGCTGCCAGATCTTGGTACTTGTAAGCTGCAATATATTACATTTTTCTTCTTGGGTTTAGATATTCTATAAGCAATGAAGCATAACTTGGTTAATACCATCAAACAGATCAATTCATATACAAATTGAGACCATAAAATACACCACCCAACTAATAATGGAAAGAATTAATCTTTTCAACTGAAACATTCCAAACAAGTATCAGTTTTGATTAAGTCAATTTTATTTACAAATTAAATATAATCTCTTAATAGTTGTATGTAAAGTCTGTTTTAAAAGTCGCAGAACAAATCATAGATAATGTTCAGTTGTGCAAATAAATGGAGCCCTGATCTATTTTTCAAGTGACATTGAAGATCAATGGAGTACAAAGGAATATCTGTGAGTGATGTGTTGCTGGATTATTCGGACGATGAGAAGTCCCTGTTGTATTACACGTATAAATTGATCAGAACTACAGCGTGCATGCATGGTGGGGCATTAGACTCTCTTTGACCAAAGAGAGCATATCGCTCTCTAGATCAGTTAATAGTTAGTTATCAGACAAATAAAAGGTCTAGAGAATAAAGCATATCAAGAGCGACTTCAGGAACTTAATATGTACAGCCTGGAGGAAAGAAGGGAAAGGGGAGACATGACTGAAACCTTTAAATACATCAAGGGGGTGAATATGGTGCAGTATTTTCAATATGAAACCAAAATCAAGAACATGGGGACATGACCTCAAACTAACTGAAGGAAAGTTCAAAACGAATCTTAGAAAGTATTATTTTACTGAAAGGGTAGTTGATGCTTGGAATGGACTTCCAGTAAACCAGTCAACAGTAAATTGCTTCAAACATGCTTGGGACAAACATAGATCTATACTTAGAAAAAAAGTTAATGAAAAAAAAAAATGGGGAAACTCAATGAACCGCTCAGTCTTTATCCTGCTGTCACTTTTCTATGTATTCTAAATAAGATGACACATAATAGGAAAAAATTATGGTGTTAAAAATGTGTCCAGAATCACCTAAACTAGTAATAACATGAGGCTTCAGCCCCAAGTCTTTTCCTCTTCTGTTTACTTCCCACATGGGTCCTTCTTGGGTATATGTGTCATATTCAATGTCCACTAGCAGAGTCCTCTCAGGATCTAGAAGAGGACTGATGTCAGTGGAAAGTTGAGGTGACTGGCAGCCTTGGGTGCCATGGCAGCAATGGATGAGTGGTCCCTATGGTTGCCACCTCATCCCTTTAAACCCAAACACATATTAATTACACAGGTTCTGTGGCTGATTAAGGTGGTAATTAAACTCACTCGATGCCTTATCTGCATTTAATTAGCCTCAGAACCTGTGTAATTCAAAGGTGTTCGGGTTTAAAGGGATGAGGTAGCAACTCTAGTGGTCCCTGCATCCAAAAAATGGATGGGACCTGGATGGTGAATTATAGCTAGCTTCACAAGGTAAGGAAACAAAAAGGTACAAGAAGGATGAGTTAGAGTATTCTAATAATACTTGGTGATTTTGCCATGAAGGTCATTGTTCAGGGGCTTCCTGTCAGAGGGTGACAAGATTTTTTAACTGTTTCCCAACTTTACTGCCACCCTGTCTGATAGAGACTACAAGTGCCTGTTCAACACACTGCATTAGGCAAGGCCCACTGTTGTCACCATCAGGAAATGCATCCTGAGAAATGCCATGCAGCTAGTGCTTAAGTACATACATGTAGACAAGAAGTGGCTGGAACAAATGGTGCAAAAAAGTGAAAACAAGTATTTTAACAAAAAAAAAAAAAAAAAAAAAGAAGCAACCACTCATACAGTGCAATAGAAGAATAAAAGTCATTCAGATAGAATCAAATTCAGTTACATCCACTTTATGCAAACTATTTTTTTTATCCATTAATCTTTGACTGTGTTCCAATTTAACCTGGCACCACAATCACTGCTCTTGGTTTCCTGTTTGAGGATGGCTCCTTTCTATTGTAGCATATTATAGAACCCTGCAATTCCCTCTCCTCCCTGCTCTTCTCCCTTCCTTTCTCCAAGCTAACAGTTATGGTGCTACACTAGCATATCTAATCCAAACGTATATTGTAAATGTAACAGACAATGCGTTTTAGGGGCCATGCAACTGCCCCCTTCATCTGGGCTTTAAAAAAGATGGTATGGACTCAAGATGTATAAGTACTGTGAATCTACACAGAACACAGTTGGGTAATACCAACCAGCTGCTGAACAAGACTTAGATCCATGTAGATTCAAAGTACTTCTATATCTTCATCCAGATTCAATACCATCTTTCTTGAAGCCCTGATGAAGAGGGAGTTGTATGGCCACTGAAACACATCTCTTTGTGTAGCGCAACTCCTGTAGAAGCCGCAGGAATTTTGCCCAGGTCTTCCTAAACTTCATCCCAGCAGCCAATCACACAGTAGTTTTCCCAACCAGACGCACACAACACTTTCACTCGTTTTGTTAATGACCAGTTTAGGAGATGTTTTTTTTGTTTTTTTTTTGTTTTTTTTGAAAACTTGGATAGGTATGAGGGTAGTTGAGGGATACTCCAAAATTGAGAACAATGTACACTGAGGACTTCTTCCCTTCTGCTTAAAGTATAACTAAAGGCAAAACTTTTTTTTTAGACAGTGGAGAGGGATTAGACCCCCTGTCAGTTTGTATTGTTGTCTGTGCCCTCATTAGGGAGACCCATCCTCTCTAATTGTCCTGTTTATCATTATCATTGAAAGTAAAAGTAAAGGAAAATCACACATTTTGGGTTGTCCCCAGAAAAGTAATAGAGGGGAAATCTTCCAATAGGGACACTTGTTCTGGTGACCTAGGGGTCCCCAAGAAATTCCCTCAATTTGCAGGGGTTTCCTATCACTTCCTGTTTGGCTATGGGACAAGAAGTGAAGGTAAATTTCCCTAATGGGACTAAGATGACAAAAATAAATCTTACAGGGGTTAAAACCCTACCTTACTCTATCCAACATTAAAAAAAAGGTTTTTCCTATAGTTCTACTTTAAGTAGTAGTCGAACCAGTAAAGCAAAATCCTTTCTCTTAGTGGACAAAATTCCCTTTAAATAGACCCACAGCTGACTATACCTAGGCACCAGAGGGGTAGCTAGAGCACAAGGTCCCCAAGATCCAGTAATGTCTGTACTCACAAGGCCCAAGGACAGATAAATGCCTCCTTCCAATCTTCCAAGTAATGCCCTTCAGTGATACCAGCCAGATCTGTAGCAGACACCTCCCCTCAGTAAGCTTCTTTGAAGCACCTGGGTCTCTGCATTCCTCCCCTCAGGTCGCTCCCCTGAGGTCTCTACACAGCAGCTTGTGCCTGGGGAGGCAGCGTGCCTCCCCCAAGCTGGACTGGTTAGCTTCCCACCTACTATCTAGAAACTTCTCCAGTCTCCTGGATACAGAGGAAGCCATAGGCAGAACTAGCAGCAGCTGATCACACTGAGCAGACCTAACAAGCAGATTGCAGCTTCACTGAATACAGTGAGCAGAATATGCTTTTGCCTGTCACACAATTACAACAACACTACCTACCGTATGACAACTAAAATCAAAAACACAACTTAAATAGCTATCTAACTATCCTAGCACCTACCTAGGTGGGTGCTACATGTGTACGGAAGCAGCCCACATATTACTTTGTTGCCCAGCTGGGTTACTATTGTACACTTGTGATAAAATCAACTTCAAACACCAAAATTCAAGGTTCCAGCACCCTCAATTCACCACTTCACGTTTTTCTAAGCTAAGAGACTGACTCAAGACTGCACTGTCAACTGTTAACCCTTTCTTGTGAAGCCCAAACGTTCAGGGAAGCAGCACTGCGTGTGCTCCAGTGCAATTTGTACTCTGCAAGTGCTGGGGGTAACAATTTTAACATATATTTAACTGGGGAATGCTTTTTATTTGTTAAACCAAAAAACTCAGAAGCTTTAATACTACTGTAAGGTAAACATTCAATAATTGGCTGGAAATAGGTGCTCACCGAGGACACAGTACAGCTTTCCTTTAAGAAGTAACAATCATCCATCACACTTCCTTTCGGTCTGTCACCTGCAGTTGGATCCGGAGTTCATGAACAATGAGGTCTATCACACCTCCGCACCGCCACTTTCCTGTCCTCTCCACTCCCGGCTTTAGGAGGCTGGATACAGTTTGATAGAGCTGTTTCTTGATAGAACTTGTTCTAATGAGAGAGTCTCCCAGGCTGCATAAATCTTCTGATTTCAGGGCTTTGATGAAGTGGCCTCGTCTCAAAATGCTGAAAACAGTGAGGTGAATATCTGTCTTCCGAGAGAGAGGTTTCCGTACAAAATAAGCTACTTTAATCCTGCGAGGCTGTAATTTAACACAACAACATAGTGGCTACTGCAGCTACAGGGCCAATTATATAAACATCCAGGAAAATGAAAAAAAGCTCAGTTTTGCACATACGTATATGTACTTGTGCCTGTGCAGAACTCCTATTGAATCAAACAGCACAAAGAGCAAAGTCCAAAAGATGATGGATAAAAATATGTACTAAAAAGAACATTTATTGATGCTTATAGCAACCGATGAGCTACCAACTGTTATTTCTGCAGTGCAGAAAATCCAACAAGGATTCTGATTGCTTTTAGGGCTTGTTTATACTTTTCCTGTACTGGATAGCCACTGTAAAGCCACATAGAAAACAGTTGTTAAAAAAATTAAATTTTGTATTGGTACATGTCCCCCATGGCAGTGCCCAGCTAACTATGCCATTTGTTTGACCACCCTTAGCCTATTATCCTTGAAAATAGCCAGAATTGTTTATCATATTTAATAGTTTTTTATTTAAAAAAATTCAAACTACAAAGCATAACCCATGTTAGTGCATGGGTAAGTACAATGCATCGATAAATGCTCAAATAGTAACCATCAAGTGTCATGAGGGAAGAACAACTGATGTAGAAAACAATAGATAGTCTGTGTTATGAACAAACATTACAACAATAGTTAGTATTATACCTAGGAACGCGGACTGAGCGCTAACTGGGTGCCAAAGGCACTGTTAAGTGCTGGAGTCAGGGCTCTATGACCAAGCCCTGTGTACAGGGCAAAATGTGTCAGAACCATGACTATCAGGAGGAGCCATTGCTGAGGCCCTTTATCACTGCCAATGCACTTGGAGCCATTCAGTGTGAGACGTTCATCTACAATTCATTATAGATTCTGTTCTGTATTTTTTGTGCCACATCCAGTAATAAGCTAAACAATAAAAGATGGGATCCCCTAATGATGGACTTTGAAGGCACTTGAAAAAGGAGTGTTACAATGTATTAATACCAATATAATTTATAAAATTTCAGCGTTAAAAACAATAATAATGTAACAAATGTTGTATGGAATGTATAACAGACATTTTTACATGTATATACACTGTTTCAGAAGTACTCTTGCACCCGACGCATTTCGGAGTAAATATACCTCCTCCCTCAGGGGTGGGTGTAAGTCAGAAACATTTCTATTCTAAAAAAGGGTATATAGGAAAAAATAGAAATATATGTCAACATTCAAACATATATATGAATATAACAATGTGGTTTAATCTCCATGTTTTTTTACACTTAGGTTATTGCAGTGTGTTGCTGACTTTGTTTTTAACTCATAGTTATATGGAATACTAAGTCAGCAACACACTGCAATAACGTAAGTGTAAAAAAAAACATGGAGATTAAACCACATTGTTATATTCATATATATGTTTGAATGTTGACATATATTTCTATTTTTTTCCTATATACCTTTTTTAGAATAGAAATGTTTCTGACTTACACCCACCCCTGAGGAAGGAGGTATATTTACTCCGAAACGCGTCGGTTGCAAGGGTACTTCTGAAACAGTGTATATACATGTAAAAATGTCTGTTATGCATTCCATACAATATTTGTTACATTATTATTGTTTTTAATGCTGAAATTTAATAAATTATATTGGTATTAATACATTGTAACACTCCTTTTTCAAGTGCCCTAAAAGTCCATCATTAGATCCCATCTACTATTCATTATATTGCTTACTGGATTAGCAGCATCCTTCTTGAGTGGGATACCAGAACCATAGCATCAGCACTTGGAGCTGCGCTTTGTTAAGTATATACAAGATCATTGGAGTCAGGTCTGCCAAATGAGAAAACATAGGAATATGTAAACAGAGGCCTCCATAACAAGGGGACCAAAGAGGATAGAAAGGGAAAAGATGTAGGGAAGGAGGGAAGTCAGGACATCAGGGACACCCAAAGCAGGAGCCCTAAGACCTCAGGGACTATAAACATGCATAACTTGCTATAGACATAGATGGGTGGTCATGCTGTATCACAGGGTCTAAGTTTTTAAAAATTTATTGGTGTGTCTAGGAGGATACTGATGAGTTTTTCATTGATGAAGAAGGTATTCATATGGCAACAGACTTCTATAAAAGAAACAAAAAAGATATTTGCCGCAACTAGCTGACTGTACTGATTGTTGACCACATCCCTGTTACATAGAGTAAAAACAGGTTCCTCAAATTGGGACTTTAAACGGACCACAAACAGTATTTTAGTAAAAAATGTATTAATTTATTGAAAATTGATAACAATCAACAACATCAGAGTGGAAATAAAAGCAGCAAATACATATGTTGGGAGCAGAAATGGAAACAGCTGAAAAGAAAGCCCAAAACCTGTCAGACAGACAGAATGTCCAACGCGTTTCGAAAAAACAAAATTCAGATCTTCTTCAGGGACAAAAAGCTTACGAGTTCCAGATCTGTAGCTCATATCCCAAGTGTTAAAGCTCCACCCATACAGAGAAAGATCATAACTCAATAATGATCTAAGATGGAATAATGTGGCTGTTTATGTCTGCCAGGTGGAACAGCCACACCATTCCATCTTAGGTATAAGATCAATAGGGCTTCTCCAGCCATCAGGTAGATCCATGTACTAGCTCATAGCCTGCGATAGTTCGGAAGCTTGGATCCAAGACACAGATTCCATTCCACACCGATCTGATCCATGTGTATGGGAATAACTACTATACATCTTCTTTTGAGTCACTGTGAATGTAGTGGGACTACTTTGTCCTATGTGGATCACTGGCTGTCGCTATCTTCCTGGCCTGAAGCCAGGAAGATAGCGACATCTCTCTTTTCATCATTGATTTATGATCTTTCTCTGTATGGGTGGAGCTTTAACACTTGGGATATAAGCTACAGATTTGGAACTTGTAAGTCCTTTGTCCCTGAAGAAGATCTGTATTTTGTTTTTTTGAAACGTGTTGAACATTCTGTCTGTCTGACAGATTTTGGGCTTTCTTTTCAGCTGTTTACATTTCTACTCCCAACATATGTATTTGTTGCTTTTATTTCTACTCTGATGTCGTTGATTGTTATCAATGTTCAATAATTTTGTACATTTTTACTAAAATACTGTTTGTGGTCTGTTTAAAGTCCCAATTTGAGGAACCTGTTTTTACTCTATAAAGAAACAAACTGCTGCTTCCAGGCTTTTGGTCAGAAATGATTTTCAAGATTCGCCTTCCAGTGATTTCAATGGGGTATGCATTAAGATTCACAATTTGTGGATTGTACATGTTCTCTGAACATCATATTTACCCATCATTAACTTCTTTCTATAAGTCAGTGGTTCTCAACTCCTGTCCTCAGGACCCACCAACAGGCCAGGTTTGCAAGATAACTGAAATACATCACAGGTGATATCATTTTCTGCTCAGTGATTGCAGTATTCTAGTCTGCATCTCCCCAATGTAATACTTAAAACCTGGCCTGTTAGTGGGTCCTGAGGACAGGAGTTGAGAACCACTGCTATAAGTAGCAAGAAACTTCTTAGCACATTTTTCTTGCATAAATCCATAACAACCAGTTGGAATCCATCTTGCTCTGGTCTGGCCTTGGTATAGTTAATGTCGTTTGTGTTTATGTTGGGTTACAACTCAGTTTAAGGAGTTCCAGTCGTTTTTCAGTTTATTAACAGTCAACAGCTACAAAAAGTGTAGCTGCTGACTTTTAATAAACAGACACTCCCCTGTCCCACGGTCCAGTGATGCTGCAGCCTGAAGCCTCGTTTCTGACCCCAGCCTCTCCTCTGCACCGGCATCACTACTGTGGGCACCCGGCTGTGACAGCTTGCTGCTTCACAGCCCGGTGGATACCGCACATGCAAAAGTCATACTGAGCTGTTCTGAAAGGCTGAGCAATCTTCTGGGACCTGTGACGTGTCCCAGAAGATTGCAGGGAGGCACGTGAGAGGAGGAGTCACCTAGAGGGAGAGAAGTCAGCGCCTAGACGGCGCCGGCTGAAGTGGGAGCTGGGTACCTGTCAAAACTAGGCACCCACACCCCCCCCCTGAAAAAAATGACATGCCAAATGTGGCACGTCAGGGGGTTAGGACTCCTTAAAGCTGGAGTTCCACTTTTGGGTGGAACTCCGCTTTAACCACTTGACGCCCTGCCATAGTACAGTCACTGAGTCGGGGCAGTCGTATATATAATCTCAGGGTACTTGGTTACCTGTACCATGTTATTAGCTTAGCCAGTCAAAGGTCACAACCATAAGCAAGCTGTTCATGAATGGATATGCCAATCAGGACAGCTAAAACTATTGCCTACACAGTGCTCATCATCATCATGTTAAAAGAAAAAAAAATCCCTGATAAACTCCCCCCCCCCTTTCTTTGGGATATTAAAGGGGTTGTAAAGGTAAAAATGTTTTCACCTTAATGCATTCTATGCATTAAGGTGAAAAAACTTCTGACAATACCGCAGCCCCCAGCCCCCCCGTTTTACTTACCTGACCCCTCGAAAGTCAGCTGCTCGCTCCCGACATCTATTCCTCCGCTCAGCCTGGCCGCTGATTGGCTACAGTGGATGGAATGGAAGCAGCGCAGCCATTGGCTCGCGCTGCTGTCAATCACATCCAATGACAGGGCCCGTTGGGGGGCGGGGCCAAGTAAGACAGTGAGCGGCTATAGCCGCCGGTTGTATCACGGGAGCACGCCCGCAAGAACTAACCACCATGCGAGGGAGCTCGCATTAGGGTGGTTAGTTCTTGTGGGGAGGAGCTGAAACAGCCGTTGAGGGACCCCAGAAGAGCAGGTTCGGGGCCACTCTGTGCAGAACGAGCTGCACAGTGAAGGTAAGTATAACGTGTTTGTTATTTTAAAAAAAAAAAAAAATTACCTTTACAACCCCTTTAAGAATAGGAGTGTATGTTTAAGTCTTGTTATTTGGTGTAATGTTTATGGTAACTTTTATGTGTAAGAAACTTTATTATTTGATGTCCAGTAAAGTTTCGTTTTATGTTTTTTTATCAAAACTGCTCTAGGTGTGTCTGTTCTTTTTAATATTAGATATTTGCGTGGCTGTCCAGTATACCTGTATTTTTAGTATATTGTGCTGCAACAATTAAAGGCTAATCTGCTCAAGCGTATGAGTCTTTTGCTTTTATATATTTTGTTGTTTCTCACTGGTATTAGATTAATATTTATTATCTAATAACAGCCTTATATTGTCCACATTTGTTACAAGTGGGGATCAAATACCACCAAAAGAAAGCTCTATATGTGTGAAAAAATAATATAAATTTAATTCGGATATAATGTTGCATGACTGTGCAATTGCCAGCTAAAGTAGCACAGTGGTAAATATCAAGAAATTCTCTGGTCATAAAGGGCGTAAACCCTTCCGGAGCTCAAGTGGGTAAAATGGAACTAATGTCCTAATGTATAAAAATTTAAAAATTGCAAGGAAGATTTTTTTTTTGACAAAAAAGGCATACAAAGTCATTTCCCAAAAAACGACCCCTACGGTCCCAGCAATTTTTAATTGTCTTTGTACACTGCACAGCACTTACATGCCGAGAATATGGCCTGTTTCTAGGGACAATGAAACTCCTGTGGCATGCATAGAAGTTACATCATCAGTTGAGGCCCAATGACAGAAGACAAGTGTCACTGGACCTGGAGGAAGTGACAAAGAAGATGGCACCAGTAGAGGATAGCATGGTAACTGGAGCACAGTAGGAGGTGGGAGCCTCCAAGCCAGCAAGAAATGTGTTCTGCTTTCACTTGAACAGTTTATTCAATAGGCCCATTGAAAATAGACGTGTAAAGGGAAACAGTGTTTTTGTTCTCAGTATTTTATTTTTTCATTTACCAATACAAAAGTAATTTTTTGACATGACTTTACACAACATATGGAAAAGCAAGCAAAATGATTTTTGGGCCTATTTGAAAGGTTTGTAAAGGTTTCATAATTTAGTCATCTGTATATCAGGGAACGTGATCACCAGCCCTGATTAATGACTGTTGATATAAGATCAGTTAGCCTTTTAGAGAGTTTATTAAGAGTTAAGAATGTTGCTAGACCCTGGAACCCAGGGCACGTGCCCCAGGTCTTCTACTGAGTGCCCCAGATCTCTTTTGAGATATGGAAATGATTCATTCTATGCATAATCTAGTTTTGGAACATCGTGCAATGTATTTTCTTTTCTATTATTCTCTTTTTTTTCTTCTAAGCAATAATACATTTGATTTTTATATTAGTCATGTCATCCTAATGCAATTTTCATTTTTATTAAGTTGAAAAGATTAGATTAGTCAGACTCAGATTTCATCAAAACCAGTCATCACGGTATCTTACCATCCCCTCAACATTTTAACCTATGTTCTCAGAGGCACCCCAGGGGTACTAGGAACTTTAACACTCAATGGAAAGAATGATTTGTGTCTGACCTGGAGAATTTCTATCACCTCCTGCATACCAGTTGTAATTTCAAACCAGACTGAAGATGGGAGTATCTATATCCTTTGCAGGGGGAGAGGCCAGAGAGCCTGGAGTGTGGTACTGCAGGAAAACCTGGGGACTCTATTCTATAGAATGAACCGGCACAGATGTCTGTCAAATCACCCCTGAAGTCGGACTGAAATGCCGGTTTGAAATCCTGCGAGTGTGAACATGGACTAACGTTCATGATAATTGTGGGATCGCAGCCCACAGCACGAGCAGCATACTGATGCAGCAGTAAAGCAATGGCTGAAAGTTTGTTTGGAGGCAAGTACGGCACCCCATTCAGAGAATGGACAGATCCATGGTGGAAATCTTTTGGTGATCCATAGGGCGCAGCTCGAACCGGAGGGATGGGTGGAGGTACGAGGAAGCAGATGAAGCAGAAGAAATGGTGAGAGTGTCTCTACCTGCTTTATTGCATAGAATTAATTGATCAGCTGTGGACAGGCAAGTTCCGTTTTTTCATATTCTGTTTTAATCCCCCCTCCCCACTCTCCACTATATGGATGAATGACGTTCTCAGACAATACTATTTTAACAAGGCGATCCCCTGCAGTTCATTTCTGGACAATATAGGCCTATGCAAGCCAATCACTATTGCCTTATATAGGTAAATGAAAGCTGAGCCCATAATTATAAGGACTTCCAATCATTTTTTGGACTGAAATACCTAGTACAGGATTATAGGGTGGCCACCTACCTGCTGAGTTGCTTTAGCATCTAAACCAGCCACCTGATAATACTTCGGGCTAATAGTAAAACGGGACTATACTGGGAGTATGCAAGTATTCTGTGAAGTTCTTAGTAACCAATACTTAAATAAATCCCTAATCCCTGGAGCTGTTAGTGTGTCAGTGTGACTGGATGAATGGATGTATGAACAGCTGCAATCCCTCTTTTAATGACAACGTTGTCTTTTTAATAATTGTTTTGAAAGGTACAGTATCTCACAAAAGTGAGTACACCCCTCAAATTTTTGTAAATGTGTTATTCTATCTTTTCATGTGATAACACTGAAGAAATTACACTTTGCTACAATGTAAAGTAGTGAGTGTACAGTTTGTATAACAGTGTAAATTTGCTGTCTCCTCAAAATAACTCACAGCCATTAATGTCTAAATTGCTGGCGACAAAATTGAGTACACCCCTAAGTGAAAATGTCCAAATTGGGCCCAAAGTGTCAATCTGTTGTGTGGCCACCATTACTTTCCAGCACTGCCTTAACCCTCTTGGGCATGGAGTTTACCAGAGTGTCACAGGTACCCACTGGAGTCATCCTCCACTCCTCCATGACGACATCATGGAGCTGGTGGATGTTAGAGACCTTGCGCTCCTCCACCTTCCTTTTCAGGATGCCCCAAAGATGCTCAATAGGGTTTAGGTTGGGAGACGTGCTTGGCTAGTCCATCACCTTTACCTTCGGCTTCTTTAGCAAGGCAGATGTCGTCATGGAATTCTGTTGGAATTCGTTATCATGTTGGAATACTGCCCTGCGGTCCAGTCTCTGAAGGGAGGGGATCGTGCTTTGCTTCAGTATGTCACAGTACATGTTGGCATTCATGGTTCCCTCAATGAACTGTAGCTCCCCAGTGCCGGCAGCACTCATGCAGCCCCAGACCATGACACTCCCACCACCATGCTTGACTGTAAGCAAGACACACTTGTCTTTGTACTCCTCACCTGGTTGCTGCCACACACGCTTGACATCATCTGAACCAAATAAGTTTATCTTGGTCTCATCAGACCACATGACATGGTTCCAGTAATCCATGTCCTTAGTCTGCTTGTCCTCAGCAAACTGTTTGCAGGCTTTCTTGTGCATCATCTTTACAAGAGGCTTCCTTCTGGAACAACAGCCATGCAGACCAATTTGATGCAGTGTGCGGCGTATGGTCTGAGCACTGACAGGCTCACCCCCCCACCCCTTCACTCTCTGCAGCAATGCTGGTAACACTCATACGTCTATTTCCCAAAGACAACCTCTGCATATGACGCTGAGCACGTGCACTCAACTTCTTTGGTCAACCATGGCGAGGCCTGTTCTGAGTGGAACCTGTCCTGTTAAACCGCTGTATGGTCTTGGCCACTGTGCTGCAGCTCAGTTTCAGGGTCTTGGCAGTCTTCTTATAGCCTAGGCCATCTTTATGTAGAGCAACAATTCTTTTTTTCAGACCATCAGAGAGTTATTTGCCATGAGGTGCCATGTTGAACCTCCAGGGACCAGTATGAGAGAGTGAGAGTGATAACACCAAATGTAACACACTTGCTCCCCATTCACACCTGAGACCTTGTAACAGTAACGAGTCACATGACACCGGGGAGGGAAAATGGCTAATTGGGCCCAATTTGGACATTTTCACTTAGGGGTGTACTCACTTTTATTGCCAGCAGTTTAGACATTAATGGCCGTGGGTGTTGAGTTATTTTGAGGGGACAGCAAATTTACACTGTTATACAAGCTGTACACTCACTACTTTACATTGTAGCAAAGTGTAATTTCTTCAGTGTTGTCACATGATAAGATATAATAAAATATTTACAAAAATGTGAGGGTGTACTCACTTTAGTAAGATACTGTATAAACTTAGATTGTCTTTTATTATCATGGTGTGTTTTTTTCTACAAATAAAATTTATTGAAACTAACCGTAGTGTCCTGCAATAGTGGCCTTCTTGGAGGCTTTTTTCCTTCTTTTTGTATATGCATTTTTCTGGTCGCATGAACTGCGCCATGTGGAAATTACTACAAGGTGAAAGGTTGAGATATTTACCCATACTTCGGAATTTAAATACGTTAATTAAATAACATTAATAGCAAAGAAAGGGAAGGAAGGGATTTTAACGGTGCAAGGAGAATAAACAGAAGAAAATTATAAAAAACTAATTTTTAATTTAACATTCAGTGTTAAAATCAAATAGATTATACATAGTTCACAAATATTGCAAATGTCTATACAGTTACAGTGGTCAGACAGAAATCGAGTGTATTTCGTTTTGAGAGATGATATGGTTGCATGCTAGTCTGACATGTTTCGCTGTGTCGCTTTTTCAAGGGATATGCAAGCCGACAAGTGATATCATCCAACACTCTTATAATTCTAAAATTAGAGAACAACATATAAACAACACACGTCATAAATCATGAAAATGAAAAAATAGACAAAAAAGTTTTCAACATAAAGAAGCACAGTGTTCACTTTAACCTCCCTGGCGGTATGATTATTTCGGATTTTAGGTGCTGAAAGCGGTACAATTATTTTGCATGGAAATTTGGCGTTTTATATTGTAGGTCTGTAAATCTTAACAATAACACACTTAAATCTGTCCAAACCAGAGTCTAGTAGATATCCCGGCTATGATAATGTTTGAAACACAAAAACATAAATTATAATATAATAAATAAAAATAAATAATAATAAAAAAAAAAAAAAAATAGTAATAAAATAAATTTCCCGAATTGTTCTAATTTACTATCGCTGTTTTCTAGCTGGTCTAAAGCCCCTTTTGACGTAAAGGGACACTTTTTTGGTTGCTATGGACAATCTCCAGTTTCCAGGCAGAAAGAACAGTGTATATCATGTAAAACTGCATGCAGGGCATGGGCCAAAACACTGGGGACAAAAGGGATGTGAAAAAATTTCATACAGTACTGTAATCTGTAAGATTACAGTACTGTATGTGTTATGATTTTTACTTTTTTTTTTAATTTGCCGCCAGACTCCGCCCCCGTGCGTGGCGACGCTCGCAGGGAACGGAGCCTGGCAAGGAGAGGCTTCGGAGGAGGACGGAGCCCTCGGACACTGCGGGTGACATCGCAGGATCCCGGGGACAAGGTAAGTAAGGAGGCACCAGGATCCTGCGATGTAATACCGAGTGTGGCTCGGGGTTACCGCTAATGGTCCTGAATTTTAACCCCGAGCCACACTCGGGAAAACCGCCAGGGAGGCTACAATAGCAAGGAAAGAGTGCTTA
This sequence comes from Lithobates clamitans, assembly GCA_037952925.1. Lineage (NCBI taxonomy): Eukaryota > Metazoa > Chordata > Amphibia > Anura > Ranidae > Lithobates > Lithobates clamitans. The sequence goes on from JBBGZY010000544.1 coordinate 4,075,705, forward strand.
CCCCTGTGTAACCCCAGCTTCGGTCAGTCCCCGCACAAACATCCACTAACACTGGAAATCTGCAGAGAACAAAACAAGAGGGACTTTTGGACTTTTTAGGCACAACTCTAACAAACTAGTTATAAGAAATAATATTTTATTTACTTAGAAAAATACATAACAGACAAAACACATTGTCTAAAAACACACCACAACATGTGTATATATTTTAAAATGCTCGCTATACAACACCATCTATAATATAATATTCGGACGTCTGGGTATACTTTCCACAACAAGATCAATCCGAAATGGTGACTTGATAGCGGGTCTGTAGTCAGTTCAAATCATGTAAATCTTGATACTCGACATGTTTCGCGTAAGGTTACGCTTCTTCAGGAGCAATACAGGATATGTTGTGGATTGTGGAAACCGTATAAAATCATAACAAGGGTAATGATCCGCAAGCCCACACGGGCCGGAAAGCCGGCAGACAGATCCGTTTCAGCACTCCGTTTCAGCCCTAGGAAGACACTACACGCCGGCGATCGTTTTGTCATCATATGCAGGAGAGATCCTTGGTAGACTGCCTCTGGCTACATTAGGCTTCTGGCACCCCCTGCCTAGGAGTACCTGAGCCCCACTGTGAAATCCAGAGTCACACAGAAAAAATATAAAACTACACCTGCAAAAACTTAACACTGGAACAGGCTTATGCAATAAGCTAGTACTATCTCACATACATTACGACGTGTTTTAGATATATCTGTCTGCCGGTTTTCCGGCCCGTGTGGGCTTGCGGATCATTACCCTTGTTATGATTTTATACGGTTTCCACAATCCACAACATATCCTGTATTGCTCCTGAAGAAGCGTAACCTTACGCGAAACATGTCGAGTATCAAGATTTACATGATTTGAACTGACTACAGACCCGCTATCAAGTCACCATTTCGGATTGATCTTGTTGTGGAAAGTATACCCAGACGTCCGAATATTATATTATAGATGGTGTTGTATAGCGAGCATTTTAAAATATATACACATGTTGTGGTGTGTTTTTAGACAATGTGTTTTGTCTGTTATGTATTTTTCTAAGTAAATAAAATATTATTTCTTATAACTAGTTTGTTAGAGTTGTGCCTAAAAAGTCCAAAAGTCCCTCTTGTTTTGTTCTCTGCATAATTGTTAGGACGTGGCACAGTTTTACTTTTTTGTGTGTGTCCACGGTGCCACTCCGTGTGAAGATACACTTCCAATTTCAACACTGGAAATCTGACTTAGCCATATAGTGCAATCACAGGGGACAGAAGGGTAAAATTGTAGATAGGGCAAAAAGCAATATATGAAACAGGCTGTTGGATTATATAAGATAAATATATCTGGCTTTATATAAAACTGTAAATTAATTATTAAGGCAAGCAAAGGGCAGACAATCGCCCCAGAGGATTATCAAATACTTACTTTAAACTATTTAACAAAGCCTGTAGGTGGGTGGCGGTCTTCAAAACACCTGCTGGTGGTGATTGCAGGGGATTGTTATAATCACTAGTAGATAAAACAAAATTTATATATATGTATATGGGGATTAAAAAATTGAGGGGATGGATGAAAAAATATAGATAATATGGCAATGACAGAATTTAAGAGATAAAGTGCATATTCAAGTATGACCTAGAGAAGTAAAATAATTGAGATCAGAATATAAATCATCCAATTAAATTAGGTGGATAATAAATAGGGACTTAGTCTCATCAGGTTCGTATGAACAAAAATCAGGTCAAACCGTCAAATTTTTCTTTTTTTCTCTTCTCTCTAAATAGGGAACCAATGTATTGCTATGTAACAGATGGGTAGACTGAGAATACAAGTGAAAAAATTGGAATAGTGCAGTGTGTGGTAGAACTTACCAGTCACTTACACTGCAGAGAACGAGTTCAACTCTCCGACTCTGGCAGCAGACACTGTCAGATAAGCCGGTGTTCTGCCATATAGTGTCCTCCTATCGGATAGTGTCCGCTCCGTACTGCGCAGGCGCAGCGCTTGCGCAGTACGGAGCAGAAGGAGATGCCGAAAATGTCCGAAGTTGATCAGCTGACCATCAGCTGTACACGGCGCTTCGGCAGTTCTTAGCGATGGCTGTGTAAGAGGGCCCCTCGCGGGCTCGCTTCGCTCGCCACGCTTCGCTCGCCACGCTTCGCTCGCCACGCTTCGGGCACGGCCTCGCTGCGCTCGGCAACTATATATTCTCACTCTAAGTCCACTTGGATAGTAGGGAATGATCCTGGACATAGGGTGAGAATAAAAGCGCAGGCGCCGTGTACAGCTGATGATCAGCTGTTAAACTTCGGAGACTTTCGGCGTCTCGTTTGTCCTCCGTACTGCACCTGCGCAGTACAGGGAGGACACTATATGATAGGGGACTGTATTTGACAAGACACCGGCTTTAAGCTGTCCCCCATCGTGCTGGCGTGTGACGTCACCAGCACAATGCGGATGTGGAAGCGCCAGTGCGCATGCCCAGGGACCCGGGACTCCATTCTCACTACAGATCCCAGGGTGCATTGCGGTCGCACGATGCGGCCGACATGCGCACTACGGCTGTGTGAGAAATCCCACACAGTCCGCCGTGATACCCAGGCTGCAGAAGATGGCAATGGGACACTGGTAGCGTAACCCATTAGTATCCTGGCCTTCCTGGTTGCGCGGCGCAGATAGGGCACATACCTGGAATGTGCCCCGGGCGTCCGTGTGATTGCGATGGACCTGGCCAGAATCAGTGAAGGGGAGAAGCTGGGAGCAGAACGGGATGGGAGAAAACCACAGGGGCAAACGGGAGCAGAAAAGGACCACTTACAAACCAATACCAACAGTATAACAAAGGGACAATGCGCTTAATAAAAAATAAAAATACAGACAATTTCAAAGAAAGTACATACAAATAATATATTAAATATCCAATGAAAGTTCTTTTTGAAAAACATTATAGAGAGACAGTAATTGTATAAATCAGAGCATATCAAAAACATGGAGAAAGAAAATAATCAGTAGAGCTCAATAATAAAATTAACTGTTAAGGAAGAAATAAAATAAAAATGGGGTAAACGAAAGAGAGGAAACAAAAGGGAGGTGGGGCAGGGAGGAGAAAAAGAAAAAAGGGGGGAATGGAAGAGAATCACATGCAGGATTCACAGAAAAGGCCTATAACTCAAGCTCTCATTAAAACCCGGGAAGACGGTTGCTCTAAGGTCATATATCCAGCGGGCTTCAAGCTGGAGCAGCGTTCGCTCTATGCTGCCCCCTCTTTCGTCCAACGGGATACATATCATGACTTCAACCCCTATACCATCAAATTTCTGGCTTTAGATCATATCCCATTGGAAGAAAGAGGGGGCAGCGTAGATCGAACATTCCACATTCCAGGTATGTGCCCTATCTGCGCCGTGCTACCAGGAAGGCCGGGATACTAATGGGTTACGCTACAAGCGTCCCATTGCCATCTTCTGCAGCCTGGGTATCACGGCGGACTGTGTGGGATTTCTCACACAGCCGTAGTGCGCATGTCGGCTGCATCGTGCGACCGCAATGCACCCTGGGATCTGTAGTGGGAATGGACTCCCGGCTCCCTGGGCATGCGCACTGGCGCTTCCACGTCCGCATCGTGCTGGTGACGTCACACGCCAGCACGATGGGGGACAGCTTAAAGCCGGCTTATCTGACAGTGTCTGCTGCCAGAGCTGGAGGATGGAACTCGTTCTCTGCAGTGTAATATGGCGTACACACGGTCAGACTTTGTTCGGACATTCCGACAACAAAATCCTAGGATTTTTTCCGACTGATGTTGGCTCAAACTTGTTTTGTCTACACACGGTCGCACAAAGTTGTCGGAGAATCCGATCGTTCTAAACGGGGTGACGTAAAACACGTACGTCGGGACTATAAACGGGGCAGTGGCCAATAGCTTTCATCTCTTTATTTATTCTGAGCATGCGTGGCACTTTGTCCGTCGGATTTGTGTACACACGATCGGAATTTCCGACAACGGATTTTGTTGTCGGAAAATTTTATCTCCTGCTCTCCAACTTTGTGTGTCGGAAAATCCGATGGAAAATGTCCGATGGAGCCCACACACGGTCGGAATTTCTGACAACAGGCTCCGATCGGACATTTTCCATCGGAAAATCCGACCGTGTGTACGGGGCATTAGTGGCTGGTAAGTTCTACCACACACTGCACTATTCCAATTTTTTCACTTCTATTCTCAGTCTACCCATCTGTTACATAGCAATACATTGGTTCCCTATTTAGAGAAAATAGAAAAAAAGAAAAATTTGACGGTTTGACCTGATTTTTGTTCATACGAACCTGATGAGACTAACTGCCTATTTATTATCCACCTAATTTAATTGGATGATTTATATTCTGATCTCAATTATTTTACTTCTCTAGGTCATACTTGAATATGCACTTTATCTCTTAAATTCTGTCAAAAAAAAAGCGACACAGCGAAACATGTCGGGCTAGTATGCAACCATATCATCTCTCAAAACGAAATACACTCGATTTCTGTCTGACCACTGTAACTGTATAGACATTTGCAATATTTGTGAACTATGTATAATCTATTTGATTTTAACCCTGAATGTTAGATTAAAAATTAGTTTTTTATAATTTTCTTCTGTTTATTCTCCTTGCACCGTTAAAGTCCCTTCCTTCCCTTTCTTTGCTATTTATACTTACTCTCAGGGATGTGGTTCCTATTTATTTGGGTGTTTCACCATTAATCGGAACCAAACTTTTGTCACGGTAATTAAATAACAGTTACAGCGGTAGATCCGGCATCAAAAATATATATTTTTTAACAGTTAAAACAAGCAAACAAATGCAGCTTGGTATAATGTTTTACACACTGCCCCATCGCCACCTGCTCTAGTTTCTGGACACTCCTGTTCCTCCAGGGGGCCCTGGGCTTCTGTACATGGTGTCAAAATGCCAAGTGGGAGGAGCTTGGGGAATATCTGTTTCCCGATGACCTCTGCAATGAATGAACCCAGAAGCACTCAAGTATCAATCTCCAAGCTGAGATGCCAGTTAAACAGCTGGCCAAGTACTGTCCTGTGCTTAAATGGCTGTAGCAGAGGACAGGGGAAACATTAGGGATCAGATAGACCCCTTATGACTCCATAACAGGAACCTGTCACCTGCCTATACAATACCATAGGGTACTTGTTAGCCTGCGTGTGATAGCAAAAGAGTTGAAAAAGTGTTAAAAAATGATATTATAATAATAAAAAAAACCCCAAAAAAACACACATCTACTTGTTCACACATACGAATATACAAATGCATGTAGGGTCCACACGTATATATAGATAGCAACTGCACCACACACGTGAGGTATTGCTACAAATGGTGCAGTGGGGGGGTATAGGGGGCCTAGATGATTCGGCTGTACGTGGGTATGCGCCAGGGGGTTGCATAAAGCACACACTCGGATATGTGCCCTGAACGAGGACGTCTGTTGATGTACAAATGTTTCATTCCTTTTTTTTTCTATTTCCAGTGTTATCACATAACTTTATTTTTACTGTGTTGGGTGTGTATCTGCATACACATGCATTTTACATGCATTTACACCATTAACATTATGACCACCCACCAAGGCCCCCGAGGCATCAGCAGCAGATCCTTTAAGTCCTGTAAGTTGAGAGGCCTGGCCTTCATGGATCGGACTTTATTTTTCCAACATTCCACAGATGCTTGGTTGGATTGAGATCTGGTGAATTTGGAGGCCAGGTCAACACCTCAAACTCATGGTGTTCTTCACACCATTCTTCAATCCATCAGACCAGGCCACCTTCTTCCATTGATCTGTGGTCCAATTCTGATATTCACGTACTCATTGTAGGTTCTTTTAGCTGTGGCTGCGGGTCAGCATGATGTGCTGGGCTCTGTACCCTGATGTGCTGTACCCCGATGTGCACTGTACCCTGATGTGCTGTGCCCTGGGCCGGTCTGGATGAAGTCCAGGGCCACATTTTTGTCCCAGTCCAGCCCTGTTGGTGTTCATGCACTGTGGTGCAGAAAGTTGCAAACATGCTCCATATTTCCATACAGCTCTGAACTGCACATGACACTAGCATCTTGGTGTGAGCAGGACACATAGAAAACAATTGGTCTTCTGTGTGCCCTTTCAGAGAACTGCAATTTTTAAAAGCAGAAAAAAGCTGATTGGCTGATGTGAGCACCTAGGCAGGCCCTATTTCAGACATGTTTACACAGGCTTGATGCAGTGGGGGAAAATGTTACACCACCTTAAAGAGACTTAAGTGTGAATTGGAGCATTTACATATTCATATTCATCAATCAAATTACTAGAGAGTTTTAAGCCCTTGAAATAACACGATTAGAATGGCACCTTAACTAATGTGTTTATTTATGTAATTAATGCCTCTTTTCTGAAATCTGTCTACATAGGAAAAAAAACATCATGCGGCATTAATCTGGTGGCTGCCTCTGACAAGCAAAGAACAATCCTTATTGTGTGCTATAGAATAATTTATTGCTTTACAGTTCATTATGCATGTTACCTTTTGTGCACAGTCATCATCTTTCTGCCACAGTTGTATGAGGATTTAGGCCTCATGCACACTGCAACTCTTCCAAACGCGCCTAAAGCCATGTTTTTTTCAAATGTGTTTAGGCACGCTTAAACACGTTCAGGCACATCAAACATTTTAGTTTTTTTTTTATTTAATTGGCCAAAACATTAATATATTCTGGCCAATAAAAGGAATGCTCAAGCGCTAAACGCACCTAGCGCTTATAATGTAGTCAAACCCAGTACCTGCATTCACTATATCTGGTCTCCCACAGTACACAGAACATGGAAATTCAATTATTTTAGTAAATAGAAACTGCTAAATCTTGTGACTTCTATCAGTTGCTGGTTAAAGATTGTAGGAGGAGTTTTTATATTGCACTGAGCTGTCCTTTTAGGATGCAGGACCCCTGATCCTCTGTCTGGACAGTGCTGATTGGCTCTGTGCTGATCACATGCTTAACTGGACAAGCTAAAGTTAGAAGCTGATTGGCTACCATGCATGGCTGCGCCAGATTTTGCACTTTCTAGTTTTAGTAAATCAACCCCTAGTGTATATGAAGCCTCATTGGCATCCTGCAGTCATTTTCTAAGATTAGTATCAAGAGGTGTAATGGAAGTGGTAGATTGTCTCTGTCCATGGTGCTGATTCTGGCCGTTAGACTTACTGAACATAATGAAGTTGATTTACTACTGTGCAAAATCTGGGGCAGCTGTGCATTGTAGCCAATCAGCTTCTAACTTCATCTTGTTCAATTAAGCCTTGAGTAAGTATTAAGTGATTGATTTTTAGAATCGGCAAGGGGCTTTTAGGTAAAAATAATCCCTCCTGTGATAGCAGTTAGGTAAATAAAGAAAAAAAGTTTAAAAAAAATAAAAAATAAATGAATAAAAATATTTCCCCCTTACACACCCCAATGCAAATGTACAGCCTAGGGCACGCATGTGTGTGTAAACAGAAATTGCACTACACTTGTGAGGTATCACAACGAACATCAGAGTGAGAACAATATTAATGTGTTTCGCCCCGCCCCCGGGGCTTAATCATAGGGTTCCCAGACTTGAACAAGGTTACAGTCATTTCTAAATGCAGAGGTGAGATGGGGCATTAGCAGAGTGGAGACCTACACACAAGGAGTGGAAAAACCCAGTCCTTTCATTCTTCTAGACGAGGAATGTAACAGTCTAGACTTCCACCAGGGAGAAGTCCATATGTTTTCCCCTAATGGGAAAGTCCATGTGGGATTTCCAGAAGACTACATTTTTCTGCCAGCAAAGGCCTTGACCAGAAAGATTAGTCTTCTGTCTCTACCGCACAACAACCGACCAGCAGCAAACCAATGACCATGTGCCTAACCAACCTATTCTTGCCTGACCCTACAGGGTATCACTCACAGACTGAGTCCCATTTCCAAGACCCAGGGGTGGGCTAGCAGGTAAAGGTTCTAGCTCTACCACTACTCTGGACTAGGGATAAGCTTGGGTGTGTTTGGATCCTAGTTTGAACCCACCTGAGTAAGTCTGTCAGGAAATGGTCACTTGACTGGGCCAATTATCTGCAGTCAGGGCATACAATGAGTGTGTATTTGTGGGGTGGGGAAGGCCTTGGCCACTTCGGATTGGTCCGATGTATAGAGAACTTTCTGGTGGACTTACTTAGGTGGGTTTAGACTAGGATTCTAACACACCTGAGCTCATCCCTCCCGAGGACATTACCTTTTGTAATGGTGTCATCTTGTGGAGACCCAGGGATATTACCATGTGCACATCCTAAAACATCCTGCACTGCTATACAAGGGTCACACATAACTTTTGAGTCTTTGGTTGGAAACCACTATATAGACAAGTGGACTTCAAATTGTGGCCCTCGGCTTGCCTTTATCCGGCCCTTGAGGCATTATTCCTGCCACTGACACCAAAAATAGGGCATCATTTCTGCCACTTTCACCAACAATTGGGAACTATTCCTTCTGCTGACACCAATCATGGGACACTAATCCTCCTTCTAATACCAAAGCTGGGGCACTGTTTATTCCTATTGGGCACAGCTTGGCCCCCCCAAAAGTCTGAACAATAAACTAGCCTTTTGATTAGAAAGTTAGGAGAACCCTGGTATCAATTAAACCACATATACAATAAATATTCTCACATTGTACACACTTAAACATGCTAAATAGCAGCTTCTGCTGGAAAATTGGGGCCATATTTTCTAAAACCCACAACTTTTCTTTGATATAGCCTATGCTGAACTTCCCAATATATGCTTGAGCTGTGGGCTACTTGAAATGTATCTTCATCAAAACTGATATTTTTTAGTTTTGGTTCGAATGGGAAAAGTTTGGAGCCTTTGTCGGGTTTATATTGCTATTTGGGTCCACTTTGGGGGATTTCCCTGCAATTCCCATCTCCAATGTGGTTAGACCTCCCAGCATAGTCACAAACAGCAATACAAACCTTACAGAAATTCTAAGCTTTTAACCAATCAACCCAAATCTAGAAAAACATTTTGAATTGTCTTTTTTACACTTAATTCAGCCCTGTGTTAATCTCTCATATTTTAGCATGTGTAGCTGAGTACTAGGCAGCGAGTGTAAGCTATGACATTATTTGCAGTTACTTGTGCACTGGGAGTGAATAGGTTGGACCTCAATGTTCTACTGAATCACATCAGCAGGGGGATTGGGAGTGATGGCAGCACCCAATGGACTGTGAAGCTGGGTGCAGTGGAAGATGGGAGTTGAAGTCCGGGGAGGGAGAATTTTTGTGGGCCTCCGTTACTGAATGAATTGCAGCTTCCAGAGAAGGCTTCTCTTTGAATTGTACTGTCTTTCCAAAGGTGTGTGGCCAGAGCGATAACATCCCCCATTCAGACCTGTATGTAGCTATGGTAGAGGCCTGAAGCATGCAACTGTGTGACCACAGGCAGAGAGTATGGGAGATTGTGGAAACTGGGACCATCACTGGAAGCCACAAGCTGCTCCCAAGATAAAGCAATACTGCCGGGTGAACCAAGGTCCAGACTGAGAAACACTGAGCTAAGACAGAGAATTCCCCTACACACAGTGGGACTTACGTGCAGAGTTACTGGATCTGATGAGAGGGCCTTGCGACCTATTGCCACTAGAGAGACTGGGAGCTTAGGATCTGACTGCACAGCCGCCCTATAAGCTCATTACTGCCTGCAGGTCTTACTGTAACTGTTCTCAAGTACACCAATGGTACAATTGGACCCCAACATTATCTAGATGAAGATTCAGGACTACAGTTGCCACACAGGGACCTTTGCTAGTGTTTGGATCAAGGGTACCTCCCAAGGGATACCAATACCCAAAACAGTTGCAATATTCTTATTTGCAATGAGCTTAATGTTTATATTCACTGTTTGCTACGGATCTTGCTGATTTATGCATTAAGTACAGTCTATTGGTCTAATTTGCTTTTGGCATAGTGATTCTACTGTCTAGCAGTGTATGTTTATTTATGCTCAAATCAACATTTGCTCTAGCCCATACTAATACTTTGAGTTCCTTTACCACTAAACAGCCTTGTGTTCATTTCCTGGTATTAGCTCACTACCAAGTCAATGATATCTATGCTTATGACTCTTTAAAATGCATTCTATGCATTAAGATAAAACACCTTCTGTGTGTAGCAGCCCCCCTCAGCCTCCCTAATACTTATCTGAGCCCCATCTCTATCCAGCGATGTGCATAAGTGCCTCGGCCGCCTGTGACTCTCCCTCTGATTGACTGAGACACAGCAGCAGTGCCATTGGCTCCTGCTGTTATCAATCACAGTCAGTTAGCCAATCAGGAAAGAGAGGGGGTGGGACCAAACCACAGCTTCATGTCTGAATGGACACACGGAGCTGTGGCTCGGGTGCCCCCATAGCAAGCTGCTTGCTGTGGGGGCACTCGACAGGAGGGAGGGGCCAGGAGCGCGCGAAGAGGGACCCGAGAAGAGAAGGATCTGGACTGTCCTGTGAAAAACCACTACACAGAGCAGGTAAGTATAACATGTTTGTTGTTTTTAAAGAAAAAAAGGAGACTTGAGTATCACTTTAACCACTTGAGGTCCGGGCCATAGCCGAAGAATGGCCACAGCATGGACCTCAATTTCCGGGAGGCCGTCATGGGACGTCCTCCCCTGTGCACGCGCACCGCGCACACCCTGCAGGGCGCGCGGTGTGGGCACTGTGATCACTGAGTCACGGAGACTCGGATGATCACAGATCCGATCCTGGCCCCTTACCATGTGATCAGCTGTCAGCCAATGACAGCTGATCACATGTTGTAAACAAAAGCTCGGTAATCAGTTTAGTTTTTTCCTCACGCTGACAGCGTGAGGAGAAAAAAAAGTCGATCACCGGCTTATGTTAAAGGTACATCGGTCCTGAAGAGGAAGGAGGCACATATGCCTCATCTGAGCCTACCAGTGCCATCTGTCATTGCCACCTGCCAGTGCCCAGCAGTGCCACCTATGAATGCCCACAAGTTTCACCTATGAATGCCCACCAGTGGTGCCAATCAGTGCCACCTAGCAGTGCTGCCATCAGTGTAAGCAATCAGTGCCCATTACTGCCACCCATCAGTGCCCACCACTGCCACCCATCAGTGCCCATCACTGCCACCTATCGGTGCCCATCAGTGCCGCCTCATCAGTGTACATCAATGAAGGAGAAAAATTACCTGTTTGCAAAATTTTATAACAAAATATAAAAAAAATAAACATTTTTTAAAAAAATGTGGTCTTTTTCAAGTTTTTTAACAAAAAATAAAAACCACAGAGGTGATCAAATACCACCAAAAGAAAGCTCTATTTGTGGGAAAGAAATGATAAAAATTTAATTTGAGTACAGTGTTGTATGACCGCGCAATTGTCATTCAAAGTGCGACAGTGCTAAAAGCTGAAAATTGGTCTGGACAGGAGGGGGGTTTAAGTGCCCAGTAAGCAAGTGGTTAAGTATCTGCAGTGATTGTTGGAGTCGAGGAGCAGAATAGAGAATCCAAGTTGCTCCTTTGGGGGTGGCGCTACACATGGTAATACAGCAAGGGTAAATTATGACAGAGTAATGTGATAGATTTTGCCATCACTCTGCATCTCAGGATGCCACAGTGACATTCTTTAATAATATAGGATTCTTACAATGGGCAGACACACTTTAGCTCTGTACAAAAAAGCCATAAATCAGAACCTCCCACTTGACTTAGTGCTGCCCATAAGACTACAGACCTCAGATTCATATCACACTATTTTTACTGTTGCACCCCTATTTTAAGAATATTTTCTGAAAAAATCCAAACTGAAGTTCTGGCCCTGTGATGGTCGCAGCAGCGAGAGTATGAGGTATCTTCACATGGTGAGTTCTGATGGGCATAGTGTTGTGCAAATCCTGGGGTTAAGTGTATATATTTAAATGGCATATACACTCAAAAGCAAACATTTAATATATTGCTGCTCACCAGTCCTTAGATATGTCAGCTCTATTTCCTTTTTTTCCTTTATTTTCATCTGAAGATCCAGCACGGAAGTCTGTTATTTTTCAAATTTCTATAACAGACCAAGCTGTCAAGCAAAAGTGGCAGTTAGAGATTTGAGACAAACCATTTAACACCTTTATTCCAATAAGATGAAAAATACTGTGTTAGCTGGTTTTTAATAAAGTGTTAGCTGGTCTTTGGTCTTAATTTGTTAGTCAAGTCTATCTAAATCTGCTAGTCTAATGCCCCGTACACACGGTCGGATTTTCCGATGGAAAATGTCCGATTGGAGCGTGTTGTCGGAAATTCCGACCGTGTGTGGGCTCCATCGGACATTTTCCATCGGATTTTCCGACACACAAAGTTGGAGAACAGGAGATAAAATTTTCCGACAACAAAATCCGTTGTCGGAAATTCCGATCGTGTGTACACAAATCCGACGGACAAAGTGCCACGCATGCTCAGAATAAATAAAGAGATGAAAGCTATTGGCCACTGCCCCGTTTATAGTCCCGACGTACGTGTTTTACGTCACCGCGTTCAGAACGATCGGATTTTCCGACAACTTTGTGTGACCGTGTGTATGCAAGACAAGTTTGAGCCAACATCCGTCGGAAAAAATCCTAGGATTTTGTTGTCGGAATGTCCGAACAAAGTCCGACCGTGTGTACGCCCTATTATGCCGCATACACACGGTCGGACTTTTCCTCTACAAAAGTCCAACGGACGCCGACGGACTAAAGCCGGCTGACAATCCGATCGTGTGTGGGCTTCCCCGGACTTTCAGCGGACTTTTCCAGCCGCAAATCTGACGGACTTTAGATTTGAAACATGCTTCAAATCTTTACGTTGTGACTCCGCCGGACCCAGAAATCCGCTCGTCTGTATGCTAGTCCGACGGACAAAAAGCCGAAGCTTGGGCAGCTATTGGCTACTGCCTATCAACTTCCTTATTTTAGTCCGGTGTACGTCATCACGTACGAATCCGTCGGACTTTTGTGTGATCGTATGTAGGCAAGTCCGTTCGTTAGAAAGTCTGCCGCAAGTCCGCCAAAAGTCCGTCGAAAGTCTCTCGGACGGGCTGTCGGACTTTTGTAGCCGAAAAGTCCGACCGTGTGTATGCGGCCTAAGACTACTTTCCGTCCCAGACTGACAATGCTACTATCCAAAGGTGTCTCTGTTGCTCCTCAATGCAGAGTGGAGGCACATTAAAGAATATGTTACCCCAACATTTCATAATCCTGATATGTGTATGTTGTATTATATACTTATGTTAAAAAGTATCCTGTTATCTTTGCATCACTTCCTTTGTGTAAAATACCTGGTGTTCCTTTACGCTTCCGCTTTCTTATTTCAAACTGACCACGCTAGGCATGAGAGCATCTCCCTTCTCAGTGTGGTCAGTTTTCTGTCAGTACTGGGAGCACAGCATCCCCGTCTTCGAATGTTTAGACTTGTGCTGACACACCTCCCTGCATAGCCATTACCTGAGAAGAAGATCAGTGTACTTCTGTTTCCCCAACCTCTAGCTCTCTAATACCGCGTACACACGAGCGGACTTTACGGCAGACTTTGCCCGGCGGACTTTTCGACGGACTTTACGATGGACTTTCTGAATGAACGGACTTGCCTACACACAATCCGCTAAAGTCCGTCAAATTCGTACGTGATGACGTACGACCGGACTAAAACGAGGAAGTTCATAGCCAGTAGCCAATAGCTGCCCTAGCGTGGCTTTTAGCCCGTCGAACTAGCATACTTTTCGACAGGACTCGATTTCGACGGATTGATTTAAAACATGTTTCAAATTTAAGTCCGTCCAACTTTTGAGAAAACAAAGTCCGCTGGAGCCCACACACGATCGAATTGTCCGCCGAAATCCCGTCTGCCGGGCAAAGTCTGCTGTAAAGTCCGCTCGTGTGTATGCGGCTTTAGTCTCTTATGCAGCTGAAAACAGAGGTTATGTGATCATAAAAAAAAAAAGAAGAAAAAGTTTGTATAATATATCATTCAGTATCTCAGATACCTTACATTTTTGTAAATATTTTCTTCTATCTTTTCATGTGACAACACTGAAGGAATGACACTTTGCTACAATGTAAAGTAGTGAGTGTACAGCTTGTATAACAGTGTAAACTTGCTGTCCCCTCAAAATAACTCAACATTCAGCCATTAATGTCTAAACCGCTGGCAACAAAAGTGAGTACAGCCCTAAGTGAAAATGTCCAAATTGGGCCCAAAATGTCAATATTTTATACACCATTATTTTCCAGCACTGCCTTAACCCTCTTGGGCATGGAGTTCACCAGAGCTTCACAGGTTGCCACTGGAGTCCTCTTCCACTCCTCCATGACGACATCACGGAGCTGGTGGATGTTAGTGCCCTTGCGCTCCTCCGCCTTCCATTTGAGGATGCCCCACAGATGCTCAATAGGGTTTAGGTCTGGAGACATCCTTGGTCAGTCCATCACCTTTATTTACCCTCTGCTTCTTTAGCAAGGCAGAGGTCGTCTTGGAGGTGTGTTTGGGGTCGTTATAATGTTGGAATACTGGCCTGCGGTCCAGTCTCCGAAGGGAGGGGATCATGCTCTTCTTCAGTATGTCACAGTACATGTTGGCATTCATGGTTCCCTCAATGAACTGTATCTCCCCAGAGCCGGCAAAATTCATGCAGCCCCAGACCATGACACTCCCACCACCATGCTTGACTGTAGGTAAGGCACACTTGTCTTTGTATTCCTCACCTGGTTGCCGCCACACATGCTTGACACCATCTGAACCAAATAAGTTTATCTTGGTCTCATCAGACCACAGGACATGGTTCCAGTAATCCATGTCCTTAGTCTGCTTGTCTTCAGCAAACTGTTTGCAGGCTTTCTTGTGCATCATGTTTAGAAGAGACTTCCTTCTGGGACGATAGCCATGCAGACCAATTTGATGCAGTGTGCGGCGTATGGTCTGAGCACTGACAGGCTGACCCCTCACCCCTTTAACCCCTGCAGCAATGCTGGCAACACTCAGACGTCTATTTGCCAAACACAACCTCTGGATATCACCCTGAGAACTGTTAACCCGCTGTATGGTCTTGGCCACTGTGCTGCAGCTCAGTTTCAGGGTCTTGGCAACCTTCTTATAGCCTAGGCCAGTGATGGTGAACCTTGGCACCCCAGATGTTTTAGAACTACATTTCCCATGATGTTCAACTACACTGCAGAGTGCATGAGCATCATGGGAAATGTAGTTGCAAAACATCTGGGGTGCCAAGGTTCGCCATCACTGGCCTAGGCCATCTTTTTGTAGAGCAACAATTCTTTTTTTCAGATCCTCAGAGAGTTTTTGCCATGAGGTGCCATGTTGAACTTCCAGTGACCAGTATGAGAGAGTGAGAGCGATAACACCAAATTTAATACACCTGCTCCCCATTCACACCTGAGACCTTGTAACACTAAGGCCTCATGTACACTGCTGCTGGTAAATGGACGTTTAGGAGCAGGTGGGATTTTTTTTTTAGCTGCCCTAAACTCTCCTCTATGTTATCTTATCAGTACATGTACAGAGGGTCGTTTATAGTCATTTATAGGCAGGTTGAGTTTAGAAGCTTTTTTTGGAAGGCAAAAAATGGGTTCAGACAGATGTTCAGATGCATTTGAAATGCTAAATGCCTGTAACAGCTTGTAAACGCTGCTAAAGGCAATAACTTGCGTTTAGCAGCGTTTTGCTTACAGACGTTTTTCATTTTAACCACTTGCCGTCCGCGCTATAACCGAAAGACGGCTGCAGCGTGGACTTAATTTGCCAGGAGGACGTCCATGGACATCCTCCCATGCTTGAGCGGCCTGCGCTCCCCCTGCAGGGCGCGCGCGGCACGCTCTGTGATTATCGAGTCTATGTTGATCCCGACCCCTTACCATGTGATCAGCTGTCAGCCAATGACAGCTGATCATGTGATGTAAACAGAGGCGGTAATTGGCTATTTTTCCTCCTCGCGCTAAAAAAGCCGATCACCGGTGGCTGCAAGAGGGACATCAGTCCCGATCGTGGAGAGTCAACAGCGTCACCTACCAGTGGCCACAGTGTAGCATGACCGCGCAATTGTCAAAGTGTGACAGCGCTGAAAGCTTAAAATTGGTCTGAGCAGGAGGGGGTGTAGGTGCCCTGTAAGCAAGAGATTAACAAAAAAAAAATACCGTATATATTTTTTTATTACAAATGCTTTTAGACGCAAATGCGGCTAAACGGCCATTTTTAGACACCGGTTTCTAGCTGTCAAGTTTAATCATTCAGGAGAGGTTGAATAATGTCCCGTGTACATGAAGCCTAACGAGTCACATGACACCGGGTAGGAAAAATAGCTCATTGGGCCCAATTTGGACATTTTCACTTAGGGGTACTTTTGTTGCCAGCAGTTTAGACATTAATGGCTGTGTGTTGAATTATTTTGAGGGGACAGCAAATGTACACTGTTATACAAGCTGTACACCCACTACTTTACATTGTAGCAAAGTGTCATTATATAATAAATATTTACCAAAAATGTGAGGGGTGTACTCACTTTTGTGATATACTGTAGATAGATAGATAGATAGATAGATAGATAGATAGATAGATAGATAGATAGATAGATAGATAGATAGATACATACATAGATACATAGATAGATACATAGATAGATAGAGAGAAGGTGATTCTGAAAAGCTATGGGTGTAAGCATCAGTAACAGCCAAATGTTTCCCATGCATTTTATTTGTTGGTTTTTTTTGGCCCTTTAAAAGAATCTGACTGTAAAACAAGGGAAGTAATTCTGGCCACACAGCCAGGCTGAATGTCAATGTCAGCTCCTGTTGACCTCACACAAGAACATTTGTCTCCCTGTGCACTGAGAAACAATGTTGATGTAAAGTTCAATGAAGCAGGAACACTGCACCTGAAATATTTAGTATACAGAGTAGTGAAGAAAGTTGTTTGCTCTGACTAGCAATTAAGGTAATATTATAGTAGAAGACCTGGAGCCAAAGACTAAGAGGCACCTGGCAAGAGATTTCTGTTACCCATGGGTAGAATCGTGCATTACTGAGGATAGGAGCAGGTATATTCTACAGGCAGTTCAGGGGGCTTAATCAGAGAACTCATGAAGATCAGTGACCAGGTAGAGATTGCAGTAATTCAGCCTTTCTCAACCTTTTCACCCAAGAAGAACCCCTAAAAATATTGTTCAGTTCTCAGGGAACCCCTGCTAAAATTAATTTATAGGAGGTCAGTGGAAAAATGCCTCCTTACATTGGTGGTCAGTGAGAAGAATGCCTCTTACATTGGTGGGCAGAAGTCCCCTTACATTGGTGATCAGTGGGAAGAATGCCCCTTACATTGGCGGTCAGTGGGAAGAATGCCCTTACATTGGTGGTCAGTGGAAAAAAACCTCTTACATCGGTGGTGAGTGGGAAGAAGCCCCCCTACAGGTAGAGATTGCAGTAATTCAGCTTTTTGTCAACCTTTTCACCCAAGAAGAACCCCTAAAATTATTGTTCAGTTCTCAGGGAACCCCTGATAAAATTAATTTATAGGAGGTCAGTGGAAAAATGCCTCCTTACATTGGTGGACAGTCAGAAGAATGCCTCTTACATTGGTGGGCAGAAGTCCCCTTACATTGGTGGTCAGTGGGAAGATTGCCTCTTACATTGGTGGTCAGTGGGAAGAATGTCTCTTACATTGGTGATCATTGGGAAGAATTTCTCCTTACACTGGTGGTCAGTACTAAAGAATGCTTCTTATATTGGAGTCAGTGTGAAGAATGCCTCTTACATTGGTGATCAGTGAGAAGAATGCCTCTTACATTGGTGATCAGTGGGAAGAATGCCCCTTACATTGGCGGTCAGCGGGAAGAATGTCCCTTACATTGATGGTCAACGGAAAGAAAACCCTTACATTAGTGGTCAGTGGAAAAAAAACTCTTACATTGGTGGGGAGTGGGAAGAAGCCCCCCTACATTGGTGGTCAGTGGGAAGAATGTCTCTTACATTGGTGATCATTGGGAAGAATTTCTCCTTACACTGGTGGTCAGTACTAAAGAATGCTTCTTATATTGGAGTCAGTGTGAAGAATGCCCCTTACATTGGTGATCAGTGTGAAGAATGCCCCTTACATTGATGGTCAATGGAAAGAATGCCTTACATTAGTGGTCAGTGGAAAAAAAACTCTTATGCCGCGTACACACGATTGGAATTCTCGTCAGAAAAAGCTATGATGGTTTTTCTGACTGAATTACGCTCAAGCGTGTCTTGCATACACACAGTCACACCAAAGTCCGACTGTCCAAAATGCGGTGACATACAACACGTACAACGGGACTAGAAAAGGGAAGTTCAATAGCCTCTCGTGTTTATCTTGTGTTAGTAGAAGTTTGGTGAGAGACGATTCGCGCTTTTCAGACTCATGCTATTTTAGATCATTTACTTCAGTTTGTGCTTGTGGGTTTGTATCTGGTTTTCAGTGCGTGAAGTCAGTTCGTATCTGTTTTTTCAGTGCGTTCTTGTCCACTTGTTACTTATTTTCAGCTCGCTCTTTACAGGCCTCGCTGTTCTTTAGTGCGTTCAGTTTAGTTCATTCTGACCAGCTGACCGTTTTGAAGCCATGTTGCGGGTACATGCTTGTCGTAGAGTTCGTGCTGTGCAGGGGCTTGGTGTAATAATCCTAATTATGTTGCCTCAGTTGGGCCTGAGGCCGGACTTTCAGAAACTCAAATGACGGCCCTGGAAGCTGGCCGTCCTGGTCCCCCCCCCCCCCAAAGCGCCCGTTAAGTGCGAGAAAAATATTTAGAATATTTTACGGGTGGGGGGGTGTAAGGTACCTGGTAGGAGAGCCTGACTGTAGGAGAAGACCTCTCATACAACGCTGGTTCAGGAGCCACTGGAGTGGGGACAGTGGTCTCCTGAGCGCAGTGGGGTAGGAGTGCCTGTATAGTCTCTGATGTGGAGGCAGAGATCCCTCCTGGGATGGCAGGGCTGCAGGTGAGTGGAGACTGGAACAGCAGTAGACTTGACACACTGGATGGCTGGGTTGCAGGTGAGAGGAGACTGGAACGGCAGCAGGCTTGACACACTGGATGGCTGAGTTGCAGGTGAGAGGAGACTGGAACGGCAGCAGGCTTGACACACTGGAGGAAGAGATCACTGAAGCTGAAGGTGCAACAGCAAGTGAACGGCAGGCACAAGCAGAGTCAGACAGTCCGGGTCGGCAGGTAGCTGGCACAGGTAATAACGGCAGGCAAGGCAGAGTCGGTGAACAGGCAAGGGTCGGCAACGGTAGCAGATACAGACAGGAAGAGTAGTCAGACAAGCCGGATTGGGGGTTGGAGCAGGTTGGATGGTCAAACAAGCCGGGTCAAATCAGGTAGCAGACAATCAAGATACAGGTTCAAACAGGTTCACAGAGCTGAGACGAAGCAGCGATGTTCTCATGGAACAGGGGAACTTTTATGTGCTAAATGGCGCCAAACCGGCGCTAACGCGAACGCGTGCCCGTGCGTGCGCACGCACCCGCGCCGCGCACCCGCGCGCGCCCGAGCGCCGCGCTGATGCACAGCAGTTTGATGCCGTGTCTGAACGGAAGCGCGCCGGCGCATAGGCGAATGCAAGTGCCCCGGTCTGGTGCTGGTAGATCCCTGACATTGCCCCCCCCCCAAGGGGCAGCCTCCGGATGCCCAACAACCTCTTCTTCTCAGGATGAGTAGAAAAATAAGCGCGCACTAAACGCCTGGCATGCACATTACTGTCCGGTTCCCACGAGTTACTTTCTGGGCCGTAGCCTTTCCACTTGATTAAGAATTGGTTTTGCCCTTGCCTTCTTCTACAATCAAGGATAGCCTCAACCAAAAATTCCTCGCTGCCATTAATTACAACAGGTTCAGGGGGTCTTGTGCTCCTAGCAGGAAAGGGATCAGGTACAGCAGGTTTAAGCAGAGATACATGGAATACTGGATGAATTTTAAATGAATCAGGTAAAGTCAATTCATAAGATACTTCATTGATTTTCCTTCTGACTGGAAAGGGTCCCATGAATCTAGGTGCCAACTTCTTAGAAGGACATGCTAATTTGATATTAACAGTAGAAAGCCATACCTGGTCACCAATTTGCAAGTTCAGCTCCCCCCTTCTTTTCCGGTCCAAGATTCTCTTACCATCTGCCTGAGCCTTGGACACCGTTTCCTGTAACAACCGGCTGTTGTGACTGAGGAACTCCACTGTACTTTGTACTGCTGGAACCGAAGACTCTGAAAGGAAATCAGGTAGAAAGGTTAGGTGAAAGCCATAATTGGCGAAAAAGGGAGATTGACCGGTGGCAGAATGTTTGGCATTATTATAGGCAAATTCTGCTAAGGGTAGTAGAGATACCCAATCATCTTATGTAAATGATGTGAAGCATCTGATGTATTGTTCCAGGGTCTGATTAGTCCTTTCTGTCTGACCGTTCGTCTGAGGATGGTAGGCCGAGGACAAGGCCAATTCAATCTTTAGGGTTTCACACAGGGATCTCCAGAAACGTGAAGTGAATTGAACCCCTCTATCAGAAACTATGTTTACAGGTACTCCATGAAGTCTGATGATCTCCTTGATAAATATGTGAGCAGTTTCGGTGGCAGACGGAGTTCCCCTTAAAGGTAGAAAATGAGCCATTTTGGTTAGATGGTCCACAACTACAAAGATAGCTGAGCATCCTTCAGAACATGGAAGTTCCACAATAAAGTCCATAGAAATCATTTTCCATGGTCTGTCGGGTACAGGCAATGGTTTCAATAGGCCCCAAGCTCGATTCCTGGATGACTTATTCTGGATGCAGATGGGACAGGAACTAACATACTTTTCACAAAAGTCTTTCAGATTGGGCCACCAGAAAGTACGCTGCACTAGTTCCAGGGTCTTGCGGACTCCAAAGTGGCCTGCCAATGGGTGGTCGTGGAGAAGTGTTAAAACCTTGACCCGAATGTCTTCAGGAACAAAAATTTGGCTTCCTTTCCAGAACAGACCATCTCTACTTACTAAAGAAATTCCAGTAGGCCTGGCTGATTCAGAGGATGCTTCCTTAATCAGGGAAAATAAATCTTTTTGCAGCAGTAAAAAACTGTTTGCGGGTAAGATGGTGTCAGGAGTGGATAAGTCCTTAGGATTGTCATGCATACGTGATAATGCATCCGGTTTGATATTTTTTCAGAGCCTGGACGGTACGTGATATGGAAGGAGAAACGTGAGAAAAACAGAGCCCAGCGGGCTTGTCGAGGCTTCAGTCGTTTGGCAGATCGTAAGTACTCTAGGTTTTTATGGTCAGTATAAATTAGTACTGGATGCATAGCCCCTTCCAACAGGTACCTCCATTCTTCTAGAGCAGTTTTAATAGCGAGAAGCTCTCGGTCACCAACGTCATAATTCTTCTCCGCAGGGGAGAGTTTACGGGAGAAGAACCCTACAGGATGCATTATCTCTTTGCTACCTTTGCGCTGTGAAAGAATCGCACCTACCGCAATCTCGGAGGCATCAACCTCTAAAATAAACGGTAGGGATGGTTCAGGGTGCCTGAGGATAGGTGCTGAAGTAAACAGTCTCTTGAGATTTTCGAAGACGTCTTGGGCAAGTTGGTTCCAGGAGAAACGGATATTTTGTTTGGTTAACTGCGTGATGGGTGCAATTATGGCTGAGAACCCCCTGATGAACTTTCTGTAGAAGTTTGCAAACCCCACAAACCGTTGAACTCCCTTCTTGTCCAAGGGTACCGGCCAGTCCAGAACAGCGGACACTTTTTGTGGGTCCATCTTGATGCCTGTTGCGGAGATGATTAACCCCAGGAATTGGATGCTCTGTTGTTCGAACTCACATTTCTCCGCTTTTGCGTACAGACTGTGTAAGCGGAGACGACCCAACACCCTGCGGACATGTTCCTGATGCAATTCACGGGATTCAGAAAAAATCAAGATATCGTCCAGGTATGCAATTACAAATACATCTAGAAAGTCCCTGAGGACGTCGTTAATCAGGTGTTGAAAGGTTGCAGGGGCGTTGCAGAGTCCAAAGGGCATGACCAGGTATTCATAATGCCCGAATCGGGTTCGGAATGCTGTCTTCCACTCATGTCCAGCCCGGATACAGATTAAATTATATGCCCCTCTCAGGTCAAGTTTGGTAAAAATGACGGCAGTCCTTAATTTTTGAAAAAGTTCAGGTATCAAAGGTAGAGGATACCGATTTTTGACCGTGATCTTGTTTAGTTCACGATAGTCGATACACGGCCGGAGCGACTTGTCCTTTTTGGTGACAAAAAATATTCCGGCACCAGCTGGAGAGGTAGAGTGGTGTATAAAACCTTTGGCCAGATTCTCATCTATATATGTTTTTAGTACTTCCTGTTCCTTCTCAGATAAAGGAAAAATGCGTCCGAATGGTATCTCGGATCCTGGCAGCAGTTCAATGGGGCAATCGTAGGGCCAATGAGGTGGAAGAGAGTCTGCCCCCTTTTTAAAAACATCGATAAATTCATGATATTGTTTAGGTATGACCTGGCAGAGTTTCTGGTCAGTGTCTAAACAAAGTAGAGTAGCTGAGGGGTCCAAATCTTTCTTTAAACAGTGTTCAAGACAGTAAGAAGATGAGACTTTCACTTCTCCAGATGTCCAATGAATGTATGGGTTGTGGGCCTGCAGCCAAGGAATGCCCAGGATGATGGGAAACATAGGGGAGGAGATGACATCAAGAACCAGCAGTTCCTTGTGTTGGGAGGAAGTAGAAGCAGGCAGAGGCAGGGTTTCTTGGGTTACTTGTCCCGATCTGATGCGGGAACCATCAGCTAGAAACACAGCGAGTCCATGGGTCTTGGTTCGTAATGGGATGTTATGCTGGCTGGCAAAGTTTGAGTCAATAAAGCAACTGCATGCTCCGGAATCAATGATGGCGTTGATCGTCATAGTCCCTTCTTGCAGCTGTAAAGACAGAGGAATGGCAATGTGGGTAGAGTTTGCAGACAGAGCAGAAAGACTGGTATACACAGAAGATGGGCACTTACTTAACTTGACTGGACAGTTCAGGACATAGTGCCCAGTCCCACCACAGTAGAGGCACAGATTGAGTTGCCGGCGCCGGGCCCGTTCTTCAGGCGATAAGGCAGGTCGCATCAGTCCTAATTGCATAGGCTCTGCAGAGTCAGGCATAGCATTAGCTGGATTTGAACTGGATGGGGGTAAGTAGCGTGCTGCCGGGAGTGGTGCTCTGGCTGTCATCCACATCGGGCGGGATTGTAAAGCGGATCGTTCAGAACGACGTTCCCGGATTCGCCGGTCAATTTGAATAGTCAGATTAATTAATGCTTCAAGAGTGTTTGGTACACCCACTCGGGCAAGTTCGTCCTTTAAACCTTCAGACAGACCCAAGCGGAACTGATGACGCAGGGCCGCATCATTCCACTGAGTGTCCGCACTCCAACGTCTAAATTCCATGATATAGTCTTCCGCAGGTCTGCGACCTTGCTGGAGAACAGTGCTGATTCAGCTGTTGCAGTCTGTTGAGGGTCCTCGTAAATTTGTGCCATCGCTTCAAAGAAAGATGATAAAGACTGGGTTAGTGCTGAGTCCCCCTCAAGTAGACGATGAGCCCAGGTCTGAGGTTCCCCTTGCAAGAGGGAGATCACAAACCCCACTTTGGTGGCCTCCAGTGAAAAAGTTTGGGGCTGTAACGCGAAGAAGAGCTTGCAGGCGTTGCGAAAGGCCCGGAACTTGGACCGGTCTCCAGAGAATCTATCAGGAGTGGGAACCTTTGGTTCAGGTGGAAGCATTACAACAGAAGGACCAGGAGCCGTCTGTGCCGGGTTTGCGGCTGAAGAGGAGGCCAGGGGGTTAGGCCCTGCTAGGTTCTGGACTTGTCCCTCCAATCTGTTGTAGTTATCCTGGAGGGATTGTACGGCTTGAGTGAGGGCCGCAAGGTGGGTGCATATTTCTTTCAAAGGAGAGGTATCTCCTGCAGGCTCAGTCATGGCTGCTTCGTACTGTAAGGTACCTGGTAGGAGAGCCTGACTGTAGGAGAAGACCTCTCATACAACGCTGGTTCAGGAGCCACTGGAGTGGGGACAGTGGTCTCCTGAGCGCAGTGGGGTAGGAGTGCCTGTATAGTCTCTGATGTGGAGGCAGAGATCCCTCCTGGGATGGCAGGGCTGCAGGTGAGTGGAGACTGGAACAGCAGTAGACTTGACACACTGGATGGCTGGGTTGCAGGTGAGAGGAGACTGGAACGGCAGCAGGCTTGACACACTGGATGGCTGAGTTGCAGGTGAGAGGAGACTGGAACGGCAGCAGGCTTGACACACTGGAGGAAGAGATCACTGAAGCTAAAGCTGAAGGTGCAACAGCAAGTGAACGGCAGGCACAAGCAGAGTCAGACAGTCCGGGTCGGCAGGTAGCTGGCACAGGTAATAACGGCAGGCAAGGCAGAGTCGGTGAACAGGCAAGGGTCGGCAACGGTAGCAGATACAGACAGGAAGAGTAGTCAGACAAGCCGGATCGGGGGTTGGAGCAGGTCGGATGGTCAAACAAGCCGGGTCAAATCAGGTAGCAGACAATCAAGATACAGGTTCAAACAGGTTCACAGAGCTGAGACGAAGCAGCGATGTTCTCATGGAACAGGGGAACTTTTATGTGCTAAATGGCTACAAACCGGCGCTAACGCGAACGCGCGCGCGCCCGAGCGCCGCGCTGATGCACAGCAGTTTGATGCCGTGTCTGAACGGAAGCGCGCCGGCGCATAGGCGAATGCAAGTGCCCCGGTCTGGTGCTGGTAGATCCCTGACAGGGGGCCATTGCTATTCCAGCACATTTTGAATAATTTTTCTCTTTTACCAGATCAAATCTTGATTTTCATTTGCTGCTTGGGTTTATTTTAGCTGTCTCCTAGGTTCTCCTAGTGCACTTGTAGTGCCAAGTGGTTTTTCCATTATTAAATAACACCCATTGTCACTGTAAACACCAACTTAAACACAAAAAATGGTATTGATCATTGAAAGAAGAAGCCACACATTGTTGAGTATAAAACCTTTTACTCCGTGCACATTCACATGTGCGTTTTATAAAACATTTGGTGGTAAAAAAAACACATTTTTTTTTCAAAGTTTTACCTTGAAATTTCTGAAAAAATACAGAAACAGGCATGTTTCCAAACATAACATACACAACTCTGGAATTTACAAAGTTCAAAATTGCAAAAAAGAAGGCACTATCAGACATTTTATAGTGTGAAAAAGGTCTTGATCTTGCCTTCTTCAGATGGGGTGAAGTCACCCCTGTAAAAGTCAAATTTAGAAGATGCACACAAATTGTGAGTCAAAATGGGGATTTCCTTTCTGATCCCATACCTAATGTCAACATGTGCTATCTACCATCATGGGGGACCAATGGACGTGTTTTGGGGGTGCAACCACTTCCTCTCACCTACTAGAGTTTTGGGAGGAAGCGGTTGCACCCACAAAATGCGTACATTGAAATCAGCTGATGGCAGATAGCACATGTTGACACACTGTGTACATCTTTCAAATTTGGCTTTTAAACTGTATTAAAACTTTAGATAAAATTATTGTAAAAAATAAAAAAAAAACTCCAGGAATCTTTTTAGGATTTAAATTTTCCCTAGTACATCAGTCATGTTCTTCAGTCTTTGTTCAATGTCCTTGGTTTTTTCTTTGATAATGTCCAAATCCTGACTACAAAACATGATTTCCTGGATCATCCGTTGTGCACTGTCACTGGTGAAATGACTCGATTTTGGTACCACAACCTGAACATCACCTAAAATAAAAATACACACCATGTATTATAAATATGCAGACATATATCTATTAACTGAATCTATGGTGTCTGACACTGACCTGTTGTGACAATCTCCACCACCTGTCCTTCCTCCACATCCTCAGGTTGTGACCTTTGTTCCCCTTCTTCAGGAGGTGGGCGGGGGGGGGGGGTCCCTGGTGTCCTCATATTTTCCGTGTCTTTGCACTCCTATGAGAATGAAACACAAGGTATATTTAGCACACAGATATTTGATTCCAGAAATAGGAATATGCTAATAAGCTGAAGACATGATTTTTTCCCTTACCAAAGCTGGAATACTTCCCTTTTTTAGACAATTTTCACACATGTAGACACCCCAAGTATACACTGGAGCACCTGTGTGGGACACCCTATAAAGTTTGTTCTTGTGTCCCACACTAGTGCTCCTGAGTCCAGATGTATAAACAGCTGCTGAGTGTCTTCTCCTTACATTACACTGAATCAAGTTTGCAATTCATTCTAGTTTGAAACACATCTAGACAACAATGTCCTAAACTTCTTTGAATAAAAAGTATTATGACCAAATGTAGTTAACCCTGTATCTGGCAAAAACAGCGTATTTATTTGCAAACGAACGATGTTTACTACGACCGATTACTGTGCCCACGAACATGAAAGTAGCCATTTTAAACTGTCCAACAGTAAAGAAAAGCACATGGCGCAGCATGCAAGTAATACTTAGAATAGGAACACACAACAACTACTTACTTTTTAGAAGCACTTTCTTGATCCTTCTGTACTGATCCTGCTCCCTTAATTTGAGGTCCGACCAGTGTTTCCTCAATTGCTCCTTGGATCGTTGTACCCCAAAAATCCGGTGCACGCTTTACAACTTTAGTCATAATCTTGGCCTTTCTCACATTTGGGTTTAGGTACGGTCCATACTTCCCATCATAGTCGGCCCTCTTCAGTATGTCGACCATCTCCGCCATCTCTTCAAAGGTCATATTTGAGGCCTTAAATCTTTTCCTCCTGTATCGGGGCGTTCTTTGCTCTGGGCTTTCCTCCTCATTACTGCTATTAAGCACCTGCTGTGTCTCCGCCATGTCATCTCCCACTGCGATGAAAGAGACGGGGCGGGGAACATTCTAGAAAGAATTCAGGGGCGGGCGGAGTTTCACGCATGTGCAGTGTATATAAAGCGTAACACGCGTGAGTCGTACGTACGATCTGTGAGCAGAGGAAGGTGTATCGAAAGCACCAATCGTTATAATGAAGGTACAATTTTAAGTTGGTGCATCAGTGGCCTATACTGCTTATAGATTGAGGCCTATATTGTGTCAAGATTAGGAGAGTTTCGCCTTACATTAGGGTTTGTCTTGTGTTGTGTCTTGCAGAGAAAATGGATCTATTCAATGATGAGGTCTTTATGCCCATATTCATTGATATGTACAGGGAGCTGCCCTGTCTGTGGCAGATAAACCACCCCTATTATAACAATCAAACAAAGAGGAAGGCAGCACTGGATCAATTGGTGGAATTTGTGAAGCTGGTGATCCTCACGGCAGACATCCCCTATTTGAAGGCCCTAATTGGTGGTATGAGGAGCACTTATAATATGGAGCTCAAGAAGATCCAGGATTCCCTGAGATCAGGAGCTGCAGCAGATGACATTTATGTCCCCAGGCTGTGGTACTATGACAGACTGCATTTTCTGGCAGGCCAGACTGAACCCAGGCCAGCACTCTCCAATCTTCCTTCCACACTTCCTTCCCCCCCAGCTGAGGCTTCTGACGTCCAACCTGGGCCTTCCAGGCAGCAACATGTGGAGGAGCCCAGCTTGAGCCAGGTATAGTTTTCTTCAAAATATTTCTGGTTGTCAAATTAATGATGTTAAATGTATGCAAATTTTGATCACTAATTTCTGATTTCACAAAGTGGTTTACATATCAATAGACACAAATGATTGGGACCAGAATGAAAAATGCTGGGGTTAGAATGATAGTCTTTTCTATTTATTAACATTCAATTTGCAACAGTCATGAGTTAAAAATTGTGTGTGATTGATGAACCAAAAACTAAAACGATGTCCCTTTTTCATACACAGGAAAACCTCAGCCAGGCCGTGGAAAGTGGCAGCCAGGAGGTGGCCAGGCCCAGTAGCCTGCCAGAATCGCAGGTCCCTCCCCTCCGCCTTCCACCAAAACGTGGCAGGAAGAGGAGTAACGTGAAGGAGGCAGCAATTGGCCTATTTATGAAGTCTATTGCGGCCCTCAGAACCCCCCACAGTGTTCAAGAGGACTTTGCATACATTACAGCCTGCAAAATGCTGGAAATGGAGGAGGGCCAACGCCTCTTATGTGAGGAAGTGATGTTACAAGCCCTAAACAAGGGCTTGAGGGGCCAACTCAAAAGTCAAAGCCACATTTGTGAGTTGAACCATGGTCCTCCTCCTCCAGGTCCTCCTCCTCCACCTCCTGCCTCACTTCCAACACCACAGCCACAGCCTGGAAGGAAGCGTCTAAGGAAGACTAGAGAGTGATGGCCTGGGTTCAGTCTGGTCTGGCAAAAGATACAGGCTGTTGTATGACCACAGCCTGGGGACAAATATGTCATCTGCTGCTGTTCCTGATCTCTTGTAATCCTGGACCGGATTGTGCTCACTATTATAAGGACTCCTCAGGCCACCAATTTTGACTGTAAAATTATTGATGTCTGCCCTGGGGTACAAAGGCTTTGCAAATTTCACCAGTTTCTCCAGTGTTGCCTACCTCTTTATTTTATTATGACCCAGAATAAATGTATATTTTGTTTTCAGAAATACTTGCCTATGTGTTTAACTTAAAAAAGGACAGTTTTTTTGGGGTAGGCAGGTACATTTAAAAAATACAATGTCAAATTAACAAGGGACACCAACCAACCTCATTGAGATTTACAAAGACAAGATAATAATGGTGTTGTGGAAACGTGACATACAAAAAAAAAATGGAGATCACTATAAAATAATTAATAAATAAATGGAGATCACTATAAAATAATTAAAAAAAAACACAACAGGCGATCTTGATTAAAATAAAAATAAAAAATGACTATAAAAATTAATTATAAACATTATTAGGAAGATCTGGCTTTAAAAACCAAAAAGATTATTCAGGAGATCACGAAAAATAATAAAGAAATATGTTTGTGAGAAATCTGTGTGAATATGAGCAGCAAAACAACTTCATTCTTCTGGCATTATAAAGAGGAAGAGAATGCGCTGCATTGAAAGATTTTAAAATTTGCAGTGTGACGAATGTGCCATCTCCATTACGATGGGTTGTTTTACCAGACTGAGCGGCTCCATCTCGTACTTGATTCTGAGCATGTGTGGTTTTTTTTGCACGTCGGAATTGCATACACACAAACGGAATTTCTGATAGAAACTTTTTCCATCGGGAAAATTTAGAACATGCTCTCAATCTTTTGCTGGCAGAAATTCGGCCAGCAAAAGTCCGATGGAGCATACACACGGTCGCATTTTCCGACCAAAAGCTCTCATCGGTCTTTTGCTAGCCGAATTTCCGATTGTGTGTATGTGGCATTACATTGGTGGGGAGTGGGAAGAAGCCCCCCTACATTGGTGGTCAGTGGGAAGATTGCCTCTTACATTGGTGGTCAGTGGGAAGATTTCCTCTTACATTGGTGGTCAGCGGGAAGAATGTCCCTTACATTGGGGGTTAGAGGGAAGAATGTCCATTACATTGGGGGTCAGAGGGAAGAATGTCCCTTACATTGGTGGTCAGTGGAAAGAATGCCTCTTACATTGGGGGTCAGTGGGAAGAATGTCCCTTACATTGGGGGTCAGAGGGAAGAATGTCCCTTACATTTGGGGTCAGAGGGAAGAATGTCCCTTACATTGGTGGTCAGAGGGAAGAATGTCCCTTACATTGGGGGTCAGAGGGAAGAATGCCTCCTACATTGGTGGTCAGTGGAAAGAATGCCTCTTACTTTGGGGGTCAGTGGAAAGAATGCCTCTTACATTGGGGATCAGTGGGAAGAATGTGTCTTGCATTGGTGGGTCAGAGGGAAGAATGCCTCTAACATTGGGGGATCAGAAGGAAGAATGCCTCTAACATTGGGTGGGTCAGAGGGAAGAATGTCATTGGTGGGTCAGAGGGAAGAATGCCTCTTGCATTGGGGGGTCAGTGAGAAGAGTGTCTCTTACATTGGAGGGGGGGGGGTCAGAGGGAATAATTGAGGAGAGAAAAATTGAGGAGCTTGAAAAAGGAGTGCACATGATCCACTGTAGCAAGGCGCATTCTCCAAAACACATTGTACTGAACTCTGGGATCTGTGAAGCCAGCACCGCAAAGCCGTCCCTGCCACGCTGTGATCCACACTATGTTCCATCTGGACACTGGATTCTTCCAAGCGGACTTCCCCCTCTGGCTTCTGGCACCAACAGGCTTCCCTCCTGCCGCTGCAGCACTTCACAGGGCTACCATACAGAGCCGTGCACTAACCAGCTGCTGGTCTCTCCAGTAGACCTCCTCCTCCAGCTCCTGACACTGGCAGGCTATCCACCTGCTGCTGCAACCCCCCCCGTGGATGACGGCCACAGCCCTCAGCACTACTGCATTACAGATGTGCTTGTTTACATCATTTATCCTGTAAGTAGCCCATTATGGGGTTGATTAAACATGTTACATAATACTACACTTAGTAGCTCTTTCCTGTTTCCCCCTTCTTCTTTTTACTATAGAGCTACACTCTTGGATAAGCTGCCCTTAGTTGTGGACTAATCAGTGACTTTCCTTGTTTGCAATATTTATTGCCTCTGCGCCTACCATCCAACGTGTTGGAAGAATGTCTCTTACATTGGGGGGGGGGGTCAGAGGAAAGAATGCCTCTTACATTGGGGGCCAGTGAAAAGAATGTCTTATGCCGCGTACACACGAGCGGACTTTACGGCGGACTTTGCCCGGCGGACTTTTCGACGTACTTTCCGACGGACTTTGTGAATGAACGGACTTGCCTACACACAATCCACCAAAGTCCGTCGAATTCGTACGTGATGACGTACGACCGGACTAAAACAAGGAAGTTCATAGCCAGTAGCCAATAGCTGCCCTAGCGTGGCTTTTTGTCCGTCGAACTAGCATACAGACGGCGGACTTTTCGACCGGACTCGATTTCAACGGATAAATTTTAAACAAGTTTCAAATCTAAGTCCGTCCAACTTTTGAGAAAACAAAGTCCGCTGGAGCCCACACACATCGAATTGTCCGACGAAATCCAGTCCGCCGGGCAAAGTCCGCCGTAAAGTCCGCTCGTGTGTACGCGGCATTACATTGGGTGGTCAGAGGAACGAATGCATCATACAGTACATTGGTGGTTAGTGGGAAGAATGTCTGGTAGCACCTTTAAAACTATGCAAGAATGAAAGGAAGGCGGGTGTTTAGTTTTGAATTTAAAGGTATATATTTTTTTCAGGGAAGGAATATTTTCAGTAAATATTTCATCATTTATCTTGAAGTCATTTTTGAAATGAAATTCACATTTGTACAAACTTACAGATCCATATTTATGTTACAGTATTAAATATAGAGATTTTTAAATTGATGACTCAAAGTTCTTAGACTCTCAAACGGGATTGCTGGTAAATTTTCATTCGATTAGTGCTTACAGCCAATTTCCTGCGGTGCTCAATAATGTATTCTTACAGCGAAATAGTCCCTGCTGTCAGAATACAATAACACAGCAGGGAGGAATCCTCCATCCACCTCGCTCATGTGGATGAGGGAATCCATTTGCTTTCTTTCAATCAGTTATCTATAACCAGCTTTACATTTTAGGCAGGAGCATTAGAGCAAAACCATTGTGTAGCCTTGCAAAGCAGGAAAAATAGACTTTTGCAAGGAGTAAATATGGCTGCCCCACCTAAAATAAAAAAATATATATATACACAATTTAAAATAGCATTTGTATAAAATTATTGCATATTGATACAATTAGTCATATCAAGCTCAACTCACATGCTTGTAAAAAAAACCTTCTGGGTTTTGAGGTTATTCAAGTGTTCTGAAGATAAAGCAGTACAAGGAATTGGGGCCCACAATTTTTTCTCTTTTTATATATTCAGCGGTCAACTGTGTAAGACCTCAAACACTGTGCTATACACATTGATTAAGTCTAACGCCACCTTTCCTACCATATTACATGCCCTACCCCCAACAAGATTGTGGGGTTCCTCTCCCTACCAGCTTCTGTTTTTGTATTTTGCATGGCTCCACCAACACAGCCACATAATTCTTTCACAAACATCTCTCAATGAATAAACTACAAGTTCCATCTGCCAGATTTAATTACTGCCCCAGAACCATTAATTTTGGTATAAGGAAGTGGAGAGTTAAGGGCTAGTGAGTAGGGTTGCCACCTCATCCCTTTAAACCTGAACACATATGAATTACACAGGGTCTGGGGCTAATTTAATGCACATAAGACACCAAGTGAGTTTAATTACATCCTTAATCAGCCACAGAGCCTGTGTAATTAATATGTTTTCGGTTTTAAAGGAATGAGGTGGCAACTCTAGTAGTGAGCAGCCTTTGCAATGTCGAGTTGGTTGACTGCAAAGTGACCTGCTCCTACCCATTGCACAGCAACACTTGTTTGCATGGTACGGGTGGGTGGAGTCGCTGTTATGGTGTTAGTAGCTGGCCCGCCAGCACCATGGAAATGGACGACGCTGATCAAGGGCAAGGATTTAGAAGAGAATGCTTTGGTCCAGACCAGCTCCACCCCCCCACCCCACCCCCTGCCATGCTGTGGACCTAACCTTTAAATGATATAGGGCAGCCTTTGCATATGTTCTAAAATGAAGACCTTGATGCCCCTGACTTTAAAGTTTAGCCTGACCCACTTACCATCCCTCACTGGACAAGACCACAATAGGTGAGTGAGGCTTGGCTCACAAGTTGGAAAAGTTAAAGACTGTCCAAGTGTGTAGAAGGGCTCCCTCTGACACCAAGTACTTTGAGGTGTCTACTCTTAGGAATTCATTTTAGCTTTGACAGATTAAAAAGGCTGACAAGTTTGTTTACCAAATACACCAGCCCTTACATGGTGCCTAGGGACCTTTGATGTTCATTAATGTGTTTGCAGACCCTGTTCCTAACTTTATGAATATCTACAGGATCTAGTGGTACTACTGTCTGCTCCTGCGTATTTATTTAGTACGTAAAGATAACAAATGTTATTTTTGTGAAGGCTGTCTGGGAGGAATATTGGGTAATGCGTGTTTACTCAGAGGTGCAACCACAAATGTTCAAGCAACAACACATTAGAGAGTCCATTGGGTCTCCAAGTTCTATCCTAAGGGCAGTCCCCCTACTGAGCCCTGTGCCATTCTAGATCTGACTCTGCAGGATATTAATTGCTTCCTTAGTAGTCTGGCACAGGTGCCTGAATTATGTACAAATTCATTATCTACCAATTATCATTATATACTAATTAGCAACCAGTTGCTACTGTTGCTTGGATAGGCCATTATTCTACCAGCACGAGGGTCTAAAATATGCTATTTTCTCTGTGTATCAAGCCAACTGTGGTGTTTGGTCTTGCAGCAATCAATTGGGCCATGATGGCTTTGGTTACATGACTACTTGCAAAGCTCCAGATTGCATAAAGGAAAACAATCCATGAGAGAATCATTAGAGTAAATTGGCATTCCTTTAAAAAGTAGTTTAAGAGTAACATAATTTGAAGAACTGCCACAACTGATCTGTATAAAGACAGAAAATAACTTTCTTTTAGGACAACTTGAAGCAATCGTGGAACTATACATCAACTATACATGTTAGTTCATTGTGCTAAAACATTGATGTATGCTTGATTGGGGCTTCATCTGCTTTGGTCATGTAAGGATTTGCCAAGTTTGGTCCATCAGTCTTATCAAACTGAACATGAGAATGACGTATATAAAAGAATGTAAGATGAAAGCTTGGAAGGTCAAAATCCCATCTCTTTAAAGTGCTGAGGAAATCATCTCAGTTTATGATAAAATTTTTAGTCGAATTCTGTGAACTTCAGAAAGAATGCAGTTCATAGTTCTATGTGCCTTACTTGACTTCTTTAGTGAAAAAATCCTATGCACCCTACTAAAACTTCCTTAGAGAACAAATTTCCAGCAAGAAGGAAGGTGAAAAGCCTTCTAGGAAAAACATTTTATACAGCAGTGACGGCCTCTCATGCAGGGTCGCACCCCCCCTAATCCATGGGTCCCACCCCCCCTAATCCATGCGCCCAGCTCCTAATCTACATGCAGGGCGCTGGACGCATGGATTTCAATTGGTTTTTATTATTTCTAGAAGCACATGATTAGAGCCTGAGGCTCTAATTGGCTTCAAAAAGGGTGGTCTCGGGGAGCTAATCTCTTCCTGTTTCTCCTAAGACCCGGTTGGCCGTGGATCCGAAGTTCTGATTGGCAGGGAGGAGAAACGACCGCCGGAACTCAGAAAAAGACATGGGGGGGGGAAGCCGCCGAAGCCGCGACCTGGATGGGGTAAGTGCAGGGGCTGGTGGGGGGGCCTGGCAGGTGACAGGCGAGCAATGCAGCAATTGAGCGACTGGGCAAGCGATCGAGAAAGTGCCAAGGTGGGGGTGGGGGTTGGTTGGTTGGCTGGCTGGGGGCGTGGCTGGCTAGGGAGGCAGCGGGCCACCCCCCCCCAAGAAAATTGAGCACCAGCCGCCACTGTTATACAGTAGTGTTTACTTGGCTTGTATGGAATTGCCAGTACCCACCCCAGATCCACTGGAGCTCAATTTGTTTTTTTCCTAGGTTAGACTGGGTAGTTAGATATCTGCATTACATAACCAGCCTCCACTTCAAATGTCTATATATAGTCATCCAATGAGCCCACCATAAGAGAAGAGAAGTTGAGAGACAAGTAGAAAAGTGTGCTAGATTGGCTTCAAGTTTTTACAGTGCAGTCAAAATCAGTCATCATATCAGTCTTCATGTCTGTACCAGTCATCATTAATATCACCGCCATATTAATCTTGTCAATATCAGTCATATCATATCAGTCATCATTAATATCACCACCATATAAATCTTGTCAATATCAGTCATCATATCGGTCTTTGTGTCTATATCAGTCAACATTAATATGACCGCTATATCAATCATGTCAACATCAGTCATATCATATTAGTATTCATGTCTGTATCAGTCATCATTAATATTAGTCATATCATATCAGTCTTCATGTCTGTATCAGTCAACAATAATATCACTACCACAGCGCCGGGACAAGGTCATCAAGATACCAGGACGAACATGCCAAATCTCCCCCCCCCTAGATATCTGAGCATTATATGTCATCAAAAATCCCCTCCCCCACCACCCCACCAAAAAAACAAACAAACTGAGCACTATTCTGCATGCTTACCCCCTAAGCATAAATTCTCCCTCCTCCCCATAAAATCTGCCCCCCCCTGCTGAAATCCCATTCCCAGTACGAGCCCCCCCCCCCCCAACTCCCTAGCTCAAATCCTCTCATTTCCCATATGTCCCCAGCATTGACCACCCCCCCATAAAAAAATCCCCCCCTATTAGTACAAAACCTATACCCCTCAAATTTCCCCTCTGAACACAAACCCCCCCTCCCCAATCACCCACTTCCAGCATCCCCCCCTCTATAAATTTCCCCTCCTAGCACAAATCCTCCCAAGTCATCCATACTACTATGAATCCCCCCCCAAGTCCCTCTTTCTAACACAAATCTCTCCTCCCAAATCCCCCCTTCTAGCACAAATCCTCTTCCCCCATCCTCATTCCTAATACAAATCCCCCTAAATCACACTTCCTAGCACACACCCCAAATCAACCCCAAGAAAAATCCTCTCCCCCCACATATTTCCCCTCCTACAACAAATCTTACCCCTGCTGCCCCCCAAATTCCCCCTCCAGCACAAATCTCCCCACATCTTTCCTTCCACCACAAGTCTCCTCTTCCCCTTTTCAAGCACAAATCCCCCCAATCCTCCCTCTTAGCACAAATCCTCCCCCTCAAATCACCCTTCCTAACCCCTCAATCCACCCCTTCCTAACACAACTCCCCCCCAAAGTTTCCTCCCCAAGCACAAATGCTCCACTCCCAAATTAGCCCTTTTCCCCAATCCCCCATCCTAGCACAAATCCCCCCAAAATGTCTCTCCTAGCACAAAAAATACCCCCAATCATCCCTGCTAGCACAAATCCCCCACCCCAAAAAAAAAAATTTCCCTTCTATCACAAATCCGCTCCCCCTACCATATTACCTTTTCTAGCACAAACCCCCCAAAGCCCTCATCCTAGCAAAAACATTTTTCCTTATGCTCCCTGCCATCACAAATCCCCTCAAAATCACTACTCCTCCGAAAATGTCCCCACCTTGAACAATTCTTATCCCCCGCCCCCCCCAAATTCCCCCTTCCAACACAAATCCCCTCCCCCCAACCTCCTTGTGGTGCCCCCCCCACCTCACATGATACCACAGTGCCCAGGGCAGCCGCCCCTCCTGCCCACCCTTGGTTGCACTGTGCCTGCATGGGTGTGCTAGAGAGCTGCAACCTGGGGACTGCCACGCAGCGCAACATCCACACCTCCAGTGGCTCTGGTGAAGACCAGGTGGCTCCTTAGACCCTGCGACGCTGACACACCGCTGTTTGCGTGCCGTTACAGTGCTCCCGCAGTTCTAAGGATCCATTCCTGGGTACACCTGGTTAGTTGCCCATTGGTCTGCTAGATCTTGAGTTACACTCTCAGGTGGTCTTACCCTCTGATCGTGACACATCATACCAGCCTTCATGCTTGTATCAGTCATTATTACCCCTTTATGCCCAAGCCTTTTTCTGACATTTGTTGCTTAAATCCGTATTTTTTGCTAGAAAATTACTTGGAGCCCCCAAACATTATACATATTTTTTTAGCAGAGACCCTACAGAAAAAAAATAGCGATCATTGCAATATTTTATGTCACGCGGTATTTGCGGAGCGGTCTTTCTAATGCAATTTTTTTGGCAAAAAAAGACACTTTCATGAAATAAAAAAACAAAAAAACAAAAAACAGTAAAGTTAGCCCAATTTTTTTGTATAATGTGAAATATGATGTTACACCAAGTAAATAGATACCTAACATGTCATGATTTGAAATTGCGCACACTCGTGGAATGGTGACAAACTATGGCACTTAAAAATCGCATGGGCGACGTTTTAAAAATTCCTACAGGTTACCAGTTTTGAGTTACAGAGGAGGTCCTGTGCTAGAATTATTGCTCTCACTCTAACGATCGCGGCAATACCTCACATGTGTGGTTTGAACACCGTTTACATTTGCGGGCGCGACTTATGTATGTTTTTGCTTCTGAGCGTGAGCACGGAGGGATGGGGCACTTTAAATTTATATATATTTTTTTTCTTATTTATGTATTTATTTTTTAAAAGACACAATGTGCAGCGCTAATGAAATAATCATGTACTAAATACAAATTCATAAAAACTATGTATAGCATCAATATATATAACATGACATACTATATATAAAATAATGAAATATAAAGTGCTTGTGCTCCGTGAGTCACACTCAGTCCTTATTGGAGTATAAAATTATTCAGCAAAAGTCCAAATAACATTTGACATGTGATAATAGTGTCTTTATGCAGTGCGCACATGACCCCCACCAGGTGTACCCTCACCTTAAGAGCTTAAATAATAAGCCTGTAATTTGATAACAATAGCCTGCGGCGATCCTCCTTTGTTTTCTTTATCCTATACAGATTTATAGAATATTGGTATGGACCACAAGGCACCTGCTTCTCCCGGTGATAGCCCAGCTTAAAAGCCACTATTTTCTCCTGGTATGTTTTCCGGGACTCTCCTCATATATATTATATGCAAAAAATAACAGAGGCATGCAATAGCGTGATAACGTTTAAAAAAGATTTAATTCCAAACAGAACTCCACATACATACAACTCTCCCAGAGGAAGTCACGAGAGTGACAAAACCGGTAGGAGGAGCTTGATCGGCTGACACAGGAGGCACTAGGAAGTATTACAGAGCAGGCACAGAACAGGGGAAATGCTGTGAAACCAAGGCTGCAGAACCGGACCATAGGTGCAGGGCCATCTTTTCGCATGGGCACGCTGGACAGTTGCCCTGGGGCCCCAATTGCCTGGGGGGCCCCACCAGCCAAGCATCATTCTGCCACATTGTGCCAGTGCTGTCAATGGCGTCACCAGCATGGAGCCTGATGGGGCCACGACCCCCCAAATTTTACTGTGTCCCCACAAATATCTCCTGCTTACACGCTTACACATAATTAGTGCTTTTGTACTGTCCCATTTCAATCTGTAATTTCTTGTTTTTCAATTTCTTGCTTTTCAAGCTTGTGTTATATTGTCCAAACTTTGTGTTAATGTTTAAACACTGATTTTGTTGGAAGTACCAATAAATATAGCCTTATTGATAATTTGCATTTTTATTCTCGTGCGCAATTGTGTAGACAGGGCCCCAGTGCACTGTATTGCGAGCATTTTATAATGTATTGTATAATGTGAGTTGTATGTAAGAAAAGCCTGTAGCAAAAGAAAAGAAGAAATAAGTGCAGAGCTACATGAAATGGGACCCTGTAGGCTGGGCTAGTGAGGGTTAAATTATTTCCTGAAGTTAACTTGAGCTCACAGGTGATTGGTCAGAGCGGTGTGAGGGGGAGGCATTGCAGAGAGGAGGTCAGAGGTGCAGACTTCCTGTCAGCGCACGAGGATAGGAAAAGCTCCCGCCCGCCCTAATTATTTGAGATTGGTTGCATGGAAAATTGATAATGTTGGTTTATTTTTCTGTGTTTGTTGTTTTCTTTTTGTGTTTTATTTTCTTTTAGGAAGGCGGTTGGCAGTTGGGTTTTTGGAGGCATTTGGAAGTAAAATGATGGAAATAAAGATATGGAACACATCTGAGGTATGGGTCCCCGGTGAATGCCAGTTACGTGGTTAACTGGGAGTTTACGGTTATCTGCTGAAGGTGGTTCATCCCTGAGTCAGATTCAAAGCGCAGGGACCATAAATGGTTAAGAAGATATAAGGTAAAGAGTTGGATACGTAGTGCCTCCAAGGATCGGCAACCAAAAAGTTTATGCTTTGTTTTGGTTTATACTGTTAATTATTTTATTTAATAAAGGGGCTGTAAACGGCCAGTTTTATCCCAACCTTTGGTGTCAGACTATTTTTAGTAGCAATAATAAGTGGCTACAATATGGGTCAAAAGTTATGGGTATTAGTGGTAAAATATAAGACAGTATACATAGAGGTTACCTTTTCATGTGGAGTTCTGTTTGGAATTAAATCTTTTTTAAATGTTATCACGCTATTGAATATAATAGTAAGTTTTTTTTTTAATCAGCGCCATTGGCAGCCGAGTAAACCCGAAGTGATGTCATGACATCGCTTCCTGGTTACTAGATCGGAGACTCGATCAAAGTCGTTCCCGGCTTCATTCGGGTCTTAGGCCAGCCGGCGGATGTGTCGACTGGTGCCTGGGCCTCCTGGTGGGACAGGAGAGCTACGGAAGGCGGCAGGGGGGGGGACGTCCCCTCCCGCTCCTTAGAATAACAGCTGAGTGGCTTTTAGCCAGGCCAGGCATCACCCCGGTATAACCCCTTCAAGCTGAGAACGCACATTTGCGTACGGTCGGCGTGAAGGGGTTAATATCACAGCCAAAACAATCATGTCAATTGCAGACATCATATCGGTCTTCATATCTACAGCAGCCATCAATATTATCACTGCCATATAAATATTGTCAATATCAGTCATATCATATCAGTCATCATCAATATCACCGCCATGTTAGTCATTGCTAATATCAGTCCTTCACCTAGTATAGTAATTTAGGTGTCATACAATGTGTTTTTTTTTCTTTGGGATGGGGCAATAACATTTTTTATTTTTGGCATGTGATTACTGATATATGTATGCCACTGCTTTCCTGCCCATAGTCTGGGCACAAGTGCACTTAAATGTACAATAACTTTTAGCTGAAAAAAGACTTTTATGGGGGAAAAAAACGTAGTAGTGCCTTGATCTATATATCACATTGGGATAACATACAACTTTAGTGTAGGTGTGATCCGTTTACCGGAAAAGTTACAGCTCCTGATTCTCCTGCATAAACACTGATCATCACTTATTCAGACGCCAATTTATTTTCGGAAGAACGATGCGTTGGAGATTGTCACTTTATAACCATTTACAATGTCTTGTAAATTATAGTTAATTTTGTGTGTCTCCAACAGGGCTGATAAACTGCCATAAGAAATCATTAGCGTAGATATAACACAATAAATTGTGATTATATTGATAAGCAGCCTGCATGCTACACGCGGCCCCATCGTGAGGTTTCCAAATGTATAGCATCTTGATGTGCAGGTTTATTGCTTTGTACTGTTGCAGTTCCATTACAGAACTGCTTGTGTCTGCATAATCCGAGTTGTGTATGTTTGAGGTTTTTTGCTAAAGCTGCATTTGCTGGGAGAAAGCCTTTCCTAACTAGATCCTGTCTTATTTTTCTGCTGCATTCAAGAAAATTCAAACACTTCCATTTCATATTGGCCTGGTAAGTTTAATGGGGAACTCCAGCCAGAAAGGGGTAAAAGTCATTTTAAAAAAGAAGCATGGCCAAAATTTGAGGTGCAGTTTGGGAGGAAGAATGCAACTTGATTGCTTAGCCCACCATGTCAGCATTTTGGTTAGTTAGTCTAATGCCGCGTACACATGAGCGGACTTTACGGCAGACTTTGCCCGGCGGACTTTTCGATGGACTTTATGACGGACTTTTATGAATGGACTTGCCTTCACACAATCCACCAAAGTGCGTCGAATTCGTATGTGATGACATACGACTGGACTAAAACAAGGAAGTTTATAGCCAGTAGCCAATAGCTGCCTTAGCGTGGCTTTTTGTCCATCGAACTAGCATACAGACGAGCGGACTTTTCGACTGGACTCAAGTTCGACAGGATTGATGTAAAACATGTTTCAAATCTAAGTCCGTCCAACTTTTGAGAAAACAAAGTCCGCTGGAGCCCACACACAATCGAATTGTCCGACGAAATCCGTCCGCCGGGCAAAGTCTGCCGTAAAGTCCGCTCGTGTGTACGCGGCATTAGTGGCTTGAAGGAGTAAGCAGGTTTTTTTATAGCAGTGGGTCCCATCCTGGGGTATATGAATCCTTGGGGGGTATACAAAGCCCTGAGGGGTATCTTGAAATGGCAACCTTTAAGGCTAGCTTCTCATTTGTGCACTATGGAAAAATTGTGCACTTTTTTAATGGTACCCCTACGCATCCAGCTAATGCATGTGCGAACCATGTGTTTCGGTATGGTGCGATTGGCCACCAGCAACAGTCATGCTGGAGAAGGGCCCCACCCACCTTCCTCTGCAACAGGAACATAATAGGGTACCATGCAACTGTTTTTTTTGTGTGAAACGCGTTAACTGATCATCACTGCAATTTTGTCTGGCTCATGACAATAAAGAAATTTCTACAGCATCTTTTGGATTCAAGTGTGCAATCAATCTTTTCCTCTCTTCTTGATATTGCCTACGGTGATGAGCCGGGATTAGCACCTTGGACCGGGTGTGTCCATTTTTTGCCTGTTTTGGTTGGCACCCTTGTTTTCTTTCCATGCAACTATAAGGGGAATCCCCCATCTTACTCGCATGCTCTCGGCTTGAGGCCCACCCCAAGAAAACAACTGTCTACATAGTTAGCCTGCTCAACGCTTTACTCTCAACATGAATGGTGTGCCATTTCTTCCAATACATCATTATGCTTGCTTCTCCTTACACCCAGCATCAGCAACACTGTATAGTCCAAATTATTCTTCAAGACAAGGATGCCAACCAGCACTTCCAGGTCACTCACTGTAGGTTCTCTTAGATGGGCTCTCCAATGGAGCCTCTACAGGCCTTGCCCTGAAGAGCATACTTCACTGGGGCTAACACCTCACATAGTGGTATTCCACAGGTGGCCTTTTCCCATTAACCTCTGCCCTAAATACTTCCAGCCCCAGATTATAAAAAAAGAGGCTAGTCACACCTACAATACCCACCTAGGGGAGGGGTTTCCCTAAAAGAGATACTAACCTTTGCTTAAAAATTGTTCATTGCCCAAATAACCCCTAGAAACCCTTGGAGGAACCCTGGTTGAGAAATGCTGTCTTAAAGGATTCTTTTATGGTGGGGAATCATCAATCTGCTCCCCATCTTAAGACATACGTGAATAGGTGCAGGGGTCATAATGGGACCATATTATGGACGTAGTGTGTTGTGAATGAAAAACTTGCGGCTCAAGGAATCTGTTTCCCAATTCTGATCTGCCAGATGTCTGCTTGCATGTACGCTTAATGAACTCTTTCATCTTAAAATAAGGGGAGGCCTTCTAGCTTGTATCCATCAGCAAGCTACTTTCTTGAAAGAGGAAATCCAGAAAACAGCTTTAACGTTTAAATAATACTCTTTCATATATTTTAGCCAGCAATCACTTTGAGTTCCTGCAAACAGCATTTATTTGTCTGTTTAACAAGCCTCGGCTGTTTGGATGGAGTGCCACTTGTAAAGATGCATTTTCCTCCATTAGATCTCACTCTTATTGTTCAAAAAATGCTGGATCATCCTCCCCTTGTTCGTTTTGTGTGAGAGGCAGGTTGATGTAGCTGGTAATACATTAGTTTCCTGCATATAGGAATCAAATCGAATATACAAAAGCAGGAAAAATATAGCATAGGTAGAGTGATTGAAAGATTGGATATAGAATATCAGTAGAGCCCATCTTCCAGGCAACAAATAAATTGCATAATCAGGAATAGTTACATAAAGTTGAATTTGAAAGTGACTTTAAAGTAAAACCTGTATATTGGCAATAGAAGGCAAAGTAACAGCATTGCTTAACATCCACATTTTTCACCACATCCCCTGTTTTCTCACTGGGGCCCCCCTTTCCAAAGTTGCTGTATATGTTCAGACAATACACTTGTTGTCTGAACATAGGAACACTTGTTGTCTTGCTCAAGGCTAAAGAGCCCTCTGTCCCTATGTGACAACGCTTGGACCTGGCAATTGTCCACACAGTCACCAAGTCACCAAGTCAAGTGTCACCCATACAGTATATTGGATTTTTCCCTTGGGGCACCAGAAATCTAATAGAATGGTGTGGGTGTACAAGGAAGAAAAGACCCCTTTCAATGCAAGCTAGCCAAGGAAACCAGTCATTTCCCCTTGAATGGAAAATGTAGCGGTTCCCTTTAAGCCTAATGCCGCGTACACACGAGCGGAATTTCCGACAGAAAAAGTCAGATGGGTGCTTTTAATTGTATATTCCGACCGTGTGTATGCCCCATCAGACTTTTTCTGTCGAAAATTCAGACAGACTTAGATAGAGAACATGTTCTATATTTTTCCGACGGAACAAATTATTATCGGAAAAACCGTTCGTCTGTATGCTGTTTCGACAAACCAAAAACGACGCATGCTGTTAAGCACGTAGGAGACAGAAGCTATTGGCTACTGGCTATTGAACTTCCGTTTTCTAGTCCCGTCGTAAATGTTGTACGTCAACGTGTTCTGGACGGTTGGAACTTAGTGTGAATGCAAGACAACTTGAGCGGAATTCCGTCGGAACTCTGTCGGAAAAACCTTTAGAGTTTATTCCAACGGCAAAACCGGTCGTGTGTACAGGGCATAACTCAAGACAAACTGCCACATACAAATTTTCAGATATTTTTATGGAAACGGTTAACCTCTTGTATTCCAGGTACCCCTGTTAAAACAGGACAACCAGGTCCCAAACTCTGTGAAACGTTTCTCCACACTGGACTGCAGTCGAGCAATACAGCCTAGCCTACCAGGACCTCCCTCATCCCGCGATTGGACAAACAAGGAGTAGCATTTAATAAATTGAATAAAGGAGCAGCAGGACACCAAGGAACTCTCTTTTGTCTCCTCTTTTCATCATGTTCAGTGTCAGCAATGCCTAATGCAGCAGTGTTTGTTAGGTTTACTGTGTTGCCCTTCCTTCTTGTGTGACCAATCCTATTCAGATTGGTGTCTGACTTGATGATG
Source organism: Lithobates clamitans (assembly GCA_037952925.1). NCBI lineage: Eukaryota > Metazoa > Chordata > Amphibia > Anura > Ranidae > Lithobates > Lithobates clamitans. Next base: position 4,119,695 of record JBBGZY010000544.1, read on the forward strand.
TAACAAACTTCTTGGTTCTGGGACTTTTTTTTTTTTATTTTAACTTTTCTGTTTTTGAGATGGGAGCCTGACATGGGTGCAGTTGGGAATATATGTTCTGCCTTAAAAACAGGGGTTCGCCGATCACCAAAATAGCGAAAGGGAGGAAGTGAATTCAATGTTGGTCTTTTATACATCCCTAATGATGAATGGTAGACATGTGCACGTCGGAAAATTTTGTCTCATTTCATTTTCTGGATACTCAGTAAGGGGAGCAGTGCTGTGAATGTTAGAGGCTTAAATTAGGCCAATATAAGTATAAGTGAACAAATGTAATACATTGAGTAAATATTTAAGATAAGTATTCAATAATAAAGATCATAGTCAAATCATATAAATTTTGATAACAGTCCTATTCCGTGATCAAAAATCCAAAAGGTGAAGTAAGGTGAAGAACCAAAGGCAGGGGTCCCCGTCTGAGGCAGGAATGTAGGTAAGAATGGGTAGATCCTTCACCGCACCACTGTGATATGAATAAAATGCGCGCTTACCAACCGGCAAGCATAGGAAAGCTTGCGACCTTAACCCGGTCGGGGCCTTTCTTGGGATGGAGACACCAATATACCACTCCTTAGACCATACAGTGGACCCGCTATCCACCACGCACAGACAATCCCTGGAATATGGGGATACTATACTCCTAGCTAGGAGTTAATCTCACAGGAAGTGCCCCAAAAAGAAAAGGAAGAGCAACATAGCGTAATCCTCCATGGAAATGGTAAACAGCAATGGAGATGGGTGTGGCTGGAGATCTTTTTTGATCTTTTTGATCATTTTCTGGATACATTCGTTAATTGAAGAATTAATTTTGGATGCATTATTGGACCCTATTCGCTTTAGAATTCTTTTTTCTATCTTTGGCATTAATTTTGTTTCATTCAAATTCATTGAGAACTTAGAGCTGGTTGTTTAGGAGTGGATGGCCACCACGTCCTTAACAACCATGACTTATCTGTTGTCAGCCTTATTCTCCACTGTCAGCAGAATGTTAACAAAACAAGTGCAGGTTAAAAATTTAAAAAAAAAACGAAACAGCGTGCCCCCCCCCCCCTTCGGGTCTGGTATGGATTTTAAGGGGAAGGCCAAACTAAAGAAAAAATGGCGTGGGGTCCCCCCAAAATCCATACCAGACCCTTATCCGAACATGCAGCCCAGCAGGCCAGGAAAGGGGGAAGATGAGTGATCCCTCCCCTGAACCACACCATGCCATATGCCCTCAACATGGGGGGATGTAGATCAATGTTTATCTGTCATTTAGCGATGGAACGGTTGTGTTCGACTGGCTTTTTTTTTGTGGGTTACCATTCATTGTGATTGATGTTGGATCTACTTCGGGGACATTTTTTTTGTTTTTCTTAATAAAGGACTTGTCAAAAATTGTCTGTGTTGTTTTTTTTTTCTTTACTTTTGACTATTTTCTAGTGAATGAATAGGGGTACTAAGTAACCCATACTCATTCACATGGGGGGGCTTGTTAAAGGAGGCTTCCCAATTCTGATAAGTCATCCCCCCGCACCCCCACAACCACCAGGCCAGGGTTGTGGTGAAGAGGTATTTGTCCTCATCTACGTGGAGACAAGTTGCTTTGGGGTGGGCGACCGCCTACTCGTTAACCAGCTATTCTCCGAATAATCATAATTTGCTGATTTAATCCGAAAATTTTGTTATAACTTTTTCGGATTCGCTGACATTCGTCATTTGGAAATTCAAATACATCCTAATCTCCAAAAATAACATTTTTGTCCGAAAAACACATCTGAACAAACCAAATTACATGTCTATCTCTCATGCATTATACCAGATAGTTCAGGCTGTGACAAGTGTGCAGGTGTAGTAGTCACCTTGCTGTATATTAGTAGGTAAACCTGTTTACTGAAATAGCGTTTATATGCGGCTCCAATTTTTCTAATTTCTTCTGTCCCTTCTGGTCTGGGATTCTATAGCTAGTTTTAGCTCAGGGCTCAATACCCAGCATAGGCTAGAGCCTGCATGGCAGATTAGAAGTTACTAGGGACTAAGCCACAGGGTAGATAGACTGGCTGAGTTCCAGTATGACTATGGGTGTTTTTGCTGGAGAGAAGCAATGTTCCAGGCTGCTAGGACGACGGTTGGAGGATCTCCTTGTCATCATTGATTCTGTCTTCAACTGCCTGACATCAAGAAGGAAGCCACATTGTGATTATCCTCAGTGGTCCCTGCAACTAGACTTTGCTGCATTATGACTACAGTATATATACCCAGATACTGTATATATGCACAATTCCACCAGGACTCCTGTGGGGCCCTTTGTTGATATTACCTGTTTGTACATGGGATATATGTACTGTTGTTGTTATTCTCTTCCTATATAACGTTATTTTGCACAGGTGATGTGATCAGTTTCACTGCCTTAGTAATTACCACAGCTGTTTCATCTGAGGGAAATCCTGAAAACATGACTTGTTGGGGCGCCTTGAGGACTGGAGTTGAGAAACATTGGCTTAACTAATCATTTTTCCTTTAAGCAGGGCGTGGTAGGGGGTGTGTCCTATGCCTACGTACTTTTGCTAATAGGTGTCCCTCATTCCTATCTCAGAAAGTTGGGAGGTATGGCCTCCACCCAGGTCAGGGCCTCTGAGAACAAAGGGGATTCCCTTCCTGGGAGATCATTTACTACTATTCCTTTATATTGGCTTTTGGAATTTACAAATGGAGCAATTTAGAAATTGAATGAAAGGTTTAGCACTGTAAAACAATTATTGATAGATAAGTAGTACATTTTATATACAACAATATAGACAAGAACAAAATGAGGGATAAATGAGGAGAAAAGAGGGACAGAAGGACTTTGTTCCGAATGAGGGAAAGTCCCTCAAAATCAGGGACAGTTGGGAGCTATGGTGGAGGCACTGCCAACTTTATTAACAAACCCACTCTTCTACTTAGCGAAGGTTCTTGTTCTCTTATTTACCTACAGGTTTAGCACAGTATCCTGTTTGGGGAGGGCCATTTATCATAACCCCCCCACTAATCCAAAAGAGGGCTACATTAGGTTGCTGAAAGTCCGGTAGAAGATTTATTTTGATTGGTTGCTATGAATAATGAACTATGCACAGTTTTCTCTTTGCATGCTGTTTTCCCACCCCACACACTGCAAGGGTTAAATGCTTATCCACTCCAGGGGTAGAGAAAGGGTTCATACTATTGCGAATTGGATGTGGCTTTCTCCGCATCCAATTTGCATGTCAGAAGATTGTGTCCGGCTCTCTATGGAGCCATTTAACACATCTCCGGACTGAATCGCACAGGAGTCCTATGCATCTTCTGGTCCATTTCAGGTCTGATTTGAACTGAAATAAGGCCTGAAACGGTGAACAGGGACGCACTGGACCTCTGCTGTGAGCCGCTCCATGCTGCAGTGTGAACCCAGCCTAAAGCTGGATACATACTATTTTCAATATTTTTCCTTTAGATTTACCAAAATCATATAATATGAGGTCAAACCTAAACACTTTCAATTTGTATGCAATCAGGCAGGCTCTTGCAATACATAGTTGAAGGTGAATCTAAAGGAAATTGAACAAAAGTTGTATAGTGTTTATCCAGCATTAGTCACCATATTCCTCCCTCTGGCAGGCTCCTCTGCATCCCGATGCTCCAGGTTGGTGGGTGGTTTCTCAGGCTGACACACAGCTAAGCACGTGGCCATAGACTGTTTTAAAATTTTGAAAAAATCTGGAATAGGTGGAGTTTAGCTCCGACTTCATTAACTGCTTAAGGACCAGCTGCCGCAGTTGTACTGTGGCAGGTTGGCTCTGCTGGGCGAATCTCCTCCTCCAGTCACTACACTCCCCCCACAGTTAGAAACACCTCCCTAGGGAACACTTAACCTCTTGATCACCCCCTAGTGTTAACCCTTCCCTGCCAGTGACATTTATACAGTAATTAGTGGCTATTTTTTTAGCTCTGATCGCTGTAAAAATGTCCGTTGTCCCAATAAAGTGCCAAAAGTGTTCCGATCTGTCCTCCACAATGTTGCAGTCCCGCTAAAAAACGCTGATCACCGCCATTACTAGTACAAAAAAAATAATAACAAAAATGCCATAAATTTGGCCCCTATTTTATGTAGACGCTATAACTTTTGTGCAACCTGAACAATACACGCTTATTGCGATTTTTTTTTTTACCAAAAATATGTAGACGAATACACATCGGCCTAAACTGATGAAGAAATTTGTTTGTTTTTTTTCATTTTTTTTTTATATTTATTATAGAAAAAAAGTAAAAAATATTGTAAGATTGCGGGTGCTTGCTTGCAGTTAGGAAGTCTATTGGAGCAGCCCAGTAAGGAAGATTCAGTCAAAACAGAGACTAGATAAGGGTGCTCTGTTGGAGGTGAGTAGCTGGTCAGAGGGATGATAGTGATGAGGTGGCACTTCTGGCAGCACTTTGGTTAGAGGAGAAGCAACTCTGAAGATATAAAAAAGGAAAAGAAAGGCGCCTCAAAGTGCAGTATGCAAAATTTAATTAAGTGCACAAAGGGTTAAAAGCACTTACAAGATTGTTGAGTGTTAAAAGACATGATAAAATCAGGAGTCCTCATCTGTGGCATGTGCCCATCCTCAGCACACAAGGCTGATGGTGTCAGTATAGAGAAGGGGGTGGTAACGCATTTCGGAGCATGTGCGGCTCCTTCGTTAGACCTGATGAAGGATGCTCCGAAACGCGTTACCACCCCCTTCTCTACACTGACACCATCAGCCTTGTTTGTCCTGCAGTGAATACAGGCTTCCCTGCTGACTCCTCTTTCCAACACGCATGAGAACGCTTTACAGCTGCTGGACAGCTCTACACAGCTTTCTACCGCCATGCTCAGGATGGACACATGCCACAGATGAGGACTCCTGATGTCTTTTAACACTCAACAATGTTGTAAGTGCTTTTAACCCTTTGTGCACTTTATTAAATTTAGGAATATTCAGTCACAAAAGGTTAGTTATTTTCGACTGTGATGGTCCAGATGCTCACTGTGGTATGGTGTTAGCTGGCTATTACAGACTGAAATAATGACAGGATCAGTCTAAGAAGGCTCCCCCATCCGGGGCTAGGCTGATGGAGAATAGGAATTCATTTGTACAGGAGGAGGAGAGTAGAGAGGGAGCTATGGGAACAGGTAAAAAAGAGCCGCTCCATGTGTGCAGCACTGACAGCTTCCACTGGTATCACATCAGAGCATTCAACAGGTCTCACCACCTCCGCTGTCTCCACTGTGCTTCCACCTCTCACTTCTGTCTCCGCTCAGTAAGCCTCCACATGTAGTATTCTGTATGCCGTTGTATGCCGCTGTATACCACGGTATCACTGGCTCCAGATTAGTCTCCCGGAGTCACTCAGCCACCACCATTCAAACCGCACTTGCCACGGGCTGTGATCCCATTGATGTCACATGTGTGCTGATGTCATCTAATGCGTTTCGAAACACGTTAGCGTATATTTATATTTTTTTATTTATATTTTTTTATTTATTTTTTTCTATGAGAATGATTTAAGATGTTATTTGAATAATTCAATTTCTGGAAGGTTTATAATTATATTGAAATGTAATTGTAGCTGAGAGATTGGATTGCACGATTGCTGGTATTGTAAAAGAAAACTAATAAAAATGATTGCAGAAAAAAGAGAAGAGGCTGTGGGGGATTGGTCGCACAGATGGAGGAAAGCTTCCAGAGCGAAGGATAAGGTACATATTATACTCTTGAATATCTTAATATTCAAAGAATCTTCACGTTCTTTCCTGAAGAAGCCATACGGCGAAACATGTAGGAAACTTGAACGTGACTACAGTAAACCATTGTCATTCATAGGATGTCTTGCACTCATCCTTGGCTCTGAGTATACTGAATGTACTGTTTTTATTGATGTAATTCGTTTAATAAAAATTGTATATATTTTCCTTTTATATTTTGTTGCTTTGTGTATTTTTGCACCTTGAAAGTCGCTTATCCTCTCTATGTTTTTTCTTTCATCTAAAAACGGGATGTTGGTGCCATATTTTTGTAAACCTTAACATCGATCGCTGACCACACAATTTACCATACATATTATACCCGATTACTTTACCCCCAGACTTAAGCATTTAACCCCTGCAAGGATTGTGGTGCCATTCTAAGGGCATTTTCTTGTACCTGAAGTTTGGCTTTAAATATACCAAAAAAAAAAGTTGTATTAGATCTGTTTTATATGTGCATATACCTGTTATATACCTGTTATATGTGCATATACCTGTTGATCCTGCCAAACATCTTCTTGCGCTTTCTGCCTCTTCTGCGCTGTTATCAGTTTCTGTGGGTTATGAAACATCTTCCCCTATGTTACTATGATATGGAGATGGAACAAGAGGGAGTTGTTCTGTAGTCCTGTCCTAGTGTGAACACACTACTTCTCCACAGATACAGCAGGGTGCGTAATTATGGTCTGTCTTGAATGGACAGGAAGTGTGTTACTGGCAGGATCGCCAAGTAAAAATAAAGAATAAAGCCTGAAAAAACAAAAATAATGCAGTCATCACAACTAAGGACTGGCAATCTGCATTTTTGTTCTTAGGTTTTATATGCACATAAAATAGGGCTATATACATAAAATATATTACTGGATGCCAAAAAGACATTTGTAATAAGCAACAACCTGAGCTGCGATGCCAGATAGGTGCAAACCACATTGACAGAACAAGTGTTTGAGTGGCCAGGACAGCCAGTAAAAGGTTTAGCTCTCATTTTAAGGGCTAGATAAAAGAATGGCAGCTGATATCTGATTGGTTCTTACTGGATACCAGGGGCGTTGCTAGGGGGTGGCTTTTGGGGCTATAGCCCCGAATCTGAGGCCAATAGCCCCGAGTCTCTGCAGGGGTCCCCAAGGGGAGGGGAGGGGAGGCTCTCTGGGGACCCTTATGTAAGTGGGGGGCTCTCTGGGGACCCTGATGTAAGGGAGAGGCTCTCTGGGGACCCTGATTTTAAGGCCTAGGCTCTCTAGGGACCCAGATTTAAGGGGGAGGCTCTTTGGGGACCCTAATGTAAGGGGGCCTCTCTGGGAACCCTGATGTAAGTGGGGGGCCCTCTGGGTACCCTGATGGAAGGGGGAGGCTCTCTTAGGTCTCTGATGTAAGGAGGAGGCTCTCTGGGGACCCTGATGTAAGGTGATGTAAGGGGGGGGCTCTCTGGGGACCCTGATGTAAGCAGGGGGCTCTCTGGGGATATATATACACCCACACGTATATTACTGTATATACATGTGTATGCCCGCCCAAGCGTATGACTTTCTTTACTACGCTGCTATGGGCTCTAGCCCCAGATCTTTTGTAGACCTAGCAACGCCCCTGCTGGATACACAAATACTTTTTTGCTGCACATTTTCTAATTTAAAAGACTCAAAAACTGAAAAAAAAGTATTTTACATACAAATGAAGGTATAGTAGAGTTAAATATAATGGAGAAATAGACAAGAATATGGACCTTGCTGTTATATTATTGAGTTATAATAGATTTATCTCTGTGGGAATGGAGCTAGTAGTGAATGAGCAAGGCTATACAACTGCAGGTGCCTAGAAGAAAAGGATATAGGAATTTTTCAGAAAAGATGTTCCTTAAGTGTTATGCACTTTTAGAAAACTGTATGAGTATAAAGGACATTCATTTACCCATAATCCTCTCCAATTTTGTAAGTCATAATCAGTCTGAATATTGCCCTAAAATGGATTGAACTTCTGTGTATTTAATATTTACTGGAAGGGGATGCTATACAAGAAACCTGTCATTAGAGAAATGTGTAGGCTACCATTACTGACCTTTCCTTCTAAAAATATTTGTTCCCTGGCTGTGGCGATCATGCTTTGACAACATCGTTATCAAAGCCATAGACAGAACAAGCCAGACTGTAGTCAAGCCTATATTTAACCACTTCAGCCCCGGAAGGATTTGCCCCCTTCCTAACCAGGCCGTTTTTTGCGATACAGCACAGCATCGCTTTAACTGACAATTGCGCTGTCGTGCAATACTTTACTCAAACAAAATTGACGTCCTGTTTTTCCCACAAATAGAGCTTTCTTTTGGTGGTATTCGATCACCTCTGCGGTTTTTATTTTTTGCGCTATAAACAAAAAAGAGTGACAATTTTCAAAAATAAAACAATATTTTTAACTTTTTGCTATAATAAATATCCCCCCCCCAAAAAAAAAATAAAAAACACGTTTTTTCATCAGTGTAGGCCAATATGTATTCTTCTACATATTTTTGGTAAAAAAAAAAAAAAATCGTAATAAGCGTATATTGATTGGTTTGTGCAAAAGTTATAGCGTCTACAAAATAGGGGATATACACAAAAGTGAGTACACCCCTCACATTTTTGTAAATATGTTATTATATCTTTTCATGTGATAACACTGAAGAAATGACACTTTGCTACAATGTAAAGTAGTGAGTGTACAGCTTGTATAACAGTGTCAATTTGCTGCCATTAATGTCTAAACTGCTGGCAACAAAAGTGAGTACACCCCTAAGTAAAAATGCCCAAATTGGGCCCAAAGTGTCAATATTTTGTGTGGCCACCATTATTTTCCAGCACTGCCTTATCCCTCTTGGGCATGGAGTACACCAGAGCTTCACAGGTTGCCACTGGAGTCCTCTTCCACTCCTCCATGACGACATCACAGAGCTGGTGGATGTTAGAGACCTTGCGCTCCTCCACCTTCCATTTGAAGATGCCCCACAGGGGCGTGGCCAAGATGGCAACCTAGGAGGACGTGTGTTCCAGAGCTCTGCTGGAAGACTACCTAAAATCCTGTTTCCTGGCTCTTGTTTGGGGAAGAGATTCTTCACAAATAATCTGAATGCCATACAGAACACGGCAGCGGGTCAAAAAGCTTCGTTTCCCGCGGGACCTGGACGCTACAGCCCCAATTGTGAACAACCGCGTGGCTAACCCGTCCCGACGGTTATCCAACATGGCGTCGCAGACCGAGGCCGTGGACCAGACCGAAACAGAACAGATTGGTTTCCCGGAGGTAATGGTTGCGATTGCTTCCTGCCAGGCTGCCCTGACCAGCAAGATCGAGTCTGTGCAGCTGGATATTGGCCTGATTCGGCAGGACCAGGACAAGCTCCGGTCGAGGGTGACTGAGGTGGAGGAGCGAGTAGGCCTCGCGGAGGATGCGGTTACAGACCATGCTGCATCTATCCGCACATTGCAGACTAAAGTCCGCGCCTTGGAATATAAGGTGGACGACTCCGAGAACCGGAACAGAAGAAACAATCTTCGGATCGTAGGCCTACCAGAGGGGGCTGAGGGGAAGAACCCCACGGTTTTTGTGGAGGAGCTGCTGAAAACACTGCTCCCAGCTGCGCAGTTTTCCCCCTTCTACACTGTGGAACGCGCACATCGGATTCCCCCTGTTCCCGGTCCACCGGGCTCTCACCCCCGCACCCTAATATTCCGAATGCTTAACTTCAGGGACCGGGATGCTGTTCTGAGGGAGGCGCGCAGGGCTGGCGAGGTTAAATTTCAGAATGCCAACCTACTTTTCTTTCCGGACTATTCTGTGGAGACACAAAAACTACGCAGGTCGTTCGACCAAGTCAAAGCGTCATTGCGGGCACGGAACATCAAGTACAGTATACTTTTCCCGGCCAGACTGCGGGTGCAAGACGGGGAGTCAGTGAAGTTTTTTACATCCCCTCGTGAGGCGGCCACCTGGCTAGAGACCTTGCCACAGCTCCGTTAAAGTCGCAGATCCTTATATTCTCCTCTGAGCTCGTTTGGGGACTGCCTCTACATATTAGTGACTCTGGTGCATGCTCTTGGTGCCTTATAACTACAGTCTACTGATTCGCTTTGGAAGATTGAAAACTTTTGCTGCACACCTGGGTAAGAAGAGGATCAACCTGCCGGCTTTTCCAACCGCAGACGGCCCTCTACACTACATCAACTCACGCCTGATGCTGTTTCGCTGGCCACACTGTAGGACTCCCACCGGACGCATTTCCTTTAGCACCAGCATCTCAGTCCGGGCTCAAAGAACAGAACTCGCCAGAGCCGGACCCAAGCCATGTACCCCTGTGATATTCCAGGAGAAATTATCACCTCAATTTAATTCACTGGACTGGTTGGTGAGCTGTGAGTGAACAAGCTTAGCGTTTCAGTACTTTAACCATGATGTGCGCCCCTGCAACTCACTAGGAGAAGAGTTTCGTTTAATTTATGTTGGTGCTATTATTATTATTATTTTTGTTAAGATTTAGGTAAAAAATGAGTGGGCCCGGAGCCGTAGGTTGTAACTAAGAAACGTGCCCCTGCAATAGATCAGGAGAAATGACTACTATAATCACCTATAGTTTTGATACTGTATGAGTGTTGAATGTATGAGCATAAGAGTCTCATTGGTTACCTAAGAAAAGAGCCCTTAGGGCTACACATGAGAAATGAATCTCTATAACGTATATTACACTTGCAAGCGTTTGGGTTAATGGTTAATATGATTAGAACCTCAGTCTTTTGTAACTAAGAAATGTGCCCCTGCGACAGTTCAGGAGAAATGATGCTTATAAACTCAGGAAATGTTTTTTGCTGGTAACTGGGTAGGAGAGTTGGAGCCCAGTACATTTATACTGTAACTAAGCTATGTGCCCCTGCAATAGTTCAGGAGAATTGAATTCTACATTTTCAATTGACGTCCAGCATCTCTGTTGTCTGGCTAGACAACTTCACCGTATCTAAGTTCACGCCCCTTTTACGGTTGTAATAGTTGGGATTTATGGGAATCTACACATCACCAGTTTCAAGGGGGTGTGGGGGAGGGAAGGGAGTTTTCTGCCGTTGCAGATACAGGGGAATCAGATGTGCTAGTTCACTAAATAAAGGAGTTGCTTTTGTCACAACGGGGCTCATATGCCTTCTATCATTATATCAGATGATTGTTGAATTGCAGTTGGTTTTGCTTCTGTACAGAGTACATGCTTTCAGAATGCTGGACGGAGCGGAGGTATTGGTGTTTGTGCAGAATTGGGGGATGGGTGGGACTTGTGGATCCGACACGCTATACTTTTGGATTTGGTTAGATGACTGACATATCTATTATTTCGTGGAATGTCAGAGGCTTAAATTCAGCCATAAAGAGATCTCTTGTCTTTAAGTATATACAAAAGTACGTGCCCCACGTATGTATTCTACAAGAGACGCATCTGGTGGGATCCAAAATTCTTGGGTTAAAAAAGGCCTGGGTGGGGACGCATTACCACTCTACTTATTCCGGTTATGCCAGGGGAGTGAGCGTGTTGATCCGCAGATCCCTCCCATCTCAGATCCTTGATGTTAAAACTGACACTGAAGGTAGATATGTGATTATACATATGTCTGTTCACTCCAAACGGATGGTATTGGTGGGCTTGTATCTCCCCCCTCCTGCGAGAGTCCAACTTCTATATGAGATTATGCAGATTGTTATGGGATACCATACTCACAAAGTTTTTATTTTTGGAGATTTTAATTTAGTACCCTCCCAGGCGGTGGATAGACTCAACCCCGGGGCCCGCACCTCGTCGGAGCTGCAGAGCTGGGCGACTACTTTTGCTCTGAAGGATGCATGGCGATTTTTTCACCCCAGGGATCGAGAATATACTTGCCACTCTGCCTCACACAGAGCTCTGTCCCGAATAGATTTGGCATACGTCTCTAGAGATGCACTCTGCTGGGCAAGAGAGGTCAAACACCTGCCACGGGGTATATCAGACCATGCTCCTCTCAGTCTTGTCATCTCCCTGGGCAGATCATCAGGTCCAAGGCTTTGGCGTTTATCTAGATTCTGGGCGCTAGATGAAAGGATCCAGGAGGTAATGCCAGAAGCCATTTGCAGTTTTTGGTTGAGAAATAGGGAGTCGGCGGACCCACAGACCCTCTGGGATACTTTCAAGGCCTGGGTTAGAGGGGAATATATATCCCGTATATCTTCTATGCAGAGGGAGGCCGCCCGGTCCCTGGAGAGGCTGGAGGAGGTGGCGGGGCAGTGTGAGGCAGCCTATGTAAGGGCCCCTTCTGAACCAAACTACTACACATGGCAGGGGGCATTGAGGGAACTCTCCTTATTTAATGTTGAACAAACTAAGAAATCTATGCTACACGCTACACAGAGGATATTTGAATACGGTAATAAAAATGGTAGATTGTTAGCCTGGCTAGCACATGGACAATTGGGTACTACACATATAGCTGGGGTACGGAGTGATAGTGGGGAACTGCTGACCTTACCAGAGGACATTAATGATAGGTTCTCCTGTTACTTTAGGGATCTATACGCTTCTAGAGCTAGTGACAACCCTTTGCTGTTGCAGGAGTACTTAAACAGTGTCCCATTTCCTACGCTGTCTGACGAACATAGGGCAATGTTGGATAAGGATATCTCCTTAGAGGAGGTCCAGACTGCTATCGGGGGTCTACAGATAGGAAAGACCCCTGGGGCGGATGGACTCCCTACAGAGTTCTACTCTCAAAATGTGGAGCTCCTTGCACCCAAACTCACATCCCTCTTTGCTGGGCTGGTCGGTGGGGGTGCTCTCCCGGAGTCCATGGAGGAGGCGGTCATTGTATTGATCCATAAACAGGGCAAGGACCCCCAGGAATGCGCGTCATACAGGCCCATCTCACTACTTAATGTGGATATGAAAGTCTTGGCCAAGATCCTTGCCACTCGCTTATCATCAGTTATATCGACATTGGTTCATGATGATCAGACTGGCTTTATGCCGGGTAAGGGGACAGATATTAATATTAGACGCCTCTTCTTGAATCTGTCCATTACTCATAAAAACTGTGGGAGTAGGGTGATCGCCTCCTTGGATGCTGAAAAGGCGTTTGACTCTGTGGAGTGGGACTATCTTTGGGAAGTACTAGGGAGATTTGGCTTTGGCCCTGGCTTTCTCCGTTGGATCCAGTTGCTCTACCGAGCACCGAGAGCCAGGGTACGCACCAACAATAGAGTCTCTGATCCCTTCCCACTCCACAGAGGCACTCGCCAGGGGTGCCCGTTGTCGCCTAGTTTATTCGCTCTCGCCTTGGAGCCCTTAGCGATATTAGTTAGAGAATCTTCGGATGTCAGGGGGCTGCAGATTGGTAGACTGGAGGAGAAAATATCCCTATATGCGGATGACGCATTGCTCTATTTGAATGATGCAGGACCATCTTTGCTGGCTGCCTTGGACATTTTCGACAGATTTGGGGACGCATCGGGGATTCGTATAAACTGGTCTAAGTCAGTCCTGTTCCCTCTGGATGGTGGGATCCCTGATGCGGCGAGAGGTACGCCTCTACAGTGGGTCTCAGACTTCAAGTACCTGGGGGTCCGGGTATCCAGGGACACTGCCCAATACTATAATCTAAACTTGATTCCTTTGCTCCGTCTCCTTAAAGAAAGATGTCGCGCATGGTCTGAATTGCCACTTAACTTACTAGGACGTATAAATATTCTAAAGATGATGCTTCTACCCAAATTTACTTACCTCTTTAGAAATAGCCCGATTTGGCTACCTGCATCTTTTTTTCGGGAAATAGACAAACAAATTATCTCCTTTATTTGGAATGGAGCCATTCCCAGGTTAGCCAAATCCACCCTACAATTACCGACCCAGATGGGGGGACTTGCCCTTCCCAACTTCAAACTGTATTATTGGGCGGCGATGCTGGTGACGGCGTACTGGTGGTTTGAGGGGAAACGTTCCAATGCCGCGGTCTGCGCGGAGGCGGCGCATCTGGGATCTATACAAGACCTGCAAAACTTGGTTTTTAGGGGGGCAAAGGCATACGAGGAGCTTCCTGCTCCGTCCAGAGCAACACTTCAAGTGTGGAGGATGGCTAGAAGGAGGTTCTCCCTTGCGGGGCGTTGGGCGCCTGTTCAGCCTCTCTGGGGAAACCCTCAGTTGCCCCATTTCCGCACAATACCTGATCCTCAGCTCTGGGCGGAATTCGGAATCAAAACCCTCAGAGACATTATGCCCAATGGGGAACTGATGTCTTTTGCCCTTATGTCAAGGACGTACGGATTCCCGGGATGGATGTTCTTCCGATACGCACAGCTGCGTCACGCGACTAGGGCACAATTTCCCACCCCTCCTCTCCTACAATTAGACCAGTTGGAGGATCTGCTTTCTAGCAGTGACTTAACAAAGCCTCTGTCAGCCATTTATACCACGCTCCTCCCTAGGGAGATACCCAAGATGGACAGGCTGTGGAATGCCTGGAAATCAGATATTCCCACTTTGGAGAGGGAGGACTGGGAAACCTGTCTGGAACAAGGCCCCAAACTGGTAATATCAGCCGGAGACAAACTGACACAAATCAAATTTCTTCATAGGGTCTACTTCACACCGGCGAGACTATCCAAAATATACCCTGATAGGGATCCACATTGCCCTAGATGTAGAACTCAAGTAGGCACGTATATGCACATGTTTTGGGACTGTCCTGCATTATCAAGGTTCTGGTTGGGAGTGTATGATCATTTGAATGTTAGGATGGACCTATCTGTTCCAAAAACACCTGAGTTAGCCCTCTTGGGAATACACGAGGATGAACAAAGGACACATCATAACAAAATTCTAATCTCACTCCTCTGCTATTATGCTAAAAAGGAGATCCTCGCTGGCTGGAACTCGGCTAACCCTCCGACCCTTTCCTCCTGGGAAAAGAGGGTTAACACTGCTTTGCCCCTCTATAGGCTAACGTATATTAGTCGGGGATGCCCCTGGAAGTTCGACAAGGTCTGGCTACCATGGACTGGTGGATGATACTGCCCTTAGTTTCTCTCGGCTGGGTCTCGGGTCACTGGGTTGTGGGAGGGAGGGGATGGATGACCCTGTGGTAATGTCGCAATAAGGATGTAACTAAACTATTACACGCTTCCCTATCTGGTTTAGTAGACGCCTCTCATGACTCCTTACCTATTGTTGTAATGACAAGCCTGACAGGCTTACCAACTATGTTCAACAATCCACTACTAAATGTGTTTATATAACTGCATTGGATACAGCATGTTAAATCTTATGTGAGTAAGAGTTCACCTATATTCGATTATATGATCCATTTTTTACATGTACCTGCATACACCTGTACCGTTTTATTTAACCTCTTTTTCCTTTTTCTGTACTGCATTTTATACTTTTCAATAAAGCACTCCTGATTGTTAAAAAAAAAAAGAAGATGCCCCACAGATGCTCAATAGGGTTTAGGTCTGGAGACATGCTTGGCCAGTCCATCACCTTTACACTCAGCTTCTTTAGCAAGGCAGTGGTCATCTTGGAGGTGTGTTCAGGGTCGTTATAATGTTGGAATACTGCCCTGCGGCCCAGTCTCCAAAGGGAGGAGATCATGCTCTGCTTCAGTATGTCACAGTACATTAAAAAATATGTCTGGATTAAAAATCAAAACATTAACAGCGCTTATTGTAAATATCTATAAACATTTAATGATATATACATATATTTAAAATTCCCATGCTTCGCAAAACATATCATATGTAGCATAGGTTACAACACAAACTCCATTATCCATCAATGTGCTGAATATCAACATAAAAGGTAATGTGCTGAATATCAACATAAAAGGTAATGCCCATCAACACCCTTATTCATTGAAAAACAATAAGTGGAGTCCATGCAATAAAAATCGATTCCTACATCAGTATATTCCTTATTTTACTACTTTCTTGTTTATTCAATGTTATTGCATCAGACTTTTTCTTATGTGTATTTTTGTATATTTGTACCAATAAAATTGTTCTTATTACTTTGTTGCCTTTAAAGTCCCACCATTTTCTGAGGGGTTATTTCTTTTTCTCCTCATGCAATAAAAATTGGACGTCTGTGTAGTGCTTTCAATCCAATCAAATCTTATGTGATGAATATACATCCTCTACACCATCACCGATGCACCACGTGAACACCGCCTTGTTAATCTACTCACCAAAGGTAAGTAAAGGTAAAGCCTGTAAAATCCTCTCGATCTGAAAGCAAATGGCTCCCTTCTGGATATACAGCGGTCCTTATCAGGAACGGTTCAATGTGGTAGCTTGGACATGCAAACATACAAGGGGATGCTTTCTATAGTGTAAAACTGTTTATTGAAAATGCTAAAATCCTGTGCATACAAGAAATGCTTACAAGATTGTTGTTTATAAAACAGCATGTCTCACACGGCTCTGCATCAATCTCACCCACGCCTGTAGTTCGAAAGAACCGCCTGCTACGATGAGTCCCGGGATGACGCTTGGCTGTGATCGACAGGTGAGCCAGGTGAGTCGCGTGGTCACTCCCTGATGCGTTTCGTCATTAGGTCTTTAGAGGGCGTGGCCACGCAACACAACTCATTCTTTAAATGCTCTACGAGACCAGGGAAAACTCCCCTCCCCCCTGAATGTTCATCTACAGGAGCATCATCGCAGCAGACAACTCCCATCTACTGGGATCGTGCCAACAGACTTCCATTAGCACAGTGTCCCATCCATCCCTGATGGCTTAGTCTCTCCATTGTTCTCGAGTATTAAGCCTTCAGTTGGTATTGGTGGGGCGCATTAGTTTGTACAATGTCCAACTATTTTGAAAGATAACATAACATAAATTCTTGCAAAAATCCTTAGACATTAGACATTACCAATACTTAAAAACAATACACGTCAAATAAATCATTATACATAATTTATATTCATGCAATGCAGTGTTTCCTATTCAAACCGATAAAAATCACTTAATAGATAATACATTAAGCGCTTCTTCTCACCTAGGTTATTACATATAAAATTGATTAAAACTATTAAAATAAAATCAGATCTCAACAATTAATTCCACTATTTATTTATACCATACGTGTAAACCGTTACATTATATAGTTAATTTATATATTTTAGCATTTCTGTATTTTGATTCTGAAGCGGCTCTATGAGACCATTACGGTCACTATGAGGCTTTTCTGTATAGTTTTGCTACTAATCTATGTGCATGGTTTCTATGGTTATTTTTAGGAATCCAATACTGCCTCACCCGTAAGTGTCCTGCTTGTTTAATAATTGCTGATGAATAGGGATGAGCTGAACACCCCCCTGTTCGGTTCGCACCAGAACATGCGAACAGGAAAAAAGTTTGCTCGAACACGCGAACACCGTTAAAGTCCATGGGACACGAACATGAATAATCAAAAGTGCTAATTTTAAAGGCTTATATGCAAGTTATTGTCATAAAAAGTGTTTGAGGACCCGGGTCCTGCCCCAGGGGACATGGATCAACGCAAAAAAAAGTTTTAAAAACAGCCGTTTTTTCAGGAGCAGTGATTTTAATAATGCTTAAAGTCAAACAATAAAAGTGTAATATCCCTTTAAATTTCGTACCTGGGGGGTGTCTATAGTATGCCTGTAAAGGGGCGCATGTTTCCCGTGTTTAGAACAGTCTGACAGCAAAATGACATTTCTAAGGAAAAATTCCATTCAAAACTACCCGCGGCTATTGCATTGCCGACAATACACATAGAAGTTCATTGATAAAAACGGCATGGGAATTCAACACAGGAAAACCCCGAACAAAAATTAAAAAAAAAAAAATGATGTGGGAGTCCCCCTAAATTCCATACTAGGCCCTTCAGGTCTGGTATGGATATTAAGGGGAACCCCGGCCAAAATTTTTAAAAAAATGACGTGGGGTTCCCCCTAAATTCCATACCAGACCTGAAGGGTCTGGTATGGATTTTAAGGGTAACCCCGCACCAAAAAAAAACAAAACGGTGTGGGGTCCCCCCAAAAATCCATACCAGGCCCTTATCCGAGCACACAACCTGGCAGGCTGCAGTAAAAGAGGGGGGGACGAGAGTGCGCCCCCCCTCCTGAACCATACCAGGCCACATGCCCTCAACATTGGGAGGGTGCTTTGGGTTAGCCCCCCAAAACACCTTGTCCCCATGTTGATGAGGACAAGGGCCTCATCCCCACAACCCTGGCCGGTGGTTGTGGGGGTCTGCGGGTGGGGGGCTTATCGGAATCTGGAAGCCCCCTTTAACAAGGGGACCCCCAGATCCCGGCCCCCCCTGTGTGAAATGGTAAGGGGTACTTACCCACTAAAAAACTGTTAAAAATGTTAAAAAGGACAAGAGACAGTTTTTGACAATTCCTTTATTTAAATGCTTCTTCTTTCTTCTATCTTCCTTCATCTTCTTCTTCTTCTGGTTCTTCTGGCTCTTCTGGTTCTTCCTCCGGCGTTCTCGTCCAGCATCTCCTCCGCGGCGTCTTCTATCTTCTTCTCCTCGGGCCGCTCCGCACCCATGGCATGGGGGGAGGCTCCCGCTCTTCTCTTCATCTTCTTCTTCATCCTCTTCTCTTCTTCCTTCTTCTCTTCTTCATTTTCTTCTCCGGGCCGCTCCGCACCCATGCTGGCATGGAGGGAGGCTCCCGCTGTGTGACGGAGTCTCCTTGTCTGACGGTTCTTAAATAACGGGGGGCAGGGCCACCCGGTGACCCCGCCCCCCTCTGACGCACGGTGACTTGACGGGACTTCCCTGTGACAACACGGGGAATGCCACAGGGAAGTCCCGTCATGTTCCGTGCGTCGGAGGGGGGCGGGGTCACCGGGTGGCCCCGCCCCCTGTTATTTAAGAACCGTCAGACGAGGAGACGCCGTCACACAGCGGGAGCCTCCCTCCATGCCAGCATGGATGCGGAGCGGCCCGGAGAAGAAAAGCGAAGAAGAGAAGAAGGAAGAAGAGAAGAGGATGAAAAAGAAGATGAAGAGAAGAGCGGGAGCCTCCCCCCATGCCATGGGTGCGGAGCGGCCCGAGGAGAAGAAGATAGAAGACACCGCAGAGGAGATACTGGACGAGAACGCCGGAGGAAGAACCAGAAGAGCCAGAAGAACCAGAAGAAGATGAAGGTTGATAGAAGAAAGAAGAAGCATTTAAATAAAGGAATTGTCAAAAACTGTCTCTTGTCATTTAACATTTTTGACAGTTTTTTTTGTGAAATGGTAGGGGTAAGTACCCCTTACCATTTCACACAGGGGGGAGGCCGGGATCTGGGGGTTCCCTTGTTAAAGGGGGCTTCCAGATTCCGATAAGCCCCCCGCCCGCAGACCCCCACAACCACCGGCCAGGGTTATGGGGATGAGGCTCTTGTCCTCATCAACATGGGGACAAGGTGTTTTGGGGGGCTACCCCAAAGCACCCTCCCAATGTTGAGGGCATGTGGCCTGGTACGGTTCAGGAGGGGGGGCGCACTCTCGTCCCCCCTCTTTTCCTGCGGCCTGCCAGGTTGCGTGCTCGGATAAGGGTCTGGTATGGATTTTTGGGGGGACGTCACGCAGTTTTTTTTTTTTTTTGGCGCGGGGTTCCCCTTAAAATCCATACCAGACCTGAAGGGTCTGGTATGGAATTTAGGGGAAACCCCACGTCATTTTTTTTTAAAATTTTGGCCGGGGTTCCCCTTAATATTCATACCAGACCTGAAGGGCCTGGTATGGAATTTAGGGGGACTCCCACGTCATTTTTTTTTTTTTTCATTTTGGTTCAGGGTTTCCCTGTGTTGAATTCCCATGCCATTTTTATCAATGAACTTCTATGTGTATTGTCGGCAATGCAATAGCCGCGGGTAGTTTTGAATGGAATTTTTCCTTCGAAATGTCATTTTGCTGTCAGACTGTTCTAAACACGGGAAACATGCGCCCCTTTACAGGCATACTATAGACACCCCCCAGGTACGAAATTTAAAGGGATATTACACTTTTATTGTTTGACTTTAAGCATTATTAAAATCACTGCTCCTGAAAAAACGTCCGTTTTTAAAACTTTTTTTTGCATTGATCCATGTCCCCTGGGGCAGGACCCGGGTCCCCAAACACTTTTTATGACAATAACTTGCATATAAGCCTTTAAAATTAGCACTTTTAATTTCTCCCATAGACTTTTAAAGGGTGTTCTGCGGCATTCGAATTTGCCGCGAACACCCCAAATTGTTCTCTGTTCGGCGAACTTGCAAACAGCCAATGTTCGAGTCGAACATGAGTTCGACTCAAACTCGAAGCTCATCCCTACTGATGAAGCAGTTCAAATCCAGATCTATGTTTCCATCCATTAGAACTGAGAGTATTAGTCAAATAAATCCATTGGGTTTCACATATGGATATTTCTCGAACCATGTTGGCTCCTCTCCATCTGGGGTGCAGTTTGTCAATCCCCTAAAATTTGAGGCCAACAGGGTTTCTATCATGCTTCTCTCTGAAGTGTAGAGACACATGGTCTTTGTACCCTATCGTGATGTTATATATGTGCTCTGATACTCTTTTTGCGAGTGTCCTTTTAGTGCGTCCAATATACATTAGCCCGCACGGGCACTCCGAAGCATACAATACATACGTGGATGCACATGATATAAATTCCTTAATTTGAAAAGATTTCCTGTTTGCAGTTGATACAAAGCTTGTCAGTCCTCTGAGGTGAGTAGTCATCTGCTGACATGCCTTGCATAGTCCCAGAACATTTGCGGCCTATTCGGTGGGTCTAAAACTTTTTTAACGACCCGATCTCCAGACGATGTGTTCTATGAATAAAAAGGGGAGCTGCTGGTAATACAGTAGACAGAGTTTTATCACTTCTCAGGATATTCCAGTGTTTCCTGAAAATGGATTCTATCTCTCTGTATTGTTCATGAAAGCCGCTGATAAAAGCCCATTCGTGTTTTGTATCTTGCTGCTTTACTTTCAGCAATAGGCTAGATTCCTGTGAGGTTTGACCAACCTCCCTAATGAGTTTATCCAAAGGAGGGGTTCTATAGCCTTTCTCCACAAAACAATTTTTAATCTGTTCTGCTTGGGTCACGTAATCTATATCTAAGGAGCAGTTGCGGCGAATGCGCATAAACTGCCCCTTCGGTATATTACGCAACCATTGAGGATGGTGTCCACTTTGTACTGGAATATAACTGTTTCGATCGGTGGCTTTGAAAAAGGCTCTAGTAATAAGTTGGTTTTCCTTTTTCATCACCGTAACATCCAAGTAGTTAATTTGATCCCTACTCCAGTTAAATTCCAGTTTGATATTATTGGTATTACTGTTTAGCCATTCTGAATATTCAATTAGAGAAGATTGCCATATCTAAGCGCTGCACAAATTGACGGCGCTATATATGTACCTGAAATAAATAAAAATAAATAAATATCAAAAACAGGTCGTCTATATACCTTTGGTAGAACACCAGTTCTTTCTTTCTATTTTGATAGATCCACTTGTCCTCCCACTCGCTCGTGAACACATTTGCGAGGCTGGGCGCAAATTTAGCGCCCATTGCAACGCCTGTTTTTTGACTATAAAACTTACCAACATACCAAAAATAATTATGTGTTAAATAAAAATCTAAAACCATTCTTAAAAACTTTTTTTGAATAAACGGTATATCGTCCCTTTTGCTGAATGCCCAATTGAGGGCCAGTAATGCGTCGTCATGTTGTATAATCGTATACAATGACGATACATCCTCTGTTACAAGGAACATTCTGTATCATTAGAAATAGTTACAGTATAGTATAGTATAGTTATTTCTTAACAGTTGCAAAAAGTTTGTGGTATCTTAAAGGTATGCCTTAGTGCTAGTTACACTAGTCTGGAGGAAATGATCCAGGTACTGTCCTACACGGGATGTGATGAGTCTATGCTATTTACTATTGGTCTGGCTGGTGGATTTAGTGGGTCCTTATGGATTTTCGGGACCGTATATATTATAGGTATGCAATTAAAACTGGGACATAAATATGCTTTTTCTTTTTTAGTGATCACACGCATGTAAAAAGCATAGTCCACATAAGTAGATCCGCCCTATACTTATTGGTGGGGTCCTTGGCTAGTTGGAGGTATGTACTATTATCCTCCAACATGGTGGTGAGTTGGGAGTGGTAAAAGTTCTTATATAGAATCACTACTCCCCCCCCACCCTTGTCTGCCGGGCGGATTGTTCCTGTTCTCTAGGGCTTTGATGCCTTCTTGGATATGCTTGGGATTAACAATTTTTTGGGGGTAACTTCATCTAAATCTTTAAGTACGAGTTGTTTGAATACCTCTACCTGATGGTTTGCAGGTAGTGGCGGATTAAAGAGGGATCTATTTTTAAGACCACTGTCAATGCCCACTGTATCCATACTCCTTTTATTCCTAATATTGAAATTATTGGATAAAAAATATTTTTTCATATTTAGTTTTCTGATATACTTGTGTATATCAATGTAAACATTGAATTTATTAATGGGCTTGGAGGATGTGCATTTCAATCCAGCATTTAAAATGTTAGTTTCTTTCTGGGTGAGTTCGACTTGGGACAGATTATATATTCCACTTAGTCTACTCCCCTGCGTCTTTTTTTGCTGGACTCTCCGCCCTGCTCTGCATCCTCGTCGCATGTTGTCCTTGGAAATCTTACTGGACTGTGTGGTTTCCCCTACTCTGGGGGATTCCACCATTCCTGTGTGTTGGGAGGATAGTATGGTTGCATTACTCGGTCTCCCTAGGGGGGATTGCCTCGACTGTGTCCCCTGGGGTGGCCTCTCATGCCTCTCCTTAAAAAAGAAGTTTGACTAGGAAATTGGGTACTGTATGAATTCCCCATATTTACCTGGTTATCCAAGGAATCATAACGATTCTGGGTATCAACCTTATACATCTCACTATATCCTGTGTTTTTAGGTGGGTATCTGTGTTCAAACTGACCATTAGTTCTACCTCTTGGCGGCTGTTTGTTTCCCCTACCTCTACTATTTTGGGTGGCATGTGTCAGTCTATTATCCTTTTTAGTAGACCTGGCTTGGACTGGTGTCCCACTCGTTCTGTTAGTGTGGCTAGTATGTATGTTTTCATTAGAGGGAGGCTCACCAATCACCATTTCTTCTGTTGATGTTGAAAAACTATCCCCATTTTGCCATAACTAAACTGAGTTCTTTTTGAAATCATTGATATGCCTGCAAAAACTTCTTTCATTTTTTCTTTTGAGTTTCTTTATCTATTTTTTCTAGCCTCTTTTTAATTTCATTATCAAAATTAATCAGTTGTTGTATACCTGTTATAGGGTCCAGTTTACTCTGTAGGTCGGAAATCTTTTTTTTTAATAATGTCATTTTTTTCCTCTTACGTTTCAATACCAGTTGTTGTAATTTGTAACCCACTCCATTAAAAAAGTCTAACCATTCTGAGGTGGAATCAATATCATCAAGTCCATCCTTTGGGCTTACTTCCCACCTCAGACTTCGCATTATAATTTTTTCCTTAAGATGTCCCACCAAGTGCGCACCTGTTTTTCAAGAGCATTACCCAAGGTATTAAGAATCACGTTATAATCCTCATTTGTTTCCCATTCACCCTCTGATGAGAACAAAGTATCCAAATTTAATTGGCGATTACTTAAATAGTTGATTGAATCCATGATCGCTATGGGTAAAGAAAAAAATATTAATTGAAAATATCAGAGCCACAAAGTGACACCGATCCCAGCTCTCAATCTATATAAAGGTTAACTGCACTCTAGCTGCTATTATAATAGCGGCTAGAGTGCTGTTAACCTTTATATAGATTAAGCACTGGGATCGGCGTAACTTTGTGACTCTGATATGTCACAGTACATGTTGGCATTCATGGTTCCCTCAATGAACTGTAGCTCCCCAGTGTCAGCAGCACTCATGCAGCCCCAGACCATGACACTTCCACCACCATGCTTGACTGTAGGCAAGACACACTTGTCTTTGTACTCCTCACCTGGTTGCCACCACACACGCTTGACACCATCTGAACCAAATAAGTTTATCTTGGTCTCAGACCACAGGACATGTTTCCAGTAATCCATGTCCTTAGTCTGCTTGTCTTCAGCAGTTTGTGGGCTTTCTTGGAAATCATCTTTTGAAGAAGCTTCCTTCTGGGGCGACAGCCGTGCAGACTAATTTGATGCAGTGTGTGGCTTATGGTCTGAGCACTGAAAGGCTGACCCCCATTCCTTCAACCTCTGCAGCAATGCTCACAGCACTCATAAGTCTATTTCCCAAACACAACCTCTGGATATGACACTGAGCATGTGCACTCAACTTCTTTGGTTGACCATGGCAAGGTCTGTTCTGAGTGGAACCTGTTCTGTTAAACCACTGTATGGTCTTGGCCACCGTGCTGCAGCTCAGTTTCAGGGTCTTGGCAATCTTCTTATAGCCTAGACCATCTTTATGTAGAGCAGCAATTCTTCTTGTTTTTTTAGATCCTTAGAGAGTTCTTTGCCATGAGGTGTCATGTTGAAGTTCCAGTGACCAGTATGAGAGAGTGAGAGTGATAACACCAAATTTAACACCTGCTTCCCATTCACACCTGAGACCTTGTAATGCTAACGAGTCACATGACACCGGGGAGGGAAAATGGCTAATTGGACCCAATTTGGGCATTTTCACCTAGGGGTGTGCTCACTTTTGTTGCCAGCGGTTTGGACATTAATGGCTGTGTGTTGAGTTATTTTGAGGGGACAGCAAATTTACACTGTTACAAGCTGTATACTCACTACTTTACATTGTAGCAAAGTGTCATTTCTTCAGTGTTGTCACATGAAAAGATATAATAAATTATTTACAAAAATGTGAGGGGTGTACTCACTTTTGTGAGATACTGTATTTATGGCATTTTTATTATTGTTATTTTTTTTTACTACTAATGGCGGTGATCTGTGATTTTTAGCGGGACTGCAACATTTCGCAGAACCATTTTGGAGAAGGGGAGAGAGTGGGCCGTATTGATTAAATCTAATACTCCCCCTTCTTCTGTACCCGCAATTAGGTTATCAAACGGGGAGGTATCCACTGATACGATAGAGATAATGTATACATTTAGTGAATATTCTAAGTATTTGTATAAATACAAGAGGGGACCTGAGAGTGAAAGAATAGAAGAAAATATTACAGCGAACACATGCAAAAAAGACATTTACTTCCAGCAAGGCTAGTTTAAAACACCTAAACATTTTCAAAAAAAATTATCAAAAAATATGGGGATGTGGTCATACCATATTGCTATATGGTGCTAAGCCCACTTACTGCGATAAAGTACCCCATGATTAGTGGGTCCTACACTATTCATAGATTGGGAGATCCTGCTTCTCTGAACCATGAGAGCAATACACTCTTCTAAATGGGAGAATCTTGAGGTCTCCACCCATGACACAAGTGGACACTAATAAGAGGAACTTAATGAGGGAGTGGGGTGCTCCTCACCCAAAAGGATTTGGTCAGAATCCATACAATAGACAAACAAGATATTTGGGGGGCACAACCTAAAAGATGCAATAAAGATGGTGCAGCCATAAGACCGTACAGTAGAAGAAAATATTACAGCGCACATATGCAAAAAAGACATTTTCCTCCAGCAAGGCTAGTTTAAAACACCTAAACATTTTCAAAAAAACATTATCAAAAAATATGGGGATTTGGTCACACCATATTGCTGTGACCAGTGACCCTTGAGGAGTTAAAATGAGCAGTGGCTGGGATGTCCAACCAAAAATCACCAGGCCCAGATGGGCTCCCAGTAGAAATATACAAACGATACTACTCCCAGAATTGGTGATAACATTAGAATGGGCATTAGCCAATGGGAGACTCCCCACTTCAATGTCAGAAGCTGCCATCATCGTAATACACAAGTAGGGAAAAGATCAATTGGATGTATCCTCTTATCGCCCAATCTCACTGCTATGCACCGATGTAAAAATCTTGGCTAAAGTTCTAGCAACCCATCTAAATGGATGTATGCAAAAGTTGATACACCCTGACCAGTCGGTTTCATTCCCAACAGATCAACTAGTACCAACATCAGAAGAGTCTTTTTAAACATGCAGATCCCAACTAACATTGCAGGCTCTAGCGCCATATTGGCCTTGGACGCTGCTAAAGCCTTTGATAGCCTAGAATGGAACTATTTATGGAGGGTGTTAGAGAAATTTGGGTTTGCCCCCTCCTTTATCAAGTGGGTGAAAATAATCTATAGCGAACCAAGATCTAAAATAAAAATTAACAATGAATAATCAGAATTGTTTCAGCTGGAGAGAGGGACGAGACAGGGCTGTCCTTTGTCCCCTCTATTGTTTGCTCTTGCAATGGAACCACTAGCAGTTATGACTAGATCACGGTTAGATATACATGGGTTCCGGCAGCAAATGGAGGAGGACAAGATAGCACTGTATGCAGATGATGGCCTGTTTTTTCTTGGAGATGTTAATGCCTCGTTCAATGCAGTGATACAAATGGTTAATGAATTTGGGCGATTTTCAGGTCTGGTTATCAATTGGGAGAAATCAGCTTTGTTACTGATTGGCCCACTTGGTAACCAGATATTGCCTAGAGTTTCCCACTTGGAGGTAGTTACCAAATTGAAATACCTTGGGGTCTGGATTACGAGCAACATAAACCAGTACATTAATGATAATTTAGCCCCACTATTACTTAAATTAAAACAAAGGAAAGATATTTGGATCCGGCTTCCTCTATCTGTGGCATTGTAATCTAATAAAAATGATATGGCTACCGCAGATTCTATACGTGTTCCATAACTCTCCCATCTGGATAGGTCAGAAGCGGTTCAAGAGAATAGAATCCCTTTTTAGGGAACTAATTTGGAGGAAGGGCCAATCTAGGATTGGATTGCGAACCATGCAATTACTGATTAAAGAAGGGATATGGCAGTCCTGCATCCGAGATCATATTTCCTGGCAACCCAGTTACAACATTTAATGGGTTGTGGAGACCCGTGAGGGTGGAGCCCTTTCAATAAAATGATGATAATGGGGGCCCCACATAGTGTACTGGTAGAGGTGTTAGAGGCAGACTCATTTATTCATAGATGGCTAACGATAAAATTAGTTAGTAAAGTATGGCAAGTAACAAAGGCAATAATGGGATATAATGGGGTAACAGAATATACCCTTTTATGGAACAATACAAATTTGGCAGAAGTAAGGAGTATAGAGAGGCCCAGAGAATGGGAGAGGCAGGGTATTAACCGATTGGTTCAATTATATGAGGGCAACCTCATGAAGACATTTGAGGATTTAAGACGGGAATTTAATAAATCAAATAAGGCATTTTATAAATATTTGCAGATTAGGCATGTCATCCGAGCACAGTTTAGGTCACAAACTAAGAATTATAATTACATGCCCCTGTAAACAGGGGCAGAAAAATTGGGCCTTTGGTGTTGGTAGTGCCACAACACTGTAACCCCTCACAGATACTCTTGTTGGGCGCAGAAACGGGCCCTACTATGAAATATTATATCAAAAATTGTAATTACATGCCCCTGTTAAACAGGGGAAGAAAAATTGGGCCTTGGGTGGTGGTGGTGGTGCACTAAACCAAAAATATTGCTGGAAGCTAGCATCATCAAGATTGAGGAGGAATAGAATAGTCAGCATAGGCAGTCTTCAAGGGATCCCACATCCATAGAAAAAATCAGTTACATCAGCATCAGGTGCTTGATAGCTGCTGATCCAAGATTGATTCATTTTTATGAATGTGAGCCTATCAACAGAGTCTGTGTACAGGCGCACTCTTTGATCCATTACAAACCGTCCAGCAGCACTGAATGTGCGTTCAGAAAGCATGCTGGATGCAGGACAGGCCAGTAGCTCAATTGCATATTGAGCTAGTTCTGGCCAGTGGTCCATCTTTAAGACCCAGTAACCCAGTGGATGCTCTGTTGGAAAGGTATCCAAGTCTGCTCTTGCCCCTAGATATTCCTGCACCATGTAACGCAGACGCTGGCGATGCTTGCTTGGCGCTGAGGACTGAAAAATTGTTTAAAGGCATCGGTCAGCCGGCCACCTTCACCACCGCTCTTCCTCTGACTGAACGAAGCCTCAGCAACACGTTGTCCAGCTCCAGGAAATTGTAACCTCCCAGGGTCTGGAAATGCGTTGCACAAACCTTTTTTCAAGGCCACCTGAAGATGTTTCATCCTCTGCTCCCTCTGCGAAGGCAGGATGAGTTCTGCAACCTTACCCTTTTAACGTGGATCAAGAAGGGTTGCCAGCCAGTAACGATCCCTCTCCTTGATACCACGAATCCTAGGGTTCTTTCGCAGGCTTTGCAGAATCAGGGAGGCCATGCAGCATAAGTTTGCAGAGGCATTCGGTTCTGAGTCCTCTGGGCCACTAAGGATCACATGATCTGTAACTACCTCCTCCTAGCCACGTACAACTCCTTGAGTTTCTGGGGACTTAAAACCATCTCTTGAAGACTGCTGCTGAGTGTTATCCTCTACATCCATACTGACACAATCCTCCTCCTCCTCTTCTTCCTGTGTGTTTGGCGGGCCCGCAGGAATGCTATCTGGATAAAGGGGGCCTTGAGAGGTAAGGAAGTCCTCCTCTTACTCCCGCTGTTCTGCCTCAAGTGCCCTGTCCATGATTCCACAAAGTGAGTGCTCCAACAGGAAGACTAGAGGGACAGTGTCACTGATGTATGCATTGTTGTTGCTCACCATCCTTGTGGCCTCCTCAAATGGTGACAGGACAGTGCATGCATCCTTGATCAGTAGCCACTGGCATGGCGAAAAGAAGCCAAGCTCCCCTGAACCTGTCCTGATGCCATACTCGCACAGGTACTCAGTGATGGCCCTCTGCTGTGTGTGCAGCTGCTGCAGCATTGCCAAAGTTGAGTTCCACCTGCTGGGCATGTCACAAAGGAGGCGGTTGGTGGGCAGGTTGCATTCCCTTTCAATGTTAGCCAGCCGAGCACTGGCATTGTATGATCGGCGGAAATGACCACAGACTTTTCTGGCCTGCTTCAGGAGATCCTGTAAGCCTAGGTACCTGCTCAAGAACCGCTGCACCAAATTCAGGACGTGTGCCAAACATGGAACATGGGTCAAGTGTCCCTGTCGGAGGGCGGAAAGAAGGTTGGTGCCATTGTCGCATACAACCATTCCTGGCTGGCGTGGCATAAACCACTTCTGAGCCTGCCCCTCCAGAGCTGACAGAATCTTTGCCCCAGTGTGGCTCCTGTCCCCTATGCAGACCAACTCAAGCACCGCATGGCATCTTTTAGCCTGACTGCTTGCGTAGCCCCTTGAATGCTTATGGAGCACTGCTGGTTCAGAGGACAAATCTGCAGAAGAGGCCATAAAGAAAGAAGAAGAGGAGGGGGTGGAGGAGAGAGCTGCGGCAGAATCACCACTAGCATTTTGGAGGCGTGGTGGCGGAACAAGCTCCAACAACACTGAACCCTGTCCTGCATCCTTCCCAGCTGCCAGCAGAGTTACCCAGTGCACCGAGAAGGAAAGGTAATGTCCCTGCCCATGCCTGCTGGACCATGTGTCAGCGGTAATATGCACCTTACTGATGACCGCCCTGTCCAACAAGGCCAAAACATTGCCTTCCACATGCTGGTAGAGCCGGAATGGCCTTCCGTGAAAAGAAATGGCGTTTTGAAACCCGCCACTGAGGTAAGGCACATTCCACAAATTCACGAAAGGGGGCAGAGTCTACCAGCTGAAAAGGTAGCAGTTGCAGTGCTAGCAATTTGACCAAGCTAGGATTTAGATGCTGAGCATGTGAATGGCTGGGACTGAATTTCTTTTTTATGGTTCAGCAACTGGGGTAGGGAAATTTGCCTGCTAAAATCAGATGGTGGTGTACTGCTAACAGATTGGCTGCAAGTACTTGGGACACCTATTGCTATACCTTCATTCCTCTCAGTGCAGGTTTTTAAAAGGACTGGAGGTATAGTAGGGTTGGAGATCCCAGATGAGGAGCAAGAAGTCCGCCTTTTTCTTTGATGTAGGTCTTTTAAGTGCTGTTGCCAGCGGACTGCATAGCAGGTCGTCATATGTCTGGTCAAGCATGTGGTGCCCAAGTGGCTGCTGTTCTGGCCTTGCTTGATCCGCTTCAGACATAGGTTGCAGACAGCAATGGTGCGATCTGCTGCACACGTGTCGAAAAAGGCCCACACCAAGGAACTTTTAAAAGTCAGTGGGGAGTCAGCAGCGCCCTGCACCTGCGGAGCTCTGCGGTGGGATGCAATAGGGTGGCTGCCCTTTAGCTGCCCTCTAGAGGACATCCTGCCTCGTTGGAGTTGCCTCCTCTTCCTCCTCCCAGGCACCCAAGAACAGTCAGTGACCTCATCATTCTCTCCCTCCTCATCACTGGAGCAAACTTGGCAGTATGCTGCAGCAGGGGGAACATGACTGCCAATTTCTTGTCCTTCTTGAGCACCCCCTCTCTCTAGGCTCACATTACTCCCTTCCTCAACCTGGGAACCAACATCGGAGCCTTCAAATTGCTGTGCATACTCCAGCAGCATGTACCAAACACTGTGGTCGAATAATTCTGGGGACTCCTCCATGCATGATGGTGGGGCTACGAAAGAAGTGACTGTGGACAAGGACCCAGTGGAATAGGCCGCTTTGGCAGCTGCGTTGGAAGGCAAACTACTCTGAGCCTGGGTGACAGAGGATGAGGAGGACGAGGACGGCTTTGTTATCCACTCCACCAACTCTTCTGCATGTTCTGGCTCAATAACACAGCCAGCAGTAGAAAAAAAGGACACGCATGCTCCACGGCCACCTGCAGAGGATACACCATGTCCATGACCAGCACTGTTGACCATAGACACAGAGGCTGCTTGGCCTCTTTTAGTGGCCTGTGAGCATCTGCCTCTCCTTGGTGGACTTCCGGACATGATGTATATTTGGTTTTGCAACACCACACTACACTGTATTAGACACTTGTACACTGCCTGCACTGCATTAGCAACTGTACTACGGCTGCACTGTATTGTGTACTGTGTACACTACCAGAAGTGTAGTAGAAACTGTACACACTGTATTAGATACTGTGTATACCGCCTGCACTGTATTACCAACTGTACTAAGGCTGCACTATTTTGTGTACTGTGTACACCACCAGAATTGTAGTAGAAACTGTACACACTGTATTAGATACTATGTACACCGCCTGCATTATATTATAAACTGTACAACGGCTGCACTGTATTTTATACTGTGTACACCACCAGAAGCGTAGTAGACATTGTAAACACTCTATTAGATACTGTGTACACCGCCTGAAGCGTATTAGAAACAGTACACTATGGAATGCACTGTACAGTAGCTATAGGTTACACTGGATGCAGAGTATATATAGATATCTATATATAGATATCTATATATATATATTTATATTTATACACTGCCTGCACTGACTTGACTGAATATAGAGTAAACACTGAAAATATAGGTGGTTATTTACTAAAGGAAAATCCACTTTGCACTGCAAGTGCACTTGAAAGTGTACTGAAAGTGCACTTGGAAGTAAAGTCGCTGTAGATCCGAGGGGGACATGCAAGGAAAATAAAAAACAGCATTTTAGCTTGCACATGATTGGATGATAAAATCAGCAGAGCTTCCACTCATTTCAGATCAACCTCTTAGATTTAGAGCGACTGCACTTCCAAGTGTACTTTCAGTGCACTTTCAAGTGCACTTGCAGTGCAAAGTGGATTTGCCTTTCGTAAATAACCCCCATAGTCTATGCTAAATGCAGAGTGTGTATATATATATATATATATATATATATATATATATATATATATATATATATACTCTGCATTTAGCATAGACTATGGGGGTTATTTACGAAAGGCAAATCCACTTTGCACAAATATATCAAATACACTGCCACTAACTGAAAACCTGCCTACTTAATCTAAATCAAGCTATCTCTCTGTCCACACCAACAACACTACACACGGCCTCCGTGTAAGCAGCCTTAAATAGTGTGGGGCGTGGACTTAGTCCCCTTGAGCCATGGTTGGCCAAAGGCACCCTGCCTTTGGCCAATTATGGCTCTCTTAGCAGAGGACGCTGTGATTGGCCAAAGCATGTAGGTCAAGTGCATGCTTTGGCCAATCTTCATACAGCAATGCACTGCAATCTCGCAGTGCATTATGGGGTGTTCCACTGCGCTCGAATTTGCCGCAAACATCCGATGTTCGAGTCAAACTTATGTTCGACCTGAACATCAAGCTCATCCCTAGTAGTGTGTTACCAATTGTTTTCTTGGTGACTATGGTCCCAGCTGCCTTGAGATCATTGACATGATTCGCCTGTGTAGTTCTGATCTGATTTCTCACAAATCTCACAATCATTGCAACTCCAGGAGGCGAGACCTTGCATGGAGCCCTAGACCGAGGGAGATTGACAGTTATTTTGTGTTTCTTCCATTTGTGAATAATCTCACCAACTGTTGTCACCCTCGCACCAAGCTGCTTGGCAATGGTCTTGTAGCCCATACCAGCCTTGTGTAGGTCTACAATCTTGTCCCTGACATCCTTGGACAGCTCTTTGGTCTTGGCCATGGTGGAGAGATTGGAATCTGATTGATTGTTTCTGTGGACAGGTGTCTTTTATACAGGTAACAAACTGAGATTCTCTTCAAGGGAGTGCTCCTAATCTCAGCTCTTTACCTGTATAGAAGACACCTGGGAGCCAGCAATCTTGCTGATTGATAGGGGATCAAAATCAGCAGGAGATCATATACCGATACTTTTTTTCCCTCACTGTATGTGACTAATCTGTATATCAAACATGATATAAGAATACTTATGTAAAATATAGAATGCAACCAATACAATGGTCAATATGCATCAATATTGCATAGTTCAAATCGTAACATGCCAATGCTTCTGAATAAAAATATATAATCCTGGAAGGCAAAACCCAGGTCTGACTGCTATGGGACCTTTTTTTATGGTTACCACTGTAAGCACAATAAATTGATACATTCCAGTGGCTGCTTTGGTCTGCTTTATTTTGTTTCCACTTGGTTGCAGTACTGTCAGCTTCGAGCCAGAAAGCAGTCACACAGGGAGAGGAGTGATTCGGAGGAGTCACAAAAATGTTGCGCACCTCAAGTCAGGGCAACGCTGAAAGATATAAAAGAGGCTGGTGAGGTGTTTAGACTGCTGAAAAGGAACCTAAATGGTTTGAACACAAGCAGATAAAGTAAGATAAGACCTTTATATTATAGCCGCTGTAAATCGGACTGGCCTTGCATGGAGTGCAATAAAGGTTTTCATTTCATCATATGATCAACAACCTGTGGGTCACTCACTGACAGTTTTGCTGTTTGAGTATAAAAGCATATATGTGGAACTGTATACCTTGGAATATTAAGTATGACGTACGCACCTCACAGCATACAGTATGTAATGCAGTGAAATTTCATACAAGAACAGCATCCCACAGACTATAAAACTATTGTGAATGGTCCCATACGTGATTGGTGTGCGCGGCCAACACTTTTGGATAGAGTAGGGAAAAGTTAAAACCACAGCCAAGTTATTTTGTGCTGTCTATGTACCATTGCCCTCCACTTCCTGTCCCAAAGGCCCAGCAGAAAGTTAAAGGAAAGCATATACCCCTCTTAGACAGTTATCCTTTGAACAGGTGTATCCATTGCACTGGATTGTAGCAACCTCCTCTAGTTAGGTTTTTAGGCTTAAAAGAGAAGTATGGGGTTAAAAAAAAAAAACTTCACCTAGGTAAATGCATCTGTCCCCCACCGCCTCTGCAGTGAGAACTGAATGATCAAACAGTCACTGGAGCACTGGGCTGGGGAGGGAGCGGCTGGCTCAATCTCCCAGTGGCATAGCTGAGAGGCTGAGCCAGCTACCAATCCAGGCATGTGGGTGGAGTCAGGATCTTTCCCCAGCCTGGATCGGCTGAGTGACATCAGCCGGAAGCAGACTTTAGCCCTCTGTCTGCTGAAAATGGGTCACAGAAGTGCAGAACGAACTGCACTCCTGTGATCCATAGGAGAAGTATGGCCAAAAGAGCTTTGGCCATACTCCTCCTTTAATTTAATTTTTGGCCTTACAGTGGAGAGGTTTTAAGCAGGTGCACTTAACTGGTTGGCCACTGGATGGCTCTGTTCTCATTATAGTATGGTAAAGGGAAGTGATAGCTCCCTTTTCGAGAAGTCCTTCCTGTAGTGATGTCACAGGTGTATTCAGTGCCTACATAAAAGTTAGGTTGGGAGGGACAGGGGGCATGGGAGCAAATTACCCCTCATCTATGCAGATTTAGTCAACACAGCCCAGGCTCTGCTCAGGGCAGAAGTCCCAGAAAAAGTGTACAGAATTCAGTAGGAGCAGCTACAGCAGTCTTGTATCTGGAATGATTAGAGGAGCGTTGTGACCTGGATGCATTAAGCCTAATGGCCAAGTTAGAGCCCTCTGAGCAAGTATAATGACTCAAGAACAAGAGTAACTTCAGAGAGCATACCCAGCTGGGTAGAGCTACAGATTGGGACTTGGAGGGAGAGACTGGTATACTATAGAATGCACCTTGTTAATCTGAGCTGACAGGGCAGGATGCTTCACCTTGTGAATCTTGGTTTGAATAGAGCAGAATGCTACAGATATAGTGGGAGGTGGGTCCCAATACTGTAGTGCTTCCAAGGAGAGAGGGACTGTAAAATGGAAGATGACTTAAGAGTGACATGAAATGAGCTGCAAGGGTATGTCCACCATATGTGTGATTGGAAAAGTAATGTCAAGCGACCCCCGATAGTATGTGTGCATGTGATGTGATAAGTCACTGCCATCTTTTGAAAAACACCAGTAAAGTGCAGAAACTATATAATTTGTGTGGACATTCCTTTTTTTAATATAAAGGCTAATAGCCAGGGATGTCATGGGAAGGCCTCTGGCAAGGAGACAGGCACAGGATGGTGGAGGTAAAAGGGTTACCAGCATGTAGGTTGTTGTTCTATCATAGAGGGAGCGGGCAAGGACTTGTACTTCTTGGTGCCAATCATCAGCCAATCACAATCACAAGCTCCTTACACAGTGATCTATTGTTTCTGTCTTGGCAGGGCTTCCTAACCTGGGTGTTGAATTTCTTCTGCCTTCTTCTGGGAGAAGCTTCCAGCATATAGGGCAGGGAGAGTTAACTATGCAATTATGAATATTTATCATGCCTGCCTCAACCAATCCCTGGAAGGTGGTTGGGGAGGTGATAAACATTTGGGAAGCCTTTCCAGTGGGTTTTCCCTCTGCTTGGAGGGTTCCAGTTCTCCTGGGGCTTCTGCCCCTAAGAGGCAGCTATACTGGGTCAAGGATTGCAGTTTGGTCCTCAGCAGGTGCTGGGCTGAGGGCTTAGAGAAGGTTACTAAAACATTTTTTACCGGAGGGCACTGTTTTGAAGTCCTGGTCTGGAGAAGGATCTTATCTCCTTCACTGAGGAACTACATGTGGAAGTTGGGTGGCTCCTGGGACATTACGAGTAAGACCTGCTGTGGGAATATCCAAGGCCTTCTTTAACCACTTCAGCCAAGGAAGAATTTACCCCCTTCCTGACCAGGCTATTTTTTGCAATACGGCAAATGCGACAATTGCGCGGTCGTGCGACGCTGTACCCAAACAAAATTTATGTCCTTTTTTTCCCACAAATAGAGCTTTATTTTGATGGTATTTGATCACCTCTGCGATTTTTCTTTTTTGCGCTATAAACAAAAAAAGACTGACAATTTTGAAAAAAAACACAATATTTTTTACTTTTTGCTATCATAAATATCCCAAAATAAAAAAAAAAAAACATATATATTTCTTCCTCAGTTTAGGCCAATATGTATTCTTCTACATATTTTTGGTAAAAAAAAAAAAAAAAATCGCAATACGCATATATTGATTGGTTTGCTCAAAAGTTATCGCGTCTACAAAATAGGGGATAGGTTTATGGCATTTTTATTAGTTTTTTTTTTTTTTTTTACTAGTAATGGCGGTGATCTGCAATTTTTATCGGGACTGCGACAGTGGACAGTGGACAGATCGGACACTTTTGACACTTTTTTGCCACCATTGACAATTATACAGCGATCAGAGCTAAAAATAGCCACTGATTACTGTATAAATGTCATTGGCAGGAAGGGGTTAACACTAGGGGCCGATCAAGGGGTTAAATGTGTTCCCTCAGTGTGTTCTAACTGCAGAAGGGATGGGACTGCCTCGGGGAGGAGACCATATAAATACTAGGAACACACGATCTGTCTCCATTCCCCTGCCAGAACTGGGATGTGTGTGTTTACACACACATCTCCATTCTGGCTCTTTCAGAAGTTATCGCGGGTGCCCAGCGGACATCGCGGCCGCCAGAGAAACGCGCATCGGTACCTCAGTGACGCAGTGGGTGCACGCGCCCCCCTATACCCCTTAAAGCAGCCGCCATACAGCTACGGCAATTCGCGCTGGGGAGCCCTTCTGCTGCCATTTGACGGCGGGCGGTCAGCAAGAGGTAAAAATTGACTGGACCCTGGACAAACATTTTCTTGGGCCCCCTCTTCCGTGCAATTTCACTCTCCACATGCTTCGAGACATACAATAAATAGCAGCTAGACTCAAAATCAGTTTACCGAATCATATCAGGCAGCAATTGCGATTGGTTGCCAGGGGTCACAATGTACCATTACCTCTCACTGACTGGCTGCTAGAGGTTACAGCGCATATTATGGCTCACTGTTTATTTTCTAGAACAGGGGTAGGCAACCTGGGGACCTCCAGCTGTTGCAGTACTCCAAGTCCCATCATGCCTTTGGGAGTAATTGTAACTGCCAGCCTTGCATTGCCTCATGGGAAATGTAATTCCACAACAGCTAGAGGGCCCCAGGTTGCCTACCCCTGTTCTAGAGGTTACAGCACATGACTTCTGCTTGTTGGTTGGTTGCTAGAAGTTACTGCACATTATTACTGCTCACTGTTTGGTTCCTAGAGGTTACTGCATATCCTTACCGGTCAATGATTGGTTGCAAGAGGTTAGTGCACAGCATTACTGCTCACTGATTTGTTGCTAAATGTTACAGCACATCTCCTCACTGCCTGCACATCATGGACTGGGAAGGTGGAGGACCCATCAATAGACAGAAAACTCCTAGGAATCCTAGGACTCCTGGGATCAGTAGCAATGCTTCTGAATCATGTAGAGCAAAGCTGGAAATCTTTGGCAAGTATATAGTGGGAGATTCTACCAATGTAATGGGGAATTTTCAATGACCACCAATGTGAGGGGGGATTTACACTGGCAATCAATGTGAGGGGGGATTTGCACTGACCACCATGTAATGGGGGGATTTTACACCACCCACCAATAGAAAAGAGGGATTTCTACACTGACACCAATGTAATAATAGCATTTAAACCAACCACCAGTGTAAGGGGGAATATACAATGACCTCCATGTAAGGGGGAATTTACACTGACAAACATTGTCGAGGAGATTCGTAGTGACCCCCAATGTAAGGTGGTGGGTGATGGGTCACAGGAGATGTCCATGCTAAGCATGGAAGCCATATGTGAGGTAAGGGGGGAGACATTATGCACTTGTTACATCTTCTGAGGGTCAACCTCTTTTTACTCCACAAGCAATTTCTGAGATACAAAATTAGGCACTGGCTCCAGTTCTTATTTCATCAACGAAAACATTTTCTTCATAATTTTCACCAGCTGCATATTTCCAGTCATGAAAACTAAACGAAAAGTACCCCACATTTTCATCAATTGATGAAAACTATGACGAAAATCAATTTCAAATTTGTCAACGAACAAAAATGTGAGGGATGGAGGTTTACCCTTGTGGACTTCCAGTTTCCTGTAGAGCCTGTGAGTGCTTCCGCTCCCATCTAAAAAGGTTGCGAGTAGCGACCGTAGCTCTCTGAGCACAGTGCAGCATTACAGGCCTCCTCAGATGACCGTCCAGAGCACTGTGCATTACAGGCCTCCCGAGAATCCCAACTCACCACTGTCCTGAGCACTGTGCATTATAGGCCTCCTCTGACCACCGGCATCCAAAGCATTGTGTATTACAGGCCTCCCCAGACCACTGACCAGAGCACTGTGCAGCATTAGAAGCCTCCTCAGACGATAGTTTGTTCAAACCTTAATACCATAGATAATAACAGATTCATTTTTTTTTACTCCAGGAGTCTATAATGAGTTTGGAAATTGTAGAGAAATGCTTAAATACTGCATTACAGTTTAACTAAACCCATTCAATTTTAGACTACTAAAATGATTTTAGTCTACTAAAATGTACTGGAGATTTTAGTCAACGAAATATGACTAAAACGAATACAATTGCAGACGACTAAAATGCAAACAAAACTTAAATAGCATTTTAGTCAAAAGACTGACTAAAACTAAATCTAAATTTGATGCCAAAATTAACACGGATTGGCCAAAGGTTGTGGGAATGGGGTGTCTGAGACTCAACTACATCCTACAAAAAGCACTGGCTTTCACCTGTAGGTCCCATTGCATCTTGAGAAACCTCCATATTATCCTCTGGGAGTCTGCACCTTTGGTTGATGCATCTGGTAATGCTGATTGATGCATCATCTCTAGACTAGAAGTCCTTCTTCAAAAAAAAAAAAAAATTTCAACATTCCAAGTGACAAGAAAATCTTGAAACACAGTCCTTGCTCCACATTTTACCAGGACAGGGGACAGGCTGATTGAAGTTTCCTTCAATTATAGAACATAATTTCTGTTTCTACGCTACAATGGAGGGGAATGGGGCAACATTTGTAAGCACCCCTTATATGCTTAGGGTCTCTTCTTTAAAGTCAATCAGAAATACCTTTGCTTTGTAGAAAATGCAGGTTCTCTTAACAAGTGCCAGGATATGTTGAAGATAATTATGTCTGACCTGGTGCTAATGTCTTCATAAAATATAGAGCTGGCTGAGTTGAATAGAATCAGCTGGGGCTTTTGCTCAAGCTAAAGGGCCTTCACCAACACAAAGGAGAGTCTTAACTTCCCATCCAGTCAGAAACATATTTGTTTTATTGCCCTTATGGAGGGTAGCAGATTTGTAAGCAGCTTTGACATCAGGTGTGTGCAATAATAGGATCGGAGGGCTCTGAAAGAACCAGTTAAACTCTCTGACACTCTTATGTTCTTCATAGTAGTAATGCAATATACAGTATCTCACAAAAGTGATTACACCCCTCACATTTTTGTAAATATTTTATTATATCTTTTCATGTGACAACACTGAAGAAATGACACTTTGCTACAATGTAAAGTAGTGAGTGCACAGCTTGTATAACAGTGTAAATTTGCTGTCCCCTCAAAATAACTCAACACACAGCCATTAATGTCTAAACCGCTGGCAGCAAAAGTGAGTACACCCCTAAGTGAAACTGTCCAAATTGGGCCCAAAGTGTCAATATTTGGTGTGGCCACCATTATTTTCCATCACTGGCTTAACCCTTCTGGGCATGGAGTTCACCAGAACTGCACAGGTTGCCACTGGCGTCCTCTTCCACTCCTTCATGATGACATCAGGGAGCTAGTAGACGTTAGAGACTTTGCACTTCTCTAACTTCTGTTTGAGGATGCCCCACAGATGCTCAATAGGGTTTAGGTCTAGAGACATGCTTGGCCAGTCCATCACCTTTACCATCAGCTTTTTTAGCAAGGCAGTGGTTATCTTGGAGGTGTGTTTGGGGTCATTATCATGTTGGAATACTGCCCTGCGGCCCAGTCTCCAAAGGGAGAGGATCATGCTCGGCTTCAGTATGTCACAGTACATGTTGACATTCATGGTTCCCTCATTGAACTGTAGCTCCCCAGTGCCAGCAGCACCATTAATGCAGCCCTAGACCATGACACTCCCTTCACCATGCTTGACTGTATCCAAGACACACTTGTCTTTGTACTCCTCAACTGGTTGCCGCCACACACGCTTGACACCATCTGAACTAAATAAGTTTATCTTGGTCTCATCAGACCACAGGACATGGTTACAGTAATCCATGTCCTTATTCTGCTTGTCTTCAGCAAACTGTGTGCAGGCTTTCTTGTGCACCATCTTTAGAAGAAGCTTTGTTCTGGGATGACAGCCATGCAGATCAATTTGATGCAGTGTGCGGCGTATGGTCTGAGCACTGACAGGCTGACCCCCCACCCCTTCAACCTCTGGCAGAACTCATACATCTATTTCCCAAAGACAACCTCTGGATAGGATGCTGAGCATGTGCACTCAGCTTCTTTGGTCGATCATGGCGAGGCCTGTTCTGAGTGGAACCTGTCCTGTTAAGCCACTGTATGATCTTGGCAACTGTGCTGCAGCTCAGTTTCAGGATCTTGGCAATCTTCTTACAGCCTAGGCCCTCTTTATGTAGAGCAACAATTCTTTTTTTCAGATGTTCAGAGAGTTCTTTGCCATGAGGTGCCATGTTGAACTACCAGTGACCAGTATGAGAGAGTGAGAGCGATAACACCAAATTTAACAAACTTGCTCCCCATTCACACCTGAGATCTTGTAACACCGAGTCACATGACACCGGGGAGGAAAAATGGCTAATTGGGCCCAATTTGGACATTTGCACTTAGGGGTGTACTCACTTTTGTTGCGAACGGTTTAGACATTAATGGCTGTGAGTTATTTTGAAGGGACAGCAAATTTACACTGTTATACAAGCTGTACACTCACTACTTTACATTGTAGCAAAGTGTCATTTCTTTAGTGTTGTCACATGGAAAGATATAATAAAATATTTACAAAAATGTGAGGGGTGTACTCACTTTTGTGAGATACTGTAACATAAGAACATAGACTCAAGGTTAAGCTGCACAGAGAAATCTAAAAATTTTCAGGCTGTGGCTGAGTTTTGTAACTGCTTGAAAAAACTTCCAATTCATATTTGACTTGAGAGCTCTTCAAAAGCCAATGCAAGTTTCTCATACTAACCAATCAGAATAACCCTTCACCTAAAGTGGGCTGCTCATTTATTTGTTCACTCTTGCTTACTGCAATGAGCACAATGTACATTCCATTTTTGAAGGATAAGTGCTGGAGGATTGCTATAGCATTATCTGTTCGAGTCAACATTGTCAGTGGTTCTTTCAAGAAGAATTTCTCTCCCCCTCGGTTTTTTAACCAGTCTTCCTCATTATTCAGGGTTGTCCTTGATTCATATATCCACCTGTCCAGCGAATCCAGAATTGTCCTGCTGAGGTGCCACAGCCTGGCTCCCGCATCACTATATTGGTCCACCTCAGTCATTAGGAGCTTGCTGCCTCTTCTGGGTTCAGACAGGCAGCCCCTGATGACACATGCCAGGACAGGCCAGTGAACCCTTCTGTATATTTTCCCTTGAAGCCTCCTGAGAACTGTAATATGGTTTTCCAAAAGGGTGGGGACACGTCATTCTTGTCTAGGAAATTATAGTGGCAGGGAGCGCAGCCGGAGTAAAAAATGAAAAAAAAAAAAAACAGAAAGAAATCCCTGCATGTTTACTTTATGGAGAGAGTTGAGTGCAGGGAGGTTAGGTCAACTGAAGTCCTGATGTGATGACAGTTACTTACAAAAACCCATCCTGATAATTAACCACTTCCATACCGCGCAAACTTCAGCACTCCTCTCCTACAAGTAAAAATCATCATTTATTTGCTCGAAAATTACTCAGAACTCCCAAACATTATATATATTTTTTTTATCAGTCACCCTAGGGAATAAAATAGCAGTCACTGCAACTTTTTATGTCACACGGTATTTGCGCAGTAAATGTGTGGTTTGAACATTGTTTACTTACAACTTACGTATGCGTTTTCTTTTGCATGTGAGCTCGCTTACACTTTCCCTTTAAAAAAAAAAATTGATCACTGGTAACAGGACCGTCTTTAAGGCGGGGCAAAAGGGGCAGCTGTCCTGGGCCCTGTCATTGTTATGGGGCCCAAAGCAGCTGCCTCATACTTGCCAACTATCCTGGTCTAAATTCCCTTGAAGTTTTAGTCCTGTGCTGTGTCCCAATATCTCAGTGTGAAGTGCTGCTACTAATGCTGCCCAGCTCTGCCCTATTGTGTATGGGTGACTCACCTGCAGATCCTGTGTTTACATGTAAATAACCGGCGTTCATATGTAAATAGCGATGGCCAGCGGCATTGATATGTAAATAAAGGTGGCATTCATATGTATATTATGCCCCCCTTTGGTCATATCCACCATCACCTTTACTGTATGCTGCCCACTGGGGAGATAAAGGGGCATGCTTGAAAGTCCAGCCTAACATCCGCCTGTTCTGCAAAGGTAAGCAAATTGGTGGTGGTGGTGGGGGGGGGGGGGTAGTGTGGGGTGTGCAGAGATAGGCAGAGAAGGAATTACAGTTTGGGGTGCACAGGTGAGCAAGGTTGATGTATAGAGGTAAGAAAGGTGGGTGAAAAGATGAGCAGAGGAGGCAGGTATAGTTAAAGGGGTGAAGGGTTGGAGTGGATGGGGGAGGTTTGGGGTGCAGAGGTTAGCAGGGTTTTTAGGATGCAAAGGTGTACTGACAAGGTGGATAAACATGTAGGTAACATGTAGGGCAGCCCAATTTTTTATGGGATGCTCTAAACACTAGAAATGCTGAAGAAAGTCCCAAACCCTTTTTCAAAATCACACAGTTGCACAGCACATCTCAGCAGATGGGTGTCAGTAACAATTAATGGCACTGCTGTGTATCTGCTAAAGGGCAGCACGCTTCTGTGTTTTTATTGGACAGGTTGTTCCAATGGTGCTTTACCATTGGTCCAAGGCTCCAAGCTGTCCAAGAAAGTGAAGGTCCACTCCTAAAATTATTTTTGCATTATTCATCTGCATTAAATACAATTAATAACATTTGGAAAATATTTTTTTTTAACTCACCTTTTCATGACTGTTGCTACGGGGTCCCTCGTAATCTGCCTCTTCCTCCCCCTGGCGCCTGACATCATTTCCCTCGCAGCCCGTGCTCGCTAGTGCTCCTGGGAGATGCTTGTCATCATTTCCCAGGAGTCACTGGGGAGCCCTGAGGGCTTCGTTGCCATCACAATGAGGGCGGGCACTTCCGACGACGTCCGTTGTGATGGTAACATCAGAAGTGTACAGCGCTGCACCGCACATACGGCGCATGGACGAGAACAAGCGGTGCATGCTGGTCACTCAGCTGCACCAGGGCCTGGAAGATAGTGCTTGTGGGCTTCACATGCCCACAAGCACTATGGAAACTGCCAGCAAAGAGGAACATAACATTTATTCCTCTTTGAAATCGGCAATCCAGCGCAGATTGAGCACAGAAAAGTGAATGCTCTAAATAATCGTTAGAATCAAAACATATTAATCCTAAAAAAAAAAAGATGTTGACAGTGGGAACTCTGCTTTAAGCTCAGTGCTTCTGACAAGAAGTGATGAGAGGCACTGTGAGCTCATCCTCTCAGTCTATTGCATACAGAGTGTGCCAGTCTGTATTTAAACTGGCCGCTCTGTATGTAGCTTCTGACAGACTGCGCAAGGAGC
This sequence comes from Lithobates clamitans, assembly GCA_037952925.1. NCBI lineage: Eukaryota > Metazoa > Chordata > Amphibia > Anura > Ranidae > Lithobates > Lithobates clamitans. The sequence goes on from JBBGZY010000544.1 coordinate 4,163,087, forward strand.
CCCGTATCTCCGGAACGGTAGGTGGCAGGAGCCCCAAATTTTGGTGGGGTAGGACTTCAGCTACCTACCTCCCAAATTTGTGGTTTCTGTGACTCCAAGTCGCCGAGCTGCGACCCTTGAAGCTTAATCGTTTTGGGGTTTTTTTCGCCTTTTTTTTTTTCTTTTATGTCCCTGCTCTGATGTAATCCTGTATAATGCAGGATCTGCAGTCCTGCATTATACAAGATAATGAAGAATGCCCACCCACATTCCAGAGTATAGGACAGTGGGAGGTCAAGAAAGCCTGGAATAAGGCAAGTACATGTATATCACCTTATTTATCATCCCCAGGCAAAACAAGCAGTTAACCCCATTTTTTCCCCTTAATCCAATCCAACTGGACATTGTATGGCTTTGTTTGCTTTTACTGCATCCTAGCTGCCTGTTTGGTCGGTTGAGCTACTGTATTACTGCCCCTAGACCGTCCACTTAACCACTTCAATACCAGGCACTTAGACACCTTCCCGCCCAGGCCAATTTTCAGCTTTCAGCGCTGTCGCAATTTGAATGACAATTGCGCGGTCATGCTACACTGTACCCAAACACATTTTTTTATCATTTTGTTCCCACAAATAGAGCTTTCTTTTGGTGGTATTTGATCACCTCTGCGGTTTTTATTTTTTGTGCAACTAATAAAAAAAGACTGAACATTTTGAAAAAAAACAAGTTTTTCTTTGTTTCTGTTAAAATGTTTTGTAAATAAGAACGTTTTCTTCTTCAATGACAGGCACTGATATGGCGGCACTGATGGGCACGATGAGGTGGCACTGATGAGGTGGCACTTATGGGCACTGATAGGTGGCACTGGTAGGCGGCACTGATGGGCACTCATAGGCGGCACTGATGGGCACTCGTAGGTGGCATTGATTGGTACATATGGGTGGCACTGATGGGTACTTATGGGTGGCACTGATAGGTGGCACCGATGGGCACTGACTGGTGGCACTGATGACACTGGTGGCATTGCTGGGCATAACTGAAACATAATGGTGCCAATCAGTGCCGATCAACGGCTCTTCCTATTGACATCGTTATCAGCCGTGATTGGACACGGCTGATCTTGTGGTAAACAGCCTCTGCCTCCTTGGCTCTTTACCAAGATCGGTGGAGCGGTGTGTCAGGCTGACACACCGCTGCTGCGATGCACGGGCGCGCGGCGGCATGTTATCATGCTGGACGTCATATGACGCCCAGTCAGGATAACACGACCACTTCCCGGATGTCAATCCGCTATAGGCCGGGCGGGAAGTGGTTAAAAAAGGGGCATGCATCTGTTCAGGACTATATGCATGCCATGGCAAAAACTGAACTGCAATTGAATTGCAGGTTGCATTTTGCAAGGAGTACTGTCACCGCACCTGACCCATTTAAGTGTACAGGGCCACACCAAAACTGCACTGCAACCACATGCAATGAGTATATCGCTTCCTCATGGCCTGTCAAACGCCCTTTGAAACACGATGCACCATGGCTTTTTGGAAGGGGAGACAAGATCTGATGCTCGTCAGAACAAGCCCTAAGGATGGAGTTCTCCACAAAAGAGAAAATTATACATTTAATGTATCAGTGGGATGTGTTGGATCATTTCTGATCATGCCGTTTTCTACATTACTTTCTTATCTAAATAAGATTTTAAAAAGGTATTTTTCCCATTATAACTAATCCAAATACACTATCCACATAATACTCTGCCTGAAAAAAAACATTCTTGCTGTTTAGTAATAGATGAAGGTCAATTATTATGATATTATTTTAATAAATAATAGAATATGGATGCTGTGTTGAGTTAAAAAAAATGAACCACAATTATCTCCCTTTCTGCTGCACAAAGGGCACAATAATCCAAAAGTGTCTGACGGTAACAAATGCGGATGGTGTATTTATGTGTGAGCTCTGCATCCTCAGTGTGCAGTCACCTGGGAATAGCTAGAAGGCAGCACACACGGCAATGTTAAACTTAAATCGCAGTATTATTTATTTGAAGAGTGCTGTATCTCCGGCCTACACCCTTCCCTTGGTAGATTTTCTCTACGAGTCTCTGCTTTTTATCCACAAATCATAAAATAATAAGATCTGCCAGATCTTGTTATTTTAAGCATCAATGAATTTGGTTAAGATGAAGGATTGGTATAATGAAGCCGTTATTTAACTTTTTTAGCATTTATGTTGGCACAAACATGCAGGTCTTGAGTTCCCTTCTGGATCAGCGGTTCACTACATAATGAAGCAAGGATGAGGATGAAAGCTGTTGGTAAAGATCTGAAGTATAGACCCTGCCTTAAAGAAGAACTTCTCCCTTCACGAGGAAAATACAGTTAAAGTGTCCTTCACCTCTTGTTTGCTTTCTATGGTACTGTCAGGACCCAGGTCTGAATCTGCGACCTCTGCTGTGTCTGGCGATGTCTCTTCTTGCTAAGCCACCTGGGATGCTGGACAGCTCCCTGGACAATTCCTTGAACGATCTTGCCTTGAACCTGGTTTCTCTTGAACCCTTTGCTCCTCCCATGAGGTTCTTATTTTAGCCATGCCTTTGCACTTCCTGTTTGCCAGATAATTGTGCTCTATCCAGCCAATATCTCACTCTTATCATTCCTGCTGCTGTCTGTTTCTCCACTACCACTCGTTGGCTTGTTCCTCAACTACGCTTCTGCTTGATCCCAACCAGTGACCACTTGTTACCGACTTTTGGCTAGTTTACTGACTACGCTTCTGCTTAATCTCTACCTGATATATCTGCTACTGGACCCCAGTTTGCTCATCTCCTGGTGGGGAAATCCTGAAGGCTGTGACCTGGGACTAACACGCAGCAAAACTTGTCCCCACCATCAGGAGATCTGGTGAACACTGGTTAGTGCTTATACTCCCCACCTTAGGTGAGCCTGTGCCATTGGCCAGGATTATCTGCTGCTGCACTTATCCAGCTGGTTGTGGGAGCCTCTCAACTGCTGAAGCTACTGATCTTGGAGCCTGACCCCTGACTGTGACAGCTGCACAGGTATACTTGCAATCCCAGCAGATCCAGCGTTGTCCTATTCTCCTGCACCAATTTTCTCCTACAGGTCCTACCCTATGTGGCCATCTTCTTCTGTGCATATTCTGGGGGGTTGGTTGCCTCTTCTGGGTTCTTATAGCTAACCCCTTGATGATGGTGCATTCCTATCTGTTGAATATTGCCCCAAAGCCAACTGGAATGGGGAAATGATTAGTAAAGGCAGTGGGGACCAGCTGTTTATAAAAGCCTGAATGTCCACTTTCGGCTGAAGTGACCCTAGTTTGCTTTAGAAGCTAGGATTTAGCCAGCCTGAGTATTTGTTTACTGTACCCTGCCGTTTTTTTTAAGCTCGTTGTGTTAATTGCTTCTGCCTGCTACTATTGAAGAGTTTCCAGTTGTCCCAGAGTAGAAAGAACCAATAACTGATTTATTTATGTTTTTTCAACTCAAGCAGATTACTAAAGTGTTTGTTTGGAAGTGTGAGCTGAGGGAAGGCGAGTATTCTTTTCTATTCTGGACTCAGCTCCAGACATAGCCAGCATGCAATGTTTTGTGGATAGGCTCTATTCACACCTACTTTAAGCAATTTAAAGTGCTATTTAAAGCTTCTCCAGAAGCACTTCAATGCTCGACAGTAGAATTTCCATCTATATTGGAAGTTTGTCGCTCAAAAGTGCATAAACTTCCTGCGGTCATGTGTTTTGGCCCCAATATACTTAATTGGGAGCGCCTAAAAAAATAAAGCTAAAAAAGGGGTGTTTCACACATTTTTTCATGCAGTTTCCTTCCTGTTATCTAGCTTTCCAACAGCTTAAAATGAATGGGAAAATAAAATGTTGAAGATTAAAACATACACAAAAAAAGCCTGTAAAAATGCTCAAAAAAATGCCCAACTCAAAAGTGAATGGAGCTGTACAAATGCTCTGGTGAGGGGTTTGTCCAGAGAAGATGTTTACCTTGAGAGAGCATCTTGAACTGAATCTTCTGTGTTGAAGAATGCCCAGGGAGAACTAGGCTGATGCTGCTGGACAAGGCCAGAATGATTCACTGCTTGCAGACCAAGGCTTGCCTTATATGTTATAGGCTGTACATGGCCACGTTACACACAAGGGGAGAGAAGAACAACAGGTCACAAAGGCCACCATAGTGTAGCATTAAAAAAACAAACACTATATTAAAAGATTGTAAGTTGCACTCATAAGAGCAAGTTGGAGACAGGCGGAAGTGACAAAGTTTGCAGCATCAGGGCTCAGCATCTAACCATGAGGGAAGCCGACAGATGACAGCCAAAGAGATGGTGTAGGGCTCCAGGTGTCACTGTCCATTTGGAAGAGGCCATGATGACAGGGAATGTCCTCCTCCACCTGGTGCTGACATCACTTAAGGAGCATGCAGTCAATAAACACGTTTCAGGGCATATCTGCCTCTTCCTCAGCACCACATTTCACACCCATCCATGGTAAACTGTGTAAATGAAGGCATTTCCCCTGCCAGTGATTGTATTCCGACACTTGCACCACCTGTGGCTGTCACACACTGCATTTACCGTATTTATCGGCGTATAACACACACAGGGAAGTTTCAGGAAAAAAAACCTACATTTTAAATAAGAAACTTTGAAGCAAAATACGAGTCAGTGCCCATCTGCAGCCTGACCATTGCCATCAATGCAGCTTGATCAATGCCCATCTGCAGCCTCACAAGTGCCATCAATGCAGCCTCACCATTGTCATCAATGGAGCAGCCTCACCATTGCCATCAATGCAGCAGCCTCACCATTGTCATCAATGCAGCAGTCTCACCATTGCCATCAATGCAGCAGCCTCACCATTACCATCAATGCAGCAGCCTCACCATTGTCATCAATGCAGCAGCCTCACCATTGCCATCAATGCAGCAGCCTCACCATTGCCTTCAATGCAGCAGCCTCACCATTGTCATCAATGCAGCAGCCTCACCATTGCCATCAATGCAGCAGCCTCACCATTGTCATCAATGCAGCAGCTTCACCATTGTCATCAATGCAGCAGCCTCACCATTGCCATTAATGCAACAGCCTCGCCATTGCCTTCAATGCAGCAGCCTCACCATTGCCATCAGTGCAGCCTGATAGAACAGAACAGTGGTCCAATGGTGGCCCAGAAGACGGGGCTTCCTATTACAGAGGCTGCCAAGTAAACAGGAGATTCTCACTGAATCCCTCCGGGGCAGCTAAAATTGAAGTATTGGCGTATAACACGCACACGCTATTTGCACCCGATTTTTACGGTGAAAAAGTGAGTGTTATACGCCAATAAATACAGTAGTTATATCAGGTACACTGCCTTCAGTGTCACACTGGTACACCTACATCACATCAAATAAAGCATCAAAAATATGAGCCCTCTATAGTCAGCTTAGGTACCGTTGGTTACTCTGAGATGGTCAAGGACCTAAACTATCCAGAGAGAGAAGGATGGACTGCAAGAAAGACTGACTGCTCAGTCATAGAGCTGAACTATCCAAACACAAGAACAAACAAGGTGCAGGAATCAGATTTTCTAAGAGTCTCTAAAGTGGTCACTGAACATACTAGCTGCTCTTTAGCAGTTCTTCACAAAACGGGGACTCCCCCCAGGAACAGGGAGAGGACCAAGTGCAGGAAATTCCCTGTGTCTGGCCACCAGCTGTCACCCCTTCCACACTATTCGCTCAATCCCAGTTAGGGAATTCATTAGGACTAGGATAAACTGCTCCACCTTGGATAGCTTCTATGATGAGTGTCAAAATATTTCTAAACGTCTTAGAAATCGTGGCTACCAACAGTGGCATCTAGTTAGAGCCATTGCCATTGCCTCCAATAAGAATAGAGACAATTTGATCTCCAATAGAAGTAAATCCAAGACTAAATATATGAGAGGCAATGGCGATCGCCATGTAAAATTTGTAACTACCTTCTCCAAAGAATACAATCAAAATAAACAATCAATTAATAAATATCTCCCTGTTTTAAATGGAGATGGTGATTTGGCAAAGGTTTTGATCAATGGCTGCAGTTTTTCTTGCCGCCAGGCATGCACCCTGGGCAATTCACTGTCCCCCAGCTTATACAGGTCAGCCTTACCTCCCAAAACCTGGCCTAATACCACAGGCTCATACAGCTGTGGTCTGAACACCTGTAGATACTGTCTGCAGCAAACATAATAATAATCACAAGTCCATTATTTCATATCACAATGGCAAAACATTTCCTATTAGGGATTTTATTCATTGCAGTACAAAATATTTGATATATGTAAATGATTGCAGCCTCTGCAGGTTACAGTATGTAGGATGCACTACAAGGTCTCTGCGCACCAGGATAAGTGAGCATTATAACGATATTGCCTCAAGCAATATCAAAAAGGTGTCTAACATATCAAAACATTTTAAAACAATACATGATGGCAATATGACCTAATTTTCTTTCTGTGCACTGCAGAAAATTAAATAAGCGGCACATAGAGGGGATACGCATAGAAGACTTCTAGAACAGGAAGTGAGATGAATCCTTTTCCTGGGGACACGGAATGAAGTACAGATGGGATGTGGACTTATTCCTTAAATAATGCAATCCACTCCCCTCATTCCTCTCCGACATTATGCTTCTCTGTCTTAGTTTCTAAATTTTTAGTCTTCACTAACTACCTAGTATTTTTGACTTTTGTTGAAACATGTTGTATGAGGTCCTTTGTCTCTCCTGTTTTATACACAGTGGTTTAACATGATGCCATAAGTACCCTTACACATGGGCTACATGCACCAGCATACTGATTCTTTTTTCTTTTATGATTTATCATTACTGATTTTTTTTTGTGACCCATGTCTGTGTAGGATGATCATGTATGGTTCTCCACTGTGCTTTTATATCTTTTGAAACAAGTCATGTGATGTATATCTTTTGTCTCAATCCTTTTTCTGCATTTTGGCACTTTAATATTAACCTCTTAATTGCTCAGTTAAAGCGGGATTCCGGCCACTATAATTTTTTTTAAAAAGTCAGTAGCTACAAACACTGTAGCTGCTGACTTTAAATAAGTAGACTTACCTGTCCTGGGTGCCGCGATGTCGGCCGCCCGAGGCCGACCCGTCCCTCGGCTCTCTGGTCCCGGCACCGCCATCCTAAGTAAGGGAAACAGGCGGTGCCTTGCGGCTTCACTGCCAGTTTCCTACTGCGCACGCGCGAGCGGCGCGGCGATCTGTGAATGGCCCCGTGGTTTTCTGGGAACACACACAGTTCCCAGAAGGCAACGGGGCCGCTCAGCTAGGAGCAGAACACGCCGCGGAATAGGAAGAGGAAGATTAGGAAGACTGCCTAGCAACAAGGGTTCAGATAAGTTTAAAAATGTTTTTTTTTTCAAATGTTTTTTTTTAATTTTTTTTAGGATTTTTGGTGCAATTTTTTTTTTCAGGGTGGCCCTCCACTTTAATTGCTTTAATTTACCATGCAAATAGATTTTGGGGTGGAGCTTATATGAGTAAAAATGTATTGCCATTTTTATATTTAACATGCTACGACTAAGGCTGTTGCCGAAACATGTCAGGTGTGCTGCTTGTCACTTTTTGTAACCAACTATTAAAATCGCTATATGAACTACAGAGTTGCTTGCTCAATCCTTTTAACAGGGAGAGGACCCTGAGCTAAGAATCCACATATGCACAATCCAACGTTGTTGTCAAACAAGTGTCCAGGGTGTTTCACGATAAAATTGATTCATGCTAAAAAAAAAAATCAATGTGTTTTGGGGGCCAAACACCCTCCCCTTCATAACAAATACAAATACAAAGGCCATAAATATAAAAGTAAAAGTTCATGAATAAAAAAATGAATATGCACAGTTAAAGCAATTAAGATAAGCGGTCTCCGATGAAAACCAAAAGAATCCACTCTCATGTGCCATCCAGTTTAAGATGTAGGATAGCTCAATTTACAACCAGTGAGTGCTGCTCTGAGGAAATCAAGGGAGCTAACATGGGAAAGGAAAAAAGTGATCCCACAAAGTGGAGTGAAAGAATTGTCACCCTTCACTCAAAATACCTTTAGGAAAAAGTAGACCTTTACCAGGCACAAGGCTCAAGACCAGCAAAGCAATTAATCAGAGTATACGACAAAAGAATCTTTAGATTTAGTTTGTTCCACTACCAATGGGTTGTTTTTTACATACCGTAATAAAAAGGATGTTTTTACCTATTATTGTCTATACCATGAGCAATGCTTGTAGGCTTCAAGTAGACCTCTTGTCTGCATAGATGAATTTGCCCATGGAGAAATTGGCATAGAGTAATGTGTTTATAAGAGCCATAAATAAAAAAATAAAAAAACTCTTTTATTGTGTTTTTCTAATTACTCCGTTTATCTACAGTGCCTTTTTGAAATTAATCTAAACACTAACACAGAATTTTACGTTTTCTGTATAAAATGCCTGTATAAAGCCTTGGGTATTATTCCATGTGTTTTCCGCATATTATTGAAAACAGAACTCATGGATTGGAGGAGAGCACTGTGGACCCTTAAAGTGGTTGTAGGGCAGAAGGATTTTTATCTTAATGCATTCAACGTTTTAAGATAAAAAAACTTTCAGTGTGTAGCAGCCCCCCCTCAGCCTTCCTAATACTTCCCTGAGCCCCATCTCGATCCAGTAGGCTCTGCTGTCAAAGTTAGTGAGCCAATCAGAGGAGAGAGGGGGCGGAGCCACACCACAGCTCCATGTCTGAAAGGACACACAGAGCGGCAGCTCACCTCGGTTGCCCCCCAGAGCAAGCTGTTGCTGTGGGGAAACTCGACAGGAGGGAGGGGCCAGGAGCACTGACGAGGGACCAGAGAAGGAGGATCTAGGCTGCTCTGTGCAAAAACAACTGCACAGAAGAGGTAAGTATAACATGTTTGTTATTTTTAACGATAATAGTGTGGCCTCTGTAGTAAAATAATGAGGTAAGCAAGGTTACATGTACCATCATCCAGGAATGAATAAATAAGGAAAATTAGGAGCCTGATCCCCAGTCAGGCGACCAAGAAATTGGGGGCATATTGGACTATTGCGGTACAGTACACAAAACAATATAGAGAATATACCAATAATGTAAAAAGTGTAATCGATTTTATTGATGCAAAGGACAAATCATAAGTATTACATTAAAGCATAATAAAAGATGAATAAAAAAATTACAAAACAATGGGGTCATGAGTTTGCAGTAAGACAATTAATCTCAGAAATATTCCTCGACTAGTTTCGCGGATATTACCGCTTTGTCAGGAGGGAATCTGAAGATGGCAAATTCTGACTAAACAGTCTAAACCTAACAATTGAAAAAGGTACAGTGAGATTACATAGAAAAAATAAATATGATAATAAGGTTGTTACAGCATCAGAATTAAACAACGTAATAGAAATTGGGGGGGGGAAAGGACAGGTCTGCTTACCCATGTCCCAACAGACCCCGAGCGCAGAGCTCCTCCACCCAAGGTAATCTCCCACGGCGACCCGGGGGAGCTGCAAAGATGACGAGGATAATGAGAATAAAAATAATAGTCAAGTAGTTGGATATGTAAAATTGCCAAGGGGAGCCGGTGATATAAATGGTAAGAAGGATTGATACTAGGGTGAAAGTGTACAGAGTGATAGGGTGAATTACAAAATGCACAAATTGGGTGAAAATAGTGCATAGGAATGTGAAGCAACAATGAAAGAATCTGGTAAGTAGGTGGGATAGTGTTAGTAAGGTGAGAGAAGGTGAATGAAAGCAGAAGAGTGATGAAATAGACCGGGAATGGGAATGAAGCGTGGGTAAGAATAGGAATCTTGGGAGGGGGTGAAATAGGAAGGAGGGGAACAAGGGAAAAAAAGGGGGGGAGGGGGGGAGAGAGAGAGGAGGAAAAGGGGGGGGGGAAACAAGGGGGGGGCAAGGGGGGGAGGTGAGGGAGGGGGGGGGGAAAGGGGGGAAAGGGGGGAGGGAAAGGAAAAGGAAGGAAGGAAGGAAGGAAGGAAGGAAGGAAGAGGGGAAGAAGGGAAGCCAATTTCTTGGTCGCCTGACTGGGGATCAGGCTCCCAATTTTCCTTATTTGTTATTTTTAAATTAAAAAAAAAAAACAAGACTTTAGAATCACTTAAAGCGGGAAATTTTATAATTGGAAAAATCAGAGCTGTGCTGGCTGCAGAAAGCATGTTGCCTAGAAAACATATGTCTGTTTGTCTGACACCCTTCCAACATCTTGATTGGCCATGGAACAATAGATGTGCTCATATAATACATGTGTACAGTAAAAAAATACTGTCTGGCCCAAACAGTTTAATATAAAAAATATAAGAAACTCTACAGGAAGCTACACTCATTGTATTTTGATAATTACTAAATTCAACCAACCTGGACACCTTTACTTGCAGCAAACTGATTGCCCCAATAGGTTTTATATTGTTCAACAATATGAAATGGTATTGAATTATATTATTATATGAATGGCGACCTTAACAAGCGTCTATTACAGTGCGAACTTAGATAGACTTTTTATCTCCAGGCTACCTCACCCCCTGGCTTAAATGAGGCATTTCATTTCAAACCTTTCCTTCCAGGATTTGTATCGGGGGATGCGAATTAAATTAGTAAATTCCAATTATGAAGCTAAAAATTGTATCATTACTTGATAATATCTTTATTATCATCACTATTTCATTCCCTTATTTAAATCTGATTTTGATTACGGTTGCTGCTCCAATCATATGGTTGTTCTTATCCATATTATTATCAATACAATTTTTGCAGTATATGTTTTTGTATCATCATGTTCCTTTGTCTCCTTTTGTATCATGTTCCACCCACTCTGGCCACTCTGGCTGTCATGACTGCATGGTACACCGGATGGCACTGTATGTGTTCCCTGTGGAGTTTATGCATACAACTTCCGGAGGGTAGGTTCCACCCGCGCATAGCCGGTGGAGAGCGTTGGAGGTTCCACTTCTTGCTGCACTCACGTCCTGTTTGTGGGGAGGAGCTCCCACTGCATCTTTTCCTGACATGGCTGGGGAACCTCACATGCTGGTGATGTGCTGGCATGTGACGTCATCCTGCCCCTAAGGGCGGGGTTACGCCACGCGCCTACTCATCAGAGAACCGCCCTGTCCCTGGCCCCTGCTACTAGTTTTACAGTGACTTTTGGCCAAGGGCCCAGCACCCCCCCTCTGAGGATTGGCTCCCTCAGTGGGATACTCTACATATAAACCACTCACATCCAGCAGGTCTGTCTCGGATTGAGCACTGCCACCATGGTGTAATGTCTGCACCAGCTTGTTTAAAGGTATGGTAATCCCTGACAGGAACACACTACTTTAATCTGTGTTCCTGTCCTATTATGGACAGCCTGTCTATTGTGGGCACCGCCCCCCCCATCCATGCCCCGCTGCCCTCCCTATCCATGCGCCCAGCCCCTTTCAGGGCACTGGGTGCATTAATACCTATGGCGGGGATGGGTGGGGGTGTGTTTTTTGAAGCACAGAGGCTCTAACAGGCTTCAAAATAGGGTGGGCTCGGGGTGCAGAGCACTACGTCCAGAACCCACCCAGGTGTGTTGCAACAGCAAATGAATATTGGGCGCCTAGGAGAAGAAGGGAGGAGCCACACAGAAGACACAGGAGTCTGCCGTCCATAGAAGCATGCTGTCGCCGGAGCCTGCAACCCGCCGAAGCCCACTGCTGCCACTGGAGCCCGCTGCCTGCTGAAGCCTGCCACTGCCTGCCGGAGTCCGCAACCCAGGTAAGTGTGGGGGGTGCTGACTGAGATGCCACAGACCAAAGGGGGGGTTGTTTGCCGCCCCCCAATAAAAAAACACCAGCCGCCACTGTGTCCTAATATCATAGAGTGCTATGTGCCTTCATTAAACCATTTTAAAGAAGTGTATGTTAATATGCCTCCCTTTTTAGCTTCAGATATCACTACCTATACCGCTGGTATAGCCTACAGGGCATTTCTTGTGGATGTTTGCAGATTACTCATCCGGGGTGCACATCCATCTGGTGTTTCCATGAGGATCATTTCAGCCACTGTGGGATTCCCCATTGATTTATATGTTCGTTCCTGTTTTTTATACGGTTAATTTTTCTATGCAAGTATCTAAACAGCCACAAATGTATTATAATCTACTTTGTGAAATGAATGGTCCTGTTTACAATATGTATTGCAGTGTGATTATTATGAGACTATGTTTATATTTCAGAAAGAGAAAAAAGTCACCCAAAATATAATCACCCCTGATGAAGGAACAATTCCGAAACATGTTGGGATATATGCAAGAAATCCCTATGAACTGACCACAGCATAACTCTGGCAGTGCTTGGGTAGATTTGTTCTCATTGGGTTTGATCATTTTTGTAATATGTACATTTTGCAATATGTTGTACACATTGTGCATCTTATACCATTTTGCCTATAGGGCTATGTTCACCCTTTTTATCATGTCTTGTATTCAATAAAGTGGCATTTTTTTGCCTATTAAAAAATACATTTACCTCCAATAGACTTTCTGCCTGAAAAGTCCAAGGGGGCTATTTTTTGCATTTTGATGCACATTCTTTCTATGTATACATATGATGTTGACAGTTTCATACACTCATTCCCCAAACATTATTTTATGAATTATATTATTATTTGAATATAAAATAATTTTGCTAAAACAAAGCTTTTAACCCTTTCTGCACAGGCCAAACAAGCATAAACAGATGAAAGCTCTATTAAACCATAAGAGCTTTCCCGGGGACTGGACTGCACACAATCAGAGGCTTGTCTGCAGAAAATTCAAAAAAACCGCAGAACTTCACCTAAAAAGGGAAAATTCCCCTTATCTGCCCCCCATGCCACTTTAAGTTTTAGCACTTTATTCTTTTTGGGGGGGGGGGCAGGTACCTGTTTTTTTTTACAGGTACCCGCTTCCACTTCTGGTCAGATCACCACAGTGATCCAAATTTAAGTTCACCCCCTCTTTCCTCTGCAGCCTTCTAGAACACATCTCAGGTCCCAGAAGAATGCGGGACCATTCACAAAGCATAGCTCATGTATGTGCAATGGGAAGCCGGCTGTGAAGCCGCAAGCAGTCACAGCCGGCTTCCCAAAGTTAACATGCATGCGCCTGGACACAAAGTGCCAGTTTGGGTGAGGACAGAGCTGGAACCCTGGACAGGTAAGTTTCCTATTATTAAAAGCCAGCTGCTGCTTTGTTTCCAGGGTGAAGAACCGTTTTAACATTCCATCCAGTCTAATGCCCCGTATAAACGGTCAGATTTTGCGACGGAAAATGTGTGATAGGACCTTATTGTCGGAAATTCCGACTGTGTGTAGGCTCCATCACACATTTTCCATCGGATTTTCCGACACACAAAGTTTGAGAGCAGGCTATAAAATTTTCCAACAACAAAATCCGTTGTCGGAATTTCCGATCGTGTGTACACAAATCCGACGCACAAAGTGCCACGCATGCTCAGAATAAATAAAGAGATGAAAGCTATTGGCTACTGCCCCGTTTATTGTCCCGACGTACGTGTTTTACGTCAACGTGTTCAGAATGATCGGATTTTCCGACAACTTTGTGTGACCGTGTGTATGCAAGACAAGTTTGAGCCAACATCTGTTGGAAAAAATCCTAGGATTTTGTTGTCGGAATGTCCGATCAATGTCCGACCGTGTGTACGGGGCATAAGACGTAAGATATCTCCAGTTATTGCCAATGAGAGTGCTACTGAGAAGATAGCAGTGTACCTGAAATGAAAAAGGAGAAATGTAATACCTGATAATGGATAGAATGACTTCCTATCTTTCACTCCACTACCAAATAAATAGTACCAACAGAGATTTAGTAGACCAGAAATCAGTAACAGAAAATATCATACCAGTCAACGGAGTGGAAGATTTCACAACAACTGGACTTAAGGCTTAAGGCTATAAAATTCACATGAAATCATGTGATCATGGAAGAAGAGATCCTGATCTCACAGGACAACCTCACCTCAAAACCAAGCCATTTATAATGAGGAACTGGACATGGAAAGAGAATATGTAATACCTGCCAACAAAAGGCAAGATTCCTCTAAATAAGATGAGTACAAACCAAAAAACCAGTCAACAAAATGTGGAAGCCATCATCTACTTCCTCTGATTTTTCATAACAGCTAGGATGATTTTACATATTTACATGGACATATATGAAGTTAGGTATAGATGAAAGTGTGCAGGATTTTTCAGCACAGGAGAGGTGTCTATACAACTGTACAAGACTGAAGGTAAGGCTGGAGTTCAGCTTTAACCAAAGCTACCCAACTTCCTCTTACACTGTGTGCTATTTACATCTGGTCAGAGCTGCCTGGGGTAGGTGCACTAATCGGCCATGCTATTTTATATACAGAGTCAGCGTTATCAAGTTGAAATAATACTGAAAATTGTAATATGAAAATTGTAAATTATACTAAAAAACGCAGAGGGTTTAATACTCCTTTAAGACTAGCTGGATTTATTTAAATTGGACATTGAACACAAAGAAAAAAATACCCAGTAAACTGTTAAAATTCCTTTTCAAACACTCGCAGTTTACAATTTTCAGTACTGATGGCTTCTGCTCTTTCAATGCTGCTCCCCTGAAGTTCCAGTCCTCACAGGAAAGAGTTAAAGCAGTATTAAACCCAAAAGCAAACATTTATTATAATGCAGCTTATCAATTCGTAGATGCGATAGCTGCATTTGTTTTATTTTTGCAGACCATAGACATAACAAAATTTGTCTGGTTCAGTAGGAACCATCCAAAATGTGGAAGGCTGGTTGCACTAAAGTTGATCTATTGATCAACTTCAGTAAAACCAAGCTGTTGGGCTATAGCTGCTGGCAGTGATTACCAGCAGCTATAGCTGCTGGCAGTGATCATTGTATTCTGATGGCTGGGAAACCTTCCACTGTTCGAATACAATAGCGCTGGTGGATGTAAATTGAGCAATTTTCTCTTCCTTCAACCCGTGGTAGAGAGAAAGAAAATTGTATAATGTATGGCTTACTTAACTTTGTATAATGTATGGCTTGTATAATGTATGGCTTACTTAACTAAAGTTGATCTATTGATCAACTTCAGCAAAACCAGGCTGTTGGGCTATAGCTGCTGGCAGTGATTACCAGCAGCTATAGCTGCTGGCAGTGATCATTGTATTCTGATGGCTGGGAAACCTTCCACTGTTCGAATACAATAGCGCTGGTGGATGTAAATTGAGCAATTTTCTCTTCCTTCAACCCGTGGTAGAGAGAAAGAAAATTGTATAATGTATGGCTTACTTAACTTTCTTCTATTTTCATCTGGTGATCCAGCCAATAAGTCTGTTGTATTTCAAAAGAACTCTAGATGTATCCTAAAAGGAAAAAAAAACGGTTTGCTGCAACTGATTATAAAGTAGGAGCTGGAGTTTGGTTTCAATTTGAAAGAGTATGTACGGTAAATCTGCTAGTACATCTAACTTTCCACTCCCCCAAAGATTGAAAATGCTGCTGTCCCCCCGGGGCTCCTTCATCTAGAGTGGGGGGCACTCTAATATAGCCAGAGGGAAAAAAGTCTACAAAAAAAGAAAATTAATGTAGCCACCACATCTAATGATTGGTAAGCTGCAATTGAATACATATTTAGTTTGGGGTTTAATGCCGCTTTGGACATTGCAGAATTCGTCAAGTTCATTGGCTCAGAGGATGGAGGGGAAAGGTGAGAGGATGGGGATAGAGGAGGGTTGTGCCTTGCCATCCTAGGCTATGGGGCTGTGCGTTTTTATTGGATGCACACAGTGTAGAGAGGCACAACTCTAGTCCCAAAATGCAAGGGTGGCTCCACAGAGCACTGCAAGTGAAAGGAGACTCCTTGAAACAGGAAAACAAGGGGCACCAGCTTAAATAGGAAAACATAAGCAAGGATTAAAAGATGAAGAAGCTGCATACTCAGTTAGCGATTAAATCAGCTGCTGAAAGTATAAAAAACTGAGGGTTTAATATACTTTAATACTAGTGCAGATTTTTGCTGCCATTATACATGTAAATAAAGCACACATAAGATGAATGCAAAATAAATGTATATATTTAAATAAAAATAGCACTTGGAATTAAAACATTCCAAATGCTTAAATTGCCTTTAAATAACCCCTTTAGTGTTTTGCAGTATAGTTACAGAACAAGCTGTCAATTGGTCCTTTATTCAGTGGACTTGTTGAAGGATGTTTGAATTCAGTGCCTTGTTCTTAAAATGTCCTGTAACAAGGGTACAATGCCAGGCAGTAAAGTAAAAAAATATAATACGCTTAACCTACTTTTATGATAACAGCTGGGAGAAAAATATTTAGCGGGTGCCGAAATTGCTACAAAATGTGAATTTTCAACCGAGCTAAGAGTAATGCTCA
Source organism: Lithobates clamitans (assembly GCA_037952925.1). Taxonomy (NCBI): domain Eukaryota; kingdom Metazoa; phylum Chordata; class Amphibia; order Anura; family Ranidae; genus Lithobates; species Lithobates clamitans. The sequence continues at coordinate 4,179,533 of JBBGZY010000544.1, forward strand.
ATTGTTTTTTGTGATGTGTTAAAATTGTTAGCTGGCTTTAAAAGAAGTGAGAGGCTGTTTATTTCATTTTCAAAGCCAGCGCAATCATTTTGTGTTAGCTCATGGAGAAAATGTTGGTTGAATTATAAAAGAAGGGCTCCCTTGACAGAGCCAAGTCACAATCCGACATTTTGAAATCCCAGATATAAAATCCTTTTGCGATGGCTTTATTCTCATAATCAAAAAAGCTAGTCCAGTTCAGGGACACCATTCGCAGCTGCAGGTTTCTAAAAGTCCAGCATGAGGCCCAAACCTTCTTATTGAAATGTTTTTTCTGGCTGCCCTGATAGTGTTTATGTAACGGTTGGATTGTGTGCACAGGCATGAAGGCCCCTTGAACCGCCTGTAGGGAAAGGGAGCCTTGACTGCTGGAAGCATGGCATCACTGTGGGTGCGAACCTAAAAGGGAAGTTAAGTAGCTCCCTTAGGATTGGCTACAAGACCTGAGGTGACTGGGTGGAGCCTGAACTCTAGGAAAAGGCTATGCTGAGACACATCCAACTGTTCTGAGAAGAATCAGCTGTCACAAGAGTTGGCCACTCTCCCGCCCGTTGTGATGTTTTGTCACAGCTTTATTGGCAGGTTTGACCTTGCCAGCAATCGATGTTGCTTTATGGGCTATGCCCTCAAGTTAAATTCTGGGGTCAGTCTAATGCCTGTCTGGCACTGATGGTAAGGACAGGCCTCTTAGACTATGTGAGTTTCTATTTATGGGTGCTCATGGTATACTGTGACTGGCATTGTTTGGTACATTTGTAAAGTTGTACTTTTGAAAAGTTCAATAACACTGTGGCCTTGCCCTATTTCCAACTTAATCAGCTTCCGTGTCTTTTTGGGGGGCACGGTATTGTTTTATTAGTTGGTCATAAATGAGCCTATGCTTCTCAGCAGTCATGTAGGAGAGCCGAATACCAGGTTAACCGAAACTGAGTTCACCTGTAACACTTGTAGCAGGGAGCTGGCTATCTTACCGGCAGTATCAAAAGACACTCTGCAACACTGTTCCAATGAGACTGTTTCCCTCTACTGCCAGCTAAGACTCTGTCATCATGTCAGCAGAGTGATTACCATCAGGGAGCAAAGCATAAAGGGCGTTGTAGTTCCAGGACTCAAGTTTCACATGCAGATTTAACTGTATGGAACTATAAAAGACCAGCGTCCTCTGAGGGCAGGAAAGGAGAGACTCCATTTTGATTTCCTGAGGCGAATTCATACAGCACGAGGCAGAGGAAGAGATCAGACCTGAGGGAGAGATGCTGTCTCCTAGGTGATTTCACCACGCGATTCAGGCCTCCGCCGCCAGTCAGGACATCCAGCCTGAGAGAGGGGGATCCCAGATGCACATCCAGTCAGATCGCCAGGAGAGCCTGCTTGTTCTATAACGTTAGTTTGGGCCTTGACCGCAGGGTTGGGTGAGAGGGCTTTTGCCCATTTGCAGGAAACAGGGACACTGCACCACAGAAGAAGTTAAATGGACACTGTATACAGACATCATTGGTGTTAATAATCTTGCTGACACTTGTAGTGCCACAGGGCTAAAGGATAAGGCCATCCATTTCCAGAGACACTGTATACAGACATCATTGCCCTTTTACCTTGCTGAGAAAGATCCTCCCTTCTCCACTTAATAATTCAGGCAAGTTGCGTTGTTTGGCCCTGCTATTCAGGAATTTAAGAGCACCAACGAAAGTGGCTAGCTTAAGACACAAAGTTGTATCTGTTCTTCAAAAGGATGCTACTAGTGCAATACGGACCCGCACACACATATTCAGGGCTCTGTATATGCAGTGGGTGTGTGTGGGACAGTTTATCTAGGAAGTTAAGCCATTGCATGTTGATTTGAATAAAGTGTTTAAAGTTGGGCCTGTGGTGTCAGGGGACAGAAGAGAGAGGCCTGACACAAAGGGAGTCATTCCTCTGCTCTCCTCCTGCCTGGACTCAGGGTTAACCAATCTGGTACAGATTGCCATATTGTGATTTATTGTTATTAAAGCGTTTGTCTCTGCTCGTGGGGTTATTCTCAGGTTTTGAATCCCCTGAAAGCAGCCTGAATATAGTATTGAGCTATATTGCTTTTAACCTCAGTTATCTTATAAAACATTATTTGAACATATATATATTGTTACGGTATTATTACTTATCCACAGAAATATTGTAGTAAAGACAACTTCTGTGTTTTATCATAACGTGTGCGTTTCTCATTGGTCCCTGTGCTTACACTATTGCCAGGTGTGACAGAGGGGCTGAGACTGTTCTTAGGGTTGAGAGGCAAAGTACAGAACCAAATATACTTTAGCGGCTCCTACGGGGGTAGCACTGCACACTAATGTAGCCAGGTCCTTGGGTAAGAATGTGAGTGAGAGAAACACTGTGCTGCAGCATAGAGAACAGCTAAACTGCTGGACCTAGAAACATTGCCTGCCTCCGGCCAGCAGAAAAACCTGAAGAATTTAAGAGACCTCTATGCTGGTCACAATGGAAAGTGTGGATTGAAGTTCAGGAAGGGAGCCATGCTATGGACTCCTATGAACCATTAGACTACAGTTTCCATAGAGAAACAATGATAGGTGGAGAAAAAAAAAGCTGTATTTCTCAGGCTGCAGAGTAAATAGCTTTCCTTTTTTTGCCATGAGGAAGCCCAGAGAGTGCACCAGTCCAGTGTGCACCACCACTGTTGCATAACAGTGGCCTGAGCAGGATTCGGAGTGCCGAATCCAGATGTGTCAACAATCAGTCACCTGGGTGCAGAATAGAGAGTGGACCAATCGCTGTGAGTGACCGGATGGTGAGGTGCAATGTTCTTGGGACTGGTGAGCTGCTGCTGTGGGAATTTACTACTTTGCTGCTAGAGAGAGACTGAGACTTTTAGGAACCGACCATACAGCCATCTAGTAGCCTTATTGCTACCTGCAGGCTTGACTGGGATTAATCTCATGGGATTTAAAGATAGTCAGAGCTATCATTTTTACCCTTCCATCTGTGGCAGGAACCGTTCGACATCAATGCAAGCACGTCTCATCTACGGCTCGGCTCTCCCTGCTTCCGGCTCTGGGATCAGGCTGCCCAGGTCATCTGATCTGCTCACCACATGACCAGTGTCAGATCCTTTGCAGCAGCATGTTTCATGCAGGCTATTAGCGGCCACACAATATCCCATCGGCAACTTTAGCTCCGTGCCGATCCGGCATTCCATCTCCAGCAAGTGGACCTCCCATAACACTCCCCCTTGACTCCCCCTTGACGTCCATCTGGGACAGCACAGCCATTGGCGCCCCCCGTGCCCCACTGCTAACACTCCTCATTGCCATGGTGACCTGTAGCGGTATTGGAGTATTTACATACATTTTATCCTTCAATTAGTACTTTCCATTTGTTTTAACAAGTGTAGCACACTCCAATTAGTGAGGTACTAGAGTACGTTTTTTCTCTGGCAGTGTAGGTAAATTTAGGGAAGGCCTAGCTGGCTGCTAAACCTGTTTGCTTTCATTCTGGGCTGGGAGTGGCTCAGGGCAGCAGCTGATGACTCACAGGCAGTGTCACTTCTCGGTTACCTTGAAAACGAATAAAATCAAGAAACACCGCGCTTGCTCTGTCAAAGCAGCTCACACACAAATAAAGGAAATTTGTAAGGAATATGGATATAAATAGTGTAGCGCTAATATTGAACAAAATCCCAAAAAGCATAATATCCAACTATGACCACCATAGATCTAACAAGTACTACCATAAAGGTTTCAGATGAATGTATATTCACCTCTAAGGAAATCTAAAAACCAATAAAAGCTCAGATTCCAATGGTGATGTCTGTACATTCCATAGCTAAATCGAACGGGACAGTAGGCAGAAAAGCAACAAAGAAAATATATATATGGCCATTTGATTCATAACTCTATATATTCTAAAAGGTACTGGAAAGAGTCTCTATAAGTGTCTATTTATATAGAAGCTGTAGAAGTCCAAAATGGGTGATGATATCCACACGTCACATAGAATAAAAAGAGATGGTAGACACTGATGGAGGCTTACCGGAACCGTTGGACTCACAGAGACATATATCCCTTGAGTCAGAAAAGCTTGTGTTGCCACCGGGCAATGTAGTGAGATGTCACGCTAGACCAATACGGAATCCGGATGCTGTGTCCAAAGCTCCTATCAGACTTCTTCCGTGCTTGACCAAATTTCGTAGTGGCTCATAGAAAGTAAAAAAGGGGGCCACATAGTGTAATACCGTTTAAGAGAGATAAAATTTATTGTGGTAGAAAACTTACATGTTCCATGGTAAAAAAAGCGCTTGAACTAAAATTAATGGCAGGCAGTGGAGTCTCCCGACGCGTTTCGTCTCATTAGACTTCCTCAGGAAGTCTAATGAGACGAAACGCGTCGGGGGACTCCACTGCCTGCCATTAATTTTAATTCAAGCGCTTTTTTTACCATGGAACATGTAAGTTTTCTACCACAATAAATTTTATCTCTCTTAAACGGTATTACACTATGTGGCCCCCTTTTTTACTTTCTATGAGCCACTACGAAATTTGGTCAAGCACGGAAGAAGTCTGATAGGAGCTTTGGACACAGCATCCGGATTCCGTATTGGTCTAGCGTGACATCTCACTACATTGCCTGGTGGCAACACAAGCTTTTCTGACTCAAGGGATATATGTCTCTGTGAGTCCAACGGTTCCGGTAAGCCTCCATCAGTGTCTACCATCTCTTTTTATTCTATGTGACGTGTGGATATCATCACCCATTTTGGACTTCTACAGCTTCTATATAAATAGACACTTATAGAGACTCTTTCCAGTACCTTTTAGAATATATAGAGTTATGAATCAAATGGCCATATATATATTTTCTTTGTTGCTTTTCTGCCTACTGTCCCGTTCGATTTAGCTATGGAATGTACAGACATCACCATTGGAATCTGAGCTTTTATTGGTTTTTAGATTTCCTTAGAGGTGAATATACATTCATCTGAAACCTTTATGGTAGTACTTGTTAGATCTATGGTGGTCATAGTTGGATATTATGCTTTTTGGGATTTTGTTCAATATTAGCGCTACACTATTTATATTCACTTCTCGGTTACCTCCCTCTTCCTTCTGGCATTTTCTAGAAGGAGAGAAGGGGAGAAGGGGAAAAGAGGTGGAGCTGCCTGTGGTATCTTAAGACGCCCTAACCAATCCCCAACTTGGATTGGCAGGGGGCAGGCCTCCTTAAATACCTGGGGTCAGTCCAGCTGGGGAGGAGTTGTCAGAGAAAAACACAAGAGAAAAGCGCCTCTGAGTGCAAGTATTTAATAAAGGCACATAACAAGCAATCCACACTTACATAGAAGTAACGGATGACAAGCTTCGGGGAGGGGAAGCTCCTGGGTCAGTACATAGTAGTTATAGCGTTGATCAGCAATCCAGGGGTCGGATCGAGACAGCCGCGGTCACTCGTTAGGGAACCGGCCAGCTGAGCTCGCCGAAGATCTAAATAGCTGAGAAGCTGCTCGCTGGCCTGTGACGTCACCGGAGTATAGGAGATCCACAACGCGTTTCAGAGCATGGGCAAGGCTCACACTGGGCATGCGCGCTCCTTTGTCAAGTGTAAGGAGGACGGGGAAGTAGGAAAAATAAAAAGCTCTACAATCAGGGAGAGAAACCGCGAGGGCTGGTGGATTAACCATTTAAACATGACCAGCGAACTGGCCTAATGAAAAAAACATGGTTTTAAACTAGTATGGCAGTAATGAATTACTGAAAGCAATAGACATAGGCCATACTATATTAAAATATATTGCAATTGATAATATCATAGAAAAGATACTATGGAGAGATAAAAGATCTATAATGAAAAATAAAAAATAAAAAATAATAAATAAATAACAAATTAATAATAAATAAAAAATAAGAAATATAAAAAATAATAATAATGATAATTAGAACGAAAGAAGATAGTCAAAACAAAAACTAATAAATATAAGATTCCATAATGATTTACACTGATACCCTCTATCAAGAGGAATATATGGGTTAATATTAACTATGATATATGAAAGATATATACGTATAGTATGTAAAAATAAGGAGAAAGGAGATTATGTATATAACAGACCACTTATGTGTTGTGATATACACAGGTGTGTATGTGTGCACAAGCACACACACCCACGCACATAGACGCATGAACATGTGCCACACACAACAGCGAATTAATTAATTTAACATATATATTTAATATATCAAATTCTATTTATAAGTATGGATGCATGCAAATGCATAAACTCATACAATATGTACTGCATACCAAAGAGAAACGCTAAAAACAGATAAAAGTTATAAAAAAGACAGGGGGAAAAATTTATGAGACGATCTAAAAAGGACACTTAAAAATATGTTATAAAAACAACCGTTATAATATAGTATTTACTTCCAGTTCTTCATTCAACCCATTGGGCGCAAGAGTGTCTAAAGTATAGATCCAAAAAGTTTTGTGTTCGCATAGTTTGGAAAAACGTTTAGCCTCAGACAGGTGACGGGGTATGGATTCTATAACCCATACGTATAAACCAACAGCGGATTGGTTATGGCGTTCTAAAAAATGGCAGGGAACACTATGTTTGTCTCAACCTGCCTCCACAAAACGACGATGTTTGCCAAAACATGGTCGTAATGGGCGGATGGTGGGGCCAACGTATAGTAATTTACACAGAAAAGTCAAATAATAAACATAATCTGTGGAGCAATTATAAAATTTATCTAACTGATAGATCTTGTCTTTGTGTTGAAAACTCTGTTGTCCATGTCTGACAAAGGCACAGGTTTTGCACAGAGGTTTATTACATCTGTACATTCCTGTGAGAGGAATTAAGCACAGAGGATCATGTGATTTAATACTTTTAAGTTTACTCGGTGCAATCTTATTTTTCAATGTGGGGGCCCTTCTATAGGTAACTAGGGGTTTATCACTAAGATTGGTATTCAGGAGAGGGTCTTTTTTTTAAATGTTCCAATGTTTATAGAGAATACGCTCCATTTTATTATATTTATCATGATATCTAGTAACAAAACGTACAGTCTCATTGTCAGATTGTTTTTTGGTCTTAGGTTTTTTGCCTGGAAGATAAGCGGTATAAGCCTGATCCACTAATTTGTCAGGATATCCCTTTTCCAAAAATTTGTTTTTAAGCTATAAGCTTTGAGAAATGTAATCGCAATCTCTAGTACAGTTTTGTCTTAGTCTACAAAACTGACCTTTGGGTATATTCTTGACGCACTGCGGGTGATGGCAGTTGTCAAATGGTAAATATGAGTTACCCGCAGTGGGTTTAGTATAATTGCGGGTGAGAATACGGTTGTTTTCATGAAAAAGTTCCAGATCTAAAAAGGATAAGCTTTCTCTATTGTGTACAGATGTAAAAGACAGGCCGAATTCATAGGTGTTGCAGTGGGAGACAAAAGCATCAATCAGGGGTAAGGGGCCATCCCAGATGACGATAATATCGTCTATATATCTGCCATAAAACACCACATTTTTGGCGAAGGGATTGTTGTTCCATATGAACCAGTCTTCCCACAAACCCATGGTTAAATTCGCATAAGACGGTGCAAAATTCGTTCCCATGGCAGTACCATGGGTTTGTAGGTAAAAACCATCCTCAAAATGAAAATAATTGTGGGTTAAACAAAAGGATGTAACGTCCGTAATAAAAGCCACTTGTTTTGTATTGAGTATGGGATCTGATGACAAGAACCATTGTATTGCCAGTAGGCCTATATGGTGGGGAATAGACGTATACAAGGAATTGACGTCAAGAGACAGCCAGGAATAGCCATCTTGCCAACTATAGGGGGTCAAAAGTTCCATAAGGTGTATGGAGTCCCACACATAGGATTGAAGGTTCTGGGCTAGGGGCTGTAAAAAAGAATCAATGTACTGGGAAAAACCGCTGGTAACACTATTCATAGTTGTCAGGAGTTGTCAGGTGGAAGACATGTAATGAGAGAGGTGTGGAGGCTGTGAGGGCCCACGTGGAGCTCCCCAGTCTGGGGGGGTGACCCTGGGCTGGGGCTCGGGTGCATCCAGGAGGAGTGTCAAGATCCTGGAAGGAGAGTCACCTGAGAGAGCAAGTAGGGGACAGCGGGAGATGACACTAAGAGTCTCCATGGAGGACTACTGGTCGCAGCCGGGAGGGCTGGTGAGTGAGCACATTTGGGAGGACTGGGGAGGCACACTGTCAGGTCACCTGAGACCAGATGACAGATGCATCCCGTTGGGGTCAGGAGTGCACTGCTAAGGTAGTGGACCCTAAGGCTGACTGCTGCAGATGGAACTCAGGGTAGTTCCGGAAGGCAGGTCCCCTGGAGCACCAACACGGATCCCACAGGGAGCTAGAGCATAGATTCCCCAGGGAGCAGAGTCTAAGAGCCAGCAGTCCAGGTCGCGGCCCCCAGGGTCTCCCAGCTCACGGTAGGCTACAGGAGGATGGAGACGAAACAGCAGCCCAGGACAGCAAGGGGGAGAAAGGAGGTAGCCAAATGTTGGGGCGACTAGAAGATAAGGATAACAGAGAACACGCCAAAGGTCAGGGTCACAGGCAAACAGGGATAGTCGAGAACACGTCAAAGGTCAGTGTCACGTCAATACTCACCGAGGCCGAGATCGGTTTGCCCTTACGACCACGCGCACCCGAACCCCCGAGGGTGATACAGGGGATCGGAAGCACGCGGAGGCACGGGCTTCCGGTGGTTGCGGAAGGTAGACTTGGGTTCACTATTGATGTAGGAAGACACCTGGCGGGCACCGTGCAGGACCGGTGTAACTGACAGTAAGGAAGTCCGTAGGGCAAGCAGAGGTCAGAGGTATCAAGCAGACAAATAGAGTAGTCCTTATAACAAGCAGAGATCAGGGGGTATCAGGCAGGCAGGTAGAGTGGTCGTTAAACAGGCAGAGGTCAGGGGTATCAGGCAGGCAGGGAGAATAGTCCTTTAAACAAGCAGAGATCAAGGGGTATCAGGCAGGCAGGTAGAGTGGTCTTTAAACAGGCAGAGGTCAGGGGTATCCAGCAGGCAGGTAGTGTGGTCGTTAAACAGGCAGTGGTCAGGGATATCCAGTAAACAGGAACAGGGAACTTTCTCAGGGCAAGGTACACGGGAGCAGCTGACGACAAACCAGCAACCCGACTGGGCGCTGGAGTCATCTGAAGTAGCCTCCCGGTGAGCGCGTCAGCGTGGCGCGCTACCGGGCACCCGCACGGGCGACGGCGCGCACACGGGGACCGCCGTGCACCCGCGCGCGCCGCACCATCAGGCCGCGAACGGGTGCACGTCTCAACACCAGCCCGCTGCGCATGCGCCCCGCAGCCCGGCGGATGGAGGCGACCTGTGTCTCCTGACAGTGCCCCCCTCGTAGGGAGGAGCCTACGACGGTGACGTCATCACGTTCTCGGATGGGCTTGAATACAGGAAGTGAATCGCGGTACACGGAGACGCCGCCGCTCCGCTTGATATCTCTCATGCTGCATACCTTCTGCAATATTGTAAGTGTGATTCTTTCGTTTTATTAATAAATCTCTTTTATCATACAATATTGCGCTATGGAAGTGTTCTGTTTTGTATTTCCGGTAATGATGGATTGTTAGAGCTACCGGTCCTGCATTGTATCCCTGGTTTTGGGAGACCATAATCCCTATGCTGGGCGAGACTGCCGTAATAGCAGTCATCCCCATCCGGTAAGCAGATTCTACTTACACATTTCTTGGTGGATTATCTATTGGCACTTTTGTCACATCTTTTCCTGGATGGGTGTTCTTTATTTACCTGTGGATATGACAAAAACTTTTGGACTTTTTTTTCAATAATTTTTTTCACATGCGCTTGTGATCTATGTTTTGTTTATTATCGATTGATTTGTAAATGTTTGTTCACTGATTGATGTTATGTCACTTGGTGACATCTTATTTCTTTTTATAACATAATTTTAGCGCTGCACTTCGCTGTTTACTATACTTTTGGGAGTCAGATACTGGACTTTTTAGGGTGCTGGCAACTTTTTTCTTTCATAATTTACTTTTATCTCTTAAAATCCGAGTGCAGCTATTACCCTGTTTTGGGTTTTTCATATATACCTGTAGTTTAAGGTTAGAGGTGGATAACCAAACTTCTTCCCCTATATCAAACGTGGGATTCTCCTTCCTACCCCGGTCATACTGCTCCTCGTAGTCCCTTTGAGCCTTCTACAACATGTTTTGGATCCTCTGGAAGTTAGCCTGCAAGGAGGTTATTCTGTCATGTACTGCAGGGACTGCTATTTCAGGAATGTCATTAGACAGGAATGTGGGATGAAATCCGCATATCGCCCAGAAAGGCGTTTGGTTAGTAGCTGCGTGAATGGAGGTATTATGCGCAAACTCTGCATACGGAAGAAGATTTGCCCAATCATCCTGGGATCCTGAGCAGAAGCAACAGAGGTATTGCTCTAAGGTCTGGTTTGTTCTCTCCGTTTGACCCTTGCTCTGAGGGTGGTAGGCTGACGAGAGGCACACTTTAATATGCAAGGCTTTGCAGAGTTCTCTCCAGAATTTGGACGTAAATTGCACGCCTCTGTCCTACACTATACTCCTTGGTACACCGTGGAGTCTTATGACCTCTTTCAGGAAGATATTGGCCGTCTCTACTGCAGAAGGGGTACCCTCCATGGGCAAGAAGTGGGCCATCTTGGATAGACGGTCGACCACAACAAAAATAGTAGTAAAGCCTCCTGAGGCCGGCAAGTCCACGATGAAATCCATGGACACGTCGGTCCATGATCGTTCTGGAATAGGCAGTGGTTTAAGTAAACCCCAGGACCTGGTGTTTTGGCCCTTGTTCCATTGACACAGGGGACAGGAGGCCACGTATTCCCTGCAATCTTGTCTCCACCCCGGCCACCAGAAGGAGCGAGAGATTAGGTCAGATGTTTTCCTAACTCAGAAGTGACCGGCCAGTTTGTGGTCGTGGCACATTTTGAGGGTTGTTGACCGGGTTTTCTGAGGTACAAAAATTTTACCCCGGATCCAAAAAAGACCCACATTTTTCTTCAAAGACTGTACCTCTGGTTCCGTACATGAATTGGATGAGGTCTTGATGGATGATACTAAGTTCGTCTGTGCCAGCCCAAGGAAATTTTGAGGAGAGAGGATTGTGCTTGGTTCCAGAGTTTGGGGATCCACTGAAAACATCCGAGAAAGGGCGTCTGCCTTCCCATTCTTTGCACCAGGTCTATAAGAAATATGAAAATTGAAGCGAGAGAAGAATAGAGCCCAACGGGCTTGTCTGGGTTTGAGTCGTTTTGCTGTTCAGAGGTATTCAAGGTTCTTGTGATCTGTGAAGATCATCACTGGGTGGAGTGCCCCCTCAAGTAAATATCTCCATTCCTCCAGGGCGAATTTTATGGCCAGCAGCTCCCTGTCACCTACATCATAATTTAATTCCGCTGAGCTGAGTCTCCGGGATGCAAATGCAACTGGATGTAGGATGGCTTTGGGTCCTTGTCTTTGGGAAAGAATTGCTCCTGTTGCGATCTCTGATGCGTCCACTTCCAATACGAATGGTTGAGAAGGATCAGGATGTCGGAGAATGGGAGCGGAGCTGAACAGGTCCTTCAGTTTCAGGAAGGCTTCCTGTGCGGCTTGGGACCACCGGAATGAGCCATGCTGGCGGGTTAGCTGGGTGATAGGTGTCACTATAGCAGAGAATCCAACGATAAATTTCCGGTAAAAGTTAGCAAATCCTATAAACCGTTGGACTCCCTTTTTGTCAGATGGAGCTGGCCACTCTTGGATAGCCTGTATCTTTTGGGGGTCCATTTCAAACCCATTTGCCGATATGATGAACCCCAAGAATTGCATGACTGATTTCTCAAACTCACACTTCTCCATTTTTAGGTAGAGTTTGTGTTGCTTCAGAATGGCAAGAACTGTTTTGACGTGCCCCCTGTGCAGCTCAATCGTGGAAGAAAAAACTAGTATATCGTCCAAATAGACTACAAGGAAATCATCTAGGTATTTGCGGAAAATGTAATTCACTAGGTGTTGAAAGGTGGCTGGAGCATTACAAAGCCCGAATGGCATCACCAAGTATTCAAAATGCCCGAACCTGGACCTGAAGGCCGTCTTCCATTCGTCCCCGGCCCTAATTCTGACAAGGTTATATGCCCCCCGGAGATCTAATTTGGAAAAGACTCTGGCTGACCGGAACCGTTGGAACAGCTCTGGGATGAGCGGCAAGGGATACCGATTCTTGATGGTGATGTTATTTAACTGCCGGTAATCCACACAGGGTCTAAGGGAACCGTCCTTCTTCCCGACAAAGAATATACCTGCTCCAGGGGGTGAAGATGAGGGACGGATGAACCCCTTCTTCAAGTTTTTGTCAATATATTGTTTGAGAGCCTCCAGCTCCGTTTCTGAGAGGGGAAATATACGACCAAATGGAATCTCTGACCCTGGCAGTAAGTCGATTGGGCAGTCATAAGGTCGATGAGGCGGGAGGCGATCGGCCATTTGTTTGCTGAAGACCTCCTGGAACTCAAGATACTCCTGAGGAACATGTTGGAGGTTAACTGAAGGAGCCGTAATTGTGGCACAGATCTTGGGCTCCAAAGGATGACAATGTTGAGAACAGTATGAAGAGGGAAACGAGACCACCTTAGTACTCCATTGGATCAGAGGATCGTGAGCCTGTAGCCAGGGTAAGCCTAGAATGACTGGAAACATGGGAGAGTGAATAAGGTCTAGGCGTAGGAGCTCTTGGTGCCCGGAGTCAGTAGTTACTTGAATGGGTTGGGTCTCCTGGGTAATTGGACCTGAACTGGGAAGAGACCCATCAGCCAAGTGAACCCGTAGGTGTTGAGCTTTGGTTTGCAAGGGTACATGCAGGTTCCGGGCCAGGGCAGCGTCCATAAAGCAACTACATGCACCCGAATCAATGCAGGCGGGACTCCCCTTTCAGTAGCTGTAGAGAAATAAACAACATGACGTAAGATTTAGGAGCATTGTTGTCTTGGCAATTCATTGATTTTGGCTGAAAGAACTTACTGGGCCTTATCGGGCAGTTGTGCAGGAAGTGTCCGGCTCCCCCGCAATAGAAACACAAGTTGGACTGCCGTCTACGTTGTCTTTCTTCCGAGGTCAGTGGAGGCCGTACCAGACCAAGCTGCATAGGTTCGGAATCGGGAAGGGTAGTAGACCCAGCTGTCATAGGAGACGGTATTTGAATAGGTTGAGGTCTTGATGTCGTCCACACAGGGCGTGGACTTTGGAACCATTCTGAACGACGTTCCCGCAAACGTCTATCCAGTTTTGTGGCTGCCTGAATTAACTCCTCCAAAGATGCGGGGGTCTCCATCCTGGCCAACCCGTCCTTGAGGAGTTCGGACAGGCCTTGGCGGTACTGATAGCGTAGAGCTGGCTCGTTCCAGTTTGTATCAGCCGCCCATTTACGGAATTCCACCGTATAATCTTCAATTGGTCTCCTTCCTTGAGCTAGGTGGTGCAAGATAGCTTCGGCCGTAGCCATGCGTTGTGAGTCATCATAAAGCTGCGACATACTCTCGAAGAACGTATCGATTGTATTAAGCACCTGACTCCCTGACTCCATCAAGCCGTGGGCCCAGGCCTGAGGTTCTTCTGACAACAGAGAGATCGCAAATCCCACCTTAACCACTTCTGATGCAAAGGTTCGGGGCTGCAGAGCAAAATAAAGAGTGCATGCATTCCTAAAAGCTCTAAATTTCTTACGGTCCCCTGAGAACCGTTCCGGTGTGGGGACCCTAGGTTCCGGAAGTGCCATTACAACTGTAGGACTGGCGGTAGCCTGGGGAAGCGGGCCTTCATTGCTAGGTGCGGAAGCTGCGGCGGCAGAAGGGAGTGATCCCGTCAGCTGTTGGAGACGGCTGTCAATTTGTGTGTATCCCTCCTGTAGTCTCTGCACCGAGTCTGCCAGGGTGGAGACCTGCTGACACAGGATCTCCAAGGGGGAGCGCGCTCTGTCGGCCTCGGACATCTGGCTGGTTTGTACTGTCACGTCAATACTCACCGAGGCCAAGAGCGGCTCGCCCTTACAACCACGCGCACCCGAACCCCCGAGGGTGATACAGGGGATCAGAAGCACGCGGAGGCACGGGCTTCCGGTGGTTGCGGAAGGTAGACTTGGGTTCACTATAGATGTAGGAAGACACCTGGCGGACACCGTGCAGGACTGGTGTAACTGACAGTAAGGAAGTCCGTAGGGCAAGCAGAGGTCAGAGGTATCAAGCAGGCAAATAGAGTAGTCCTTATAACAAGCAGAGATCAGGGGGTATCAGGCAGGCAGGTAGAGTGGTCGTTAAACAGGCAGAGGTCAGGGGTATCAGGCAGGCAGGGAGAATAGTCCTTTAAACAAGCAGAGATCAAGGGGTATCCGGCAGGCAGGTAGAGTGGTCTTTAAACAGGCAGAGGTCAGGGGGTATCCGGCAGGCAGGTAGAGTGGTCGTTAAACAGGCAGTGGTCAGGGGTATCCAGTAAACAGCAACAGGGAACTTTCTCAGGGCAAGGTACACGGGAGCAGCTGACGACAAACCAGCAACCCGACTGGGCGCTGGAGTCGTCTGAAGTAGCCTCCCGCTACCGGGCACCCGCACGGGCGACGGCGCGCACACGAGGACCGCCGTGCACCCGCGCGCGCCACACCATCAGGCCGCGAACGGGTGCACGTCTCAACACCAGCCCGCTGCGCATGCGCCCCGCAGCCCAGCGGACGGAGGCGACCTGTGTCTCCTGACAGTCAGGGTCACAAGCAGACATGGATAGTCGGGAACACGCCAAGATCGGTAACAAATGTAGAGCACATGGCAAGCAGGAAACAGGAAGCCAAACACACAATATTGCACGGCAAGGCAGGCTTGGAGAATAGGGTGTTAAATAGTGGTTCCTGTTGAGGCTAGGGTGGAGCCACACTGAGAGAAGATTACTTAAAGCGGGGTTCCACCCAAATTTTGAACAATATCTGTATGTATTCTCTCCCTTGCCTAGATGCTGACATGCCGTTTAAAAAAATTTAAATCGTCGTAATTACCTTTTATTTTTCTATTCTTCTTTGCACTTCCTGGTTCTCCTCCCGTGGGAGTAGGCGTGTTTCTAGCCTCTCCCAGACTCCTGGGAGCTAGTCTCAGGCTTCCCAGGATGCCACTGAGCATGTGCGGGAACGAGCGGTGAATGCTGGGAGCACAGCATTCACCACATCCAGGAAATAAATGCTTGTGGGCTTCAAATGCCCACAATGAAGATGGAAACCGGCTGCAGTGAATAATATAAGTTATTCTTTCCGACAAAATCTGACACAGGCGGACATATTACACACAATATGTGAGTATGTAATGCTGAGAAGAAAAGTTTGTGAATGAACTCAAAAAAAAAAAAACGATAGATAGGTGGACCCCCGCTTTAAGCATGCAGGTGTGAGAGTACAAGCCTCAAGGCTGATACACAGACCAGGTAAGAGCAGACAGGTCATGAAAGTATTACTGAAAGTTCATGACACACGCCTGAGAGAACTTGGAGATTGTAGTTAAGATGGGTGCAGAACCAGAAGAGAGGACTGTGAAAAGGGCAGTGGAGAGAGGTCATTGCAGCCAGGCTGGCTGACAGGGCCTGAAGAGAGCTATCTAGGAGTGGTAGCCAAGTAGAGGACAGCTAGCACCTGGACTATTGTACACCACAGGGGCCCAAGGTCCCTGCCTGAAAAAGGAAGGTCATTGAGGCCTGGCTGACCTATGCAGTGCTAACTAGTCTGGAGGAGTGACAGTCTACAGCAAGGGAAGTGCTGGTGGAAGAACAGTCTGCAGCAAGAGAAGTGCTGGAGGAGGAAACAGTGAGCAGCAAGTGTTTGTGCTGGAGAGAGAAGAGTGAAGCGTATATACAGAAGTTTACAGTACAATGGAGTCCTAAGCAACTTTGCACTAAATTTTCCTGGGCATACCATAATTCCCAAATCCCCATCCAAGTTTAATCCCCCTCAAATAAACAAAACAAAGCCATGGACTGGTTTCTGTCTCTGAGTGACTGGGATGGATGTCTAGCTGGGAAGCGTGACGGGTGAACCACTACACACAGCAACCCCTAAGGGGGCATGGCTACACAAGCAATGGACTAATAAATTCATTTTTATCATCTTTGGGCCCCTTTGATTTGACAGTGAGTTTCTCCATTAACCTGCTGAGCACTGACTATCTTTAAATCCCATACAAGTTACATTTCCAGACGTCTTGTCAGCTGCACTGGTATTTCATGATCATTTATTATTGATTTGCACTCCTTTCTATGATCCATGGTTGAGCGATTGAGGACTTTTTGGTTTTGTTTTTACATGGGGTTATTTTCATGTACACCAACTGTGCCCCAACGCTAGCTGGTTGAATATCTAGAACTAAAGACTGCCCCTTTTAAGCTGCTACACAGAGACCAATACCTATCATTCATGCCAAGAGATACCTCTTAGGGAACATTGTACAATAGATTAGTAAGAAAAAACTGCGATAAGTCAGAAATAATATACATTAAAGTATATGTGAAAATAATTATGAAATCCACATTGCAGCAGCTCACAATGTGATAACACAAAAAAAACTGTATAAAGGGAAAAAAAGGCCGCGCTACAAATGGAAAGTCCATACAGTAGCTCTTGGATGGACGATATTAATTCAATCTAGTGCCGATCACCCAGGTGAATCAGAAATTATATCAACCGTGCCACCACCTGAAGAAAAACCTGCTTACCAGCTGGCAGGTAAGTTGGGCAGTTGGCTTATACCCAGCCAGGGTCTTTCCTCATAGGGGAGATCCACTGATGGACCGGAGGTTGGATATAGGATGAAATGGATTGGATACTCAAACTCCTCCTGGCAGCACGAGACCTTACACAGACCACGAGACCCAGCCACATATAGAGGAAGAAAGACCATCCATAGCGTAATACTGTCACAATTATTAGTTTAATAAAAAGTAATGCACTTACATGAAGTTAAAATATCACACATAAAATCAGTGCCGGCCGGCTGCAAACAAACTCCCGTCCTCCTAACGTAGGAGCGTGATGATTTCAATATGCTCCTACGTTAGGAGGACGGGAGTTTGTTTGCAGCCGGCCAGCTCTGATTTTATCTGTGATATTTTAACTTCATGTAATAACATTGTACAATATCCTAGCCATTATCCTAGAGTGCACTCTAGGCTAGTCATAGTATTATGGTTCACATTGCAGTTAATGCTTAAATGCTCTGTTCATTGCTGATTCATAAGTTAATCCCAATCTAGCGATTCAGAACTCTATTCTAGGTTACCTTGGCTTAGTGATTATACTGTCTAGTGGACTATGTCTGAACCTACCTTCTGGATGTTTATTTACTCTATGATCAAATCACCATTTATTCTAGCCCGTACCAATACATTGGGTTCATTTACCACTAAAGAGTCTTGTGTCCATTTGCTGGTGCTGACTCACAGCTGAGTTAATGGTATCTATACTCATGTTCTTATAAGTGCTTGCAGTAACTTGGGGAGTCAAGGTGCAGAACAGAGAACCCAAATTACCAAGCAGCCCCTGCAGGGATAGCGCTATACTAGATTATTCCACCAGGACTCTGACTTACTCTTAGGGCTGGTTCACACCAGATACTTTCCAGTGCATTTTTAAAATGCATCAAAAACGCATGCACAGTGTTTTCCATGTATTCCAATGGCCCTAGTCAACACAAGTGCAGTCATTTCCAAACAAGTCAACAAAAGTAGAATCTGTCACATTTTTTTATCTGGAAGTTTGCAAAACACATGCGAACGCACAAGAACATACATTGTCCTGAATGAAAAAGATTTTTCAAGTGTCAAAATAAAAGGAAAAAACTGAAACATAATGAAAATGCATCAAAAGTGCATGTAAATGCATATGCAAAAATGAATCCAGAAAGTGTGGTGTGAACCAGCCCCTAGGCCTCTTTCACATGGGTGGCCGAGGGGGAACCAGTAAAACCAAGCAGTTGAGCTGAAGTTTTACAGTCCACCTAAATGCAGCTGGAGGGGGTTGTATAATGTCCACTGGAAATGTAATGCGGCTTATTAGCCCCAGTGTAAATTGCTGTTTAATTTTTAAAAAAAGGAGGCAACAGGATCACCTGAACCCCCGACAGTGGCTGTTTAGCCACACAGCTCTGACAAGGATAAGGCCCTCCTGGGGTCTGATCCCTAAGGGGGATCTTTTTTCCCACCCATGCACCTGGCAAATCCCTACCTTCCTATCCCCCTTTTTTTTCTCCTCTTTTACTAATCCTCTTTCTTCTCTTTTATTCTTCACTCCTTTTAAAGTGTTACTAAACCCAGAACCTGCATTTACTATATCTGGTCTCCCACAGTACACAGAACATGGAAATGCAATAATTTTAGTAAATATAAACTGATAAATACCTTTTCTCATCAGCAGTATATAGCAGTCTTGTGACTTTTATCAGTTCCTTCCTAGTAAACCTTGTAGGAGTTTTCATTCTCCCCTGATCCTCTGTCTGGACATGTCTAGAGAGTGCTGATTACATTCACCCTCCCAAGAAAAAAATAATCTCTAGCAATGCACACCAAACTGAGCATGTGCAGCCTGTAGCTATTGCTATGGTTGGACCATTACCTAGTATATAAACATCTCAATGTGCGCTCAGTTCAACATGGTGTTCTTTAGGGGGGGGGGGGGTTTGAGACTTTGAGTGAGGCACATGAATGAAACCAAATATGTGATCAAGAATGTTTATCAAAGTAAAAACATAGAACATAATTCATCCAATAAAGGAATGTTGAAGTACTAATGAATTGCTGTTATCGTGACCATGTGTCACGTACCTTTCTAGGGCCGAGATGCTGAGAGTGGCTCCCCTTTGCGGCTAAGGGCACTATACCCCTGGAGGTGGTACAGAGGGTATAGGGCACAAAAAAGCACGAGTACCCAGCAGGGGTTGCAGGACTTGAGTGATGATCACTGGGAAACCACTTGAAGGAGAAGCAGGAATCCACAACAGCTGGTTAACTGTGGAGAGAGAAGAGAGCTGGCAATTATCTGACAGCTGAGCAACCAGCTCAGAGAAGGAAGGGCTGAGCCAGCCCTGACAGGTTCCTTATATCACGCTATGCGTGCTCCACCGCACAAGCGCCCGCACCATCTCGTTCTGTCACGCACCCACATGCCGGAGCACCATTCTACCTTGCATGCTCACGGGAAAATGCCGATAACGGCAATTGAGGTTTCTGGCATTTCTCTGGCACCATGGTTAAAACAGTTGTATATATATATATATATATATATATATATATATATATATATATATATATATATATATATATATATATATATATATATATATATATATATCTCAGAATAAAACCAAGACATTCTGCAGTGTGTGAAAACATGAGCCAATATTGTTACATATGCAAGTCATCACAAAGATAAAAATGCATGACATGAGTTACATCGCAGATTAAAACATAAGTGTATGCATCTGAGGTATCTCTATGCATTTCGGGAATTATACCCCCTCGTCTGAAGTGGATGCATACGGCCTGTTTGTGCACAGAAAATATATGTATATAATACCAGTATAAGGGGGTGTCCTTGAGTGTCCTTGCCAGGAGCTGAGGTGGTGAAATCCCACGGAGCAGAAGCAGCCCTCAACTCCCCAGTGGGATGAGGTTGTCTGTCATGGTTATGCAATAGAGTTAGCTTACCTGTCTCCATGTGTTCATCTCTAAAGACCAGCTGCCTCTCACCTGATTGGTTTTATAAGCTCTCCTCTAAGCATGGCCCCACCCCAGGCCCTATCAGGGAACCCTATATTAACCAAGCCAGCAGTGCTGATCAACCATTGTGTGTTAGCTTTCATGTGTACTTGCTGTGTTTCCTACGTCTGATTCCAGTTACCGACTTTGGCCTGTTCTTAACTATTCCTGTCTGCTCGTGACCCTGACCTTTGGCGTGTCCCCGACCATCCCTGTTTGCCTGTGACCCTGAACCTTGGCGTGAATTCTGTTGTCCTTGTCTGCTTGTGGCCCCGACCTTGGCTTGTCCCTTACTTTCCTTGTTGTTCCAGCCTTCTGCCTCCTTCCTCTTCTCCTGTAGTCTACCGTGAGCTGTGAGACCCTGGGGGCCGTGACCTGGAGCCAGACTGCAGCGCAGTCCATCCTTAAATCAACCAAAATAGCACAGTATAGCACACTTATTAACTAATAGCACTAAAAAGAGCCCTGTTCTATATCTCTCTCCATGCCGAAGTCACACTGAAAATATCTGCCATTGAAAGAATACTTTTATACTGTGGGGCAGGAATGAGCCATGATTGGATAAAGTCATGATGACGGTGTCCAATCATGACTCTGACAGTGCTCTGTGCCCTGATTGGCTGAAGCTATCACTGTTTCAGCCAATTAGGGCTTGCGAATGACCCGTTTGTTCGGCTGCTTGCCGAACGTCCGAACAACGAAAGTTCGTCCCGAATGCTCGGGCCGAACCGTTCGGCCATCCTTACTGTGGAGCAGTAGTTGTCGATGAGAAGCACTGTACAATCCAACATCCGAAAATGGAAAGAGCATGGCACAACTGCAAACCTATCAAGACATGGCCGTCCACCTAAACTGATAGGCCAGGCAAAGAGAAAATTAATCAGAGAGGCCCATGGTAATTCTGGAGGAGCTGCAGAGATCCACAGCTCAGGTGGGAGAATCTGTCCACAGGACAACTATTAGTCATGCACTCCACAAATCTGGCCTTTATGGAAGAGTGGCAAGAAAGCCATTGCTGGAAGAAAGCAAAGTCCTGTTTGCAGTTTGCGAGAAGCCATGTGGGAACACAGCAAACATGTGGAAGAAGGTGCTCTGGTCAGATGAGACCAAAATTGAACTTTTTGGCCTAAAAGCAAAACTCAGTGTGTGGTGGTTAACTAACATTGCACATCACCCTGAACACACCACCCCCACCGTGAAACATGGTGGCGGTAGCATCATGTTGTGGGGATGCTTTTCTTTAGCAGGGACAGGGAAGCTGGACAGAGTTGATGGGAAGATGGATGGAGCCAAATGCAGGGCAATCTTAGAAGAAAACCTGGTAAAGTCTGCAAAAGACTTGAGAGGGGAGCAGATGTTCACCTTTCAGCAGAACAACAACCCTAAGCATACAGCTAGAGCTATAAGAGAACAAAGGTTTAGAGCAAAGCATATTTATGTGTTAGAATGGTCCAGACAAAGTCCAAACCTAAATCCATTTGAGAATCTAAATGAGAATCAAATTTTTTCATATGCAGGATATTTAATTTCTTTAGGCTGGGTTCACACTTTAACCCGCTGCGGATCGCACAGGAGCACTATGCCTGAATTCGGCCCTGAAATGGAGCCAAAGACACACAGCGTTTCTGTGCAGTACGCTTCGCAGCCACAACAGAGATATGTGAACCGGCTCCATAGGGAGCCAGTCACATTCTTCTGCTATGCGAATTGGATGCGGAGAAACCCGCATGTAATTCGCATACAGTCAGGTCCATAAATATTGGGACATCGACACAATTCTAATCTTTTTGGCTCTATACACCACCACAATGGATTTGAAATGAAACGAACAAGATGTGCTTTAACTGCAGACTTTCAGTTTTAATTTGAGGGTATTTACATCCAAATCAAGTGAACGAATTGTAGGAATTACAACAGTTTGTATATGTGGCTCCCACTTTTTAAGGAACCAAAAGTAATGGGACAGATTAACAATCATCCAAACTTTCACTTTTTAATACTTGGTTGCAAATCCTTTGCAGTCAATTACAGCCTGAAGTCTGGAACGCGTAGACATCACCAGACGCTGGGTTTCATCCCTGGTGATGTTCTGCCACGCCTTGGATTCAGGTCTGGTGATTGACTTGGCCACTGCATACCATTCCACTTCTTTCCCTTAAAAAAACTCTTTGGTTGCCTCCGCAGTAGGCTTCGGGTCATTGTCCATCTGCACTGTGAAGCGCCGTCCAATGAGTTTTGAAGCATTTTGCTGAATATGAGCAGATAATATTGCCCGAAACACTTCAGAATTCATCCTGCTGCTTTTGTCAGCAGTCACATCATGAACAAATACAAGAAAACCAGTTCCATTGACAGCCATACATGCCCACGCCATGACACTACCACCACCATGCTTTACTGATGAGGTGGTATGCTTTGTATCATAAGCAGTTCCTTTCCTTCTTCATACTCCTCTCTTCCCATCACTCTGGTACAAGTTGATCTTGGTCTCATCTGTCCATAGGATGTTGTTCCAGAACTGTGAAGGCTTTTTAGATGTTGTTTGGCAAACTCTAATCTGGCCTTCCTGTTTTGAAGGCTCACCAATGGTTTACACCTTGTGGTATACCCTCTGTATTCACTCTGGTGAAGTCTTCTCTTGATTGTTGACTTTGACACACATACACCTACCTCCTGCAGAGTGATCTTGATCTGGCCAACTGTTGTGAATGGTGTTTTCTTTAACAGGGAAAGAATTCTTCGGTCATCCACTACAGTTATTTTCCGTGGTCTTCCGGGTCTTTTGATGTTGCTGAGCTCACCAGTGCGTACTTTCTTTTTAAGGATGTTCCAAACATTAGGCCACACCTAATGTTTTTGCTATCTCTCTGATGGGTTTGTATTGTTTTTTCAGCCTAATGGTGGCATGCTTCATTGATAGTGACAGCTCTTTGGATCTCATATTGAGAGTTGAGAGCAACAGATTCCACATGCAAATAGCACACTTGAAATTAACTCTGGACCTTTTATCTGCTCCTTGTAAATGGGATACTGAGGGAATAACACACACCTGGCCATGGAACAGCTGAGCAGCCAATTGTTCCATTACTTTTGGTCCCTTAAAAAGTGGGAGGCACATATACAAACTGTTGTAATTCCTACACCGTTCACCTGATTTGGATGTAAATACCCTCAAATTAAAGCTGAAAGTCTGCAGTTAAAGCACATCTTGTTCGTTTCATTTCAAATCCATTGTGGTGGTGTATAGAGCCAAAAAGATTAGAATTGTGTCGATGTCCCAATATTTATGGACCTGACTGTAGGTGTGAACCCGGCCTGAATCTCTATCCCTTTCATGCCTAAGCCTATTTCTGACATTTGTTGCTTACAAGTTAATATCCGTATTTTTTGCTCGAAAATTACTTAGAACCCACAAACATACATACATTTTTTAGCAGAGACCCCAGAGAATAAAATGGTGATCGTTGCAATATTTTATGTCACGCGGTATTTGCGCAGCTGTCTTTCAAACACACTTTTTTGTGAAAAAATACACTTTTTCATGAATGAAAAAAAAAACAGTTAGCCAAATTTTTTTGTATAATGTGAAAGTAAATGTTACACCAAGTAAATAGATACCTAACATGTTTTGAAATTGCGACAAATTACGATACCTAAAAATCTCCATAGGCGATGCTTTAAAAAAATGGAACGATTACCAGGTTAGAGCTACAGAGGAGGACTTTTGCTAGAATTATTGCGCTCGCGCTAACGATCGCGGTGATGCCTCACATATGATTTGAACACCGTTTACATATGCGGGCGTGAGCTCGCAGGGATGGGGGCGCGTTCAATTTTTTTTTTCTTATTTATTTTCTTCTTATTTTTTTTCGTCACTTAAAAAAAGAATATATATTCTAATCACTTTTATTGCTGTCACAAGAAATGTAAACATCCCTTGTGACAGTAATAGGTGGTGACAGGTACTCTTTATGAAGGAATCAGGGGTTTAAAATCCCTCCTTTGCATTTCATAGTATTCAGATCGCCAAAAATGGCAATTCTGAATATTGTAATTTTTTTTAAGTCGGCGCCATTGGCAGCCAAGTAAAACTGGAAGCGACGTTTTGAGTCCCTCCCGTGCTTTTACATAGGAGACTGGAACCAAGCCGTTTCCGGCTTTGTTTCAGTCTCACTCTAGCTGGCGGACACAAGGCCCGGGAAGGCGGCGGGAGGGGGGTGTTCCCTCCTGCTCCTTCGGGATAACAGCCGAGCAACTTTTAGCCACATCGGTTGTTATCCCTAAAGAGCCAACCGCCCGCTCTAACAAACGGTACAAGGGTGATGCCTGCAGATGCAGGCATCATCCCGGTATAACCCCTTAAAGCCGAGGCCGCATATGTGCGTACGGTCGGCGCTAAGGGGCTATTCTTATACTAAAGAAATATTAATGTATAAAATGTTTAATTCAAACTGTTGCTCATAACACTTAACTTGCTTTGCAGAATAATATATTTAAGATTTAGAGAAACAGGTGTCTTATCAGCTTCACGTGTATCTCCACCTTGCCATGTTTTCCTTATCTTGTCTTTGAAATAAATAGTTTTGTACAAAGCTACACACATCTGTACCCCCTAACTGGATCATCATAAGGTGAGATTAACCAATAAACACATTTCAAATAAATATACTTTTCCTCTCTTCCTTATCGCTTTCAAAAGAGGGCATGTCCCTGAACTTCTAATAAATAATGGGACCAGAACATAATTTCCCACTATGTCAAAGCAGATATCAAAATTAATTGGATAGATATATATATATATATATATATATATATATATATATATATATATATATATAATTTTTTTTTTTTTTTTTATTAAAGGCAATAACACAGTAGTTTAAGGTACTGTAGTTCCACTCATTATTCTTGGAAAATGAATGTCAACTTGTTGGTAAGACATTTGATTGTAGCGGTTACACCCTATATGTCTATGCTTTTTAATGTAGGAAATGCTTCAAAAATACAGAAGAATTTGAAAAAATACATGGTCTGTAATTTTCGTTATTTGGATATTGTTAGCTCACTAGTGTACCGTGTATAAAAGGGACTGCTTCATGAGACTCAAAAATATTTTCTAACTACAAGCAGAATGCTTTTCTCTCTGCTAGTACCTCTAGTGATGTACAGATAAATAAAGGGATTAAAGACTCTTATCTTTTCTCTCATTTGATTAATAATATTATATAGCATTTATGTAGCTCTAATGCCCTGTACACACGGTCGGATTTTTAGACGGAAAATGTGTGATAGGACCTTGTTGTCGGAAATTCCGACCGTGTGTGGGCTCCATCACACATTTTCCATAGGAATTTCCGACACACAAAGTTTGAGAGCAGGCTATAAAATTTTCCGACAACAAAATCCGTTGTCGGAAATTCCGATCGTGTGTACACAAATCCAACGCACAAAGTGCCACGCATGCTCAGAATAAATTAAGAGACGAAAGCAATTGGCTACTGCCCCGTTTATAGTCCCGACGTACGTGTTTTACGTCACCGCGTTCAGGACGATCGGATTTTTCGACAACTTTGTGTGACCGTGTGTATGCAAGACAAGTTTGAGCCAACATCCGTCGGAAAAAAAATATGGATTTTTGTTGTCGGAATGTCCGATCAATGTCCGACCGTGTGTACGGGGCATAACAGTCTACACAGCACTTTAGAAAATAAATGGAGACAAGTACAGTTACAATACAATTCAAGATAAGAGAGTTAGGAGGGCCCTGCTCATATGAGCTTACAATCCCTTTCACATATTCTGCAGTGGGCCCTCATGGGGGCGGAACGCCAGGGCCTGGTGGCAAGTGCATCCTTTGCTACCCTGGTAGTTCAACCACTAGTGTCAGTAGCTCTTTATTTTAAAACATATTTTGTTTACCTTTTTTTATTTTTTTACAATTTTTTTTTTTTAATAATTTTTTTTTTTACAATTTTTTTAGGAGCTCCATTGGTGGGCTTTAGTGAAATATCAAGGGTCTAAACAGACCTCTGATGTTTCACCTTTGATACAAATAAAGAAGATTCAGGACACAACCCTCAATCTCCATCTCTGTGGCTTCAGCTGCACAGAATGAATGTACAGAATTAGCTCTGTACAGAACTTCCCATTTATTCACAAACTAAAGCATAGTAAATACAGAACGTTTGGTACTTGTCACGCTTACACCTAACACAGGTGGTCAGACACAATATAGCTGGCTACTCTGTTCTTCACCTAAAGCAGCCCCCTTTACCTTAAAGCAGGGGTCTCAAACTGGCGGCCCTCCAGCTGTTGCAAAACTACAAGTCCCATGAGGCATTGCAAGGCTGACAGTTACAAGCATGACTCGCACAGGCAGAGGCATGATGGGATTTGTAATTCCGCAACAGCTGGAGGGCCACCAGTTTGAGACCCCTGCCTTAAGGCAAGCTGGCCTACCAGTACTTGGTTGCCCCAGGGACTTATACACAATGCTATAGTGCCTGGCTACCACGGCAGGGCTGGCGCAAACTGAGCAAACAGGTACTTGCGGTTGGCTGACAGGCAGAGTGGTTCAATGACAGTCCAGGTAGAAGGCAAGCATGGTTCAGAGAATAGTCAATATCCTAGCTGAGGTCATACACAGAGATTTCAATCTAGCAGAGCAGGTCAGACAAACAGTCAGCCTGATCAAGTATTTCACACAAGCTATCACAAGCTTGAGACATCAGCCTAAATCGGGTTTGGTCTCCACCCTGGGACTGGCCACAATAATCACCTTGCAGGTGGACAAACAGACAAAGAGAATGCCACAGCCAAATCCAGGATGATGGAATGAGGAGCAGGAGCGCTAGACACTCCTGACAGTACTGATCACTCACTCACACATCCCCGCAGCAGCTGGAAGAAGAGGGAAGGGAAGAAGCTGGCAGAGCTGTGGGCAGAGGGGGGACATGTGGAGCACACAGGAGCCTAGCGAAGCAGGAAACAAGTAACCTGGATAGGAGGAGCAACACAGGGGTGGCATGTAGAGGAACTGATGCCCTCATTTTCCTGCAGCTGCTGAATGTCTGCAAGAGGGAGAGGAGAAGAAGCAGGCTTTCAGCGGCTGCAGGAGGAAAATGGAGGGCATTGGTTCCTCTATTTGCCGCCCCCGCCACCTTTCCTATCCAGGTGTACAGGGTCCCTGGAGCATGGAGCTGGGTCACAATTGTGACCACTGTAGTTACACCCCTGACTGAACCACTAATCCACAGGCCTGAGTACTGATATGGGGAGTAGAGTAGAGTCCTTGGCATTGTGTATGCTCCAACCACACCAACATTAAACTTGCACAGGGTTTTTTGCTTGACTCCAGCAAGTGAAAGATAATTGTACTCGGAGTCAATCTGTGGATAGTGTAGGAAAGGAACAAAGAGCAACAGAGAACAAAGACCTGAGTTGTGCCTGGGTCAAGTGGTCAGTATGCCTGAAAGGGCGCATACCCAAGTATGAATTGAAATAAAAATTGAAAAAGAAAAAGGGAATGGGTGGGTGGGACACGAGATCCTACGACCACAGGAATGAGAAGAAGGAGGGCAGGCTTTATGCAGCCTGACTCCTCCTACAATTACAGGCTGACCTGCGGTCAGCCTTACACTTGTACTCGGAGTCAATCTGTGGATAGTGTAGGAAAGGAACAAAGAGCAACAGAGAACATAGACCTGAGTTGTGCCTGGGTCAAGTGGTCAGTATGCCTGAAAGGGGGCAAAAATGACCAGTAGGATGAATATGATGCCAAATTATTACCCACTGAAATAACGTATAATCTACCAAATTAACAACCGCTTGTGGTATCTCTAAAAAGTGGCTCTGGGCCAACCCAGAGAAACAAGACGACCTCCACCTACCCAATACGGCTGAGGTCCCAGGCACAAATACGCAGAAACTGCTCCTGTCTCTTATGACCCAAAAACCCGGGTATAGGCCTGCCTTGAGCACCAAGCTGGTACCTAACACGAAGGAGACCATGTCAATGTGATAGATACGACACGGAAAATATGACCCATGATGAGAAGTCTGCTGATCACAGCAGGAGGGCTACTTTCAGGAACCCTGAGGATGGCTTAATAGAATGCACAGCAAATAAAGAAAACCTGTCGGGGTCTACTAACAACATGAAATGCTGAGTCCCAATCAGATACGCCCCGACAATGCTGTGCCAATATGAGTTAAAAGAGGTAAAAACCGAACCAAGTAGGAAGCCTACTGATACTGGCCTAGGGACTGAGAAAATTCGGAACCCACTAAAGCCCCTGAGCCCGTAAAGGCTGCTGGAGCTGCCATGGCTGACTTACCAATAGTTCCATGCTTTTGCCAACCTTAGCCAAAAGTAGCTAGGAAATAAAATGTCGTGTGCATGGACAAGGAGGAACCACAGTTCCCTGGGTAACCTATTCCGTGTAAGTGACACACCACTGGGACAGCAACATGAACTATGAGAGAAACGTGAGCATACTGAGAAAACCTGCGCCAGGAACGTAAGCTACGTGAAGGAACGAAACCCATGTAAGCGCGAGCTTACGAAATGTGAGCAGACTAAAAACCGAGGCTGCCAGAAACCGCAAACTACCTAAGAAATACCGGTAGCATGAGAACGTGAGTTGATGAACAGTGTGAGAAACATGAGAACGAGAGTAACCTTGGGAAAACATGAGAAACCTGGAAAAAAACAAGAGAAACATAAAAAGTGAGTTTAACATAGAAACAACAAATTGCATGAGAAAGATAAATTATATGAAAAACGTAAAATTGCATGAGGAACGTAAATTGCACGAGGAACGTAAATTGCATGAGGAACGTAAATTGCATGAGGAACGTAAATAACATGAGGAACGTAAATAACATGAAGAACGTAAATAACATGAGGAACGTAAATAACATGAGAACATGTAAATTGCATGAGAAACGTAATTTGCATAAGAAACGTAATTTGCATGAGAAACGTAGATTGTATGAGAAAACGTGAACTGCATGAGAAACGTAAGTTTGTACGAAATACATAAGCAGCGTAAGAACAGATGAGAAGACTTGCCACCGAACAAGCCAATTAAAAACGATCACCTCAATCTGTTAAACCCATAGACGTGACGGGTAATCTGCAGTGGTAGAACATGAACAATTCAGCTGTATGAAAGCAACCAGATAACACTACAAATAACCAGCCCAAGACATAACACCCCTAATACCTGACAAGTATGATGAAGTGTGTGCAGAAATGACAAGACCAAGAGCGTAAGAAAGTGAACCTAATGACGACACCACCCTACTGTATGCAGTGAGCGAGCCCGAGCAACCTGCCGCGCCAGGACAGGAAATTAAAATGAACACTCAGGGCTAAGGTACCCACAGACCGTGGTGGGTAGAAGCAAAGGTGTAATGGTGAACGTGCACGTATGACGTATGGAAACAGGCGAGAAGATTGTGGGACAACAATCAATTAAAAACGAAACCTTAGCCCGTACGGATCTGTAAACGTGCCAGACCCTGAATGTGAGCACTAACTAACAGAAATGCAGCGAATGACAGACCATGACATAAAAACACATGACATGAAACATAATAGACCTGGGAAAAACAAGGGAAAACGAGAGAAACATGAAAAAACGAGAGAAACATGAAAAAACGAGAGAAACATGAAAAAACGAGAGAAGCGTGGGAAAAACGAGAGAAGCATGGGAAAAACGAGAAAAGCATGGGAAAAACGAGAAAAGCATGGGGAAAACGAGAAAAGCATGGGGAAAACGAGAAAAGCATGGGGAAAACGAGAGAAGCAATCGAGAGAAACATGGAAAACGAGAGAAACATGGGAAAACTTGAGAAAACATGTGAAGACGTGAGAAACATGGGAAGACGTAAGAAGCATGAAAAATGTGAGAGGCATGGAAAAACGTGGGAAGCGAAGAAACATGGAAAACGTGAGAACCAAGAGAAAACGTGAGAACCATGTAAAACGTGAGAAACATGGGAAACATGAGAAATGTAAGAAAACATTCATAGGCATGAGAAGTGACAAATTGCATGAGAAATCGAACATTTCATGAGAACACCGTAAATTGCATGAGAAACGTAAATTGCATGAGAAACGCAAATTGCATAAGAAACGTAAATTGCATGAGAAGCGTAAATTGCATGAGAAAACGTAAATTGCATGAGAAAATGTAAATAGCATGAGAAACCGTAACAAAGCATGAGAGATTGTAAAATGCATGAGAAACCGTAATTTAATGAAACCGTGAAATGCATAAAACCTGTAAAATGCATAAGAAACAGTAAAATGCACGAGAAACCGTAAAAATGCATGAAAAACTGTAAAATGTATGAGAACCCATAAATTATATGAGAAACCATAAATCGCATGAGAAACCGTAAAATGCACGATAACCGTAAAATGCATGAGAAACCGTAAATTGTATGCGAAACTAACATGCATGAGAACCGTAAATAGCATGAAAACCGTAAAATGCATGAGAAACCGTAAATTGCATGAAAAAAACGTAAATAAATGAGAAATCGTAAATCGCATGAAAACCGTAAAATACATGAAACCATAAAATGCATGAGAAACCGTAAATTTAAATCGTAAAATGAATGAGTATATAAAAAGATTACCCCCGAGAGGTTAAAGGGACTTTAACAGCAACTTGTTTAAAATTTAAAATTTTATTTTATTAAGTAGAAAAAAAGCGACATATAACAAAGAAAACAAGGACAATGTCATACAATATATAAAAAAAAAAAAAAAAAAACTATACAACAGTGTACTGTATGTGCAAAGTTTGGAAGACTGTATTCAATGGTCTTGCCACAACTCTTACGCGTTTCGGGACTTAATTGTAATGTCCCTTCATCAGAGACGAAATGTGGATCATAGACCCATGCGTAACAGTAACGGAGCATCCATATAAAAATCGCTACAGTGACGGTGTCAAAGGCCCCAGGTCTGGCAGAGGAAACCAAGACCTGAACGCATCGGCTGGCCCAAATCTATCCGCACTGATCCAACCCACAAACATAAGGGGGCATCCCGCAACTCCGCCAAAATAGACTGCACCAAGTCGCAGGTACTAAAACGCACCGTGTCACCAGGAGTATCTGGGTCAGGCCACAACGGTCTGCAACACCATCAGAGAGAGGAGAGAGTATGCTGCCGAATATGTGCAAGCACCAATTGAGACAGGGCGTTAGCCCATATGTAAGCTAAGTAACAAGAAGTAGTTTAGAGTCTTGGTGAGGCAGGGATAGATCGCAGGGGCATCCGGGCCGGTCACCGCCAGGTGCGGTAGTGATGACAAAAAATGAATGAATGAGAAACCATAAAATGCATGAAAAACCGTAAAATGCATGAGAAACTGTAAATCGCATGAGAAACCAAAAATTACATGAGAAATTGTAAATTGCAAGGACCCCCACAGAAAATAATGAGATGACAGGCAATGAGCAAGTGTCATGACAACCCCTCAGCCTGAATTAACCCCTGAACCCTGTGCTTACACATGCGTGGCATGAGGTAACCGGGTGCTAGCAACATGGCCCCATGCAGGTGAAAAGGCAGCACCCGCAGGCTGCCCTGTCTGCAACTGTACCATGGACACCCCCAACCGCACTAAAACATTAAATACCTTGCAACAACAGCTGAACCCCTTCCCCCACAGCGTGAGTACCGGGGTGGCGGCTCCCACGTGGAGTTGGATCTGCACAGGGAGAGGAGCAGACAGGTGGCCGATTACCCCCCGCGTCAGCACCGGAAGGAGCGGACAGGCGGCCCCCTTGAAAAACTGGAGCAGCACAAAGGAGAGGAGCAGAGGGTGGCCGAACACCCCCTCTCCCCAATGAGGACACCGGGAGAAGCGGGCGGCCTGTGAACCCGGCGGGGCTCTGAACCTGACCGGACCTGGAATAGGCAAAGAGAGCGGCCTGCCAGTGGATGCCCGGGAGAGTCCAGATGGAGGTAGCCACCTGCCCATGGACCCCTCTGACCAAACCTGAACCCCGCCGCTGAAATTGGGAGACTCGCCCCTCGCGGCCGCACATCTTGCTGAGACGAAAACCCGGAAGTGACGTCAGACAGATCGCACCGGAAGTGACGCACACTACACGAGTTCCTACGACCACAGGAATGAGAAGAAGGAGGGCAGGCTTTATGCAGCCTGACTCCTCCTACAATTACAGGCTGACCTGCGGCCAGCCTTACACATTTCAGCAAATCAAGAAATCTGGATGTTTGGCTATAAGGTGAACCTGTTTCTATGCCCTGAATAAGAAAAATATGTAATGATTCACAAGGGAGTCTACTATGAAGTCAAAACCCTGTAAAAAAAAAAAAAGTCTCTAAAGGTAAACTATTGACTTCTTAACTACAAACCTGTACCAGAGCAATGAAGTAAATCGTGGTGAAATTAATTAGGGTCAAACTCCATTTCTACAAACTAGTATATTATTTAGGGTGGCTGCTCTGTCTCACCCGGGTACATTTTATGGCAAGCGAATCAACAATCTGGTTGTTGCATATCTAGGGTTCAACCCACTGAGGACTAACTAAGCAGAGTGGTAAAATTGTTATTTCATGTGGATGGGAAGTGTTTCACAGAGCCTGAGGAATTGGGATGTTTGGGACCCCCGAAACACGTCGTAATGATCATTGAACTCCCCCCCCCCCCGATATTATTACCATCTAGACTTTGCGAACTATCCAGCTTGCAAACAAGAGAGGATATAAGCAATTTTCTGATGAAAGAGAAGGTCAACGGTATACTGTGAAACAAATATTTTATTAATTGTGAAATAGGTCATATGTCCATGAATGAGCTATTATGACTAATGTCACTATATATTTTAATGATGCAAGGATCAATGTTTTAGAGGAATTAAAATAAATTCACAGGATTTTAATTGTGGTGTACATTGCATATACAGTACTGTATACTAAGGCCCCGTATATATGGTTAAGTCCTATATATAGTTCTTTTTCTACGCTTTATTTTTTGGTGTCCAGGTGTGATATTTGGGCAATTTATATGTGGTCTTATATCATTTAGGGGTCATAAAATAGCACTTTCTGGGGATTCTTTGTGACAAATTATATTAAACAGTGTATAATTAGGCAGAAGGTTCTAAAACAGAGCTTTCCTTTTACTGCAGCGTGGAAAATCCCCTTTAGATGAGTGATTTCTTTTTAAAAGCAAATTAAACAAAGCGATTTTTGCCGTTGGACCTTCCCTGGCCGCTACAAGAATGCTTGTCATGTCTAAGCTGATTGTTAATTTCCTGTGTCATTATAAAGCTTGCAAACCATGCAAAGAGGAGTTTAAACACACTTGATTAACTAGTCTCTTGAGGGAGCTTTCCTAACTGTAGCGTTATCTCTGTGCTATATATATGCTTCATAAATATATTTATGTATTTATGCATATATCAGAACACGGTAATATGTTCTCTAGTGTGTATTATTTATGCCTAACATCATGTAATGCACCAAAGAACTACTGAGAAATGGAAGCCGGCCTTTACAATACAGAGGATACAACCTATACATATACATTAGTGCTCATTGCAGATAATGGATTAGTTAGGAGCATCACAGTGTCACTGACGTATCTCCCATTATTGTGACAAATGAGGCGGAGAAGTGAGATACATCTGGCACATCACTTCCATTGGCGCCCTTTAAGTCTGTGCTTCATTTGTGCAGTTGCATTACAATCACGCTTCTATTTCTGGAAGTCAGTCATGCTGTGGGCTTCATGCGTGCCAACTGGAGGAAAGGAAGAGATGGGTAGATAGATAAATGTACACATGGTCCAGTGCTGATCAAAAAAGTTAAATCAACTAACCGTTTGGTTGACGCGGCAATATAAGGATGCGTCCTGGAATGCTTAATAGAACGGCACAACAGGGGGTCTGTGCTTGCCTTGTTTAACCCCTTTGTTTTGCATTGAAAACAATTGTGATGATTTTCAAATTTTCCCATTTTAGGCTTTTAATTAGCTGAAGTTCAAACCAAAAAATTTTATCTTATTTATAGTGTATAGGAGAAAGATAAGAACCCCTTTCAGAAGTTTTTTTCCAGATTAGGTTTCTATTTTAACAGTTGAACCACAATTTCAAAAACAGGAAATTTCAAGCAAACGCTAAAGAGTCTCACAATTTTATGGAAAGACGAAAATTTTGTTCCAATACGCTACAATGTCAATAAATGGTCTTCACCTAAAATGAACACTCTCTGGTCTTTTCTGGTTGACATCCAAAGGTTAAGCCATATGTTACTCATTAGCTGATGACCATTCGAAAGAAAAAAAGGGGGGTTGAATCGAGCTAAAACAGATTGGTGATCATACACATCATCACCAAACAAATATTTAGAACTAAGTGAAGAGTTCCCCTTTAGTGTATACATAATATACAAAACACATGTCAAATGAATAATCAATCCAAAAATAAAATGTTCAAAGTGATAATAAAAAGTCCATGTATAAAAAATAAATCACCCAAGTGATATGAAAGTATCTTAAAAAAGTTCCAAAAAACATAAATTCTTGCTGTGAGAAGAAAAAAGCGTGCTTGCTCCACCACCGTGAAATCAGACTGGCCGCTTACCAGAAACTCATGATCCCTCGTTACAGAGGATCAGAGAAAGCTGTTTGTTAATACTGCTTCGAACCACGACCAATGGATCAGAGACCTTATACTGAGATGGGTCATCAAAGACTGCAGGGTCAGGCTAAAGATGTTCACACTGACAGGTACAGTACTCAGACATCAGCCCACAGCATTGCAGATACGGTCATAGAAGGAAAAAAAGGCTCCATATAGTGTAAAATCGTTGACTTTATTGGATAAGTAAAAAGTTAAACTCACATGTTAGTAGACAATAGTAGGCATGTAGTGTAGTCTGGAGCGCCGGCCGGAAGCTCACAGACAGCCTGTCCTACTGGAAACAACAGCAGCAATGGGAGGTGACGAGAACACGTCGCTCTGCCCTACGCGGCGTTTCGTGATAGAGTCACATCATCCAGGGGCACTGTTTTAATTTCCTCCACATCCACTATTCTGACTCCAACTTTAGTAATAGTGACTTATGCCTTGCTGAGACCTTTATGCCTGGCCTGTATAAGCAGATGTAATCACAGCGGACAGTCTAGCTGGAACTCACCAGACACCGTTTCTTCTATAAGTGTGGGTTTTATTGCAAGCAGCAGGTATAGCAGACAATAAAATGTAGCACATGATTGAAAGATGGTATCTGCAGGTCAAAACATTGTAATGTGTTCCCGCATTCGAGCAGATTGCCTATACAGAAGTGGCCATCTCTTCCTCACAAGACAGAGATGCGGGAACAGGAAATACATCAGAAGATGGGTGGGGACAAAGATAATAAACAGAAAAGGATGGTTCTATAAGCAAAATAACCACAAGATGGCAGTATAATAAGTAATTATGTAAGCATTACCAGACTATACATAGCATACATTTTGCTCAACTAGTGTAACAGCACATCCATTGTCTCTGTTGTTTCACATTCACCCATCTTTTTATTATAGAAATAGAAGTTTTGCTCCCTTTACATGGACAGGTTTTTGGAGGCAAGTTACAGATTCTACCTGGAGCTGCAGAAGGGAACTGAAACAATAAGAGAATGGTGGCAATCACAGCAAGGGCCCATGTGGTTTTCATCCCGAAGTCTATTGTCTTGATCACCACACATTAAGAATATGTAGAAAGTGGCATTCACACTTTCAAGTAGCGTGTTTGCGATTTTAGTTGATTGATTTGCATGTGTTTTGGCGTGTTGCTCATAGGGCAGCCACTTCACTACGTAAGCTGCCCCATGTGAGTTTGTTGCCCAAAAAGAAACTCATGCTCCTTTTAGGGCAACAAGTGTAGCATGCTTTTAAAACTCACTTTTGGCAAAATCGTGGCACACAACGATCACACGAAATTCACATTTAGATAATAATCGCACCCAAAAGTGCATCACGCATTCTGCCACAATTTGGGTTCACGGGGACCCTGCTGACAATAAGAAATCACGAGATGTGAACAGGGCCTAGACAGGAAAGGAGAAAAAGACAGCAATAAGCTAACAGGGGTTGTAGTCTTCATCTATTTTATTATATATATAAAAATAAAAAAATCAAGTCTGTTTACGCCTTTTTTACTGTTGATTCTCATCTGGTAAAACC
This sequence comes from Lithobates clamitans, assembly GCA_037952925.1. NCBI lineage: Eukaryota > Metazoa > Chordata > Amphibia > Anura > Ranidae > Lithobates > Lithobates clamitans. The sequence continues at coordinate 4,215,605 of JBBGZY010000544.1, forward strand.
TTCACCGCTGAAAAAGTATGAAAAAATCCCTCTAATGAAGCCCCAAACAACAAAAAAAAACCTCTACTGAACTCCCACACAAGTCGAACACCTTTTTTTTTACTTAATCACATATTTAGTGGTCTATTTATCAGTGTTTTCACCCAAAATTCACTGTTTTACCCCATGCAGTCATGGCCAAAAATATTGGCACCCCTGTACAGTGGAACCTTGGTTTACGAGTAACGCGGTTAACGAGCGTTTTGAAAGGCGAGCAACTTTTTTAAAAAAATCCTGACTCGGTTTGCGAGTGTTGTCTCACAAAAAGAGCAGGATTCAAGCCAATGGGGTGTGCAGTGCCACATTTGGCCATAGCTGCGGGGGGCCCGTGACACTCGGAATGGTTCGGAGCCATTCGGAAATACTCAGAATCACTCAGAAATACTCGGAAACACTCAGAAATACTCCATTCCCGAGTGTTTCTGAGCCTTTCCGAGGGTTTTCCAGTTCAGCCGAGCTGTCCCTGAGTATTTCCGAGGCTCTCTGGAGCCCCCCCACCTCCGGCCACATGCAGTATTGCATGTAATAGAAGTCAGTGCGGAACAAATTATCTTTGTTTCCATTGACTTCTATAGGGAAACTCGCTTTGATATGCGAGTGCTTTGGATTACAAGCATTCTCCTTGAACGGATTATGCTCGTAATCCAAGGTTCCACTGTATTTCTGTCAGATAATGCACCACTTAGCCCAGAAAATTGTTTAGGCATTCTTATGTTTATTTCTTTTGTTTGCATTTGAATGACACAAAAAAGTGGAGAAACAAACAGTCAAATCTGACACATTCCATGCCAAATTCCAAAAATGGACTGGACAAAATTTTTGGCACCCTCAATTTAATATTTGGTAGCACACCCCTTGGAACATATAACTGAAATCAATCTCTTCCTGTAACAATCAATGAGTTTCTTACACCTCTCTGGAATTTTGGACCACTCTTCTTTTGCTAACTACTCCAGGTCTCTCAGATTGGAAGGGTTCCTTTACCCAACTGCTGTTTTGAGATCTCTCCACAGGTGCTCTATGGGATGTAGATCTGGACTCATTGCTGGCAATTTCAGTACTCTACAGCGCTTTGTCTTAAATCATTTCTGGGTGCTTTTTGACGTGTGCTTTGGGTCATTGCCCTGCTGTAAGACCCATGACCTCTGATGGAGATCCAACTTTCTGACACTGGGCCCTACATTAAACCCCAGAATTCTTTGGTAGTCTTCAGATTTCATAATGCCGTGACACAGTCATCCAGTGCCTGAAGCAGCAAAGCAACCCTAAAACATTAGTGATCCTCCACCATGTTTTACTGTAGGGAATGTATTCTTTTCTTTAAAGGCCTCATTTCTTTTTTACAAACAGTAAAATGATGGGTTTTATCAAAAAGCTGTAATTTTTTGTTTCGTCTGTCCACAGCACATTTACATAAAAGGACTTTGGCTTCCTCAGGTAAGTTTTGGCAAACTCCAATCTGGCTTTCTTCATGTGTCAGCAGTGGGGTCCTCCTGGGTCTCCTACCATAGCGTCCAATTTCATTCAGATGGCAAAGTATACTGCGAGATGACACAGTTGTACCCTGTGCCTGAAGGTCGGTTCGAATTTGTCTGGAAGTTGATCAAGGTTTTTTTATCCACCATTCAAACAACCCTTTGTTGCAATCTTTGATCAGTTGTTATCTTTCATCCCTGTCCAGGGAGATTAGCTACAGTGGCATGGGCTGTAAACATCTTGACAATGTTGCGCACAGTGGACACAGGAACATTAAGATCTCTGGAGATGGACTTGTAACTTTGAGATTGTCCATGCTTTTCCACAATTTTTGTTCTTAAATCCTCAGACAATTCTTTGCTGCTCTTTCTCTTCTCCACGCTCTGTGTGGCACACAGAGACACAATAGAAATTTGAGTAAATTTTTAACCATTTTAAAGCGGGATTCCGGCCATCTAAAAATTTTTTTTAAAGTCAACAGCTACAAACACTGTAGCTGCTGACTTTAAATAAGTAGACTTACCTGTCCTGGGTGTCCGCGATGTCGGCCGCCCGAGGCCGACCCGTCCCTCGGCTCTCGGGTCCCGGCACCGCCATCCTAGGTAAGGGAAACAGGCAGTGGAGCCTTGCAGCTTCACTGCCAGTTTCCTAATGCGCCCGCGCGAGCGGCGCGGCGATCTGTGAATGGCCCCGTGGTTTTCTGGGAACACACACAGTTCCCAGAAGGCAACGGGGCCGCTCAGCTAGGAGCAGAACACGCTGCGGAATAGGAACAGGCAGATTAGGAAGACTGCCTAGCAACAAGGGTTCAGGTAAGTTTATTTATTTATTTTTTTTTTTTCAGGATTTTTGGTGAAACTTTTTTTTTCAGGGTGGCCCTCCACTTTAACTGGTTGCCAGTGTGATTTCTGTTTTGTCAGCACCTGTTAATTGATACAGATGAGTTTAATTACAAATTACAGGAACATCCCAAACAAGTATTTTTTACAATTTTGAGAGGGTGCCAATAATTTTGTCCAGTCCATTCTTGGAGCAATGTGTGGAATGTGTCAAATATGGCTTTTTGTTTCTCCACGTTTTTTGTGTCATACCAATACAAACTAAATAAATAAACACGAGAATGGCTAAACATTTGTAATTGGAACAATTTTCTGGGCGAAGTGGTGCAATATCTGACAGAAATACAGGGGTGCCAATATTTTTGGCCATGACTGTATAAGATTTAATAAGAAAGATAGGTGAACCTTGAATAAAAGTTATGTGAAGCTTTGGCAAAAATATTGATAAACAGACCTCACCGAGTCCTAATCAAGTTATATTGGAAGTGTAGGTCTTTTTGATGCACTAAATATTTTTTCTATTTGGTATCACCAAAAGTGGAAAAATTATGGCAAATGTGATGTTTCCGTTGCGATCTGACAATGGTTATACTAATCTTTTATTTATTTCACTAAATGTAGTAAGTTGTGAACATGGACACAAAGCAGACCTAGAAGATCACAATTCTACATGTCAACAACTCAGCATGAAAAAAGGTCAATGAAACAAAATAGCCTTGCTGCACACAGACTTTTGAAGATTTTTATTTTTGTACAGGTTTAAGGACTTTATTTATTTAATATTTTACAATGCACCTAGTTTCCTTGCCTGGTCCTATGAATATACAAGCGCCAACACCAAGGAATTTCTATGGGAGAATTGAACTGTATTTTTACAAATAGATATATAATGTAAAATATAGATAGTTCAGCATTAGCCAAGTTCAATGGCACGTCCTGCAATTTAACGTAAAAGTCTAAAACATCATTGTGTGCATTATACAATATGCAGCTATTTCTACTTTAAAAAAATGACACTGGGGTAGGCATTTGCTGACATATAGAGCAACAAGGCAAATATCAACAGATGATTTAAAAAGCTTGACGATGGATTTTTTAGATTTTGCTATTGCATTAATCAAAGCTTCAACAGCATACACTTTTGTCCTTGCAGCTTTTAGAGTGAAATGTAACTAGAAATATGCAATGGATCATTCACAAAAAGAGAATTGTCATGGCTGCCACCACCTCACCACTGCCTCGACCCAAAATAGCTCAGAGTTTAAATACTTTTCTCTTTAGAACATCCAGCTTTAAAGTCTAATCAACCTGCTGCTACCTGCAATGCTTTCTTATTGATACTGTTGCCTCTGAAATTTTATCGTTCTATGTTTTTACTGAGAATTTTCAGGCATTGTAGAAGTGTTCGTTATGACATATATTCATAAGGGTTCCAGTTTGTTACCCACTGTATTTTATTTCCATATAGGCATCAAATATTGTCTTATACATTGTTGGTTGTGATAAACATTGTAGGGTCAACTATTTTAGTACTTCCCAATGTAATTATGGTATCTCACCTATGAGGTTTGTGGGGTATATTTATACACCTGGATTTCCTCATCATATTTGGATCAGGAACGTTGATAAATGTTGGCAACCAAGGCATGTGAGTCAGACATTCTGCTGAGTACTGGGTCTCCCTTGCATTTGCGGTTGCCATGATCCCAAATATGATCCTATAGATCAGCCAGTCTCAATTTAGGGTTCAATGAAACCGTAGGGTTTCTCTAGAGGTGGTTAAAGGTTCATTGAGCTGTGGCTGATCGACTTCCCATCTTATGGTGCCACCATAGTTCTGCATAGTTACCCTGATTAACAGATTTTAGGAGGGGTTCCCTGAGATACGAAAATAATTTAAGGGTTCCTCTGGGGTAAGAAGGTTGAGGAAGGCTGCTATAGGTAATAACTTCATCAAAAACTGAAGAATGTCTATTTGTGGATTGTATGTCCATTCTTCTAGCAACATTCTGTTGGAACATCACACAGTTAAAGTGGTGTTCCACCCTAAAAAAAAAAAAAAAATTCATGACTGTGCCTAAAAAAAAATAAAAAAAAACATCTGGAAATTCTTTTTTTTTTACTTACCTCTAAATGCCTGTTGCTAGGGGGTCCCTCATAGTCTGCTTCTTCCAGTGCCTGGGCTGGTGACATCACTTCCCCCTCGGCACAGGAAGGGCTCGGCTCTGCTCCCTCCCTCCTGTCAATCATTTGGGACCCATTACAGGTCCCAGGTGACTAAGCGGCCAATCACGGCGCGCGGCGCCGCTGAACGGAGGGGGAGATGAGCGGGGCTTCGATCCCCGCATCGCTGGACCCTGGGACAGGTAAGTGTCCAATTAAAAGTCTGCAGCTGCAGTATCTGTAGCTGCTGACTTTTAATTTTTTTTTTTTTGATGGGCCCTCCTCTTTAATTAAAATTTTAAATTATTTATTTTCTTTTTTTAGTATTATAAGTATTATACCTTTTGATTTATATTTTCAATCATGGTATCACATATTTAAAGTTACAGTTATCACTGTTTAGGATCAATGATATCTCTCAGAAAAAATGTTTTAGTCTTAGGCTAGCCATAGGATTATTTGTTTTATTTTGATCAGCCAGCAAGCTGAAAAAAAAACATTAACTAATGGATTTCCCCATCCACACAAGTGAGGTAGATGGAGGAATCCTCCCCACTGCGCCATTGTATTCTGACAATGGGGACTCCTCCGCTGTCAGAATACACTGATCAGCACTGCAGCTGATTAGCTATGGGCCGCTGATCAAGAAACATTTTCCAAGATCTAGTTTAAAGGAAGTCTATCATTAGATTGACTCCTGTTGAGCTGGAACAGCCATAGATGAATCTAAATCTGGCCAGTCCCCGCTGAAACAGTCAAATTTTGATTTATTTAGGACAGCCTTTGACTTAAATCTCATCAGAAGACAATTAATTTATAGTTTCTTTAAAGAGATACAGTATAAGGCACTGGTTTCCAACCTCAATCTTTAAGTAGTCCCTACAGTCCATGTTTTGGGAATTTCTCTTAGAAAAAACAGTGGTCATAAATTCCAAACCATTGACATGGATATAAAGGACCTTTGCAAGGTGACATAAATACTGAAAACACGTTGGGGTACTTGAGGACTGAGAGTTCGAACCACCGGTATAAGGTATAATTACAGTGGCTTAGTTAGACAACTGCCAAAAAATGGCAGGAAATGCAACTTAAAAGGGAAAGGTACCCAAAGCAGAAAAAAGGAAATTAAAAATCACTGCAACAGTTCAACCTATATGCCCCAGGTGTTCACGGATGCTAGAAAACTGTACGACAAGTTATTTAAAAAAATCAGGGAGGGCAAGCGGATTTGGGATTTTTATGGAAATGAGTTTGAGTTTGCAAAGATGGGGAGTGGGCATGCATTGTTTTAGGCGTCCGTCTTGGCTTATTCAGGTATTTTTTCATAGTACCAAGAGGCAATGATCAGAGCTGGTGATAGATGGAATGTGACCCGTGGATTACATGTTTCCACTGACATTTTCATTGTGAAATGAAGTAGCACTAAAATGTTATTTTGCAGTGCCACTTTCACTGCCAACTTCTTTAAATCTAAAGACTTTTTTTAATTCTAAATGGTCCGTTGCTCCCCAAAAATGACAGTGAGGATGTATATAATTTTTATACTTTCCTTGACAGTTTTGTGGGAGATTCTGCCTGATTGACAAAAACGCCATCATCGCTGCATGATAAATAAAAAGCCAGAGAAGGGATTTCTTTTCCCAATGGTCTTAAAAAAATAATATATATTTATACAGTATATGGAATCTTCTGTGTTAGAAAAACTCAAAAGAATAGTGAATATATAATTGAAAGGTCTAGTGATAGACAAATGAGCTCAATTCACATAAAAGTAATGCCCCGTACACACGGTCGGACTTTGTTCGGACATTCCGACAACAAAATCCTAGGATTTTTTCCGACGGATGATGGCTCAAACTTGTCTTGCATACACACGGTCACACAAAGTTGTCGGAAAATCCGATCGTTCTAAACGCGGTGACGTAAAACACGAACGTCGGGACTATAAACGGGGCAGTGGTCAATAGCTTTCATCTCTTTATTTATTCTGAGCATGCGTGGCACTTTGTCCGTCGGATTTGTGTACACACGATCGGAATTTCCGACAACGGATTTTGTTGTCGGAAAATTTTATCTCCTGCTGTCCAACTTTGTGTGTCGGAAAATCCGATGGAAAATGTCCGATGGAGCCCACACACGGTCGGAATTTCCGACAACACGCTCCGATCGGACATTTTCCATCGGAAAATCCAACCGTGTGTACGGGGCATTACAGTTATTTGTAGCTGAAGCCAAGAAGCTTTAAAAATTGGTTACTTGGCTGAAAATAAAGATCTTTATCCTTGTGGAAAGTTCTTAAAATCAATTCTAATGTTTGTCTTGAAGACTGATCACAAGATTACTTTACTTTTTGGAGTACACCCAAAAAAACAATAAGATGACAGAAGAATGAGGGTATGGTTGACCAAGACATTGCAAAGTGATCATTTTGTGGTCACTGAATGCAGAAATGGAATAGAATGCTGTGGCTTTACATTGGCCTCCTACTGTTGCCCAACAACACCACTCAAGTAATTGTCATTAGGACCTAATAGGTACAGAATAATATGTTTTGTGTTAGGAGAACACTCTGCAGCACAGTCCCAGAAAATAAATGCACCAGGGAAGAAATGAATACTTTTTTTGTGAAACAATTTGTTAGAACTGATGATAGTGGTGTAATGGAAATTTGTAAGTTCTGTATATAATTGGATTCTATTCTATATGTATTGCACACTGCCCTCACTGTGCACACAGCACTAATAATGTTTTCAGTACATGTTTGCATTCTTTCGAGTCCTGATTAGAATTAGTCTGCCTATGTAACGCCCCTTGTTACCATAAACGTACAATTGTAATATTAATGTGATACCTACGTAATCATGTGTATAAAAACCTTCAATTGCGTCATAATAAAGTAGAACAGTAATTTGGAAAGATGCTGAGCGTATCTTTTGTGTCTGTTCCCTACTGCAGTAGTTATTAATTTGGAACCACTAATCAATATGAGGATAGGAGCTGCCTATCATCAAAATGTCCTGGTCAGTGGGATCCTCCTAGTTTTTCTTGTGAATAGAACCATGGAGAAATCATCAGTCACCCAGACATGCTTTAATGTAATAACATTTTAGATAGAAGAATAGAAGAAATGTTTACGAAAGCTTGTGTTTCTGGATGTTGTCCATCTACTAAGGCTTGCCAACTACAATAATATTCAGTAAAATATTGTGCGAATATTTTTTCTAGGATCAACAGAGCAACAACTTTGAAACCCAGAGCATAATGTGATAAATGACCAAAATGCTGGTCTCACCATCTCAGTCTTTGCATCTTACAAAGCACCTTGCTGCAAACTTGAACCACTGTTGGAGGTCCGATGAGAAAATACTGCCATGTACTGAACTGCTGCTTAATCTGGATCCTCTAATACAGGTGGTGTGTTACTAGGCAGGTCACCAGGTGGAACAGAGGCAAAAGACTTAAAAAATAGCCAATGGATCCACCTGCTCTCATCAAAGCCTGTAAGATAGGGGAAGGGGAAGAAGAGCTGCTGCAGATACTGTATGCACAGCTCTGGACCGAGATCAGGCTCAGGTGAGTATTTCAGGGGCTGGGTTGGGGGATTGTGGGGACTGCTATTGAAAGGTTTTTTTACCTTATTGCAGAGAATGCATTAGAGTAAAAAACATCTTACCTTTACAACCACTTTGATACAGTTGCTTGAACTGTCATTCATTGTCAAGTGTTCTAACTTTGTCTGCCCTTTCTGTTTCCCTCCTCAAATTGTAGAAGCTGTACCTTTCACCAATGAAAAGCCCTTTATGAATGGAGGACAAGGTGGATGAATGAAAGGTCCCTCGCCTCCATTCCATGGAGCATTTTTTATTGATGGAAGCCAATAGTACAACGTCCATGAGCGGGATGCGGGGGGCAGAAAGGACCTGCATAGCAGACTCACTTGACAAGTGTAGAGAGTAAATCCAAGAATAGAGCTCTCTCGATCGATCAGGATAAGCTACATCCAATATTTAGATCATTGATCGATTCATTTCCCAGCAATATGGTGAATATCCTGAGGGAATCAATGGTGACATTATTTTGGTGTAGTGCTTAGGATAATCTATTTGGATGCAGTTTTTATATTTGACAACATTGACATTTTTATGGTGTAGGTACAGTATCTTACAAAAGTGAGTACACCCCTCACATTTTTGTAAATATTTTATTATATCTATTATATACAACACTGAAGAAATGACACTTTGCTACAATGTAAAGTAGTGAGTGTACAGCTTGTATAACAGCGTAAATTTGCTGTCCCCTCAAAATAACTCAACACACAGCCATTAATGTCTAAACCGCTGGCAACAAAAGTGAGTACATCCATAAGTGAAAATATCCAAATTGGGCCCAAAGTGTCAATATTTTGTGTGGCCACCATTATTTTCCAGCACTGCCCTAACCCTCTTGGGCATGGAGTTCACAAGAGCTTCATAGGTTGCCACTGGAGTCCTCTTCCACTCCTCCATGATGACATCACAGAGCTGGTGCATATTACAGACCTTGCACTCCTCCACCTCCTGTTTGAGGATGCCCCACAGATGCTCATAAGGCTTTACGTCTGGAGACATGCTTGGTCAGTCCATCACTTTACCCTCAGCTACTTTAGCAAGGCAGTGGTCATCTTGGAGGTGTGTTTGGAGTCGTTATCATGTTGGAATACTGCCCTGCAGCCCAGTCTCCGAAGAGAGGGGATCATGCTCTGCTTCAATATATCACAGTACATGTTGACATTCATGGTTTCCTCAATGAACTGTAGCTCCCTAGTGCTGGCAGCACTCATGCATTCCCAGACCATAACACTCCCATCACCATGCTTGACTGTAGGCAAGACACACTTGTCTTTGTACTCCTCACCTGGTTGCCACCACACGCGTTTGACACCATCTTAACCAAATAAGTTTATCTTAGTCTCATCAGACCACAGGAAATGGTTCCAGTAATCCATGTCCTTAGTCTGCTTGTCTTCAGCAAACTGTTTGTGGGCTTTCTCGTGCATTATCCTTGGAAGAGGCTTCCTTCTGGGATGATAGCCATGCAGACTAATTTGATGCAGTATGCAGCATATGGTCTGAGCACTGGCAGGCTGATCCCCCCAACCCTTCAACCTCTGCAGCAATGCTGGCAGCACCCATACGTCTATTTCCCAAAGACAACCTCTGGAAATAATGCTGAGCATGTGCACTCAACTTCTTTGGTCGACCATGGCGAGGCCTGTTCTGAGTGGAACCTGTCCTGTTAAACCGCTGTATGGTCTTGGCCACCGTGCTGCAGCTCAGTTTCAGGTTCTTGGCAATCTTCTTATAGCCTAGGCCATCTTTATGTAGAGCAACAATTCTTTTTTTCAGATCCTCAGAGAATTCTTTGCCATGAGGTGCCATGTTGAACTTCCAGTGACCAGTATGGGAGAGTGAGAGCGTTAACACCTAATGTAACACACCTGCTCCCCATTCACACCTGAGACCTTGTAACTCTAACAAGTCACATGACACCGGGAAGGGAAAATGGCTAATTGCACTCAATATGGACATTTTTCACTTAGGGGTGTACTCACTTTTGTTGCCAGCAATTTAGACATTACTGGCTGTTGAGTTATTTTGAGGGGAAAGCAAATTTACACTGTTATACAAGCTGTTCACTTATTACTTTACATTGTAGCAAAGTGTAATTTCTTCAGTGTTGTCACATGAAAAGATATAATAAAATATTCACAAAAATTTTTGTATCTTGAATCAATAAAGAGATTGCATAGTCACACTAATTTGTATCTAAATGAGTACCTACTTTTTGCAAGCTCTCTATTCTTGGGTAAACTTTCTAGTCTAGTTAATAGGGTACAAGATCCACACCATAAATTTCAGTGAGAAAGTGGGCTTAGACATACCTTCCTCTGTATTGTCTGTTGCAATCTTGGTAACACTTTACTTTTTCTCTTGACAAGTGCCTATGACAGGTCCACTGGCTGATGGGAGCAGAGAACGGAGGATTTCAACTAAGACAGCAGCCACCAGCATAGGGACATGTCTCATTCAATATAAGTACCACTCCTTGTGCTGAAAAAAAAAAATGTACCGTATTTATCGACATATAACACGCACAGGCGTATAACACGCACATTCATTTTAAGAGGGAAGTTTCAGGAAAAAACTTAAATTTTAAATAAGGAACTTTGAAGCAAAATAAGGGTCAGTGCCCATCTGCAGCCTCACCATTAACATCAATGCAGCCTCATCAATGCCCATCTGCAGCCTCACAAGTGCCATCAATGCAACCTCATCAGTCCACATCAATGCAGCCTCACCATTGCCATCAATGCAGCAGCCTCACCATTGCCATCAGTGCAGCCTGATCAATGCCCATCTGCAGCCCAGAGGGGACAGGGAGGGAGGCGGGACGAGCGCCAACAGATTACATACAGTGAGAATCTCCTATGATAGACAGAACAGTGGTCCAATGGAGGCCCAGGAGACGGGAGTTCCTATTACAGAGGTCACCAAGGAAACAGGAGATTCTCACTTTATGTAATCTAAAAAGTGCTCGTCCCGCCCCCCTCCCTGTCCCCTCCGAGGCAGCTAAAACTGAAGTATTGGCGTATAACACGCACACACTATTTGCACCCAATTTTCATGGTGAAAAAGTGAGTGTTATACGCCAATAAATACAGTAACTAAACTTAGGCTTTAAAATTATCTGTCATGGAAGCAGGGACATGGTAGGTCCAAATGAGCCTTGAAAGCTTCACACCGTGTATTTAGTAGTTCTAACAACAATGCTGATAATAACCGCTCATCACATTTTCAAACCCAACAAAAAATTTGAAAAAAAGGAATAAGCAAAAAAAAAAACACCCGTTCTCTCAGCATCATAGACAAAACTCTGTATGAAATGTTTGCATGAAATGATGTTCGTTCTTTAATGAAAACATTGGCACTTGGCAGCGGGAGCTGACGTCTGAACCGCTGTTTGTGTGCTCCCCCCTTCAGGTTTATTAGTTGTAATTGCTCAGCTGGCTCACACCAGTGTTTAAAGAACATTAGCCCTATCAGGCTCTCATTTCTCCTCGAGACAAGATGCTGCAGCTTTCATTAAGAGGAGGAAATGATAAACCACATTTGAAAATCCGGCCAGAGTCTTGGGCAGAGTTCCCAGGTATGAGATAGCAAAAGTCCAGGCTAAGTGCTGGACAGGGAGGGAGGGGGGATTTCTCTAAATATAACAAAACCTGCCCAGCTTATTTCTCTATAGATCACTCAGGGGCTCTTATTTGGCCTAACTGAGCTGAACCCACCAATCACCATTTTTTTTTTTCGCTATTTATTTCTGATGTTTATCGATCTAAATGTAATATCTAAGGGAATGTGGTCAACTGCCCAGTCAGAACAGAGTCTCCGTGCCACCTTATGACCTACCCCCCCCCCCCTTCACTGGCAGGAGTTCACCCCAAGTAAGCTCTGCTGTCAAATGGTGAAACAAAACTCCTACCCTCAGTCACAGTTTTCAGGTCTGGCAATTGGAGACTGGTCCCCGATTGCTTTTATTTGGGGAGGTCACGTACTTCCCAATGCCTGGAATCCAGTGGTGTATGCTTGATGCACATCCCCTTTAAGTCCCCCAGTGCAATTTTCCCCTGCTGCCATCATTGTGGTCGTCATTGATTGCTAGGAAGCCATCATCCTAGCAACCAATGACCTGCTCCCCAGCATTCAAAGCAGAACAAAATATCCTCTGCACAGACCTGCTGCACCCACCAATTCCTGCCCTGCTGCTAACTTCCTCTGTGCAGACATGAGACACCTCCTTGTGTACAGAAGCTTTTTCCCACAAAGTCTTTGCCCCTACTATAGTAAGCCCACATCTCATTCGTATGCAAATCACTGCCAGATGGCATATGAATGAGACACTGTACGACTTGCATATAAAATTAGCTCTAGTCAAATAATACAGTTTATGGGAGGACTTCCTGCTGCTGATGTACAGTATGTGAGACTTGCATTGCATCTTGGCAGTGAGTGTAAGGCAGGGTCTTAATTAATGAGGGAGGAGGGGTTTGTACTGAGGGATGATGTGCACCAGAGGGTGTGCACTGAGGGGGCTCTACTGAAGGTGTTTAGGGCTGTGGGTGGGGAATTTGGGCTATTGGAGAAGATGTGTACTGTGGGGGATATGGACTTTGGGAGGATTTTTATTGGGAGGATGGGGTAAATTTTTATTTGTACAGGGTACACTAGCCTGTGCATTATGTACTTCTGACTCCTGCACTGTGCATGACTTTGATGCAAGATGGACTTTGATGCAAGGTGGGGCTCTAATATTGGAGGGGGGGGGGTAAGTTCCTACCTTAAGGTTGCTTTGCTGCCTGGTTGTTAAGTAGTCAAGTTCTTCCATAAGGCAGGCTGACAAGCATATTCAAAGTGTTACTAAACTCAGGAGCCTGCATTCACTGTATATGGTCTCCCACAGTACACAGAACATGAAAATGCAGTTATTTTAGTAAATATTAAAAGTGCTAAATATCTTTTCATATCAGCAGTATATAGCAGTCTTGTGACTTATATCAGTGTCCAGCCGAGCACTGGTTGAAACTTGTAGGAGGTGTTATGAGGCTGTATGAGGCTGTATGACCCCTGACCCTCTGTCTGGACAGTGCTGATTGTGCCAATCACATGCTTCCTCCAGAAAAAAACAAAACAAAAAACAACTCTCTAGCAATACACAACAAACTGAGCATGTGCAGATTGCCCCCAAGGCTCTGTACTATCAGGAGATGGATTGAGGACTGTGAAAGAAGGGGAGGAGGCAGGATCAACCCCTTAGGTTCTGCCGTGAGTATAACAATCATGCTTTACTGCATATACCGCCTCACTGCATTCCGAAAATGTCCCTGCTGAAAGCACCATTCTATTAGAGCAATGGAGCTGGGGGGTTGCAGTTAGTAAAAAAAATGTCTTCCTGAGCTTTCCAAAGCAGCCTACAGCATATGGCTAACATCTGCATTATAGGTGTATCATACACCGTATATACTCGAGTATAAGTCGACCCGATTATAAGTCGAGGCCCTAATTTACCACAAAAAGCTGGGAAAAACGTATTGACCCGAGTATAAGACGAGGGTGTGAAATGCAGCAGCTACTGTAAGTGGAAAAAGAGGATCAACAATGCCCATCTGCAGCTGCATGCCTCCCTGTGCCCTGTGCATGTGTCCTGTGCAGCCTACCTGTATCCTGTACATGTGCATGTGTCCTGTGTCCTGTACATGTGCATGTGTCCTGTACATGTGCATGTGTCCTGTGTCCCTGTGCCCTGTACATGTGCATGTGTCCTGTACATGTGATTGTGTCCTGTGTCCCTGTGTCATGTGCATGTGTCCCTGTGTCCTTTGCATGTGTCCTGTGTCCCTGTGTCCTGTGCATGTGTCCTGTACATGTGCATGTGTCCTGTGTCCCTGTGTCATGTGCATGTGTCCTGTGTCCCTGTGTCATATGAATGCATCCCTGTGTCCTGTACATGTGCATGTGTCCCTGTGTCCTGTACATGTGCATGTGTCCTGTGTCCCTGTGTCATGTGCATGTGTCCTGTGTCCCTGTGTCATATGCATGCATCCCTGTGTCCTGTACATGTGCATGTGTCCTGTACATGTGTATGTGTCCTGTACATGTGTATGTGTCATGTGTCCTGTGCATGTGTCCTGTACATGTGTATGTGTCATGTGTCCTGTGTCCCTGTGCAGCCTACCTGTGTCTTGTGCAACCTCCGTGTGGCGATCTCCATCCTCCCTGTGGTGATCTCTATTCTCCGGCCATTCCACTGTTCAAAAGCCGCGCCTCCTCCTCGTCTGTGATAGGCAGAACACTCAGCAGTCAGCGGTCAGCCTATCATGGACATTCTCTCATTCTCATACCACGGACAAGGATGAGAGAATGTCCGTGATAGGCTGTACACTGACTGCTGGGAAATGGAGTGTTCAGCCTATCACAGATGAGGAGGAGGCGCGGCTTTTGAAAGCTGGAATAGCTTCCGATCTTTATTATCACACGCTGGCTGCCGTCTGCCTGCATGACACGCTGATCATGTAGGCAGACAGCGGTGACTCGAGTATAAGTCGAGGGGGGCACTTTCAGCCTAAAAAAAAGGCTGAAAATCTCGACTTATACTCGAGTATATACGATAAATAGAAATGATATGGTTTCCAATGAAACAGACCATGTCTAGTAGACTTGCAGTGAAGAAAGCCAATTAGCAAAGCAAAACCTGCAAGTGAAGCCTTTTATGTAATACGCCAATATAGACACGCTTTGTGCATATATAAATACAATTTATACATATAGACAAGGTAAATAATGTACTGACATATATTAAAAATGCTTATGGGTTTAATTACTAAAGGCAAATAAGCTGTTTACTTTGCAAGGGAATTGTCCCCTAACTTAGTAGTTGAGGTAAAGCTCTGCTGACTTCCATCATCCAATCATGTGCAAGCAAAAAAATACTTTTTTTTTTTTTAATTTTCCTTGCATGTGATTGGGTATTCTGTGGAGGTAAAAGTGAAAACTCCTTACCAAGTTATTTCTTTCTTTGCCTTTAGTAAATCAACCCCATCATGTTTTTGTATCTCTTGCATTTGAGCTCCCATTCTGGGACTTACAGGGGTTGATTGATTTACTAAAATTGGAGTGTGCAAAATCTGGTTCAGCTGTGCATAGAAACCAATTGGCTTCTAAGGCTGGCCAAACATGGTCAAATTTCGAACACATTTTCTTTTCAAAATCAGAAATGTCGTGCGTTTTGTGATCCGATTGATTTTCGAAATTCAACCAGCCAAGCCTTCAATTTCACTTCATGTTGCTACAGAAAAGAATTTTCGTGTCTGGGAATCTTCTTTTCTTTCCGGGAATTTTCTTTTCTTGCACTCATGTGCATTCCTTTTTCAATTATATTTCTCACACGATTCTCCCATCATTGATTAGAAAATCGTTCATTTTTCAAAAAATTTCGATAGCCACACAAAAATCTGCCGTTGCTGTGTCCCACTAATGGTGCAAAATTGGAACGAAAATTATTTGAAAAGATTTTCCAAAGAAAGTTTGTTTGGAATTCGAACCATGAACCACCATACTTCAGCTTGTTCAATTAAGCGTTGAAAAAAACCACAAAAAACTGGAAGCTGATTGGTTTCTATGCATAGCTGCACCACATTTTGTACTCTGCAGTTTTAGTAAATCAACGTCCTGACAATACATACATGGAGTGCGGGGTATGCCTTGGAAGTTGCCCATTCGTTCTTAATGGTGCAGGGACACACCAGAAACCCAAACTGGCTCAACACCATCTAAAGACCTCTAAAGTACATCTGCATAAATATAGTGTAATGTTTACTCGCTTGACTGGGTTCTTATCTTCCTACCCTTCCAGCTTTATTTTTCTTATATTCATTAGAATGAACAGCGCTCTTCTTGCTTTAGAGTCCCAAAGCACATAGAGCATAGTGAGGGCTGACCCAAGACATTGTGCTGCCTAGGCCCAAGAATTAAATGCTGCCCCCCCCCCAAAAAAAAAAAAAATAGAAGGGCCCACACATCCATTGTTTTATATCATGACAGTTAAAATTAAAATGAAATTTTAATTAAAATTAAATGTATCAGGAAGTTAGATTTACATGACATAACAGTGGTGGTGGTGGGGGGTTCTGTCCAATGCAGCTGTGGTGGTGGTGGGGGGTTCAGTCAGAGGCAGCAGTGATAGTGGTGGTGGTGGTGGGGGGTTCAGTCAGAGGCAGCAGTGATGGTGGGGGATTTAGTCAGAGGCAGCAGTGATGGTGGTGGTGGGGGGGTTCAGTCAGAGGCAGCAGTGGTGGTGGGGGGGGGTTCAGTCAGAGGCAGCAGTGATGGGGAGGGTTCAGTCAGAGGCAGATGTGGTGGTGGTGGTGGGGGGGTTCAGTTAGAGGCAGTGGTGATAGGGAGGGGGGATTCAGTCAGAGGCAGATGTGGTGGTGGTGATGGGGGTTCAGTCAAAGTCAGTGGTGATGGTGGTGGTGGTGGTGGTGGGAGGTTCAGACAGAGGCAATGGTGATGGTGGGGGGGTTCATACAGAAGCAGGGAGGTGGTGGGGGCTTCAGTCAGAGGAAGATTTGGTGGTGGGGAGGGGGGATTCAGTCAGAGGCAGATGTGGTGGTGGGGAGGGGGGATTCAGTCAGAGGCAGTGGTGATGGTGGGGGGTTTCAGTCAGAGGCAGCGGTGGTGGGGGGGTTTAGTCAGAGACAGATGTGGTGGTGGGGAGGGGGATTCAGTCAGAGGCAGCAGTGGTGGGGGGGTTCAGTCAGAGGCAGCAGTGATGGTGGTGGTGGTGGGGGGTTCAGTCAGAGGCAGCAGTGATGGTGGTGGTGGTGGTGGGGGGTTCAGTCAGAGGCAGCAGTGATGGTGGTGGTGGGGGGGGGTTCAGTCAGAGGCAGCAGTGATGGTGGTGGTGGGGGGTTCAGTCAGAGGCAGTGGTGATTGGGGGGTAATGGTGGCAGTGGGGGAGTTCAATCAGAGGCAGTGGTGATGTTCAGTCAGAGGCAGTGGTGATGGGGAGGGTTCAGAGGCAGATGTGGTGGTGGGGGGGGGGGGTTCAGTCAGAGGTGGATGTGGTGATGGGGAGGGGAGGTTCAGTCAGAGGTAGATGTGGTGGTGGGGAGGCTCAGTCACAGTCAGAAGCAGATGTGGTGGTGGGGGGGGTTCAGTCAGAGGCAGTGGTGGTGGAGAGGGGGATCAATGGCACTGGCACATACTTGCTTACAGTGTCGTGCCTCCAGCGATGTCTTTTCCAACATGGGGTCTCTGCTCACAGCAGAAAGTTCCTCCTCCTTCACGCTGTTGGCCATCAGCTGGACTTTCTCCTGCAGTTGCTGCCTATTGATCCGACAATGCATTTGTCTGGAGAAATGGGAGGGGGGGCGCAGAGAGGATGGACGGAGGGTCCGCTGTGTGGGTATGGCAGCATCATTGGGGGATCCAGAGTCTAGTCTCGGGAGGGGTACTGCCAGAAAATACTTTTTTTGCGGGCAATTTATCGGGGCAATGGCTGGTGTTGGTGCTTCAATCATCATGGCACCATGGTTGATATGGTGTCAGGATGATTGAAGCGCATTTAAATTGTAATATAATATTGAATAGTTCAACTCACCATAATGCAGAATCAGTGGGAGCCTTGAGCGTGTCACTTGCCATGTCACCTGCCTTCAGATGCAGATTGTCACTTGCCACGTCACCTGCCAGCAGATGCGTATTGTCATTTGTCATGTCACCTGCCACACGTGGATTGTCACTTGCCACGATGTCACCTGCCACACTTTGCGGATTGTCATGTGTCACGACACCTGCCACACATTGCAGATTGTCACTTGCCATGTCACCTGCCACACGTTGCAGATTGTCACTTGCCACGACACCTGCCACACTTTGCGGATTGTCACTTGTCACGACACCTGTCACACATTGCGGATTGTCACTTGCCATGTCACCTGCCTTCGGATGAAAATTGTCACTTGCCACTACGTCACCTATGTCACCTGCCACACATTGCGGATTGTCACTTGCCACACATTGCGGATTGTCACTTGCCACAGCGTCACCTGCCACACGTTGCAGATTGTCACTTGCCTCAACGTCACCTGCCACACATTGCGGATTGTCACTTGGCACAATGTCACCTGCCACACATTGCAGATTGTCACTTGCTACACATTGCAGATTGTCACTTGCTACACATTGCAGATTGTCACTTGCACACATTGCAGATTGTCACTTGCACACATTGCAGATTGTCACATGCTGTGTCACTTTCCTGCTACAGTGCGGATTGTCACTTGCTGTGTCCCAGAGTGAAGGCAGGCAGCAGAGAGATGATGTCATCTCGCGGCTGCACAGTGAGGGCGGAACTACAATGATGCAGGGCGGGCGGTGAGAGATAATGGCCAGCAAGCCCGCTCACCTGCCAACTGGCCTGCCCGCTCAATCACCCTCTGACTGCTCCCACCCCAAGCAGCGAGTGTTCTGCTCACACACTTCTGTCACCTCGGCACCAGGCTCCCTCACAGTAGGATAAGCAGCAGAGTGGGTTGAAAAGGCTGGCTGGTGGGCGGCAGCTCTGCCACTGCTCTTGGGCGGCAGTTTGCCACCCCCCCTGAAAGTACTGCTCGGGACCCATGGTCCCACCGGGTCCCATGGTAGGGCCGGCTCTGAGCATAGTATATATGTACAAGAGAATATGAAAACACTGCGCTCTAATAGCAAAAATAAAATATATGTGAACCAGCAGCTGCATACATTGTGACAAACAATAACTGGTAACTGGGAAAAAAATGCAGCGCTAAGAAATATTAGGAAGTTAGGGTGTAGTGAGACAATTAAGTAAGAGATGCTGTACTGAACAGTAAAGCATATGTGCAAAAACCATAAGTGAAGTGAAATGAACAAACACAGTATAAAGTGTCCACATATGGTAAATGGATGATTCCAAACTCAAATTAATAAGAGGAACTGGTATGGACCAAAAAATTATGTGAGACTGAAAATTAAAGTCAATGGTGCACGGTGTGGATCTGTGACTGTGAGTCAACAACGGGGTACAGAACTTCCGTAGCTATAAACCAACATCTCGATATGGGGCATCAGAATGAAAACATCAGGAAGTAAGATAAGATGGGTACTCTTACCAGATGACGTGGACTCCACTGTCATATGACATGGAGTCAATGGTGCATGGAGCCAAACCTAGGCTGGAAAACGATATCCGGAACGGGGGAACCTCTGTCTCACTTCTCGACTTCTCTGGTGGGGTGAAGAAACATCAGGAAGGGCCGCCAACTGGATATCAGCCAATAGACCTCAAGGATGTGTTCCAAGGAGAAGCCGGGGACAGATTTGATCTAGACCCCGTGATGGAAGTAGGGCTACTGGAAGGCAGTTTCTTGCATCGGGGTAATATGCAAATAAAAAATAAAAAGCTTCTGCATAGTGCAGGTAAATCAGGGATTTTTATTTCTAAAAATACCATACAAAAAATGGATAAAAGTGATCACAATTGAAATAAAATCTAAGCAGCGTAAGGAAGGGGAGATCGCTCGACGCGTTTCGACCAAGACCAAGAGGGTCTTCAACAGGTTCAACTGTTGAAGACCCTCTTGGTCGAAACGCGTCGGACGATCTCCCCTTCCTTACGCTGCTTAGATTTTTTTTGCACATATGCTTTACTGTTCAGTACAGCATCTCTTACTTAATTGTCTCACTACACCCTAACTTCCTAATATTTCTTAGCGCTGCATAGTATATATGTAGCCAAAGGCCTAATGGTGACCTCCAGAGTCAGGGAGAGCTGACATCCTTCCTTGTAGTGTGGGTTATTAGGCATGGTGGGTGTATTGCAATTTGGAAACATGGGTGCCAGTCATTTTTTGGAATGCAAGAAAAGAGATTTATTGTCTCTTAAAGCGGTTGTAAAGGTTTGTGTTTTTTCACCTTAATGCATCCTATGCATTAAGGTAAAAAAACACCTCGCTGTCATGGGCCCCCCAGCTCCCCCGTTTTACTTACCTGAGCCCGTTCACCTGCTGTGCGCGTCCCCTGGCGTCCTCTTTTCCACTGAGTCTGGCCGTTGATTGGATAGATTGCGCATTGGCCGCCGGTGGGGCGGGACCGAGTCATACACTTGGCGTCTATGGACGCCAACTGTATGACACGGGAGCGCGCCCACAAGCTAACTCCCCCAGGAAAGAGCTTCCCAGAGGGGGGTTATCTTTAGCGGGGAGGAGCCGAGACAGCTGCCGTGGGACCCCAGAACAGCAGGATCGGGGCCACTCTTTGCAAAACGAACTGCACAGTGGAGGTAAGTATAACATGTTTGTTATTTAAAAAAAGAAAAAAAAATCGAACCTATACAACCCCTTTAACCACTTGCTGACCGCCTCACGCCTATATACGTGAGCAGGTCGGCACGGGCAGGCAAAATCACGTACCTAGTACGTGATGCCTTCCCGCGGGCGGGGGGTCCAATCGGACCCCCCCCCGGTGCCCTGAGCGGTCGGCTCTTGTTCGCGGGCGATTAGGGGTCAGGGGGAGGCCATCCATTGATGGCCACCCCCTCCCGATCGCTCCCACGAATCAAATGCTTCCTCTCCCTCTGTAATGTAAACAGAGGGAGAGGAAGTGATGTCATCTCTCCTGGAGCCGGTCTTTTTGATCCGACGCCGAGGAGAGAAGACATCCAAGTAAGTGCACCAACACCACACGCTCAGTAGAACACGCCAGGCACACTTTTCACCCCCCTGTCACCCCCCGATCACCCCCCTGTACCCACTGTCACTCTGACACCAATAGCAGTGTTTTTTATTTTTTTGCATTTATGTCAGTTTGTCAGTTATAAGTGTTAGGGCAGTTAGGTTAGCCCCCTTTAGGTCTAGGGTACCCCCCCTTAGGTCCAGGGTACCCCCCAACCCCCCTAATAAAAGTTAACCCCTTGATTACCCCCCGTCACCAGTGTCGCTAAGCGATCGTTTTTCTGATCGCTGTATTAGTGACACAGGTGACGCTAGTTTAGGGAGGTAAGTATATAGGTTCGCTGTCAGTGTTTTATAGCGACAGGGACCCCCATATACTACCTGCTAAAGGTTTTAACCCCCTGATTGCCCCCTAGTTAACCCTTTCACCAGCGATCACCGTATAAGTGTTACGGGTGACGCTGGTTAGATAGTTTGTTTTTTGTAGTTTATTATAGTTTATTACAGTTTATTATAGTTTTAGGGCACCCGCCGTTTATTACCTTATAAAGGTTTAACCCCCTAATTGCCCGGCGGTGATAGAAGTTAAGTTTTTAGGATCAGATAAGGTCTGCGTCGCCCCAGGCAGCGTCAGGTTAGCGCCAGTACCGCTAAAACCCACGCACGCAGCATACACCTCCCTTAGTGCTATAGTATCTGAACGGATCGATATCTGATCCGATCAGATCTATACTCCCCAGCAGTTTAGGGTTCCCTGAAACGCAGTGTTAGCGGGATCAGCCCAGATACCTGCTAGCACCTGCGTTTTGCTCCTCGGCCCAGCCCAGCCCAGCCCACCCAAGTGCAGTATCGATCGATTACTGACACTTACAAAACACTAAGCACACATAACTGCAGCGGTTGCAGAGTCAGGCCTGATCCCTGCGATCGCTAACAGTTTTTTGGTAGCGTTTTGAATCAGTCGCTGACAGTTGGGAGCTTTTTTGCCTGTGAGTCTCACTAGTGTACCCCTAAATTTAGAGGCCAAAATGGCAAATCGAAGGTACACTAGTGAAGAGGCCTACAGGATTCTGAGCATGACAGATAGTGAAGAGGAAGTCACTCATCTGTCAAGTTCAGGCTCAGAATACGATCCTGTAGAGGACAGCGGCTCCATGACAGATAGCTCTGACGACGGAGTTGTGGTCCCTGCTAAGGTCAGGCCTACCAGACCCCGAACTTATGCTGTCCTTGAAGTGCAAGAACCGCAGGGCTCTCGTATGGAGCAGAGAAGTACTAGTGCCGCTACTCCTTCTGGTGAACTGGCAAGCACCAGCGGCCTAGTACACCCTGGTCGTACATCCAGCACTGCAGTATCACGTGGTGACGTGGCGAGTCCCATAAGTGCAGTTCAAGCTGGCGAGGTGGCAAGCACTAGTAGTGTCCCGCTGCCACCAAGAAGACGAACACAGGCCCGTCGTGCCCATAGTGCCCTTCCTGCTGCATTGGCCAATCCGAATTGGGAACCTTCCACTTCTGCAGCACCCGTACTTCCCCCTTTCACTGGCCAACCCGGAATTCAGGTGGAAACAGTTGACTTTATGCCACTGGATTTTTATTCGCTGTTTTTCCCCGAAGATCTCTATAGATCTATTGTGGACCAAAGCAATTTATACGCTGGTCAATACATCGCCACTATGCCCCAGTCCACCCTTGCCAGAGATTGGAGACCAATTACGGTCTCCGAATTTAAGATCTTTCTGGGCCTTTCCCTCCTCATGGGGTTGAATAAAAAGAGTGAGTTGCGGTCATATTGGTCCACTGACCCAATTTACCATTCACCCTTGTTCTCTGCTTCCATGGCCAGGGCACGATACGAGCAGATTTTGCGGTTCATGCACTTCAACGACAATGAACTCTGTCGTCCTCGTGGAGACCCTGAATACGATCGGCTCTACAAAATTCGGCCCCTCGTAAACCACTTCAACCAACGTTTTGCAGACTTGTTTACCCCCCATCAAGTTGTCTGCGTTGATGAGTCCCTGGTTAAATTTTCTGGCCGCTTGTCATTCAAACAGTACCTTCCCAGCAAGCGTGCCAGATACGGGGTCAAGATGTATAAGCTCTGTGACAGGGCCACAGGCTATACATGTAGATTTATGGTTTACGAGGGAAAAGATAGTCACGTAGAGCCGACAAATTGCCCTGACTACATAGGAAGCGCTGGCAAGATAGTGTGGGAATTGGTGTCACCCTTATTCGGAAAGGGGTACCACTTGTACGTGGACAATTATTATACGAGCGTGCCACTTTTTAGCCACCTTTTTGATCATCAGATTGGAGCATGTGGCACCGTGCGACCTAATCGCCGGGGCTTTCCCCAGCGGCTTGTAGATTCCCGTCTTAGGCTGGGGGAGAGAGCCTGCTTGAAGTATAATAATTTGCTCGCTATGAAGTGGAGGGATAAGAAGAATGTTTTCGTTCTCACCTCCCTTCATGCAGACACGATGGTCCAAATTCCTACGGCGACTGGTGTTGTGGAGAAACCCCTCTGTGTCCATGAATATAACCTTAATATGGGAGGGGTGGACCTCAACGACCAGTTGTTGGCACCGTACCTAGTTGCCCGTAAGGCCAGACGCTGGTACAAAAAAGTGTCTGTTTATTTATTTCAATTGGCTTTTCTGAACACTCATGTGCTATACAGAGCTTCAGGACGGACTGGATCCTTCCTTAAATTCCAGGAAGAGATCGTCAGAGCCCTTCTGTATCCAGACGGTCCTCCACCTCACCATCCCCAACCAAATGCAGTAAGCCGGCTGCATGAGAGGCATTTTCTTTATGCCCTCCCGAGTACCCCTACCCAACGAACCCCCCAAAAAAGATGTCGTGTCTGCAGCAAGCGCGGATTTAGGCGTGACACCCGGTATTGTTGTCCCCTCTGTCCTGGCAATCCTGGTCTTTGCATTGGTGAATGTTTTGAACGCTACCACACACTAGTGGAGTATTAGCGTAGGGTACAGCACTGCACAGACTAGGCACACTTCCACAGGGTCTCCCAAGATGCTGTCGCATTTTGAGAGACCCAAACCTGGTACCAGTTAAAAAAGTTAAAGTTACAAAAAAAAGTGTAAAAAAAACAAAAAAAAGTAAAAAAAAGAAAAAAACACAAAAAAAATATAAAATAAAAAAACCAAAAATAGTTGTTGTTTTATTGTTCTCTCTCTATTCTCTCTCTATTGTTCTGCATTCTATACTGCAATGTTTTATTGTTATGTTTTTATCATGTTTGCTTTATAGGTATGCAATTTTTTTATACTTTGTTTTTTTTATTGTTAACCACCTTTGTGTTTTCAGGTACGCCATTCAGCTGCAGAGCGGATTTATTTATCTTGACAGCAACAGCGTTTGCTCCCACGATACATAAAGCCGCGACTCCAGCGCTGTCGGAGGTGATTTCACCACCACAGTTACATACTTCAGCATATATGCCGAAGCGTGGGGGCAGCAGTGGGTGGAGGAGCGATTTGCTCCTGCCTTTTGCGGGAGGATGCCCCCATGCTTCGGCATATATATTTTTTAGGTAGGCACAGGTTGCGTTAAATGTTTTATTTTTTACTATGTTTTTTTTGTATTTTGCTTTGCAGGTATGGTAAGTATTACTGTTATACTGTAATGTTACTTTGTTTTTTTGTTAACCATCATTTGCTTAGCAGGTACGCCATTCAGTTGCAGCACGGATTTATTTATCTTGACAGCAACAGCGTTTGCTCCCACGATATATAAAGACGTGACTCCAGCGCTGTCGGAGGTGATTTCACCACCACAGTTACATACTTCAGCATATATGCCGAAGCGTGGAGGCAGCAGTGGGTGGAGGAGCGATTTGCTCCTGCCTTTTGCGGGAGGATGCCCCCATGCTTCGGCATATATATATTTTTAGGTAGGCACAGGTTGCGTTAAATGTTTTATTTTTTACTATTTTTTTTTGTATTTTGCTTTGCAGGTATGGTAAGTAATACTGTTATACTGTAATGTTACTTTGTTTTTTTGTTAACCATCATTTGCTTAGCAGGTACGCCATTCAGTTGCAGCACGGATTTATTTATCTTGACAGCAACAGCGTTTGCTCCCACGATACATAAAGCCGTGACTCCAGCGCTGTCGGAGGTGATTTCACCACCACAGTTACATACTTCAGCATATATGCCGAAGCGTGGGGGCAGCAGTGGGTGGAGGAGCGATTTGCTCCTGCCTTTTGCGGGAGGATGCCCCCATGCTTCGGCATATATATATACGGTGCATGTATGCCCATCATTAGAAGTGGGTGGATGAAGGGAGGTATTCTAATGGTGGGCATACCCACCGATCAATATCTTTTTTTCGTTCAGCCCACAGGCTGCATGAAAAAAAAGTTTACAATGTATGCCCAACAAGGACCAGCAACGTACTGGTATGTTGCTGGACTTTGAGTGGTTATACCAGAATGATGCCTGCAGGTTTAGGTATCATCTTGGTATCATTCTTTTCAGCCAGTGGTCGGCTTTCTTGTAAAAGCAATCCTAGCAGCTAATTAGCCTCTAGACTGCTTTTACAAGCAGTGGGAGGGAATGCCCCCCCCGAATGCCCCCCCCCCACACCGTCGTCCATGTTTTTCTCTGGCTCTCCTGTCCCAACAGGGAACTTGAGAATGCAGCCGGTGATTCAGCCAGCTGACCATAGAGCTGATCAGAGAACAGAATGGCTCCAAACATCTCTATGGCCTAAGAAACTGGAAGCTACAAGCATTTCATGACTTAGATTTCGCCGGATGTAAACAGCGCCATTGGGAAATTTGGAAAGCATTTTATCACACCGATCTTGGTGTGGTCAGATGCTTTGAGGGCAGAGGAGAGATCTAGGGTCTAATAGACCCCAATTTTTTCTAAAAAGAGTACCTGTCACTACCTATTGCTATCATGGGGGATATTTACATTCCCTGAGATAACAATAAAAATGTTAAAAAAAAAAAAAATGAAAGGAACAGTTTAAAAATAAGATAAAAAAGCAAAAAAAATAATTAAAAAAAAAAAAAAAAAAAAAAGCGTCGGTCTGGCGTCAAATGTAAACAGCAATTGCACCATGCATGTGAGGTATCACCGCGAAGGTCAGATCGAGGGCAGTAATTTTAGCAGTAGACCTCCTCTGTAAATCTAAAGTAGTAACCTGTAAAGGCTTTTAAAGGCTTTTAAAAATGTATTTAGTTTGTCGCCACTGCACGTTTGTGCGCAATTTTAAAGCATGTCATGTTTGGTATCCATGTACTCGGCCTAAGATCATCTTTTTTATTTCATCAAACATTTTGACAAAATAGTGTGTTTTAGTGTATTAAAATTTAAAAAAGTGTGTTTTTTCCCCAAAAAATGCGTTTGAAAAATCGCTGCGCAAATACTGTGTGAAAAAAAAAATTAAACACCCACCATTTTAATCTGTAGGGCATTTGCTTTAAAAAAATATATAATGTTTGGGGGTTCAAAGTAATTTTTTTGCAAAAAAAAATAATTTTTTCATGTAAACAATAAGTGTCAGAAAGGGCTTTGTCTTCAAGTGGTTAGAAGAGTGGTCGATGTGTGACATAAGCTTCTAAATGTTGTGCATAAAATGCCAGGACAGTTCAAAACCCCCCCAAATGACCCCATTTTGGAAAGTAGACACCCCAAGCTATTTGCTGAGAGGCATGTCGAGTCCATTGAATATTTTATATTGTGACACAAGTTGCGGGAAAAAGACAAATTTTTTTTTTTTTTTTTTTTTTTTTGCACAAAGTTGTCACTAAATGATATATTGCTCAAACATGCCATGGGAATATGTGAAATTACACCCCAAAATACATTCTGTTGCTTCTCCTGAGTACGGGGATACCACATGTGTGAGACTTTTTGGGAGCCTAGCCGCGTACGGGACCCCGAAAACCAAGCCCCGCCTTCAGGCTTTCTAAGGGCGTAAATTTTTGATTTCACTCTTCACTGCCTATCACAGTTTCGGAGGCCATGGAATGCCCAGATGGCACAACCCCCCCCCAAATGACCCCATTTTGGAAAATAGACACCCAAAGCTATTTGCTGAGAGGTATAGTGAGTATTTTGCAGACCTCACTTTTTTTCACAAAGTTTTGAAAATTGAAAAAAGAAAAAAAAAATACGTTTTTCTTGCCTTTCTTCATTTTTAAAAACAAATGAGAGCTGCAAAATACTCACCATGCCTCTCAGCAAATAGCTTGGGGTGTCTACTTTCCAAAATGGGGTCATTTGGGGGGGTTTTGTGCCATCTTGGCATTTTATGGCCTTCAAAAGTGTGATAGGTAGTGAGGAGTAAAATCAAAAATGTATGCCCTTAGAAATCCTGAAGGCGGTGCTTGGTTTTCGGGGCCCCGTACGCGGCTAGGCTCCCAAAAAGTCCCACACATGTGGTATCCCCGTACATGTGGTATCCCCGGAGAAGCAGCAGAATATATTTTGGGGTGTAATTCCACATATGCCCATGGCATGTTTGAACAATATATCATTTAGTGACAACTTTGTGCAAAAAAAAAAAAAAAAATTGTCACTTTCCCGCAACTTGTGTCAAAATATAAAATATTCCATGGACTCAACATGCCTCTCAGCAAATAGCTTGGGGTGTCTACTTTCCAAAATGGGGTCAATTGGGGGGGGTTTGTGCCATCTGGGCATTTTATGGCCTTCAAAAATGTGATAGGTAGTGGGGAGTGAAATTACAACTTTACACCCTTAGAAATCCTGAAGGCGGTGCTGGGTTTTCGGGGCCCCGTACGCAGCTAGGCTCCCAAAAAGTCCCACACATGTGGTATCCCCGTACTCAGGAGAATCAGCAGAATGTATTTTGGGGTGCAATTCCACATATGCCCATGGCCTGTGTGAGCAATATATCATTTAGTGACAACTTTTTGTAAATTTTTTTTTTTTTTTGTCATTATTCAATCACCTGGGACAAAAAAAATAAATATTCAATGGGTTCAACATGCCTCTCAGCAATTTCCTTGGGGTGTCTACTTTCCAAAATGGGGTCATTTGGGGGGGGTTTTGTACTGCCCTGCCATTTTAGCACCTCAAGAAATGACATAGGCAGTCATAAACTAAAAGCTGTGTAAATTCCAGAAAATGTACCCTAGTTTGTAGGCGCTATAACTTTTGCGCAAACCAATAAATATACGCTTATTGACTTTTTTTTTACCAAAGACATGTGGCCGAATACATTTTGGCCTAAATGTATGACTAAAATTGAGTTTATTGGATTTTTTTTATAACAAAAAGTAGAAAATATCATTTTTTTTCAAAATGTTCGGTCTTTTTCCGTTTATAGCGCAAAAAATAAAAATGGCAGAGGTGATCAAATACCATCAAAAGAAAGCTCTATTTGTGGGAAGAAAAGGACGCAAATTTTGTTTGGGTACACCATTGCATGACCGCGCAATTAGCAGTTAAAGCGACGCAGTGCCAAATTGTAAAAAGTGCTCTGGTCAGGAAGGGGGTAAATCCTTCCGGGGCTGAAGTGGTTAAACAGAACTGGGGGAGAGAGGGTTAGGGCCAGGACACCCTTAGGCAGATGAAATAGTAATTGGCAGACTCTAAGACAAAAAAATAGGCACACAGCTATACAGGTAGAGGGCTTTTAAGCTAGATGCAGCAACTGTATCTGTAGAACTGCTGTCTCCTATGGCAACTGAACTTTGAACTAACAATAGAGATCCATACACGTAACTCACAGTAACCCGTTATAGATCTTCTCTCACATCTGACAGTATCCTACAGTAAATCTTCCCTCACTGAGCTCCCGGTCTCTCACTAGACTTCAAGATCCCAGGCGTCACTGGATCCCCTGAGCTCTCCCATAGCTAACCCGCTGTGAACTCCTCAAACTTCACCCACACTAATATTAGAAAGTGGTTGGGACTATATATCCCGTGGGACTTTAAATGAAACCATGACCTGATGTGGTCATGCGTTTCCATCCCTGTACTAGTCTAAGAGAAAGGAGGGTGGGACTTTAAATGAATTGCGTGAATGCTCAGAAACAAAAATCGATGAACTGGGAAAATTTTATTCAATTCATAAAAATAACATGCACAAATTATATATCAGTCATAAATGGACAGAAATATTGGCAATAATAGCAGCAATTATACATGATTATATGAATACAAAAATTCTCCATGGTACACCAATTAGATATTATTAAACAACCATATATTGAAGAGTAAAACATCCAAAGCCTCCAAAGGTTCCAAATAAAAATAAAAAATGCATGACGCTGGTAAGAAACGCGACAATGGTAGCTCTACGCGTTTCGTGGCTGTTGTGCCACTCGTCAGGAGCAAGTGCGTATCTTATCTAGGATAGAAAAATATACATTATAAAAAATTGGTCTGGTAAGTATATACATGAAACAAAGGTGGGGTGATGAAAAACCCCACACAAAGTACATGCTTACGCATTCTGGTTTGTAGGGTGGTGGCAGGAAGCCGTATACCGCCCGACCATCGGAGACGCCACCCCCCGGGAGCTGAGGTGGATGGATCGACGGGGGCAGCCCACAGGGCGCCATCCAGGGCAGGCATGGTCCCCCGAGGCAAAACCTGAAGTGAAGGGTGAGGGTTAGAAAAAGAAAAAGAAACTGCAAAACTGCCAAAAGATGAGGAGTGGTGGAAGAGTGAGAATGCCAGGGTGATAAAGCCCCAAAGGAAGAAAGTTAAACCCGTGAAAGGATTGAAGGAATCTGAGTTGAAACACCTGGGAAATGCTGAGGATGGAAGGGAGAAAAGACCAAATAACCAGAGGTGGAGATATGAAGGAAAAGGATGGACAAACCATCAGAGGACATGATAGAAATACCTGGCGTGCAGAGTGAAACAGTGTGAGGGGAAGAAGGCAGTGACCCCCAAACGAACGTGACATCCAGTGAAGTGAAAGCCTCGAGAGCCAGCACCGCCGAGGCTACGCCCATATAGGCGCTACCACGGGGACCGCCCACCAACGTCACGCCGCAAAACCAAAGGAGGGGCAGGCGGCAACGTCGATCGGGTACTGAACGCCCGACCCATCGACGTCACCGCCACGTCCCCGTGATGTGCGGGATGAAAACCATCCAATCAGACGTGTGAGCGTCCTTGAGGACGCGCACGTCCGATGGGGAGTGCGTGACGCTGACGTGCAGTGGCGGCAGATCAACCCCCCCAGAAGGGGGAGGGGAGAGGAGCCGACAGGCACGTCACAGCTCCCGGAAGGGGGAAATCCAAAAAGGCCGGCGGTGCATTGGGCCATGGGAGCCACCACCGAACAGACAAACCATAGACATAACAAATATCTTGATTAAATTGCAAAAAAATATAATGAATAAAATCCAAAATAAAGATGGCTAATCAAATAATAAGATCGAGCAATTAACTGAGAGGAGGCTTAAATGGAAAAATATGTATGTACAACATCACAGATTTGCAACACAAATGTGATGAGGTTGAATATCAGAGCATAGGTTTCACGCATATTCCATCCCTATACATTAATATTAGAAAGTGGTTGGGACTATATATCCCGTGGGACTTTAAATGAAACCATGACCTGATGTGGTCATGCGTTTCCATCCCTGTACTAGTCTAAGAGAAAGGAGGGTGGGACTTTAAATGAATTGCGTGAATGCTCAGAAACAAAAATCGATGAACTGGGAAAATTTTATTCAATTCATAAAAATAACATGCACAAATTATATATCAGTCATAAATGGACAGAAATATTGGCAATAATAGCAGCAATTATACATGATTATATGAATACAAAAATTCTCCATGGTACACCAATTAGATATTATTAAACAACCATATATTGAAGAGTAAAACATCCAAAGCCTCCAAAGGTTCCAAATAAAAATAAAAAATGCATGACGCTGGTAAGAAACGCGACAATGGTAGCTCTACGCGTTTCGTGGCTGTAGTGCCACTCGTCAGGAGCAAGTGCGTATCTTATGCATTCTGGTTTGTAGGGTGGTGGCAGGAAGCCGTATACCGCCCGACCATCGGAGACGCCACCCCCCGGGAGCTGAGGTGGATGGATCGACGGGGGCAGCCCACAGGGCGCCATCCAGGGCAGGCATGGTCCCCCGAGGCAAAACCTGGCGTGCAGAGTGAAACAGTGTGAGGGGAAGAAGGCAGTGACCCCCAAACGAACGTGACATCCAGTGAAGTGAAGGCTTTCACTTCACTGGATGTCACGTTCGTTTGGGGGTCACTGCCTTCTTCCCCTCACACTGTTTCACTCTGCACGCCAGGTTTTGCCTCGGGGGACCATGCCTGCCCTGGATGGCGCCCTGTGGGCTGCCCCCGTCGATCCATCCACCTCAGCTCCCGGGGGGTGGCGTCTCCGATGGTCGGGCGGTATACGGCTTCCTGCCACCACCCTACAAACCAGAATGCATAAGATACGCACTTGCTCCTGACGAGTGGCACTACAGCCACGAAACGCGTAGAGCTACCATTGTCGCGTTTCTTACCAGCGTCATGCATTTTTTATTTTTATTTGGAACCTTTGGAGGCTTTGGATGTTTTACTCTTCAATATATGGTTGTTTAATAATATCTAATTGGTGTACCATGGAGAATTTTTGTATTCATATAATCATGTATAATTGCTGCTATTATTGCCAATATTTCTGTCCATTTATGACTGATATATAATTTGTGCATGTTATTTTTATGAATTGAATAAAATTTTCCCAGTTCATCGATTTTTGTTTCTGAGCATTCACGCAATTCATTTAAAGTCCCACCCTCCTTTCTCTTAGACTAGTACAGGGATGGAAACGCATGACCACATCAGGTCATGGTTTCATTTAAAGTCCCACGGGATATATAGTCCCAACCACTTTCTAATATTAATGTATAGGGATGGAATATGCGTGAAACCTATGCTCTGATATTCAACCTCATCACATTTGTGTTGCAAATCTGTGATGTTGTACATACATATTTTTCCATTTAAGCCTCCTCTCAGTTAATTGCTCGATCTTATTATTTGATTAGACATCTTTATTTTGGATTTTATTCATTATATTTTTTTGCAATTTAATCAAGATATTTGTTATGTCTATGGTTTGTCTGTTCGGTGGTGGCTCCCATGGCCCAATGCACCGCCGGCCTTTTTGGATTTCCCCCTTCCGGGAGCTGTGACGTGCCTGTCGGCTCCTCTCCCCTCCCCCTTCTGGGGGGGTTGATCTGCCGCCACTGCACGTCAGCGTCACGCACTCCCCATCGGACGTGCGCGTCCTCAAGGACGCTCACACGTCTGATTGGATGGTTTTCATCCCGCACATCACGGGGACGTGGCGGTGACGTCGATGGGTCGGGCGTTCAGTACCCGATCGACGTTGCCGCCTGCCCCTCCTTTGGTTTTGCGGCGTGACGTTGGTGGGCGGTCCCCGTGGTAGCGCCTATATGGGCGTAGCCTCGGCGGTGCTGGCTCTCGAGGCTTTCACTTCACTGGATGTCACGTTCGTTTGGGGGTCACTGCCTTCTTCCCCTCACACTGTTTCACTCTGCACGCCAGGTATTTCTATCATGTCCTCTGATGGTTTGTCCATCCTTTTCCTTCATATCTCCACCTCTGGTTATTTGGTCTTTTCTCCCTTCCATCCTCAGCATTTCCCAGGTGTTTCAACTCAGATTCCTTCAATCCTTTCACGGGTTTAACTTTCTTCCTTTGGGGCTTTATCACCCTGGCATTCTCACTCTTCCACCACTCCTCATCTTTTGGCAGTTTTGCAGTTTCTTTTTCTTTTTCTAACCCTCACCCTTCACTTCAGGTTTTGCCTCGGGGGACCATGCCTGCCCTGGATGGCGCCCTGTGGGCTGCCCCCGTCGATCCATCCACCTCAGCTCCCGGGGGGTGGCGTCTCCGATGGTCGGGCGGTATACGGCTTCCTGCCACCACCCTACAAACCAGAATGCGTAAGCATGTACTTTGTGTGGGGGTTTTCATCACCCCACCTTTGTTTCATGTATATACTTACCAGACCAATTTTTTATAATGTATATTTTTCTATCCTAGATAAGATACGCACTTGCTCCTGACGAGTGGCACAACAGCCACGAAACGCGTAGAGCTACCATTGTCGCGTTTCTTACCAGCGTCATGCATTTTTTATTTTTATTTGGAACCTTTGGAGGCTTTGGATGTTTTACTCTTCAATATATGGTTGTTTAATAATATCTAATTGGTGTACCATGGAGAATTTTTGTATTCATATAATCATGTATAATTGCTGCTATTATTGCCAATATTTCTGTCCATTTATGACTGATATATAATTTGTGCATGTTATTTTTATGAATTGAATAAAATTTTCCCAGTTCATCGATTTTTGTTTCTGAGCATTCACGCAATTCATTTAAAGTCCCACCCTCCTTTCTCTTAAACTTCACCCACACTAACCTGCTGGGTCCCTGGCTTGGCACTCTGCTGAAGCTTTCCCACTTCTTCACTGTCCCCGGCTGGTGAAAAGGCTGCTCTGGTACTTCCTCAGACTTCCATACACTGGCTTCTGATAACAGGAATGGTTGTCCCTTGCTGGCAACTATTCCTCCCTTTACCTCTGGCTATGATCATATTTTGCCCCTGGCGACAGGAGTGGTCATCCCTTGTGGCAACTACTTCTCCCTCACCGCTGGCAACGATCCAGTTTCCCCCGTCCGGCCGAACCTTTGCAACTTGGTTGGGCTTCCAGCCTGAAGCCCCAACCCCCCGCTGCTTCTCTCAAACCTGAATAGGCCTCAGACAACCTAGCAGCCAGGTGCTCCTGGGATAGGCCTTAGGCTAGCAGCCCAGATCCTTGTGACACGCGTCCACCCAGACAGCCATCTAGGCACATAAGCCCGATCACCTGACTCCTCCTGAATAAATAGGCTCTTCCAGCAGGCGAAGGGACTAAAGAAATCCCTGCCAATAGGCTGAGACAACCCATCCACTCCTAATCTGAATTCACTATGTCCTGGTCATTATAATGCCACAGGCAACAATGCCACCTAGTGATAGAAGAGAGAGGTGCATCAAATCCAGAGTTAGGAAAAAACCAGTGAATCCCCTATCAATCAGTCAGGCTAGTTACCACCTAGCAAGCTAACTTTGTTAGCAACCCTGCCTACTACCAGGGTGCTACATATATTTGACAAGCACACAACTGTGCTTTATAATAAATGTGCCTTTTATTGCAGCAGTATGATACCAGTACAAGGATAGGGTTGTAAAGGCTATTGCAGATTTGAACATATAAATTATAAACATTTAGGTCCCATTCACCAGCAATGCTTTGGTGATGCCCGTGGCAAAAATGATTCCCCCTGTTGCTTTCAGCAGGCAACACCTCAGCCAAACGCAACCTATTCAAGCAAATGGGGTCATGCCAAGACCACCCTGCAGCGTGGTGGTGTGGCATTTACAGTGTAAAACAGGTGGAGAGGAGACAACATATCACCTCCTCACCACCCGTCAACCACCTCTGAAAAGTGGTCTGATACAAATCACTTTTTTTGGAGGGGCAGCCAGCACTGCCACTAGTGTAAACCTAGTATTACATGCACTGCAAACAGGGCTGCTGATAAGGCACGGGGGGGGGGGGCTCAGGGCAGCTTTATTGGCTTTATTGTTCATTTCTGCCTAAATGAATAAGATTTCACTAGAACCCACCCTCATTCCTACTTGCTTACTAGGGCTTATCCACTTACCGCTGGGAGGACGTCCATGGACGTCCTCTGGTTTCACTGCTTATACCAGAATGATGCCTGCACCTACAGGCATTATTCCAGTGTGTATGTTTTCAGCCGGGAATTCCTTAACATGCAGAAGTGATCCAAGTGGCTAATTGGCCACTTGATCACTTCTGCAGGTGGCGAAAAGGTGTCCCACCCCCCTATCGCCGCCACCACCTCTCCTGGGCTCCACTGTAAGACAGTGCCCGGGAGCAATGCGGCCGGCAGCGATGGCTGCTCTGAACAGAGAGAGAGGAACTGACGTTCCTCTCTCTCTCTCTCTGTAACCCTGGAAAAGGGAAGCGATGAGTTATGTCATCACTTCCTGTTCCGCCTCTTTGTTTACCTGCCCAATATCGGCCAGGAAAGCAGCCGATCAGACTAACCTGTGTCTAATCGCCTGCATGTGAGGCTAGAGGAGAGATTTGGGGTCTAATAGACCCCAGATCTTTCCCTAAAGAGGACCTGTCATGGCCCATGCTGTTGTTGTTCATCCCTTGTGATAACAATAAAGTTATTTTAAAAAAAAGTGGAAAAAAAATCTCTAAAAAATAAATAATAATAATAAATCAAAAAATTTAAAGCGCCTCCATCCCACTGTGCTTACACACAAATGCGAACGCATATTTTACTTCCGCACGCATATGTAAACAGTGATTGCATGTGAGGTTTTGTCGCGAACATCAAGAAGGAGCAATAATTCTAGCACCAAACCTCCTGTGCAACTCCAAACTGGTAACCATTAATGGCGTTTAAAGCATCGCCTATGGAGATTTTTAAGCACTGTAGTTTGCCACCATTCCACGGGCAGACACAATTTTAACCGCTTCAGCCCCGGAAGATTTTACCCCCTTCCTGACCAGAGCGTTTTTTACGATTCTGCACTGCGTCGCTTTAACTGACAATTGCGCAGTCGTGCGACGTGTCTCCCAAACAAAATTGACGTCCTTTTTTCCCCACAAATAGAGCTTTCTTTTGGTGGTATTTGATCGCCTCTGCGATTTTTAT
This sequence comes from Lithobates clamitans, assembly GCA_037952925.1. Classification (NCBI taxonomy): domain Eukaryota; kingdom Metazoa; phylum Chordata; class Amphibia; order Anura; family Ranidae; genus Lithobates; species Lithobates clamitans. The sequence goes on from JBBGZY010000544.1 coordinate 4,251,185, forward strand.
TTTTTGCGCTATAAAGAGAATAAGAGCGACAATTTTGAAAAAAACGCATTATTATTTACATAATAATAATAATATTATTATTATTTACATTTTGCTATAATAAATATCCCCCAAAAATATATAAAAAAACATTTTTTTTCCTCAGTTTAGGCTGATCGTATTCTTCTACATATTTTTGGTAAAAAAAAAATCGCAATAAGCATTTATTGATTGGTTTGCGCAAAAGTTATAGCGTTTACAAAATAGGGGATAGTTTTATGGCATTTTTATTAATAATTTTTTTTTTACTAGTAATGGAGGCGATCAGCGATTTTTATTGTGACTGCGACATTATGGTGGACATGTTGGACATTTTTGACACATTTTTGAGACCATTGTCATTTATACAGCGATCAGTGCGATTAAAAATGCACTGATTACTGTGTAAATGACACTGGCAGTGAAGGGGTTAACCACTAGGAGGCAGGGAGGGGTTAAGTATGTCCTAGGGGAGTGATTACTAACTGTAGGGGGATGGGCTAGCAGTGTTATTACTCTGATCACTGCTCCCGATGACAGGGAGCTGTGATCAGTGACACTTGTCACTAAGCAGAACGGGGAGATGCTGTTTACATCAGCATCTCACCGTTCATCCTCTCCGTGAGGCTATCGCGAGTATCCCCGCGGCGATCGAGTCCACGGGACCCGCGACCCATCCCACGGAGCTCTCGGCCGGCACCCACGCAATGGCACGGCGGGGAATTCAAATGGACGTACCTGTAAGTCCATTTGCGCAGCCGTGCCATTCTGCCAATGTACATTGGCGTGCGCCGGTCGGGAAGGGGTTAAAGCATGACAAGTTCGGTATCTATTTACTCTGCGTAACATCTTTCACATCTTTCTTTATACAAAAAAAAAAAAAAAAATGGGCTAACTTTAATTTTAGTTTTGTTTTTTTTATTTCATGAAAGCTTTTTTTCCCCAGAAATTGTGTTTGAAAAACCGCTGCACAAATACCGTGTGACATTAAAAAAAATTCTAGCAAAAAAAGTAGATTTTTTACATGTAGGAGCAAAGTGTCAGAATTGGCCCAGATGGCAAGTGGGTAAATTACAATTCCTTAGGCCCCATCCGGTTAACAGAGGGGCCCAGAAGGTGGGAGCAGAGGAGGGACTTTTTTATTTTTATTTTCATGGTGTAGGCAGTTAAAGTCAGTGCTGCTTTTCTGCTGCACCCCGGGGGAGTAGTTACATAGTTACATAGTTGGTAAGGTTGAATAAAGACACCAGTCCATCCAGTTCAACCTGAGTGAGTGTGGGTGCGTGTCTACAATTGTCCCTATCTCTATGCATTGGGGGTTATTTACGAAAGGTAAATCCACTTTGCACTGCAAGTGCACTTTGGAAGTGCAGTCGCTCTAAATCTAAGGAGTAGATCTGAAATGAGGGGAAGCTCTGCTGATTTTATCATCCAATCATGTGCAAGCTAAAATGCTGCTTTTTATTTTCCTTGCATGTCCCCCTCAGATCTACAGTGACTTTACTTCCAAGTGCACTTGCAGTGCAAAGTGGATTTGCCTTTAGTAAATTATCATCATTTATTGAAGATACCCATATAGTGCCATCAATTTACGTAGCACTCCACACATACATAGCCAGGGCAGGACTTAGGGTGGTGGGGGCCCCTGGACTTGAGTCACTTTCGGGCCCTACCTTCTATACATATGCACAGCTCTATAAAACAGGAATAGAAAAGGACAAGGTGCGCCAGACTCAGTGCAGTATTAAAGAACTTCTGTTTAATTGGACAAGACAAAACAGCCAAATGGCTGCTCACAAAAGTAGATAATATATAAGCGTATAAGTGGGGAATACTGTACTGGCATTCGTCCTGGGTCCACGATTAATAAAAGAAATTAAAATGAATAAAATGATAATTACCGTATTTATCGGCGTATAACACGCGCCGGCATACAACGTGCACCCGTTTAGGAGGGAATTTTAAGGAAAAAAACTTTTAGGAGGAAAGTTTAAGGAAAAAAAAACTTACATTTAAATGCCCATCAATGCAGCTTTATCAGTGTCCATCTGCAGCTTTGTCAGTGTCAGTGTAGCCTTGTCAGTGTAGCCTTGCCCCAGTGTCATTTGTAGACTTCTCAGTGTAGCCTTGCTCCAGTGTCATTTGTAGACTTCTCAGTGTAGCCTTGCCCCAGTGTCATTTGTAGACTTCTCAGTGTAGCCTTGCTCCAGTGTCATTTGTAGACTTCTCAGTGTAGCCTTGCCCCAGTGTCATTTGTAGACTTCTCAGTGTAGCCTTGCTCCAGTGTCATTTGTAGACTTCTCAGTGTAGCCTTGCTCCAGTGTCATTTGTAGACTTCTCAGTGTAGCCTTGCCCCAGTGTCATTTGTAGACTTCTCAGTGTAGCCTTGCTCCAGTGTCATTTGTAGACTTCTCAGTGTAGCCTTGCTCCAGTGTCATTTGTAGACTTCTCAGTGTAGCCTTGCTCCAGTGTCATTTGTAGACTTCTCAGTGTAGCCTTGCTCCAGTGTCATTTGTAGACTTCTCAGTGTAGCCTTGCTCCAGTGTCATTTGTAGACTTCTCAGTGTAGCCTTGCCCCAGTGTCATTTGTAGACTTCTCAGTGTAGCCTTGCCCCAGTGTCATTTGTAGACTTCTCAGTGTAGCCTGGCTCCAGTGTCATTTGTAGACTTCTCAGTGTAGCCTGGCTCCAGTGTCATTTGTAGACTTCTCATTATAGCCTTGCTCCAGTGTCATTTGTAGACTTCTCAGTGTAGCCTTGCTCCAGTGTCATTTGTAGACTTCTCAGTGTGGCCTTGCTCCAGTGTCATTTGTAGACTTCTCAGCGTAGCCTTGCTCCAGTGTCATTTGTAGACTTCTCAGCGTAGCCTTGCTCCAGTGTCATTTGTAGACTTCTCAGTGTAGCCTTGCCCCAGTGTCATTTGTAGACTTCTCAGCGTAGCCTTGCCCCAGTGTCATTTGTAGACTGCTCAGCGTAGCCTTGCTCCAGTGTCATTTGTAGACTTCTCAGTGTAGCCTTGCTCCAGTGTCATTTGTAGACTTCTCAGTGTAGCCTTGCTCCAGTGTCATTTGTAGACTTCTCAGTGTAGCCTTGCTCCAGTATCATTTGTAGACTTCTCAGTGTAGCCTTGCTCCAGTGTCATTTGTAGACTTCTCAGTGTAGCCTTGCTCCAGTGTCATTTGTAGACTTCTCAGTGTAGCCTTGCTCCAGTGTCATTTGTAGACTTCTCAGTGTAGGCTTGCCCCAGTGTCATTTGTAGACTTCTCAGTGTAGCCTTGCTCCAGTGTCATTTGTAGACTTCTCAGTGTAGCCTTGCTCCAGTGTCATTTGTAGACTTCTCAGTGTAGCCTTGCCCCAGTGTCATTTGTAGACTTCTCAGTGTAGCCTTGCCCCAGTGTCATTTGTAGACTTAGTGTAGCCTTGCTCCAGTGTCATTTGTAGACTTCTCAGTGTAGCCTTGCTCCAGTGTCATTTGTAGACTTCTCAGTGTAGCTTTGCCCCAGTGTCATTTGTAGACTTCTCAGTGTAGCCTTGCCCCAGTGTCATTTGTAGACTTCTCAGTGTAGCCTTGCTCCAGTGTCATTGCTGCCTTGTCATTGCAGCCTTTCAGTTTAAAAATGGATGCTTTCGAAACGGGCGGGGCCCCCTATTGGCCGGGGCCCATGGGCTGGAGCCCAGTCAAGCCCAATAGTAAGTCCTGCCCTGTACATCGCACACTCATATCGGTCCTACCTTCAAGGAGCCCACAATCCAAGGTCCCCAACTCACATTTATATACTAGGGACATTTTTTTTTGGACAGAAGCCAATTAACCTACCAGCATGTCTTTGGAGTGTGGGAGGAACCCGGAGTACCCGGAGGAAACCCACGCAGTAGGTGGGGTGTAGGCATGATTGAAGGGGGGGGGGGGCATCAGGAGGGCTGTATGGGGCCCCATGATTTCTAACAGTAACCCTGACTGCAACAAACAAGCTGCATCCTGACAAATACATAGCTTTGATTGGAATAAATAGCAGCAACTCTATAGCAGCAACAGCAACTCTAAAATCCTTGAAGCCAGGGCCTGCATTGCATTTGGCAAATTCATCCCCAACTGCATAGCCCAGGATAAGTAAAAATGGAGCGTGCAATTCAACAGAAATGTGCAATGGCCCTTTAATCTGGCTTGTTATGCCAAGCTGTTTTCTGCAGGCTATTGCAGTGCATAAATACGGGCCATAAAGCATGGGCTTGTGCTGATAAAAAATTATCTCACAAACACCAGAATGAATAGGTTGCAAAGACAAACAGCTGTATCATTTCTATGTCTACATCGTAAAAACAACTGTAGAAGGTTGTGAGACCTCCCATAAGGAATTCATACCAGGGTTAGATAAAGGACACAAGTTTAAATACAAGGTAAAAAAAATGTAATATTAATGTAGATTCTTAGCTTCTGCGACATTAAGGTTACATCCAGCTGCAGAGGAGCGCAGTACAGGCTCCGTGTAGCATGGCTGTAAACAGAACTGACATAGGCTGTGCCATGCCATATAGGATAGCTCATATCATACCCAATGGCCGACAAGGGACACTTGAGATTACTGTAACCAAACACAGGTTTTCTCTAGTTGCAGCAGATGTTAGGACATTGCCTTTATAAAACAAGCAGCAAATTGATCTGCCAATGCTGCTGTTGTACATCCTGTAACAAGCCTAACCAAGCACAATTTGTATCTGTAATGAATGTACCATGCAAGATCCTTGTCTCCGTATCTTCATCTCTCACCTTCTGGAACTAGTGCAAGCCAGACTTAAAGTGGATCCGAACCCCAAAAGTAAAGATTTGCTACGTTAGAGGAATATTTCGAATTGTTAACCACCTCAGCCCCGGAAGATTTGGCTGCTGAATGACCCGGACATTTTTTGCGATTCAGCACTGCGTCGCTTTAACTGACAATTGCGCGGTCATGCGACGCTGCACCCAAACAAAATTGACGTCCTTTTTTTCCCACAAATAGAGCTTTCTTTTGGTGGTATTTGATCGCCTCTGCCATTTTTTTTTTTTTGCGCTATAAACAAAAAAAGAGAGACAATTTTTAAAAATAACACAATATTTTGTACTTTTTGCTATAATAAATATCCCCATCTTTGTTTAAAAAGCTATTTTTTAATCAGTTTAGGCCGATATTAATTCTTCTACATATTTCTGGTAAAAAAAAAAAAAAAAATTGCAATAAGCGTATATTTCTTTGGGTAGGACAGTCCTACACCCAGCACACAAATACACAGATGTGATCCAAGCCTAGGGGCTCATTCACACATTTTTATTTGTGACTGCCTGGGGTCATGGTGGTGCCCCCTATGGATGGGCTGCCACTGGTTATTACTGTAGCACCCACCCTTCTAGTTAGGCTGCAAGGCAAATTTGGTTCTCAGCTTCTGCTGTAATTACAGGAGCAGCAATTGTTTTGTTTGGTCTGCTCAGAACTTGGGAGTTCTCAGAGAGACTGGGAGTTTTATTACTTCCCATTGTCTCTAAAAGTAGTTTCTAGAACTTAGGGTGGGACCTATGTCCAGCCTGAATATTTAGCAGAGCCTAGCCAATCCCTGGGGGAGGCGTCCAGATGGAGCTAGGTTGTTGTTAAATAGTCTGGAGCCCTGAGGAGATTGTCTTTTTCTCCCCCAGATGGATCTGTAAGCTGAGAGGAAACGGATCTGCATGAAGGGAGGTGACCTACAGTCAGTTTAGCCAGCTTGGCTGCCCAGGTGGGGAGCATGGGTTAACGTTTTACCGCCTTCCCTGTGTGTGTGTTTACTAGCTTTTTGCTGGGGTCTAACCTCCCTCGCATTTTGTATAAAAGGGAAGAGGCCCAGATCTCAGGAGAGCTGGAATCAAAGAGAACACGTGGCAATTGCGAGAGTCCTGTGGTCCAGCATCAGATGCTGACTCACCGGGACAACCCAAGGACATGGACTTCTCCTTACTAGCCTTACCAAGTATGAACTATTATTGTTACTTCACCTGTTCAGGTAACCTGGGGCAGCCTCAGTTAGGTGTAGTTAGGTTGAGGGCATTTATGCTTCTTATACATGTTCTACTGAATTCTCAGTAAAGTTGTTTTTTACTGCAGTGAACCTGGCCTGAAGTTTCCCAAAGGGATGCATGTTATGTCTTGGCATATTCCCAAAGTACTTGGGTCTGTATAAGCACTATGGGGTATGTGTAACACCACTACAAGAAGGGTATCCTGCAAAGCCAAAAAGAGGAGGTAGTTACTATGGGTAACTAGACGTAAGAACAGCAACCAGTCGTTGGCGTGGTACCTGGTTAGGTGACAGGTCCTCCAGTTGTGAGGGGGGTGGTACTCTGACTCCCTTCTTAGCTGTCCATCTCCTCAGGTCACTAGCATTACAGAGATCTAAGGCCTGAATGAATGGGGCCTGTTATGTGCTCGGAAGGACTCCATTCTGTTACTGGGAGTGAGGTAACAGAGGTACGCTGGACTGGTGGAGTGGGTTTGGCTCTGCCTGTCCCTCCGAATGCAACATATACATCTACATAAGGATTTAGTGACATGGAACAGAACATCTTTACACACTCACCATACACAAGTGGCTCATCTCTAAATCAGGGCTCTGCCTTAATGTTTGATTCTTCACATGACCACAGCCTTCACCTAGACCGGACCATTGGTGAGCACGCCCTCGGGCAAGGTGTTACCTCACATGCATGGGCGCAGCCAGATGCTGGCCACATGCACATTTCAGGGGGGCTGACTGCCCCTGGAGCACCTTTGGACTGGCTGCTGGACTACTCACTTATGGACAGAGTTTTGTTCTCTACGCTGGAGATCTGTCATGTCATCCCTAGCTACAAGATTTCAGACTGTTCTAATCTAACAATATCTGTGCTAAAACCTATTTCATGGTCCTCACCCGTTAACCATAGACTGTCCTAGTCTACTTCTACTTATGTTATATGTTCCTGCATGGCCTTCAGCTGTGTACCTACAGACTGAACTAGTCAAACTGTCCTCGTCCTACTGTCACTGACAGAGAACTGTCCTCTGCAAGTTGTGCTTGGTGTTTTGCACTATCCCACACCCCTCTATCCTTTCCCGTTACAAGTTTCTTCAGCAATAAATTACAAAAAGGCATTCACTAGACTGATTTCTAATCTACAGTGGCTCCTGCAGGGGAAATGCTACATTATTAAAATCACTGCACTCAGCCAAACAAAAAATCTTTTTTTTTTGCTTTGTTATATGTTCTCCAGGGCAGTGCTCAGTTTCCCATGCAATTTGTTTGACAATCCCTTGCCTATTGGCCTAAAAGTGGCTAGAACTGTTTTTAAACATTTGACACTCTAAAGCCTCGTACACACAAATCTGATTTTCCACAGACAAAGCATCAGACTTTTGTCTGAAGGGTGTGTGCCTGGATTTTGTCTTGCATACAAATGGTACACAATTATCTGCCAACAAACACGAACGTAGTGATGTACTAGACGTTCTACGAGCAGATAAAGTGGAAGTTCAGTTGTCAGGCACCACCCTTTGGGCTCCTTCTGCTAATTTTGTGCTAGTAGAAGTTTGGTGAGTGTTGATTCACGCTTTTCATTTCGTGCTTTCTAGTTCGTTTCTGAACGGCCGTTCGTCAACCAGACATTTTGCGGAATCGGAAGAGATAACGTGTTATTTATTATTGGCCTTGGAGTTATTGCTTTGACCCAAGTCCAGTCCAGGAACAGGAGGAAGAGAATTTCTTGGATCAAAAATTGTTTGCTTTATTAATTGTGACCAATTATGTCATATGCAATTGCTGTGGGAGCTCCAGGAGAATAATCCAGATGTTTTTCGGAATTATCTCCGAATGACATACCCCTGCTTTCACCAACTCTTGGCATTGTTGACCTATAAGAAGAAGCAGGACACATGCAGTGAGGCTTTTATTTTATTTTTTGGTTGAATAATGATTTGATTTGTTATATCTTCTGTATTTTTGGATGCATAGAAAGAACTTAACCAAAAAGTGCAATTGGCAGATAGCATGTCTAATTTTATTTGGTTTCTATTTTTAATGCACAATAAAAAAATTGTGGAGAATAATACTTGGCTATGTGTTTTACTTCAAATGACAGTTTGGGAGTGGGAAGTTACATTTTAAAAAATACAATGTAAAATTGACAAGGGACACCAACATAATTGTATCTTTGATCCTAAAAACTAAGGGATAATGGTGTTGTGGCAACTTGCCAAAAAACAAAACAAAAAAACAAGCATAATAATAATATTATTCTTGATATCACTAGAAAATAAAGCCTTTTAACTGCTTGCCGACTGGCTCACGCCGATATACGTTGGCAGAAGGGCACATACAGGCATATTAATGTACCTGTACATTGCCCTTTAAGAAGCGGTTTGCAGGTGTGCGCCTGCCGCGAGCTCCGTGAGTGTGATCGCGGGTCCCGTGGACTCAATGTCTGCGGGGATACCCGTGATCGTCTCAGGGAGAGGAAGAACGGGGAAATTCTGATGTAAACAAGCATTTCCCCGTTCTGCCTAGTGATACTGTCACTGATCATAGCTCCCTGTAATCAGGAGCGGTGATCAGTGATGTGTCACACATAGCCCCTCCCCCCACAGTTAGAATCACTCCCTAGGACACACTTAACCCCTACAGCGCCACCTAGTGGTTAACCCCTTCACTGCCAGTCACCTTTACACAGTAATCAGTGCATTTTTAATTACACTGATCGCTGTATAAATTTGAATGGTCCCAAAACAGTGCCAAAAGAGTCCGATCTGTCCACCATAATGTCGCAGTCACGAAAAAAATCACTGATCGCCGCCATTACTAGTAAAAAAAAAGTAATAAAAATGCCATAAAACTATCCCCTATTTTGTAGACGCTATAATTTTTTGCGCAAACCAATCAAACGTTTAATGTGATTTTTTACCAAAGATATGTAGAAGAATACATAGCGGCCTAAACTGAGGAAAAAAATTGTTTTTTTATATATTTTTTGGGGGATATTTATTATAGCAAAAAGTTAAAAAAATGTGTTTTTTTTCTAAATTGTCCCTATTTTTTTTGTTTATAGCGCAAAAAAAGAAAATCCTCAGAGATGATCAAATACCACCAAAAGAAAGCTCTATTTGTGGGGAAAAAAGGATGTCAATTTTGCTTGGGAGCCACGTCGCCAATTGTCAGTTAAAGCGACGCAGTGCCGAATCACAAAAAGTGCTCTGGTCTTTTGCCAGCCAAATGGCCTGGGGCGTAAGTGGTTAAAATATGTTTGGCAGAACTCCATCAGTATCACCAGCAAAGCAGTTTCATCCCATTAACCGTTTCAGCCCTGGAAGGATTTGCCCCCTTCCTGACCAGAGCACTTTTTGCGATTCGGCACTGCATCGCTTTAACTAACAATTGCGCGGTCATGCGATGTGGCTCCCAAATAAAATTGACGTCCTTTTTTTCCCACAAATAGAGCTTTCTTTTGGTGGTATTTAATCACATCTATGGTTTTTATTTTTTGCGCTATAAACAAAAAGATTTTGAAAAAAAAGCAATATTTTTTACTTTTTGCTATAATAAATATCGCCAAAAAATATATAAAAAACATTTTTTTTCCTCAGTTTGGGCCGATAAAAAAAAAAATCGCAATAAGAGTTTATTGATTGGTTTGCGCAAAAGTTAGAGTCTACAAAATAGGGGATAGTTTTATGGCATTTTTATCAATAGTTTTTTTTTTACAGCGCTTTTTATCATGACTGCGACATTATGGCGGACAAATCGGACACTTTTGGAGCTATTTTGGGACCATTCACATTTATACAGCGATCAGTGCGATTAAAAATGCACTGATTACTGTGTAAATGTGACTGGCAGTGAAGGGGTTAACCAGGAGGGGGCGCTCCAGGGGTTAAGTGTGTTTTAGGGAGTGATTCTAACTGTGGGGGGATGGGCTATGTGTGACACGACACTGATCACTGCTCCTGATTACAGGGAGCTGTGATCAGTGTCCTGTCACTAGGCAGAACGGGGAAATGCTTGTTTACAACAGCATTTCCCCGTTCTTCCCCTCCGGGAGACGATCGCGGGTATCCCCACCGATATCAAATTTGCGGGACCCGTGGTCGGACTCACGGAGCTCGCGGCGGTGGTGAGCGCGCATCCGCTATCCGGACCTCGCGAGATCTCGCACAGCTACGTGATTTCGCGCAGCAGAGCCAACCTGCCGCAGTATTACTGCCGCGGCTGGTCCGCAAGCGGTTAAAGAAGAAGAGAATTGTGCGCTGCATTTTGAGATTTCATAATTTGCCACATCACGAATGTTAATTCTCCATTACGAACGCTAGTTTATAAGACCGACCGCTTCTGGCTCGTCCTTGCTTCTGAGCATGCGTGTTTGCACTTTGGACTTTTGTCTGACGAACTTGTGTACACACGATTGGAAAATCTGACAACAGACATTTGTCCGCGGAAAATTTATAAGCTTGCCATCCAACATTTGTCCGCAGAAAATCCGACAACAGTTGTCTGATGGAGCGTACACACGGTCGGATTTTAGGCCAACAGTCTTTCATCACACAATTCCCAGCGGAAAATCCGATCGTGTGTACGAGGCTTTAGACCTGAGCCCATTGACTCTCATTGACTTTGGGTTTGGATTTTGCACCTGAATTTAAGCCATCTCATTACTGCTGTTTAGTAGCGAAAGCCATTATTTGCTATGTACACGTGAAGAGCCAAGTATTTTGTGATTCTGAAGCTAATTATAAGCAAGAGCATTCGTCTGTAGACCTCTGGACACAATGACTATATTGTGCAAATTTCTGAAGCTATGGTCAGTATTATTTACTAGACTGTTGCTCAATCTGGAAGATAGCAATTCCTCTGTCACACAGCTCAATTTCCTTATTGTATTCTGATGTTTCTTCGCTGGTTGTTCAATAGAAGCCTGAAAAACAAATGTGTTGCCAGTATTCTGGGGAATAGGCATAAAAACAACTGGAATGCGCCTGGACAGCCAAACTTCCCAGGAACTCCGATGAAATTTAATTGGCTGTCGATGGGAAGAAAAGACATCTTGTTTTGGACAGTGAAGAATGTTTTAAAACAAAACTGAATTATGCAAAAGTTCAATTTGCTCCAAATATACAGACTAGATTGTTGTCCAGTCAAAGTTCTAGTAAACTTTTTGACAAACCTTGATATGTGCAAGTAAACCTGTGATAAAAGAATTACTGTGCATGGTGGTGTGCTGCATCAGGAAAAATGCTGCATTTTCGTTCTTGAGCATCAGCAGCCCATATAAAATGAACAGATTGCATTAAGGCACAACTCCGGGAGATTAGAAAACTCCTTGCAGTGTGTCTGCTCCCATACTGCAAGGGTTAACTGCTCGGTTAGGTCTGGGGGAGTGTAAATGCAGGGCCGATCCTAGGGTCACAGGCGCCTGGGTGCAGAAATATTTCTGACGCCCCCACATGGGCGTGGTCATCTTCTTAACTCCGCCCCTTTACTAATGTTTCAACAACCCCACCTCTCCATCTGTAAGCCCCACCACTTTGCTTTGACAATAACTTGGTTAACGGCTTTGACAAGTCAAAATAAATGTTTTATTTATTGACAATTCTGTGTCAAGTGCATGTAAATCAAAAAGTGTATCAGAAAAAAAAACTTGGGCACAGTCGCTGCGTTTGATGGGCAGTGTCAGCTTTTGATGGGCACGGTGGGCGTTTGATGGGCACAGTGGCTGCATTTTATGGCTCAGTGGCTGTTTGGGCAGTGGCAGCTTTTGATGGGCAGAGTGGCAGTTTTTGATGGGCACAACAGTGGCTGTGTCTGATGGGCACAGTGTCAGCTTTTGATGGGCAAAGTGGCAGTTTTTGATGGGCACAGTGTCAGCTTTTGATGGGCAGAGTGGCAGTTTTTGATGGGCACAGTGTCAGCTTTTGATGGGCACAGTGTCAACTTTTGATGGGCACAGTGTCAGCTTTTGATGGACAGAGAGGCAGCTTTTGATGGGCAGAGTGGCAGTTTTTGATGGGCACAACAGTGGCTGTGTTTGATGGGCACAGTGTCAGCTTTTGATGGGCAGAGTGGCAGCTTTTGATGGGCAGAGTGGCAGTTTTTGATGGGCACAGTGTCAGCTTTTGATGGGCAGAGTGGCAGTTTTTGATGGGCACAGTGGCAGCTTTTGATGGGCAGAGTGGCAGTTTTTGATGGGCAGAGTGGCAGTTTTTGATGGGCACAGTGTCAGCTTTTGATGGGCAGAGTGGCAATTTTTGATGGGCACAGTGTCAGCTTTTGATGGGCACAGTGTCAGCTTTTGATGGGCACAGTGGCAGTTTTTGATGGCCACAGTGTCAGCTTTTGATGGGCAGAGTGGCAGTTTTTGATGGGCACAGTGGCAGCTTTTGATGGGCAGAGTGGCAGTTTTTGATGGGCAGTGTCAGCTTTTGATGGGCAGAGTGGCAGTTTTTGATGAGCACAGTGTCAGCTTTTGATGGGCAGAGTGGCAGTTTTTGATGGGCACAGTGTCAGCTTTTGATGGGCAGAGTGGCAGCTTTTGATGGGCAGAGTGGCAGTTTTTGATGGGCACAGTGTCAGCTTTTGATGGGCAGAGTGGCAGTTTTTGATGGGCACAGTGGCAGCTTTTGATGGGCAGAGTGTCAGCTTTTGATGGGCAGAGTGGCAGTTTTTGATGGGCACAGTGTCAGCTTTTGATGGGCAGAGTGGCAGTTTTTGATGGGCACAGTGTCAGCTTTTGATGGGCACAGTGTCAGCTTTTGATGGGCACAGTGGCAGTTTTTGATGGGCACAGTGTCAGCTTTTGATGGGCAGAGTGGCAGTTTTTAAAGGGCACAGTGGCAGCTTTTGATGGGCAGAGTGGCACTTTTTAATGGGCAGAGTGGCAGCTTTTGATGGGCACAGTGGCAGTTTTTGATGGGCACAGTGGCAGCTTTTGATGGGCAGAGTGGCAGCTTTTGATGGGCACAACAGTAGCTGTGTTTGATGGGCAGCACAGACTACTTACTTCCTTCCTTGACCGGCCTGGACGCCTGGTGAAGTGCAGGGACAGGGAGGCAGGCAGCCGCAGATCTGCTCTCTCCGGGAGGATTTCTTCCTGTTCCTTCTGTCTTCTCTTCTCTCTGTCTTCTTCAGACGGTAGACCAGCCAGCCAGGCACTAGTCTAGTCAGCTCCCTCTTAGCCACGCTCATGCTGTCTGAGAAGATGGCTGGAGTGGGCGGAGCTCTCAGCTCCGAGCTTCTTTACTAGTCGCGGAGGCGGTGTGCAAGGAACGCTGGGGCGGCCGCGGCGCGCTCTGAATGCTGGGGCGGCTGCGGCGTCCCTGAGTGATGTCACTCTCTGTTCCACAGCTAGACGCCGGCCAAGCGGCCGGCGATTCTAGCTCGGCGCCCCTCTTCTGAAAAGAAATCCAGCGCTGGGGTGCGGTGCACCCCGTACACCCCGGCCAGGATCGTCCCTGTGTAAATGTATTTTATTTACCTGATCCTCTGCTACCCTGGCAAACTACACTCCCCCATGTTCCAGCAATAGACTATCCCTCAACATCATTTATCTTGATGATGTGAGGACCTTAAACCACTGGAGGATGGGGAGACCAGCCTAGCAGTGCAGAGAAGAAGGGTCGGGTGAGTAAAGCTTCTTTTCCATGCTCCCTAAAACTAAACGAACAGTTCGTTTTGCTTTGAAGTGGTTGTAAAGGTCCAAGATTTTTTATCTTCATGAATATTCATTAAGGTAAAATGCCTTCTGTGTGCAGCAGCCCCTCTAATACCTGAGCCTCAACTCGATCCAGCGATGTGCACAAGAGCCTTGGCTTTCCTAGAACTCTCCCTCCTCATTGGCTGAGACAGCAGAGGTAGCCATTGGCTCCCGCTACTGTCAACAATAGCCAGTGAGCCAATGAGGAGAGAGTGGGGGTGCGGCCAAGCCAAGCTCCATGTGTGGATGGACACACAGAGCAGTGGCTCAAGAGAAAGCCTACTTGGGTGTTCCCATAGCAAGCTGCTTACTTTGGGGGCACTAGCAGAAGAAGAGGAGGATCGGGTATGCTCTGTGCAAAACTGCCGCACAGAGCAGGTAAGTTTAACATGTTTGTTATTTAAAAAAAACAAACAAACATTTATTATCACGTTAATTCAGCACATGAAACAAAGTAGACTTGTGCACAACGGAAAATTTTGTTTAGATTTGTTTCATTTTCATTCGTAAAATACATAACTTCGGTCTGTTATATTGGTTATGTTACGTTAATTTGTTTTTGGATAATTTGTCATTTCTGTAGACTGTCGATATTTGTTATACCGAATCAATTTGTTTTGTATGTATATCGATTAGATTCAATATTTATGTATGTATATATATATTTGTGATAACGATTCGTAGCTTGGAAAGTCGTTTGTTTATTAATCCATTAACACACACAATGAAAATATCTCTTCTCCTCTGCTCAAATACAATACAACACCCTTCTCACTCAGTTATTAAGAATGCAATTTGCCAATAATCCAACCTCCAGCACGAAATTAAACAGCTGATTGGACTGTAAGTGCCGGTTCACACAGGAGCGGCTTCAAAGTCGTCCGACTCTGAAGACACCCCGTACAGCTAGACTTGCAAAGCGACTTCTGTATAGAAGTCAATGCAAGCCGCTCCGAAGTCGCCCCAAAGTAGTACAGGAATCTTTCTCTTAGTTGGAGCGACTTGGGGAGTTTTCCCCTAGCTTAGCAAATGAGGTAAAATTCTATTGAATTTCGTCATCCACTTATGTGCAAGCAAAAAACATTATTTTTTTTCTTGCATGTGATTGGGTATTCTTTGCAAAGTGACTTTTCACCATGGTAAGAGAACATTCCCTTACAAATTGAAATTTCCTTACCAAGCAATTAGTTTGGTCTTAAGTAAATCCATTCCATCATGTTTTGATATCTCTTGTATTTGAGGTCCTATTTTGGAACATATAGCAATAAATAGAGAGCAGGTATGCCTTGGAAGTATTTCATTCCTCCTAAATGGTGGAGGCGCATTCAAGAAGGCCAAAATTTCTGAACAACACCCTCTAATGCCTCTCTGCAGGAGTATACTTCAATTCCAAAGCCTCATACACACGATAGGACTTTGTACAAACTTTCCCGTGGATTTTTGTACAAAGGGCAATGGCCATGAACTAATTAAACATACACACGGCAGGACTTTTTCATCCAACTTTTACCAAATCATGTGGTTTTTCAGCTCTTTCCTGCCACCCTTTGGTCAACTTCTGTATTGTTGTCTGATCGTTTGCATTGGTTCTGAGCATGCGTGTTTGTACAGTAGGTGACCATGATATTGTGTCAATCTCGCTGTTATCGGCGAGATTTGACACCTGTGCGGGAGCCAGCGCTGAGCAGGCTCGCTCATCAGCAAAGGAAAAATTTGTTTTTTCCTTTCCCGATGAGCGACAAGCATTGCCGACAGGCGTTATGTATGAATCATGAGGGGGAACTCCACTCCAAATTTTAAATAAAAAACCGGCATGAGTTCCCCTCCAGGAGCATACCAGGCCCTCAGGTCTGGTATGGATTTTAAGGAGAACCCCCTACACCGAAAAAATGGAGTGCGGGTCCCCCCCAAAGTCCATGCCGGACCCTTATCCGAGCACGCAGCCCGGTCAGTCAGGAAAGGAGGTGAAGAGGAGCGAGCCCCCCCCCGAACCGAATCAGGCCGCATGCCCTCAACATGGGTAATATGGGGGTGGGTGCTTTGGAGCAGGGGGCGCCCTGCGGCCCCCCCCACCCCAAAGCACCTTGTCCCCATGTTGATGAGGACAAGGGCCTCTTCCCAACAACCCTGGCCGGTTTTTGTCGGGGTCTGCGGGCGGAGGGATTATCGGAATCCGGTAGCCCCCAGATCCCGGCCCCTCACCCTATGTGAATGAGTCGGGGTACATCGTATGAATACATTTTCTTTATTTTTTTAATTTTTTGGGTATTAATTCTAGCAGAAAAAAAAAAAAATTGTTTTTCAAAATTGTCTGTCTTTTTTTGCTTATAGCTCAAAAAATAAAAACCGTAGAGGTGATCAAATACCACCAAAAGAAATCTCTATTTGTGGGGGGAAAAAAGGACATCAATTTTGTTTGGGTACAACATCGCACGGCCGCGCAATTGTCAGTTAAAGAGACGCAGTGCCGTATCGCAAAAAATGGCCTGGTCATTAAGGGGGTAAAACCTTCCGGAGCTGAAGTGGTTAATTTCATTCAGTAAAAATGGTTGCTTAAACCAGTGAAATTCACTGGTACAAACATTTACAATGTGTAAAAAGAAAAAAAATGATTTGATCATTTCCCCAGAGTAGTACAATGTTACTATAGTAACACAGTATTGCTCTGGTCACAGTGTGTTAAAAGACAAAAAAGCAAAAACATAAGGGAAAAAATTTAATAATAAAAAAAATAGAAAAATTTGAAATTACATATTTTGTTTACATACTATCACACCATAATATATGATGCCACACCAGTTATATGCTGATGCTGTACTGCACTGGTGACAGTATTTAAAAAAATAGATTTTTTACATTTTTTTTTTTCAAAATTCAAAATTATGACAAAAAATTACAACTTCAAAAACCTGCCATTTACTAAATACCCTGGACTCTACTTTACAAAAAGGGGTCATTTGGGGGATATTTGTAAAGTCCTGGTGTTTTGCAGGCCTGAAGAAATGAGATAGGCCATCAGTACATCAGGATTGATCCAATTTTTATATTTTTTTATATATGATATATGATATATGATATATATATATATATATATATATATATATATATATATATATATATATATATATATATATAGATAGATAGATAGATAGATAGATAGATCTATAGATATATATATATATATATATATATATATATATATATATATATATATATATATATATATATATATATATATATATATATATATATATATATATATATATATATATATATATATATATCTATATATATAGATATATATCTATATATCTATATCTATATATATACCGTATATACTCGAGTATAAGTCGAATTTTTCAGCACATTTTTTAGTGCTGAAAGTGCCCCCCTCGACTTATACTCGAGTCAAGCACTTTTCTGCAGCAAAAAATTTAATTTTCCGAACCGACTTTGGGGCCCCGTATCTCAGGGCCACTTGGTGCTAGGAACTCCAAATTTGGTGTGCAAACCCAGTGGACCTGGTACCACAACATATCCAAAGCTGAAGTTCCTAGCACTAAGTGGCCCCGAGATACGGGGCCCCAAAATCGGTTCGGAAAATGTCATTCTCTGCTGCAGAAAAGTGCTTGACATTTTCTGAACCAACTTTGGGGCCCCATATCTCAGGGCCACTTAGTGCTAGGAACCCCAAATTTGGTGTGCAAACCCAGTGGACCTGGTACCACAACATATCCAAAGCTGAAGCACTAAGTGACCCTGAGATATGGGGCCCCCAAACCGGTTCGGAAAATGTCATTCTCTGCTGTAGAAAAGTGCTTGACATTTTCTGAACTGATATTTGGGGCCCTGTATCTCGGGGCCACTTGGTGCTAGAAACCCCAGCGTTGGAAATTTTATGGTGCTAGTTCCACTGGGTTTGCACACCAAATTTGGGGTTCTTAGCACTAAGTGGCCCTGAGATACAGGGCCCCAAATTCGGTCAACTGTGTCCATCTGCTGCAATGTCATTTCGGGGACCCTTTGGGTTCAGAGACCCCAAATTTTGGCTGCAGCTAGGGGGCATCTAGGAACCCTTAACTACCGAGTTTGAAGTTCAGGGGACCTATGGCTGCAAATGGGCACAGTGAGGCTGCAAATGGGCACAGTGAGGCTGCAAATGGGCATTGTTGACCCTCTTTTCCACTTACAGTAGCTGTGCATTTCTCACCCTCGTCTTATACTCGGGTCAATAAGTTTTTCCATTTTTTTGTGGTAAATTAGGGCCTCGACTTATACTCGGAACGACTTATACTCGAGTATATACGGTATATCATAGCTTATGGATCTCTATAACTTTCCTGTAGACTAAATAATAAACACTGATCTGCAAAGAAATGTAGCAGAATACAGTTTGGCCTAAAGCCGAAAATTATGAAGAAAGATTATGTACCGGTATTTGCAAAATTTTATAACAGAAACAAAGAAAAACGTGTTTTTTTTTACTTTTTGGTCTTTTTTGTTTATTTAGCAAACAATTAAAAACTCAGTGGTGATTAAATACCACCAAAAAATATCTATTTGTGTGAAAAAAATGAGAAAAATGTCATATGGGTTCAGTGTCGCATGACCGCACAATTGTCATTCAAACTGTGACAGTGCTGAAAGCTGAAAATTAGCCTGGGCAAGAAGGGTGTGAAAGCGTCCAATATTGAAGTGGTTAGGTGGCAAAGGCAGCTAGACATGCTGTAGACCAGAGGTCTCAAACTGGCAGCCCTCCAGCTGTTGCGAACTACAAGTCCCATCATGCCTCTGCCTGTGGGAGTCATGCTTGTAACTGTTAGCCTGAGGTATGATGGGACTTGTAGTTCTGCAACAGCTGGAGGACCACAAGTTTGAGACCCCTGCTGTAGACACAATGCTTCATGCCCGCTGCACAAATTCTCCCCCCCCAGTTGCGTTCAGCGGGCAGCACTTTAGCCAAACGTAATAAATTTAAGCGAATGGAACCATGCCTCATCCACCCTGCAGAGTGGCGGTGTGGCATTCATAGGGTAAAACATGGTAAGGAGGCAAAATATCGCCTCTTCGCCACCTCTGAAAAGAGGTTCAAGGTTCACTGCTCGAGGGGCAACAAGCACTGATGATAACTTTGACTTGAATATAAAGAAGAAACTCTAATGCTACACAGACTTGGGGATGAACTGTCCAAATGCAATGCAGTCCATGGCTTCAAGCCTTTTTATAGCCAACAGCATAACCCAGGATAAGTACGCGAGGATACCTGCATTGGCCCTTTAATCTGGCTTGTTATGCTGAGCTGTTGTTGCTAGATCATAAAAACTACTGTAGAAGGTTGTAAGACCTCCCCAACGTCCAGGAAGGAATTCAAACTAGCGTTAGATAAAAGGACACATGTTTAAACACAGGTCTATAGAATACAAAGTAAAAATATAAATAATAAAGTACTCTCAACTTCTACAATGGTTCAGGCTCCAATGGTTGTAAACAGAACCGTCATAGGCCATGTAACACCATACATGATAACTGATATCACACCGAATGGCCGATAAGGGACACTTGAGATTACTGTAAGCAAACACAGGTTTTCTTTTGTTGCAGCAGATGTTAGGACATTGCCTTTATAAAACAGAAAGCAAGCTGATCTGCCAATGCTGTTGTTGTAACCCTGTAACAAACCTAACCAAGCACAATTTGTATCTGTAATGAATGTACCATGCAGCATGCAAGATCCTTGTCTCCTTCTGCTCTTTATCTCTCGCCTTCTGGAACTAGTGCATGCAAGGCTTGTGGACCTGAACTCAAAAAGTGAAGATTTGCTATATTATAGGAACATTTAGAATTGTTAAAGTGATAGTAAAGGATCGTTTTTTTTTGTTTTTTTTTTAAATAACAAACATATCATACTTACCTCCACTGTGCAGCTCGTTTTGCACAGAGTGGCCCCGAACATCCTCTTCTGGGGTCCCTTGGCGGCTCTCGCGGCTCCTCCACGCATCAGATAATCCTCCTAGGAGAAGCGATCTCCTGAGGGGGTTACCTTGCGAGCGTGCTCCCGAGTCCAGCATTTGCGTCCACAGACACGAATGCAGGACTCGGCTCCGCCCCCCGGCGCCCGCGTCATTGGATTTGATTGACAGCAGCGGGAGCTAATGACTGCACTGCTATCAATCTATCCAATCAAGAGCCTGGACCCAGTGGAGAAAGGGACAGGGTGTCCCTGTCGAAGAGGTGAAGGGGCTCAGGTAAGTAAAACAGGGGGGCTGAGGGGCCAGTGACTGCAAGGTGATTTTTCACATTAATACATAGGATGCCTGAAATTCAGTCATATTCACCGAACCCAGATATATTCAGCTCATCTCTACTGTTTAGTAGACATGTGCATTCGTTTTCGTCTGAATGCATTTTCGTCCGAATTTTGGGTATTTTCCTTATTGTTTTAACAAACGATAACGAAAGTGCAGAATCCGAAAACCGAAAGATCCGACAAACAAATGCTTTATTTTCGTTTTCATTGTGACTAGTCAACCAACATTAGATAAGGAAAATGTGATAAGGAAAATACCCAAAATTCGGACGAAAATGCATTTGGACGAAAACGAATGCACATGTCTACTAAACAGTTCGATATAGATAGGAGATTCGACATGACGCTGACAATAGCGATCTGTGTCCATCAAACCTGTGGTCGAATGTGCCTAACCTTAGCTCTATTAGTCCAATATTATTCTACATAGAGAGAAAAGATTCGACATAGAGAGAAAAGATTCCACATTATAGAGACAATAGCAAAAAGGTCGAATGTGCCTAACCTAACTCTATTAGTCCAAGATTATTCGACATAGAGAGAAAAGATTCGACATGAAGATTCGACGAAGCTGTCGCTGCGAGCGGACATTTATGGTCAAATGCTCCACCCATAGGCTATAGAAGAATTCTAATGTTGGTTGACTAGTAATAATAATTAATAAATATAATTATTACTAGTGTCATACAACATTAGAATTCTACAATAGCTTGTAGGCGGAACATTCGACCAGAAATGTACGATTGTGGCGTCGTCCAGTTTAGCTGCTCCGTCGAATCTTCTTAGAACATTCGACAGACACCATAAGCCTTCAATGACAGATCCGACCTTAATTATTTCGGATTTTCGGACAAATGCATTTTTTAACAAAACAAAATAAATAAAAACTAATTTCGGGAGTAACTAAATAAATTTATTTTTCGGACGAAAACGAAATTCCGAAATGAAATATTTTAGTGTGCACATGTCTACTGTTTACTAGTAAAAGCTACTGCTATCTGGTATGAACATGTAGTGCTCACCCCCAGAGGGAGGGGGGGTCGGAGTCGCTGAGACTATGCCCAGGTCTCTCTTGCTCATACAGAGGCTGTCAGTCAAAAGCACAGCTCCATGCACACCAACAATACAGACTCAATCTAGGGGATGTATTTTTAGAATGTATTGCTTAAAATAGGAGAGGGGTTCAGGTAGGCAAAGTTTTAGCACAAAACATGACTAGTGTAGTCCAGATGTACCCCATTTTTACCCATACTGTTAGCCAGGGGCGTTGCTAGGTAGCAAAAAGACCAGGGGCTTCAGCCCAAAGTCAGAGCCCAGCACCGGGGGGGGGGGGGTGTGACGGTGGGGTTGTATGGAGGGGGGTGTTACCTACCTGACATACACTGACCTACCTGACACACACTGACCTACCTGGCTGACATACACTGACCTACCTGACATACACTGACCTACCTATCTGACATACACTGACCTACTTGACACACACTGACCTACCTATCTGACATACACTGACCTACCTGACACACACTGACCTACCTGGCTGACATACACTGACCTACCTGACATACACTGACCTACCTATCTGACATACACTGACCTACTTGACACACACTGACCTACCTATCTGACATACACTGACCTACCTGACTGACACACACTGATCTACATGACATACACTGACCTACCTGACACACACTGACCTGCCTGGCTGACATACACTGACCTACATGACATACCTGACAAGCACTAATCTACCTGACATGCACTGACCTACCTGACACACACTGACCTACCTATCTGACACACACTGACCTACCTATCTGACACACACTGACCTACCTATCTGACCTACCTGACACACACTGGCCTACCTATCTGACCTACCTGACACACACTGTCCTACCTATCTGACATACACTGACACACACTGACCTACCTATCTGACATACACTGACCCACACTGACCTACCTGACTTGCACTGACCTACCTGCCCTTCCCCCCTTAAAGCCTAAGTTTATTTATTTAAAATTAGCCAAGGGGCAGTCAAATCATCAATTGCAGCCACTGTGCCCGTCAATTGCAGCCACTGTGCCTGTCAAATGCAGCCACTGTGCCCCATCAATTGCAACCACTTTGCCCCGTGAAATGAAGCCACTGTGCCCGTCAAAAGAGAGGAGAGAGAGAATAGAGACAGAGAAGAAGAGAGAGAGAAGGAGAGAAGGGAGAAAGAGAGAAAGCGAGAGAGAGAAGGAGAGCGAGAAACACAGAGAGAGAGTGACACCTTTTTTTTTTTTAAATCTTCGTTCTGTCCCACTCCCAGTCACAGCCACCATGGCCGTTATTCAGCGTGACTCTGGAGGTTGAGGGAGAAGGAGGCGTCGCGTTCTCCTGATCTCCTCCTGCTTTCCTCAGGCCAGGCGGCATATCACTCCGCCTGTCAGTCAGTGCAGCGGGCGGAACTGCAAAGGCCGAATCACACAGGTAAATTGCGGCTGCCGCCGCCGCTGTCTAACCTGTTTTCTCTCCCTTTCTCTTCACTGCAGGATAGGGTTGCCCCCTTTTCTTTAAGCCAAACCTGTACACTTTAGAGGTGCATGGCAAAAAATTTTGGAAAAAAAGCTGCATGGCAAATATTAGCACAACACATTTTGGAATGGATTTACTCCTCTATTCATACATTATTATATGTGTATGGCGACTGCACAGTATATGTTTAAATAAGATTGGAGTGTATTAATACTTTATCCTTTGCGGTTTCCACCATCATTCACAATTCTTTTTTCACATTTAAATGAATATACACTATAAGATTGTAAAGACCTGGGACACCTTTCGGTGCACTAAGGAGAGCAATAATGCAGGACGCTTTATTGGTCAGTGTTACCCCCCCATAATACAGGGGTCAGTGTTACCCCCATATAATTTAGAGGACCCCCATTAGATCAGAGTCCCCTTATATCAGTGCTCCTCTTAGAGACCCAAAAAAATTAAAATGGAAAAAATGCAGCACAACCTCCCCCTATAATTATATTCATATATGAAAAAATAGTTGTAAATGATGGTGGAAACCCCCAAGGATAATCCAAGTACTAATACACTCCAATTTTATTTAAACATATACTGTGCAATCTCCGCACACATATAATAATGTATGAATAGAGGTGTAAACCTCCAATTCATTCCAAAATGTGCTAATATCCAATTTACTTTTTCGGATATTAGCAAAACACATTTTGGAGTGGATTTACACCTCTATTCATACACTATTATATGTGTTTGGCAATTGCACAGTATATGTTTAAATAAGATTGGAGTGTATTAATACTTGGATTGCAGTTGGGGGTTTCCACCATCATTCACAATTATTTGTTCACATTTAAATTAATTATTTTAAATCAATTATAATTATAGGGGGAGGTTGCACTGCATTTTAATTTATTTTTGCATAGTTTTTTTTTAGGAGTTTTAGTTTTATTCTAGGTGTTTTTTATTTGTTTTTTTAGATCAGAGTCCCCTATATCTGATCCTCTGTAGATACAAACCATCAGTCTCTAAGGGGGGTGCTGATATAAGGGGACTGTAATATAATGGGTTTCTCTGAGGAGAGGGAGGGGTAGGTAATATAAGGACAAACTGATCTAATGTGGGTGCTGATATAAGGAGAGTTTCCCTTATTTAGTAGGGGTCTCTAGGGGGGGGGGGGGGGTACTGATCTAATAGGTCACCAGCAGTCAGCACCCCCTCTACATTAGCTCAGAGTCCCCTTATATCAGCACCCCCCTTAGATATCTTTAATAGATCAGTGACCCCTTCCCCCCTCAGTGTCTCCTGCCCCCAAAGACCCCCATTAGTCTGCCTTACCGAGAGCCGTTTAGAGTCAGGAAGTGTGGGAGCCGGAGTTTGGGGGTGGAGCGAAGCTGCTCTTCTGTAGTGCCATTTTCCTTCCTTCCATTGTGTGAGTGGGCTTGGGGAGAAGGCAAAGTAGAGGCAGATGCTGCATCGCTGTGCCCACTGTGTAGGCAGGACACATTTGAACTGGTACACTCACTCACAGGGCTGCTGTTAGGAATCATGGGGCCTCCACCCCTTGAGGGGGGAAAAGAGGTGGGGGGAGGGAGGTGAGAGAGGAGGAGGCAGGAGAGAGAGGGGGTGCTGACACAGAGGAGGGTGGTGCTGACAAAGAGGGGGAGGGCTGACAGAGAGGGGGTGGGCTGACAGAGAGGGTGTAGGCTGACAGAGTAGGGGATGCTGACAGAGAGGGGGGGCGCTGACAGAGAGGGGGGCGCTGACAAAGAGGGTATGGGCTGACAGAGAGGGGGGTGTTGACTGGGGGGGTGGGCTGACAGAGTGGGGGGTGCTGACAGGGGGTGGGCTGACAGAGGGAGGATGGGCTGACAGAGAGGGGGGTGCTGACAGTGGGGTGGGCTGACAGAGAGGGGGTGCTGACAGAGAGGATATGGGCTGACAGAGAGGGGGGTGCTGACAGGGGGTGGGCTGACAGAGAGGGGGTGCTGACAGAGAGGGGTGCTGACAGAGTGGGTGGGCTGACAGAGAGGGTATAAGCTGACAGAGAGGGGGGTGGGCTGACAGAGAGGGGGGGTGCTGACAGGGAGGGGAGTGGGCTGACAGGGAGGGGGTGCTGACAGGGGGGTGGGCTGACAGAGAGGGGGGTGGGCTGACAGAGAGGGGGGTGGGCTGACAGGGAGGGGGGTGCTGACAGGGAGGGGGACTGACAGAGAGGGGGGTGCTGACAGGGGGGGTGGGCTGACAAAGAGGGGAGTGCTGACAGAGGGGTGGGCTGACAGAGAGGGGGTTGCTGACTGGGGGGGGGGTGGGCTGACAGAGAGGGTATGAGCTGACAGAGAGGGGGTGGGCTGACAGAGAGGGGGGTGCTGACAGGGGGGTGGGCTGACAGAGAGGGGGGTGCTGTCAGGGGGGTGGGCTGACAGAGAGGGGTGGGCTGACAGAGAGGGGGGTGGGCTGACAGGGAGGGGGGTGGGCTGACAGAGAGGGGGTGCTGACAGAGAGGGGTGGGCTGACAGAGAGGGGGGTGGGCTGACAGAGAGGGGGGTGGGCTGACAGAGAGGGGGGTGCTGACAGGGGGGTGCTGACAGGGGGGGTGCTGACAGAGGGGTGGGCTGACACAGAGGGGGGTGCTGACAGAGGGGGGTGCTGACTGGGGGGGTGGGCTGACAGAGAGGGGGGTGGGCTGACAGAGAGGGGGGGTGGGCTGACAGAGAGGGGGGGTGGGCTGACAGAGAGGGGGTGTGCTGACAGAGAGGGGGTGCTGACAGGGGTTTGGGCTGACAGAGAGGGGGTGGGCTGACAGAGAGGGGGATGCTGACAGAGAGGGGGTGGGCTGACAGAGAGGGGGGTGCTGACAGGGGGGGTGGGCTGACAGGGAGGCGGGTGCTGACAGGGGGGGTGGGCTGACAAAGAGGGGGGTGCTGACAGAGGGGGTGCTGACTGGGGGGGTGGGCTGACAGAGAGGGTATGAGCTGACAGAGAGGGGGGGTGCTGACAGAGAGGGGGTGGGCTGACAGAGAGGGGGTGGGCTGACAGAGAGGGGGTGGGCTGACAGAGAGGGGGGGTGCTGACAGAGAGGGGGGTAGGCTGACAGAGGGGGGGTGCTGACAGAGAGGGGGGTGGGCTGACAGAGAGGGGGTCGGCTGACACAGAGGAGTGGGCTGACAGAGAGGGGGGTGCTGACAGAAAGGGGTGGGATGACAGACGGCGGTGGCTTACAGAGAGGCACGCTGACAGACTGGAGGAAGGGCAGATAACAGACCTCAGTAAAGAGGAGACACATCGCGCGCCAGGCAGGGAGGCGGGACTCCGGGCGGCCAAGATCACCCACAGTCCAGCCCAGCCCCGCCTCCACATGTAACCATTTACCACCTCCACCGGGCCAATCACAGACATGTCCGCCGCCTGCACAGCCGATCACAGAGCGCCCGCTGCCCAGCCCTTGTATGTGACAGAGTGTAACACACGTCAGTGGGCACGGGAGTCGGGATGCGCCGCTCTCGATCTGCCACTGGTCACAGGATAGCTGAGACATGTCTGTATGCAGCCGCTGCATAGCTAAACAGGGAAAAGAGGTGAGGGAGGTGGTGGTCCGATGGCTCAGTGCCTGATCGTCTCTCCTCCACCCCCAATGCCGCCCGCCGCAGCCGCGACCCGCCCGCTAGTCTCTCCTCCACACCCGCCGCTGAGACTCGGGGCTATGGGCTCCACATTCGGGGCTCCAGCCTCGATAGCCACCCCCTGGCGACGCCTCTGCTGTTAGCCACCCATACTCCACCCTCTTACCAACTTAAATAACGAGACCACACCTTTCATCTGGAGTATAAATGGCCATAACAGCCTTTTATTAAACAACTGTATAAAATTACCTCCAATATTAACTTCAATATGAATAACATATAAACTCAGATAAAACAACATGTTTTAAACAATCTGTTGGTCAATGACGGAGCTACCCCAGTTTACCACATATCCACAAGAGGGCACTGCAGGAACATGTTTCAAAACTGATAAGGCCTCCAGCTGTACCGCTCGGAGACAACCCCCTCCCGCAGTGCAACATACCGGTATTCCTTTCAGGAATACACAGGAGGGGCCATACTATTGCTGACCCCCCACCCCTTTTAACCTTTTATTTACCGCTACCGTCACCGACCAACAACAACAAACCAGCCAACCATCCAGCTGTCATGACAACCAAATGCTTCCAAGCCTGAAAAATAAACACACACATTAACAACACCAACAACACATTACACAGGGAGGGAGGGTGGGAAATTCTGCCTTCTCGTGTCTCCTTCCCAGCACACTGTTCCGTTTTTGCTCCTCCCCTCTTTTATAAGGCCACTCCTCCTTACTTTCCTGTTATCTCCTCCCACACTTTTCCTTGAAACATTAACCCTATGTGTGTCACTAGACACACTGTCATGCCCGGCCCTGCACTATTCCTCTTCTTTCCATCATTCCGGGCCTCACTTTATAGCTGCAGATGCACAAAGTCCCAGGAGTTGACTGTCAATCAGCTTCCACAGGTAGATCCTCAGTGAGGGAGAAATTAAATGATCCTTCTCCAGACCAGGACCTTCAGGACAGTGTCCTCCAGCAAAGATCCATCAGTAAATTTTCTCCAGGATCTCCGCTCAGCATCTATCAAGGCACAAACTGCAATCCCTGACTCAGTATTGCTGTCTTCCAGGGGCAACAGCACCAGGAGAACTGGAACCCTCCCTGAAGGGATTAGAACACCCTGGAAATGCCTCCCAAACATTTATCACCTCCCAGCCATCTTCTGGATGACCTCTTCCAGGGATTTGCCAGGGCATGTTAAATATTCATCATTTGACTCTCCTCACCCTATATTCTGGAAACTTCTCTCAGAAGCAGGTAGGAGAAATCAAATATCGAGCTAGTAAGCCCTGACCAGAAGAAACAAAAGATCACTGCTCCACTGACTGCAGTGAGACCAAAAACTAAATTTAGCTTAACAACCTAAACAGAGAAATATGAAGAAAACGACAATGCCTTTTATTCTTCTCTCCTTCTACTGAGATACTGACGTTATGCTGCACCCTTCTCCTCTGACCAGCAGGGGGAGTGCTAAAGCCAAGCAAACCCATAAACATCTATGAAGAGTGCTGAGAGTCGTAGTTTGAGTCAGCAGCTATATAATGGGGTCAATTGACTCCTTACAATACAGATCCCAATAGGCACTGTGCTGTAGGAGGAGTGAGAGATTAAAAATATTTTTTTTAACTGCACTGAAAAGTTCTTCCTCTTGGCACCAAGGAAGTTAGAGGGAGAGCACCTCTGCCTGAATAGTCACCTGTCGGTGGGAGACCATTCATCTGGAGATCCAACCCTGAGAGTGGGAGTGAGTGCACCCAAGGGGCAAAACAGTACCGCCACAGCAAAAAACCTACACTGTTGCTGCTGGGAGACTGGAGCATCCACTCGTCTTCTGCTTCCCATCACTGGAGGCCTTCGAGGAGAGACCAAGGCCCCCCTCCCTCTACAGCGAGAGATCACCATAGCATCCCAGAGACTGGTGAGAGGGCTATTTGCCCATTGCTGATACTACTAGCTGGGACTGAACCACTAAGAGCAGGACACCCAATCCATACTGCACCCATACTGCACTCTATACCGCATTTATTTCAAACCTAGACTGCACCTATACCAAACCTAAACCACATCTGCACCACTTGTGCCGAGATTATACCATACCTCTACTGTACCTATAATGCATGCAAGTTAACTGGGAGACTGTTATGTGCACCAATGCTCCTAAAGGGCTCCAATGATAGCAGGCAGAAGAAAATCTCAACAGGACTGCCCCTCCAGTAAAATTATTTTGCAAGTCATTTTTGTTTCCCTGCCTTCCCTCTCCCCCTCTTTACCATAAATGCGCTCTGGCAGTATAGTTCCAACACTCGATAGATTAAACTTTAATACTTCTCACTACTGCACTTGAGGTGGCCTTGCTACTATTTATGCTGATGTGGACACCAAATGTCATCTTATGCCTAGTCGTTACTGTTAATCACTTTGTATGCTAAATTGTGATTACCATTTTTAATGCATTTTATGCTTCCCTAGTTACCAACCATATTGGGTGACCATATATTAAGTTTGCCTTTACTACCTGGTTTGGTGCCTATTTTCTTTGATACAGAGCTGCAATTGGGTACTAAATACTACCTTTAGTGATTTCTTGTGATATTGCATGTGTGTACACTCAGCTTGGTGTGTTAGATCTATCCTAATCAGCGGCTCCTATGGCGGTAGCGTTGTACTGTACAAATTTAGGAAACTATGATCATTATTATTTACTGGGCTGTTACTCAGTCTGGAAGATAACAATTCCTCTGTCACACAGCTCAATTTCCTAATTGTATTCTGATGTTTCTTCGCTGGCTGTGCAATAGAAGCCTGAGAAACAGATGTTTTGCCAATATTCTTGAGATTAGGTATAAAAATAACTGGCATGTGTCTGGACAGCCAAACTTCCCAGGAACTCCCCAGATTAATTTTAAATGGCTGTTGATGGGGAGCAAAGAAATATTTTTTGAATAGCAAACAATGTTTTAAAACAGAACTTAATTATGCAATATATCCATTTGGTCCAAATTGTACAGGCTATTTGGATATCCTTTTTAGTTTATGTATTTTGTACGTATCTTTGCTACTTTGTTCACAAATCTCTTGTGCAGCGCTCTCCTAGTATATGATGGTAGCTAAATTCATTTTTTTGGCTCCTCTGTAGTCATTGAAGCAGGTATTGCTTTCTTTGGGCTGTTCTAGATTTCACAGGCTACAGGTTTGATTGCTTCCTCTTGCATTCGGGAGGCTTCCAGAGCATAGAGAGTTGGGAAAGTAAAATGGTCACCTTGAATATTTATGGTACTGCAGCCAGTCCCTAGGGAAGTGTGCCCAGTTGGTGGCTGGGGAGAAACAAATAATCTGGGATCTGGAGCAGTCCTGTTCTTGTCTTGCTGGAGAAGTTCCCAGCCTCAGGGGCTGCTGTTTCTTTGAGGCAGTTCTACTGGAGTCTGCTGAAGTCTAATGAGGTTCCAGCTATAGCACAACTGGGGGTCCTATTCTTAATTACCTTTGGAACTAACTAAGCAGTTTCGCCTAAGGATTTGGTCTGGAGAACTCATTGAAGAGTGCCTGGTGGAGGCTGGAAGGTGTGTAGCTACCCTGGGACATCGTGAGTACTGACATGAGCTCAGGATCCTAGTGACTATGTGCACATTACTTTTGGGGTTCCAGTGGTTTCTCTCTCTGAGATGGCCCTTACAGGGTCTCAGTTCTGGCCTTTCCCTTTGTTTCTGGCTTAAAGACTGTACAAAGACGTTTCACCTAGTGAAGTGTGTCCTTCTGTTACAAGTCAGCATTTTTGAAGTATCACATACTACCCCAACCCCTCTCCTGTTACAAGTTTTGCAACCAATAAATTACAAAAATACATGCCCTAGACCAGGGATCTTCAAACTACGGCCCTCCAGCTGTTGCAGAACTACACTTCCCATGAGGCATTGTAAAACTCTGACATTCACAGACATGACTAGGCATGATGGGAATTGAAGTTCCTGAACAACTGGAGGGCCGCAGTTTGAAGACCCCTGCCCTAGACTGTTTAATAGAGCCAGAGTGAATGGACAGTTGCCTGTGTGATGGGAAGCCTCTGCACTGTTTGGGTAAGAATGAGTAAAAAAAAGTCAGTCATTATCAATCCATCTCTCGGCATGGTATTGCGCACAGAGCGGTAGATGTTCCTGGCAGTAGAACTCCATCGTAAGGAATGATTTGTCATTGTGGGCAATTATCGTCCATTGACAGTGATGAAATGCTTGGAATCAGTGGCCCCATCTACACTTTTATTTACTCCTCTGAAGTGTGTGCTTGGTGATTATGTTTGTATGTAGGACATATTTTACAGAAAAGATTTTTCTTGGTATTTCTCGTCATCGGGAATTTACAAGAATTACTGTGCATTCTTCAGTCTTACACTATGCTTAGCACAACATAAATGTCACAACTTTTCATTTGGATGGAGTCACTTTGCTGTAGTTCTAACTATCAGAGGATTATTACCGGTACCTAAAAAAAAATGACAGTGGTTTCAATATAAAACGTGTGTTCTGATTTTTTTTTTCTCTTGATGGTCTCATGAAAGAACATTAGCAACTTTGGTTTCAAGCTTTTGTCTGCCTCCAACAACTTTTTTTGGGCCAGCGCCTTATGTATGACATTAAATCATGCTGCTCTCTTATACTGTATAACTTTGGGCATCCTTAGAAGAGGTTGCTCTTGCCATACTAGATTTTTGTGCTGAGGCAGGGGGAGCCATTGGCCCCTGCTGCTGTCAGTCAAATCCTGTGATGAGGGAGCGGGGGGAGGGGGTGGCTGGGGCCAAGCCATGCTGTCTGTGTCAATAGACGCGGGCAGTGTGGCACGGTCCGAGCCACGATAGGAAGTGTCTTCCTATGGCGGCGCACTGTGAGCCAGGATTGCCAGTGGGGGGGCCTGAGAAAAAGGGGATTTGGAGCCATTCTGTGTAATTCCATTGTACAATGCAGGGAATGTGTGTAATTAAAAAAAAAAAAACTCATACAATCACTTTAAGGAGAAATTTTATCACCATGCATAAATACATAAGTGGTTCATATAGTGTACTTGGTGCAGAGTTATTTACTTAATAGTTATGGACAAGGGGCACCATCATCACCATTAACACCATTCAGTGTCTATACAATCTTTCTCAAAAGTTAAATATTTTACATTGTCCCAATATTTGTTAGAGGTAACAAAACTGTATATTTATGAAGTTTTTCATATGATTTTTAAATATATTTAAATATTCAATAATAACGAATTGAATGGTCTCACACACACACACCAAAATTATTTAAATTCACATATTAATTATGAAATAACTCATTGTAAATCTATCCTATGGATTTTTATCTATGTGCAAATGAACACCTATGTTGTGCTGAACCAGTAGATGCATACAGTAGGATTGGATATTCTTTAATGTATAGGATTGAGACTTTTTTAACCTTTTTTAATCAAAAGTTTGATGAGTTTGTATGGCCCCTGAAATATGTTCGATTTTGCATTCATTATACGTTTGGAATAAAGTCCTACTTTTTGGACTTAAATTGTAGCGTGGCTTTTGATTTTTAGACGCAAACATTGCAGTCACATCCCAAGGCTCACTCTCGGTTTATGGAAGCAGCCAACATATCACTTTGTTGCCCCATTGGGTCACTGTTCGTATAGTTGTGAGAACATCAATTTCAAACAAAAAGCTACATTTATCTAAGGTTCCAGTACCAATAATTCACCATCTCAAAGATGAAATCTTATGTCTGGGGTGGAGAGGTGACACAATTCATATAACCCCCCCACTAGAACACTGGCTCAGTTTTAAAGTACAATGGCACAAAACAGAGAATGTTAGATGTCAGGCTCGGGGGTCCTAAATTGTCAAGTAGTATCATAAACAGTAATCAACAGAATCTGGTAAAACGTCTCTTAGAATCTCTATAACCTATTCAAGATCTATTTACTAAAGAAATACACATCTGTAAGTCTGGCTTGTGACCAGAGATCGAACTAATGAAGCCAAAACTATAGA
Source organism: Lithobates clamitans (assembly GCA_037952925.1). Lineage (NCBI taxonomy): Eukaryota > Metazoa > Chordata > Amphibia > Anura > Ranidae > Lithobates > Lithobates clamitans. The sequence goes on from JBBGZY010000544.1 coordinate 4,283,402, forward strand.
CAATACTACATGATTCCTGCTGTAATAAAACTACATTAATAAAACGTGGTTACATTAATGTATAAGAAAATTACCAGTAAGACCCCAAACACGCTTACACTGCTTACACGGCAGCTGTATGTAGTGTGATAAAGTGTATTCAAGTGGTTAAGGGGAACCCTATGACAGAATTAAGAAAAAAAAGGCATGGGGTCCCCCCCAAAATCCATATTAGGCCCTTAGGGTCTGGTAAAGATTTTAAGGGGAACTCCATGCCAACATTTTTTGAAAATTGGCATGGGGTCCCCCTTAAAATCTATACCAGACCTTTATCCGAGCAAGCAGCCTTGCAGGCCAGGAAGAGGGGGGGAGGTGAACGAGCACCCCCCCTCCTGAACCATACCAGGTCACTTGCCTTCAACATGGGAAGGGTGCTTTGGGTTGCCCCCCAAAGCACCTTGTCCCTATGTTGATGGGGGCAAGAGCCTCTTCCCGACAACACTGGCCATTGGCTTTCAGGGGTCTACGGACGGGGAGCTTATCGGAATCTGGAAACCCCCTTTAACAAGGGGGCCCCCAGATCCCGGTACCCCCAATGTGAATGGGTATTTTGTACCCCTACCCATTCACCAAAAAAAGTGTCAAAAAGTAAAAACCACAAAAGACACTTTTTTACAATTCCTTTATTAAAGAAGAAAAAAAAGTGTCCCGCAATGTCCATCCATCTTCAATCACACCGCCCAACAGACCTGAAAAATAGAAAAAAATAAAAAAGCTCCGCCTTGATGGGAGTCCTCCTGGTGACTGCTGTCTCTTGGCTGTGACAGCTGTTATACAGGCAAGGGCGAGGTCATCCGGTTACATCAGCAGTGGCCCCGCCCTTGTCTATATATAAGCTGTCAAAGGGAAAAGACAGCAGTTGGCAGAAGCCTTACATGGAGGCAGAGTTTTTGCATTTTTTTTTTCAGGTCCGTCAGGCGGCGTGATTGACGATGGATGAACAATACATCGCGGGACACTTTTTTTTTCTTTTTTAATAAAGGCATTGTCAAAAACTGTCGATTTTGGTTTGCCTTTTGACACTTTTTTGGTGAACAGGTAGGGGTACAATGTACCCGATACCCATTCACATAGGAGGGAGATCTGGGGGTTCCAGTTTCCGATAAGCCTCCCGCCCTCAGACCCCGACAACCAATGGCCAGGGTTGTCAGGAAGAGGCTCTTGTCCCCATCAACATGGGGACAAGGTGCTTTGGGGGCAACCCCAAAGCACCCTCATGTTGAAGCCATGTGGCCTGGTATGGTTCGGGGGGGGGCGCTCGCTCGTCCCCCTCCCTATCCTGACCTCCAGGCTGCATGCTCAGAGTCTGCTATGGATTTTGGGGGGGGGGGCACACAATTTTTTTTTTTTGGTGTGAAGTTCCCCTTAAAATCCATACCAGACGCACTGTTCTACACATCGCACAGATGTGCCACTTTACAGGCAGACTAAGGGGACCCCCAGGCACGATATTTAACCACATCAATACTGGGCACTTTCACCCCCTTCCTTCCTAGATCAATTTTCAGCTTTCAGCTCTCTCGCACTTTCAATGACAATTGCGCGGTCATGCTACGCTGTACTCAAATGAAATTTGTATCATTTTGTTTGCACAAATAGAGCTTTCTTTTAGTGGTATTTATTCACAACTCCGTTTTTTATTTTTTGCGATATAAGTGAAAAAAGAGCGGAAATTTGGAAATTAAACTCCCGTTAACAGTATAATAATTGGTTTGTGTGATCACGGACATATGTACGCAGATGATCATGTACAGATGTGCGCAGGTGATCACAGACATATGTGTACAGATGATCATTGGGACATATGATTTTACTGTTACATATCTGGGGGACAGGTGTTTTTACTGTGTGGGGACAGTGTTTTGGGGACTTTGTGATTTTATATTGTGTGGGGACGTATGTGTGGGGACATGTGCGTTTTACATTGTGTACATGTGTGTTTTACATTGTGTACATGTGTGTTTTACACTGTTGATCAGTGTGTAAAAAACTGTAAAAAACAGCTCATACTCACTGATCACCAGCCGGTTGCAGCGATCTGCTCTACTCTCCTCACCGACAACTTCTGGAGGAGAGCCGATCGCCTAGCAACCAGCTGTCTGTTTACATCACATGACGACTGTGATTGGACACGGCCGTCATGTGATCAGGAGGGCCAATCACAGAGCCCTCCTGCCGATCGGTGATGCGCCATGTTGGGTGACACAAGCACATTGGGATCACGCTGCTGCGCGGGCATGCACGAGATCTGCCTCCTTCTGATTGACGTTCCTGAACGTCCACTCAGAAGGAGAGAGCGCCCACACCGGCCATTTATGTGCAGTGGCTGGGTGGGAAGTGGTTAAAGGAATCTTTTATTTTTATTGTTTCACTTTAAGCATTATTAGAATCACTGCTCCTAAAAAAACAGTTGTATTAAAAACTTTTTTTTTACATTGATATAAGTCCCCTGGGGCAGTACCCGGGTCCCCATATACTTTTTATGGCAATAACTTGCATATAAGCCTTTAGTTAGTTTGCTTTACACAGGAAGATTGTTTACGGTTTATTCACAACTTATTGATTTTGTTTGCTTTGCTTGGTCAACTCTCTGAAATAACAGGTTGAATTCCAATAGAGTTTTCTCATTGCTTAAGGTTGACGGTGGCAAGACGGTGTCACCTCCTGCCAGATGCAACATGTTACTTGCCACCGTCACCTGCTGCCAGAAGCCACATGTCACTTGCCACTGTCACCTGCTGCCAGATGCCACGTGTCACTTGCCACCTTCACCTCCTGCCAGATGCCAAATGTCACTTGCCACCATCACCTGCTGCCAGATGCCACATGTAACTTGCCACCATCACCTACTGCCAGATGCCACAAGTGACTTGCCAATGTCACCTGCTGGCAGATGCCACGTGTCACTTTCCACCGTCACCTGCTGTCAGCTTCCACATGTCACTTACCACCGTCACCTGTTGCTAGATATCACTTGCCACCGTCACCTGCTGCCAGATGCCACGTGTCACTTGCCACCATCACCTGCTGCCAGATGCTATGGGTCACTTGCCACCGTAACCAACTGCCAGATGCACATGTTATATAGAACCATGAAGTAATGGACTGTAGACATGTGCGCCATCAATAAATTTGTTTTGTTCCATTCCGTACGAAATGCGAAAAGTTAACAAACCTAACGAAACTTCGTAACAATTACGATTCACAATTGAAATTAAGAATTTATCATTATGAGGGGCTCCCACCATCCCTGTGCTGTGCTGACTTCCTGGGTTTTTAACTTTTAGGTTTGTTAACTTTTCATAACAATTACGAATGTTCGTTAGGAATTTGGACCCGAAATTCGTAAATGAAATTTTGTACAAAATTCAGAAGCATAGCAATTCGTATTCCGGATCCTCCCGAATGTACGAATTTATGGAAATTTGTACGAATTTTTGATTCGTACAAAACTAATCGCACATGTCTTATGCCCCGTACACACGGTCGGACTTTGTTCGGACATTCCGACAACAAAATCCTAGGATTTTTTCCGACGGATGTTGGCTGAAACTTGTCTTGCATACACACGGTCACACAAAGTTGTCGGAAAATCCAATCGTTTTAAACGCGGTGACGTAAAACATGTACGTCGGGACTATAGACGGGGCAGTGGCCAATAGCTTTCATCTCTTTATTTATTCTGAGCATGCGTGGCACTTTGTCCGTCGGCTTTGTGTACACACGATCGGAATTTCCGACAACGGATTTTGTTGTCGGAAAATTTTATCTCCTGCTCTCCAACTTTGTGTGTCGGAAATTCCTATGGAAAATGTGTAATGGAGCCTAGACACGGTCGGAATTTCCGACAACAAGGTCCTATCACACATTTTCCGTCTAAAAATCCGACCGTGTGTACGGGGCATTAGAGCTACATAAATGCTATATAATATTATTAATCAAATGAGAGAAAAGATAAGAGTCTTTAATCTCTTTATTTATCTGTACATCACTAGAGGTACTAGCAGAGAGAAAAGCATTCTGCTTGTGGAAAAATTTTATAGCCTGCTCTCAAACTTTGTGTGTCGGAAAATAGGATGGAAAATGTGTGATGGAGCCTACACACGGTCGGAATTTCCGACAACGAGGTCCTATCACACATTTTCCGTCGGAAAATCCGACCGTGTGTACGGGGCATAATGATGCCTGTTGCACAAGTATAGATGAATTCCAAAATGAAGCAGACTGAGCCTGATAATTCTAGTGGCCTATATCTGAGAAACAAGAAGGTTGGACACATGCAAGGGATTGGTGGTGGTCAGAAGGAGGTTTGGCTACCTGGCAGTGGTGATGGGTCCTCTGTCTAAGAAACAAACTGTGGTCTTGTTGTGTTTAGGCCATGTTAGTAGTCAGCCTTTCACGGACTTGGCCTGGAAACAATGTAATGAGGCTAAAGACAACGCTGTTGCATAGTAGTCTTGTAGACTCCTTTTCAAAGGCAATCTGGCAGTGAATGTGATCCAGAATACAAAAAAAGTTTTATAATTCCTCTAGCTGAAAGGTTACCATGCAGGCCCCCCCTGGTGAGGGACCTGGCTTATCAACCACCCCAGGGGACCACAACATAAACTTTTGTATAATCTTTTTTCTTTTTTGGTTCACATTGCCCAGAATCACAGTTTGACGCAAACGAGTGCTGGATATAGGAACGCATTTGAAGAGTGTTTACACAGCGTATCAAATCTATTCTTATTTCTCTCCGACCCTGAGGGGCCTGTCAGATTTCTAATAAAAAGGGCAATATAAACCCATTGCAAAAACGAATAAATGCAATCAAACACCAGAAGAGAAATGCAGTTGTGTTTACGATTTATCATAGGTGTTTGATGACTGCCAGATAAATACCAGAGTGTGTGTACCTGGAATCTTATTGTCAGTCACCTCCTCTTCCCGATTTGTCCTATACACCTCTACCATCATCTGGGAATTCAAACTCAATACAGCACAAATTACATTTTGCCCTCCTCGTTTTGACATATCCTATTATAGTTTATGTGTGGAGAAAGCTTTGTGAACTTAGCACCATGGAGGGAGAGCGAGAGAAAGAACAACGGACTAAAATCTCCAGTTGTGAAATTATTTTTTTCTTAGACGAGGCACAGTGAGGTCTTCAGTTTTACCAAAAACCAAACAAAATAACAGGAATCAAACCAATGTCATCACTGATGGCGGCTAGAGAATTGGACTTTAACTCTTTTGCTGGCAGAGCCATTTTTGCATACATTTAAAAAATAATTTAAGGCCTACAGATTAGTTAAAACCCCAAACATTTTAAATTTTCTGAAAGCAAAGGCTTTTTTTTTTTACGTTGCACAGATTTTCAGTAAACTATACTGGTGAGTTGACATCACAGTTTTGTATGGTTTGTTTTATTATCATTTTCTTTAGCCATTTGCCGACCAGCCTTCATCATTACATGCCGGCAGGTGGGCTCGTTCCCGCGAATCGCCGTACCTGTACGTTGGCTCCCTTCAGAGCCATAGCAGGCGTGCGTGCCCGATGCACGGTGGGGACCCCGATACGCATGGCCCGCGGCTGCTGTGTCGGCCGGCCACCCGCGATCGTGGGCACGAGTGTCAGAACAGGGATCTGTGTATGTAAACACACAAATTCCCCATTCTGACAGGGGAGGAGAGACAGATCTGCTGTTCCTAGTAATTAGGAACAGCGATCTGTCTCCTCCTCCAGTCAGTCCCACCCCCCCCCTCAGTTACAAACACACATGAGGGAACACAGTTAACCCCTTGATCGCCCCCTAGTGTTAACCCCTTCTCTGCCAGTGACATTTACACAGTAATTAGTGCAATTTTATGGCACTGATTGCTGTATAAAATGTCAATGGTCCCAAAAAAGTGTCAAAAGTGTCCGATCTGTCCCACTAAAAATCGCAGATCACTGCCATTATTAGTGAAAAAAAAATGCCATAAATCTATCCTCTATTTTGTAGACGCTATAACTTTTGCGCAAACCAATCAATATATGCTTTTTGGGATTTTTTTACCAAAAATATGTAGAAGAATAAATATTGGCCTAAACTGATGAAGAAATTATTATTGTTTTACATTTTTTTTTGGTATTTAACCACATGCCGACCAGCCGCTGCAGTTGCACTGCGGCAGCACGGCACGGCTGGGCGAAACGACGTTATGCAACGTCGATTTGCCCAGTGATCACTAGGGGCACGCACGCCCCCCGCTCGCCCCCCGAGCTGATGCGAGTGCCCGGTGGTCTCGATCACCGCTGGGCTCCCGCGATCGCCGCTGAGAGACGGAGAACCAGGAACTGTGTGTGTAAACACACAGTTTCCCGTTCTCTGAGGGGAGAACAGACAGATTGTCTGTCCATACAGAGTATGAACAGACATCTGTTATCTTCCCTGCACAGTCCCATCCCCCTTCAGTTAGAAAACTAGGACACACTTAACCCCTTCACTGCCCTCTAGTGTTAACCCCTTCACTGCCCGTGACATTTTTACAGTAATCAATGCATTTTTAATGGTACTGATCGCTGTATTAATGCCAATGGTCCCAAAAATGTGTCAAAATTGTCCGACGTGTCCGCCATAATGTTGCAGTCACAATAAAAATCGCAGATCGCCGCCATTACTAGTAAAAAGAAAAAATGAATAATAAAAATGCTATAAATCTATCCTCTGTTTCAGTGTTTCTCAACTCCAGTCCTCAGGGCACACCAACAGGTCATGTTTTCAGGATTTCCACTATTTTGCACAGGTGATTTGATCAGTTTCACTGCCTTAGTAATTACCACAGCTGTTTCATTTGAGGGAAATCCTGAAAACATGACCTGTTAGTGCGCCTTGAGGACTGGAGTTGAGAAACACTGCTCTGTTTTGTAGACACTATAACTTTTGTGCAAACCAATCAATATACGCTTATTGCGATTTTTTTTTTACCAAAAATATGTAGAAGAATACATATCAGCCTAAACTGAGGAAAAAAATAGTTTTTTTTTAATATTTTTGGGGGATATTTATTATAGCAAAAAAGTAAATAATAATGTGTTTTTTTCAAAATTGTCACTTTTTTTGTTTATAGCGCAAAAAATAAAAACCGCAGAGATGATCAAATGCTATCAAAAGAAAGCTTTTTTTTGTGGGTAAAAAAGGACGTCAATTTTGTTTGGGAGCCACGTTGCACGACCGCGCATATGTCAGTTAAAGCGACGCAGTACCGAATCGCAAAAAGTGCTCTGGTCAGGAAGGGGGTAAAATCCTCCGGGGCTGAAGCGGTTAATATAGGAACAATTAAAAAGGTTTGTTTTTTTTTTTCTTTCAAAATTGTGTCTTTTTTTTTTGTTTATAGCACAAAAAATAAAAATCGCAGAGGTGATAAAACACCACCAAAAAAAAGCTCTATTTGTGGGAAAAAAGGACATCAATTTTATTTGGGTACAGCGTCACACGACTGCGCAATTTTGAGTTAAAGGGCTAAGCGTCACAGCGTATTTTATCACAGTTCCAATCAGAAGCTCTCTGAGCCATTCCGGGAAAACCCAGCACTGCGAAGAGGGAGAAAATCGTGGATTATAAATTCCTGGACCTCTATATGTATATATCTATTATAAATTCCTGGACCTCTATATCTATATATCTATTATAAATTCCTTGACCTCTATATCTATAGATCTATTATAAATTCCTGGACCTCTATATCTATAGATCTATTATAAATTCCTGGACCTCTATATCTATAGATCTATTATAAATTCCTGGACCTCTATATCTATAGATCTATTATAAATTCCTGGACCTCTATATCTATAGATCTATTATAAATTCCTGGACCTCTATATCTATATATCTGTTATAAATTCCTGGACCTCTATATCTATATATCTATTATAAATTCCTGGACCTCTATATCTATAGATCTATTATAAATTCCTGGACCTCTATATCTATATATCTGTTATAAATTCCTGGACCTCTATATCTATATATCTATTATAAATTCCTGGACCTCTATATCTATATATCTATTATAAATTCCTGGACCTCTATATCTATAGATCTATTATAAATTCCTGGACCTCTATATCTATAGATCTATTATAAATTCCTGGACCTCTATATCTATATATCTGTTATAAATTCCTGGACCTCTATATCTATATATCTATTATAAATTCCTGGACCTCTATATCTATAGATCTATTATAAATTCCTGGACCTCTATATCTATATATCTGTTATAAATTCCTGGACCTCTATATCTATATATCTATTATAAATTCCTGGACCTCTATATCTATATATCTATTATAAATTCCTGGACCTCTATATCTATATATCTATTATAAATTCCTGGACCTCTATATCTATAGATCTATTATAAATTCCTGGACCTCTATATCTATATATCTGTTATAAATTCCTGGACCTCTATATCTATATATCTATTATAAATTCCTGGACCTCTATATCTATATATCTGTTATAAATTCCTGGACCTCTATATGTATATATCTATTATAAATTCCTGGACCTCTATATCTATATATCTATTATAAATTCCTGGACCTCTATATCTATATATCTATTATAAATTCCTGGACCTCTATATCTATATATCTATTATAAATTCCTGGACGCTTGCTCCTTGGGTATGGACAGCACACCACACACGGGTGGTAAGTACAGCGAGGGGGGGATAGGGTGTAGGGAGTTAATTTCTTCTGAAAAGGTGAACATGTCAAAAACGTTTTCAAAACTTTGACATTTTTTACTTACTTGATCCTTCACTCTTTCCCCAATAATCGTTGCCTTCCCCCCAATGCTTCGGCAGTGGACTGTGCTCAGTATCCTCATGTCCAATGCAAGGCTTGATGATGTCAAAGGATGTAATAGTGGCCATTATCCAATCAATTTGTGATTCAATCAAAATGCTTGGATCTGCAATCAAGCCATAACCTCCCTTCTAATCAATTTAGACTTGATTTAGATGGGATTCTTTTAAAACTGAGTCGATTGGCCAGGATGCAAATGTATTGACCAATCGGAAGCACTGGGATACTTTATTCTTGAATAGAAATGTATTTACATCGATCAGAGATCACATGGTAGCGCCAGAGATGTGATCAATAACTTACAATCGTAAGTTATAATTGTCATTGAAGTATCGAAACCCACTTTCTGATGTGTGGCATATCATTTTGATTGAAAGAGATCATTCAAAAAAGAAAAAATTGGTCATTTATTAAAGTGCTATTAAACCTAGTAATATGAAAATAGTTAATCTGCCCCCCACCCCCCAAACACAGTACCCACAGCTTATAAATTTTCTTTTTACATTAAGATCCTGCCACTATATACCTTTTAGGTGATCTGTATACCACGGTTACATGATAAACTGCACAGTTTCTCCAGTGCTGAGAGTTCAGGTAGGAGGAGATTTCCACTACAGCCTGTATACACGCCCACATGTGTGATGTCAATATCATGTGACCTGGCTAGCTCTGAGAAAAAGTAAATGTTCTCTCCAGCATAAAATACACAACTGAGCATTTGCAGGTTAGCTACCTTGCCTGTGTTAGATGGCCTTCCCCAGATAGACAGTACAGGAGGGGGAGGATCTGTGCATACTGGATAAAACAGCCTTTTACACAATGCAGGGGATTAACCCCTTACATTCCACAGTGAGTATGCTATGCTGCATACACATACAGATTTTACTGTTGTGGGTTTAGTAACACTTTAAAGTGGTATTAAATCCAAGAGCAAACATTTATTATATTGCAGCTTACCAAGTCTTAAAATGTGATGGCTGCATTCGTTTTCTTTTTTAGACTTTCTTTCCTTTATTTTCACTTGGTGATCTGGCCAGTAAGTCTATTATTTTTTAACAGAACAAGCTGTCTGGAAGCTGTAGCAGTTCGCGGGTTGAGGCAAACCATATACCACTGGCAGATGTGCTTACAATGATCAGCTTTTATTTATGTAGAATTTATATCCCAAAAGGAAAAAAAACTGTTAGCTGTAACTGCGTATAAAGTGTTAATTGGTTAGTGTATTTAAATCTGCTACTACCCCCCCCCCCCCCCCCAGATTAACAATGCTGCTGTCCAAAAGGTGTCTCTGTTGCTCTTTTATCCAGAGTGGAGGAGCTCTAATACAGGAGGTGTGTCACTGACCAGATCACAGGTGAAGACAGAGGGGAAAAAAGCCTAAAAAAGAAAACTAATGCCGCCACATCTAAGGATTAGGGATGTAATGTCTGTTCGGGTCGAACATGGGTTCGACTCGAACATTGGCTGTTTGCCCGTTCGCCGAATAGCGAACAAGCTCGGGAAGAGAGCTCCGGCGGGTCACGGAAGTACCGAGCGGCGCTATAACGAGGGTATTTGGCACATTTATATTACAGAAACACACACATTGTACATTATATACTACTGTAATAGAATGGATTATAGGATTTTACAAGCATTTGAACTCAGTTCACACTGGGGATTCCTGACAGGCAGGGAGGGAGGGAGGGAGAGGGGGAGAGAAGACATCACACTACATGGTAAGACCTTCGCAGAAAATAAGCCCTACTGTGTCTTTTGTTGCCAAAATTAATATAAGACCCGGGCTTATTTAAAGAGAGACACTGTATTCACCTTTATTTTACTTCTCATTGGATAGTGGACGCTCCTTTTACTTACCCTCACAAGTTTATTTCCGGAACGACCTTGAGGCCGTACCCAGAAGTAGCAGCCCAAGTCCCTCAAAGGGGCCCACTGCCACCTTTCTGCCAAGTTGGGTCGGATTCACCGGGAGCAAACTTCCCCAACACGCTCCCACCACCACTCACTCACAGACCCTCAACTGAGCAAGTCAGTCTAGCACGGTCTTCTACCTCTAAGAGCTCTTCTTCAAAAAGGTATGCCCGGAGCTGAGAAAGAGCAAATTAGGCAGAGGGCATACATGACTGGGTGGAAGGGGAACCAGACAGACGGGATTAACTCAAGTGGTGTGGTCAGTACTGACAGACAATTACCTGTTTGGTCAAGTAGATGAGGTGATTGGGAGAGGAGAGTATAGTGCTAGGTAGAAATGGTTTAGGTTCACTTGCAGAGAAGAAATCATCAGAAGAACATCCCTCCCTCCTACCCTTTTCGGGTAGGACTGTTATACTTCTTTTGTTGTCTGGCGGTTTTGGGTCTTTGACGGGTGTCTAAACCTGGGGCTATTGGTAAAACGGTGGGGACACATCTTAGGCATGGTGTTCTCTAGTAAGTACGGTTTCATTCTTAGTGACGGGTAATGGTGGGTGTCTGAGATCAGCTACATTAGTCCCCAAGGCCGTGTTTGGTGGCTGGGGTCATAACTTAAGTAACTGGTGCCACATACACAAAATGTTATTTATATTGTACCATCAAGGACCTGCAACCATTGTTACCTGGATTGATATGTTTATTATGTTTTCTTATTTATAAGCTTATGTTTAATAAAAAGGCTGATTTGTCCATTTATCTCCAATTAGTAGTGTGGTTTTTCCTAGGGGTTATATGGAGGTGTAGTTGTGTGCGGATTAGGGTAAGAGGTCAATTATGGAGGTGAGCTCTGATCTACCCTGGTCAAGAGCCTACCTGTTGGCAATTTTTTTTTTCAACTTTAGTTCCACTTCAACAACTGTTGAGATAAGATATCAACCACTCAGGGAGTACATTGTTTCAACAAGCTGGTTGGCTCAGGCACACTTGGTGTCAAAAACGCAGATTTTAAGGGCGTTTGACTTTTTTCTGACTCTAAACACCTCTCCATGTTTGTCTATAGGCTCATGCACACATAGGCGTTTAGAGGCAGGAAAGAAAATCACTTGTGCATTCGGAAGAGGAGCATTTGGAAGGAAAAAAAGCCAAACATACACAATAACGCTAGACACGTTTAGGTGTATATGCGCAATAACGCATTATAATGGCCAATAGAATGCATTAACGCCAAATTTGCATAAACTCACATGTACAAATTGGCTTTAGGGCATTTTTAATGCTGCTTTTTCCTTTTTTCCTTGCTCCAGGGGAGGAAAAAAAAAATGTCCAGTGAGCATGAGGCCTTAGAACCATTGCCTAGCACTGCAATCGAGAAGCATAGCCTGGTCGTGTAATGAATAAACACGGGTCCTCGTATATACAATTATGTAAATAGATTATAGACAGAACATGTTTTTGACACATTAAACACACATTAATAATGTTCTGTACATAATGATCTCTTGTATACAAGAATAAAACAATTTAACAATTTTCCATAAAAAAAAATGTGATTGGCACTTAATGAATATTCATCTCCTCCGCAGCTTTAATACCTAAAGATGGAGATAGAGCGAATGACTCAATCATTGCTATTTTTCTTTATATTTTCCCACTGCCACAGATCGCAAATTAGAAAATAAAAGGCTGCAGGAGCATTTGTGACATTCAGTGAAACATGCCCAAGGAACGGACATCTTCAGTCTAATAAACAAGTAAAAGTCTGAGTCTGTGCCATCACTTTAATTGATGGCACGATACCACCTGAATTATGCCAGTCTCCTTCCTAAACTGCATACAAATCAGACCATCACGTCTGTCTGTGCGCTCTGGCCATCAATATTCCGTTTTAGATTTGTACAGTCAATTTATAATACCTGTTTAATTCCCCTTCTCCCAATAAATGGTGTCAAGCTCCTTGGTAATGTATTTACTTCATTGTTAATATTTTCCATTTATCTCAGCGGAGACTGGCGGTCCTCCCCCACAAGCTGTATAGGCGTTAAATGTTTAGAAATCTTATTTCCTTCTTTGTGTCTGTGTATCTTTTTTGCTGCCGGGAGGGGCAGCAGCCGCTTCTCCTCTTCTCTCGCTTTCTGCTTTTGACGTTCACGCAAGGGTGTTCAGAAGAAAATCTACCGGCCCTATTGGGTTAACCACTTCATTGCATGTGTTGACAAGACATAAATCAAGACTGTTGCAATGAGATGGGCTCTGCAGTTTCAAAACCTCCAGTATGGGTAAGTCCATTAAATGATACAAGCGGTGTCGGTAAGGTTTGCCAACCTCTTATCTCCCAGAGGATTATGGGAGTCATCAGAGAGATAACTTAGGAGCTGGCAGCTAGCTGGTCTCCCTTGATAGCAAATCAGACCTAAAATGCAAGCTGGTTGAAAAGGCACTTAAAAACATCTATGCTGAACTTATTTTTAGGAGTTTATTAATTTTCTCCACGATGCATTCCAATTTGGTCCCATGTCAGCAAGAATAATAGAAGAATATAAAATAATAGGCCCAGTAGAAAATAATATTTAAGGCAAGAAACATTGTTCTAAATAAAATGTTTGTATGATGGGCATAATGAAACTCTTCTAGAGTTGATGTCCATGTAAAAGCTACGTAACTAGATTAAATCAAGGACAGATTAATACTTTGTGTACCCATCTTGCCCTAGTTGACTGGCTACTCTATCACCCTAACAAAAATCAGACGTAACTGTCATGCACAGGGCACTGAGTGATATTCAATAAAGCAGCTACGACTGTTTTTTGCTGTTAGGAGGCCTGCCCCTAATTTAGGAAAACCTTGTGGCAGCTTTGCTAATTATTTGACAAGTGCACTACATTCAGGTCTTTCTTATTAATACCACTTTTAGAATCGGACACAATAGCTGGGACAGATTCTAAAAGAATTAGCAACAACTTCACAGATAAGCAAACTGGTACTAATTAAGACCAAATCTGAGCTTGTGTACAAAGAGGTGCCAGTGCTCAGAGTAGGGCATTTTGTGCTTAGAAGCTGTCATGAACGTGACAACTTCCTGCAAAGGGCTTCTCATTGCTATGAACTCTGCAGCTGCCAGCATCATAGCAACCAATGACTCATCCATGTCCCCATTCAGCAGCAGACAGCTGAAAGTAAACAAAAGGGAAGATTGCTGGTGATGTTGTTACCCAGAAATGGCATTGGCAATATTTAGACAACAATTTCAAAGGGCTCCCTGGTTGCTATGAACCCTGCAGCCGCTAGCATCATAGCTACCAATGACTCACACCTGACCCTATTCAGCAGCAGACAGCTAAAAGTAAACAAAATTGCTGGTGATGTTGTTACCAAGAAAAGGCACTGGATATATTTGGACAACAATTTCACCAGCATTCCGGCTTCTTTGTTTACTTTCAGGGTCAGCTTCACAGCTCATCCTAGCTAGTGTAGTGCTACCCTAGCAGAAGCAGCTGGTAATGTTGAGTCCTCTTTTTTTTCTCTGGCCCTAGCCAGAACCTCACTTCTATTGGCATGACCAGAATACCTTGGCTGGGAACTCCCAGAGGTCACTCAAAAATGGCACCCACTGACTAAGGAGTATATTTTTGCAAAATCCCAAAACAAACGCCACTTGAAACCTTTATGTGTGTATCTGGTTCTGAGCCAGGTGCTGGCTTCAGGGAGCTCATCCCCCACTCAGCTTAATGCAACAACTTGGAATCCAAGCTGCACAATGATGAGGTCACAACTATAGATACATAGTTACATAGTAGGTGAGGTTGAAAAAAGACACAAGTCCATCAAGTCCAACCTATGTGTGTGATTATGTGTCAGTATTACATTACATATCCCTGCATGTTGCGGTCATTCAGGTGATTATCTAATAGTTTCTTGAAGCTATCAATGCTCCCCGCTGAGACCACCGCCTGTGGAAGGGAATTCCACATCCTTGCCACTCTTACAGTAAAGAACCCTCTACGTAGTTTAAGGTTAAACCTCTTTTCTTCTAATTGTAATGAGTGGCCACGAGTCTTATTAAATTCTCTTCTGCGAAAAAGTTTTATCCCTATTGTGGGGTCACCAGTACAGTATTTGTAAATTGAAATCATATCCCCTCTCAAGCGTCTCTTCTCCAGAGAGAATAAGTTCAGTGCTCGCAACCTTTCCTCATAACTAAGATCCTCCAGACCCTTTATTAGCTTTGTTGCCCTTCTTTGTACTCGCTCCATTTCCAGTACATCCCTCCTGAGGACTGGTGCCCAGAACTGGACAGCATACTCCAGGTGCGGCCGGACCAGAGTCTTGTAGAGCGGGAGAATTATCGTTTTATCTCTGGAGTTGATCCCCCTTTTAATGCATGTCAATATTGTGTTTGCTTTATTAGCAGCAGCTTGGCATTGCATGCCATTGCTGAGCCTATCATCTACTAGGACCCCCAGGTCCTTTTCCATCCTAGATTCCCCCAGAGGTTCTCCTCCCAGTGTATAGATTGCATTCATATTTTAGCCACCCAAATGCATTATTTTGCATTTTTCTACATTGAACCTCATTTGCCATGTAGTCGCCCACCCCATTAATTTGTTCAGGTCTTTTTGCAAGATTTCCACATCCTGCGGAGAAGTTATTGCCCTGCTTAGCTTAGTATTGTCTGCAAATACAGAGATTGAACTGTTTATCCCATCCTCCAGGTCATTTATGAACAAATTAAATAGGATTGGTCCCAGCACAGAACCCTGGGGAACCCCACTACCCACCCCTGACCATTCTGAGTACTCCCCATTTATCACCACCCTCTGAACACGCCCTTGTAGCCAGTTTTCAATCCATGTACTCACCCTATGGTCCATGCCAACGCACCTTATTTTGTACAGTAAACGTTTATGGGGAACTGTGTCAAATGCTTTTGCAAAATCCAGATACACCACGTCTACGAGCCTTCCTTTATCTAGATGGCAACTCACCTCCTCATAGAAGGTTAATAGATTGGTTTGGCAAGAACGATTCTTCATGAATCCATGCTGATTACTGCTAATGATATCATTCTTATTACTAAAATCTTGTATATAGCCCCCTATCATCCCCTCCAAGAGTTTACATACTATTGATGTTAGGCTAACTGGTCTGTAATTCCCAGGGATGTTTTTTGGGCCCTTTTTAAATATTGGTGCTACATTGGCTTTTCTCCAATCAGCTGGTACCATTCCAGTCAATAGACTGTCTGTAAAAATTAGGAACAACGGTCTGGCAATCACCTGACTGAGTTCCCTAAGTACCCTCGGATGCAAGCCATCTGGTCCCGGTGATTTATTAATGTTAAGTTTCTCAAGTCTAATTTTAATTCCGTCCTCTGTTAACCATGTAGGTGCTTCTTGTGTTGTGTCATGAGGATAAACACTGCAGTTTTGGTTACTGAAGCCCCCGATTCACTCGTGAAGACTGAGGAGAAGAATAAATTCAATACCTTTGCCATCTCCCCATCCTTTGTAACCAGATGTCCTTCCTCATTCATTATAGGGGCCAATATTGTCTGTCCTCCCTTTTTTACTGTTTACATACTTAAAGGATTTCTTGGGATTTTTTTTGCTCTCCTCCGCTATGTGTCTTTCATGTTCTATCTTAGCCGTCCTAATTGCACCCTTACATTTCTTATTGCATTCTTTATAAAGTCTGAATGCTGAGGATGATCCCTCAACCTTGTATTTTTTGAAGGCCTTCTCCTTTGCTTTTATATGCATTTTTACATTGGAGTTAAGCCATCCAGGATTTTTGTTCGCTCTTTTAAATTTATTACCCAATGGGATACATTGGCTAATGCCCTTATTTAATATGCTCTTAAAGCAAACCCATCTCTCCTCCGTATTCTTTGTTCCTAATATTTTATCCCAATTTATGCCTTTTAGCAAGGTTTGTAGTTTAGGGAAGTTGGCTCTTTTGAAATTCAGTGTCTTTGTGTTCCCTTCATGTTTCCTATTTGTGTGATTTATACTGAAACTAATTGACCTGTGATCGCTGTTACCTAAATTGCCCCGTATTTCCACATCTGTGATCAGGTCTGTATTATTGGTAATCAGTAGATCCAGTAATGTTTTATTTCTAGTTAGTGCGTCTACCATCTGACCCATAAAATTGTCCTGCAAGACATTAAGGAACTGGCAAGCCTTAAATGAATGCGTGGTTCCCTCCGCCCAGTCTATGTCTGGATAATTAAAATCCCCCATTATGACAACACTTCCCATCCTTGCTGCTAATCCAATTTGTGATAGGAGATCCGTCTCCACTTCCTCCCTCAGGTTAGGGGGCCTATAGCATACTCCCAGTATTATTTTCCCCTTAGCTTCATCCATTTGGAGCTCTACCCATAAAGATTCCACCTCCTCCCTAGCTCCCTCAGTGATGTCATCTCTCACATTCACTTGTACATTATTCTTGATATATAGGCATACCCCTCCCCCTTTTTTACCCTCTCTATCCTTGCGATATAGGGTATACCCTTGAATGTTTGCCAGCCAATCATGAGAGCTGTTGAACCAGGTCTCTGAAATTCCCACAAAATCCAAATCCTCCTTGTACAACAGTATCTCTAGTTCACCCATCTTGTCCGCCATGCTCCTGGCATTAGTGAACATGCCACATAGTTTAGACCGGTCGCATATTGTCCTCGTATTGGGTGTTTCAAGATTGCAACTAGGACTTGCTACTATACTCACCTTGTGTTTTTGTGCTTTGGTTAACCTACCACTAATGCCCCCAATACTACCCTCTGGAATATCTTCCGCGCTGGCTATCACTGTCTCTGGACCCTCCCCCCCATCACCTAGTTTAAAAAACCCTCTAACTTTTTGGCCACCTTCATTCCCAGCAGATCTGCACCCTCCTCATTTAGGTGCAGTCCGCCCCTTCTATAGTACCGGTTACCGACTGAGAAGTCGGCCCAGTCCTCCAGGAACCCAAACCCCTCCTTACTACACCAGCTCTTCAGCCACTTGTTTACTTCCCTAATCTCCCTCTGCCTTTCTGGTGTGGCTCGATGTACCGGTAGTATTCCTGAGAACACTACCTTGGAGGTCCTTTTCCTCAATTTAGCACCTAAATCCCTAAAATTGTTCTTTAGGACACTCCATCTGCCTCTGACTTTGTCATTGGTGCCAACGTGCACCATGACAGCCGGGTCTTCCCAGTAATCTGTCCACAAGATCCATGATGTGCCGAACCCGAGCGCCCGGTAGACAACATACTGTTCGGCGCTTCAGGTCTTGGTTACAGATTGCCCTCTCTGTCCTTCTAAGAATTGAGTCCCCTACCACCAGAATCTGTCTTTCCTTTCCCTTTGCTGCCCCCCCACTCTCACTGGAGGAGTTCTTCCCCTGGCGGCTAGGAGAGTCCCTCATCTCCAGCAGTGCTGGTCCCTGACTGGTTTCACCAATGTCACTCAATGGAGCGTACTTATTGGGATGCTCCAGTCCTGGATCGGCCTCTCTGGCACTTCCCCCTCTACCCCTCCTGTCTGTCACCCATCTACTCTTTGCTAGTGCCTGCACCTCTTTGTCTCCACCCGCCTCTGTGCTGGCCCCTGCCGGCACCTGCCGTGTACGTTCCTGGCTCACCTTTAGTATGGAGGGACTTCTCAGTGCTGACAGTTGCTTCCCCAGATTCAGAACCTGGGCTTCCAGGGAAAAAATGTGCTTACATTTTGCACAGCAGTATTCGCCCTCGATCGGATGATCAAGGAACGCATACATGCGGCAAGATGTACAAAGAGTCGCCTCTCCACACCCACCGGGCATCGTACCTATTGAATATAGTGAGGATTTGGGGATTTTACCCTGTCCAAATTTCCTAACAGCTAGCTTCCTGGCACTAATACTCAAGACAATACACAGGTACACAACAAGACAATACACAGGTACACAACAAGACAATACACAGGTACTCACAGACCTACGTGCGCTCGCAATACACAAGTATACAGTACACAATACACAAGTACTAACGATCCACACACACTACTCAGACAACACTCAGATACTCACACTACACAGGTACTATGACCCCTGTTATAACCTCCTGTTTTAAACTCTGTTTTTTTAACTCCCACTTATTCCAGCTCCACTTACACCAAGTTCTACAGCTTCAGACTGAGCACGCTCAGACTGAGTCCTACAACCAGTTAAATAGGCACCTGTGAGCAATTAACCACACCCCTTAATTGATGGAACCAGAGGAAAAAAAAAAAAAAAAAAGCTATTTAAAAAGTGACAGCACGTTAAGATACGTTATTCAGCCACACTGGTTTCTTGAATAGTGTTCTAGTCCCTATTGGGCTTAATCGTAGAGGTAGGGGTAGCCAGGAAAGGGGAAAGTAATTAAATTAAACACATTCAAATGACCAATTTAACTCTACACACCTGTACCTACTCTAACGGTACACAGAAAAAGAGGATTAGAGAAAGCGGATTGGACACTGCTTGGAGGTATATGGAAGTACTGTATAAAAGATTATGGACTTTTGTCTGTCATTTCATGTGGACAAAAGTCCATAAAACATTTGATCAAATACACTGGCATAATTAACAATGTAAGCATAAGTAATATACACATACGGTACGTGTTCAATCAAGCAATCCATGTATAAAGAATTGTTCCTCTTACAGATATCTGAAAAGATCATTGAGTTAGTGGTTACTTACATGAAAGACAAAAAATTGCCATTGCTGAAAGGACCCTCAATCTCTAGAGGAACCCAAGTTTTCAATGGAACCCTGGTTGAGAAAGATTCAGCTAGATGTTTTCACAAGCACCCTGTAAGCTCCAACTCCAGGCATCTGGAAGAACCCAGGTTGAGAAAGTCTTGTCTAGATGTTTCCACAAGCACTCTGGAAGCCTCAACCCCCAGATTTCTGAGGGAACCCAAAGGTTACATGGAACCTTGGTTGAGAAAGGTTGATCTAGATGTTTTCACAAGGACCCTGGAAGCCCCACCCCCGACCAATGGGAATCCTTACTAGCTATTAAGAAGGCATGGGAGGGTGCTGGCTTTGAACAGTGCTGGTAACTAATAATATATGAATAGGCGAGGCTCCCAGGGCCCTGAAGGAAACAACCAACAGTGATTCTAGGGACCAATAGTTGCCTATATTTTAGCCCAGGGACTAGTTTAGGACAATTAAAAGTATTGACAGGTGTACTTTTAAAATGAACTCCCTGGCAGGTATAACATTTTTCCTCTTATCAGCATATTACTTTGGCTGACTGCTAGCAGCTCCAGGTGTTTTAATGAGTACATCATCCTCTTGTGTGACCTACGTGATAGTCAGTCGAAGAAGAAATGTGTGTTTTCTATTGAAGATAATGTGGTGGTGATGATTACCCATGTTTGTGTTTCTGCCTAATTCGTAAGGTCATTTGTCAAGAATAAAGGTGAATAAAGAAATGTTCTGTTAATTAATGTTACACACTAGCATCCCTCTCATCATTGTGACTAATTTCCCTGTAGACTATTTAATAATCGTATGTATGTTTAATTTGTCTAGTAACTTGATTTTTATTTCATGTTAATGGTTTTCATTCTGCATTTTAATTATGTTTATGTGGACTTCATGCTGTTGATCACATTTCTATTACGATTGTTTAATGGTCAGGATCTGTACTCTGAAAGACTGTTATATTATTGTGACTTACGGAAGCAGATTTAAAAAAAAACCATTCCACCAACGATCCAACTTAAAGTGCAGTTATCATTTTTGCAAATTTACATTGGTCTGGCTTGGCAAAAAAAACAGATTACCCAATTTTTGGTAAAATATAAAAGATACCCAACATGTCAAAGTTTAAAATGGTGTGTGGCTGTAAAATGACAACTTTGGTACCATACATTTTCCATAGGGAACACTCTAAAAACCCCTACAGGTTACCACTTTAGAGTTAACTATTAAAAACTGTCCCTAAAGTTATTGACCTCACTCCGAAGTGTTTGACATTTTGTAACATGTATATCATAAGCAACATATTTTGTAGGTGCCCCAAACAGGTGCATTTACATGTGTATATAAGGGTGGAGCGGGCTCAAAAAAAAAATTTTTTTTGGGGGGGGGGTTAAAGGCTTGGGTGTAACTTAATTTTTTGTATGCATTTTCACTAAAACTTTATTTAGAATCACAAAGCAATTATATCACATAGGGGACTTTTAATGTCCTCAATGTGACAGGCTCCATTAGCTTTAATGAAGGGCAGATGAGGCTTCTGGTGTCTTATCAACCACTTGACCTCTGAAAGATTTACCCCCCTTCATGACCAGACCATTTCTTGCAATACAGCACTGCGTTATTTTAACTGACAATTGCGCGGCCGTGTGATACTGTACCCAAATAAAATGTATATCCTTTAAATTTATTTTGGTGATATTTGATCACCTCTGCGGTTTTTATTTTTTGCACTATAAACAAAAAAGAACAACAATTTTGAAAAAAAAAACCAAAATAACAATATTTTTTACTTTCTGCTATAAAACACATCCAATACAAAAATGGACAAAATCTAATTTGTTCATCAATTTAGGCCAATATGTATTCTGCTACCTATTTTTGGTAAAAAAAAATCCCAATAAGAGTATATATTGATTGGTTTGCGCAAAAGTTGTCTATTTGCTATTTTGTATATTTTTATTAATTTATTTAAAAATTTTTATAGTGGGGACTGCAATATGGCGGCGGACAAAACCTGCCACTTTGCCACTTTTTGGAGACCAGTGACACTATTACAGTGATCAGTGCTAAAAAATATGCAGTCACTTTACTAAAGACACTGGCTGGGAAGGGGTTAACATAAGGGGAGATCAAAGGGTTAACTGCATGCCTAGCCTGCGATTCATGGCAGCCTTCTATTAACATGTAACAATAGAAACAAAAAACAATTCCTTTAAAACAGAAATATATGTATTCAGGTAAATGATCTTTGTAGGAGGTACACCAAAAACTGGTTCATTTTATCTGCGGAAACAATAGGCCCCCAGACGCAACATACCAACTCGGAGACTATAACCAAACTATCCACAGAGACCTCTATGTCCCCAGTTAACCCATCATTAACTAGAATGCACCTGTGGACGCCATACCACAGATGGGTCCCCAACCATAACCCGTGGACGCCATACCACAGATGGGTCCCTAACCATTAGACTATCACTGTTTTTTCACCGCCTTCAAAAGACCACAACCGCCAGGCTGCTGTGAATTCAAAACCTCAAACCAAACCAAAACATGGAGGGTGGGCGGACAGTTCTCTCTCTGTCCGATGACCACCGATTGAGGTATGTGGTTCTTCACCTCTTTCTGTGCGTGCCCAAAGCCCCTCCTGGACCCATCGCTTCCCAACAAGCAGCTCGTATATAATCAAACCCACCATGCCTTAACCATTTACCTCCCTCTTTCCCCTCTTCACCCAGCATGCATGCTCTTCGCTTATTTTTGTTTTTGCTTCGGGCCCACCTGTCTGTCTGGCAGGGCTTTCCAGTGTTGTGTGTGTCTATGGACGCACACTACTCAGTTCAGGAGTGCACCTGCACAGGTGCCCCCTCAGCGCATTGGCTTGCTGAGGGGGCACCAAGAGGAAAGTGGAGTGGGCAGCACTTATGAGGGACTCCAGAAAAGGAGGTAAGGAACTGAAGAATGTGTCCAATGTTTCTTCCCAGATTTAATAATGTTGTGCTGGGTGATCCATGTTGGAAACTTTTACATTGTGATGGTGACCTGCAGTGTACACCTGGAACTACACTCTTGACCCAGAGCAAAATAGGCTCAGGTGGTATTAAATGTTACCCCTTTAAGACCATCCCTCTGTGTGGCACACCTAACTTGCTGCTATTATTCCCATCCCCAGCTCTGCCCCTGTCCCACAGGAGGCCATAGTTTTACTTTAAACAGCAGATGTCATATCTATAGTAGTATATACAGTAGTAGGAAGCGGATGCAGTTGAATGGGCTAAATTTTGTCCAAATGTGAGTCAAAATGGGGAAGAATGCGGGGCCTATTTATAAAGAACTGGTGTACTAAAATGTGTACGTTATTTTTTTTCAATTCCACTTTTGGGAGCTTGTTACCCAGTTTTCCAATACATATACACATAGTTAAAGATCACCCCTGCAAAAATGCAACAAACAAAACTGCCAGGACCCAAATAAACTTGACAAACATATCTATTTGTATTTGTTATCCAAGTGAAATACTAAACATGCACAATTTTTGTACAAAAATGAAAAATTTTGAACAATTTTAAGAACAACCTCGGAAAGTTTGCAAACTGGAAAAGAGGGGTGCACTAACAAATCGAACATGGTTTTGGCTGCATCCCCATCCCGTAAGGGAAGAGGGCTGCAGCACCTTCCTGTAAGGGTAGAGTATTAATGTGCAAGTGTAAGCACAGTTAATTGGAAAAAGCAGCAAAAAACAACTCTAACCCACAGACCCATATGAAAGAAAAAACATATATGTGTCTGAATAACAACATTAAAAACTTTAAAATATCTCGGAATATAAGAATAAATTCAAAGATAGGTGCATGAAAGAGCCACATTAATGGGTATATATTACTATAGTATTAAAACCATGTATATATAGGAAAAAAAGTCCAGAGGTCCAAAACCAGGACAGTGGGTCCATATATAGGGCTGCCTTTAATGGGAACTGAAACCGGGTTCCAAAGTCCTGAGGAGAAGTACAAAGAGAGAGAGGCGCCTCTAGGTGTAGACTTAAAAAACAATTTATTCATAAATCTCGTGTTAATCACACTCACATTTTGGAAGTCATCAAGGAGGCATGTAAATGTGGGATATCCATCATAAAAGAATCACCAGATCGGTCACGGAACTCCTGCCTGCCTGCTGAATGCTCTGCCTGCGTGTGGAGGGACTGTTATGCCGGCCGTGGTGACAGAGAAGGACCAGAACGAGGCTTGGAGCGCAGATGGATAGCGGGCGAGGAGGAATGACGTCACTGGCAAGCGACGCGTTTCCTGGGCGTACAAGCTGCAATGAAGTAACAGCCGCACCCCTTCGTCAAGCTCTTGCACCTGCTTGACGAAGGGGCGCGGCTGTCACGTCATTGCAGCCCATATGCCCAGGAAACGCGTCGGGAAGAGGGCTGCAGCACCTTCCTGTAAGGGAAGAGGGTTGTAGCACCTTCCTGTAATGGAAGAGGCCTGCAGCAACATCCTGTAGGGGAAGAGGCCTGCAGCAACATCCTGTAGGGGAAGAGGCCTGCAGCACCACCCTGTAAGGGAAGAGGCCTGCAGCACCGTTCTGTAGGGGAAGAGGGCTGCAGCACCTTCCTGTAATGGAAGAGGGCTGCAGCACCATCCTTCAAGGGAAGAGCACCGTCTAGCACAGGAGAGGGATGGAGCACCATTTTGCAAGAGTGAGGGATGGAGCACTGTACTTTGCAAACATAATTTTAACGTGACAAAACACTAAAAAAGCAGGATAAACTACCAATTGTTGCCACTCTTGGCAAAAAGGTTTAGAGTTCTTCCACATATTTTTTTTAGGATATACCATATGTCACTGCCTTTCCAATGGCTGTAGGTAACACACGCTATTGCTCCTGTCCTCGTGGACTCATTCGCTCTCTTATTTCAGATTAAGATCGCAGATGCTGGACTTACACCTGTGGACTGGTTGACACCTTAATTGAACTGCTACATGAGTTGCCCTGAGCTACCAGCTTTTACAAAGTCTCAGTTTTTTTTAATGAGCCTTCAATTGTGTTTTCCATACAGGGGTGATTTGTTGTTATAAAGCAAACATGAGAGTTTTCAGATAACCTCATCATCATTCAGCAGGAAGATGATTATATATTCATGAGCCATTCCTTCCAGAAGGCATCATCGGGGAACAGATGTCACCTCAATAACTTTGTGCTTGCTGTAGTAACTTACATGAAAAAAAAACTCCTACTCTGCTTCCCGCACAATCATTTTTTATATAGTGGTGGGTCTCTTGTGACATGCAAGACATTATGCAGTACTGTAATCATTAATATATCATGAAATAGTTCTTTTTTTAAATGCGGGCAGTAGGGATGGTCCCGATGTTCGAGTCGAACACAAGTTCAACTCTAACATTGGGTGTTCGTTTGTTTGTAGAACAAACAAAAATATAGGGCGCGCGTGGGAAGTTCGCCCCACCGCAGAGCACCCCATAATGCACTGCCAGATCACAGTGCAAGCTGTTGATTGGCCAAAGCATGCACCTGACCTGTATGCTTTGGCCAATCACAGCGCGATGTGCTGCGAGAGCCATGATTGGCCAGAGATTGGCCAGAGACAGGGTGCCTTTGCCCAATCATGAGGCTGCTTCTTACACGGTGGACATATATAGTGAATGAATAAAGATTAGGAAGGTCGTTAGTGTAGTGTGCAGTCAGTCAGTGTAGTATATATAATACAGTTCAGAATATATAGTGCAGTCAGTGTAATAGATATATATATATATATATATATATATATATATATATATATATATATATATATATATATATATATATATATATATATTACAGTTTGGAGTATATAGTGTAGTTTATATAATACAGTTCAGAGTATATAGTGCAGTCCGTGTAGTATATATAATACAGTGGAGAATATATAGTGCATTGCAGAGTATATAATAGTGTATTGAACTGGGGAAACCTAGGACAGAATTAAGAAAAGAAACAGCTTGTGGAACAGATAAAGATGTTTCTTATATCTAAGGCTCTATGCACACTGGATGTTAAAATAACTTTATAAAAAATGCCAGTAGCTTTGCAGTGAGTCATTCAAAGTTTTTTTAGCGTTTTTGCAATATCGTTTATTAGTGTTTTCTAGCGTTTTTTCGCGTTTTCCAATGGATCAAAAACTTTAAAAAACGCTGGTAAGCCACGTTTTTGAGCGTTTATCAACATTTATCAGCGTTTATGAGCATTTGGCGTTTTTTGTGGTCAGCAAAACGACTCCTGAACACGATTTTATGGCGTTCAGAAAACAGCCCATAAACTCCACTGCTGTTAAAAAAACGCCGAAACTCCCAAAAATGGCCGTTTATGAGCTTCAGTGTGCATGGAACCTAATGCCCCGTACACACGAGCGGATTTTCCGACGGAAAACACTTGGATGGTTTTTCCGACGGAATTCCGCTGAAGCTTGGCTTTCATACACACGATCACACAAAAGATTTATGAACTTTCGACCGTCAAGAACACGGTGACGTACAACACTATGACGAGCCAAGAAAATGAAGTTCAATGCTCTCGAGCATGCGTTGAATTGTTTCTGAGCATGCGTAGGAATTTTGCGCGTCGGGATTTGTACAGACGATCGGAATTTTGGATCGGAACTTTTCCCGACCAAAAAATCGAGAACCCGCTCTCAATCTTTTGCTGGCGGAAATGCCGCCAGCAAAAGTCCAATTGAGCATACACACGGTCGCATTTTTTTCCAACGGATGTTGGCTCAAACTTGTCTTGCATACACACGGTCACACAAAGTTGTCGGAAAATCCGATTGTTCTAAACGCGGTGACGTAAAACACGTACGTCAGGACTATAAACGGGGCAGTGGCCAATAGCTTTCCTCTCTTTATTTATTCTGAGCATGCGTGGCACTTTGTCCGTCGGATTTGTGTACACACGATTGGAATTTCCGACAACGGATTTTGTTGTCGGAAAATTTTATAGCCTGCTCTCAAACTTTGTGTGTCGGAAAATCCGATGGAAAATGTGTGATGGAGCCTACGCACGGTCGGAATTTCCGACAACAAGGTCCCATCACACATTTTCCGTCGGAAAATCCGACCGTGTGTACGGGGCATAAGAGTTTTAATAACATATCCTGTTAAAAATGTGTGCGCATGCATGTATTATGTTATATACATTCATACACACACACATATACAGTACATACACACACACATATACAGTACATACACACACACATACACACACACATATACAGTACATACACACACACATACACACACACATATACAGTACATACACACACACACATTTTTAACATGGTATAATACAATTATTTTTTTTAACAAGATATAATATAAAAGCATCTGTATTTATTCTCTGTTATTTCCATGATATATTCATGTTCTATAGATCGATATTAACCATGTACAAAAGTTGTGTTTTTAGATTTCCCATGGACTTGTATGTAAAAAAAAAACCTTAAAACAAATGCAATATGTTCTGCTCCACAGTAAATCATTATAATGCTCAGTATATAAACTGCTCAGTGTTACCACCTGCTGTGAATTACCCAGAATCCTCAGGGAACAGGCCAAACCGATTTTTATTTACTCCATTGCTGTAGAAAACGGCACAATCTGTCTATTTTGACTTAAAGTGCCTATAAGAGGCCTCAAGGGAGGGTGTCAGGGTATATATCACTATTATAGTCCCGAGTGTCATAAGCGTTTTCCTAAGGACAGCACCACCCATAGAACCATCTGCGACATTTCATTCATAATTTCCTTTTAGACATTGAGAAATCCTGTTATTATTGTGACATTTATAGACATGGCTACATTTGTTTTTCCTTCATAAATATCCGTTCTGGACCAGCAGGAAATCATCGGTCTTGCAATTACGCTGTGTAATTGCTCTGTACCTCAGCTGACCTCCCCTCTTTTGCAGCTTTGAATAATGGCTTGCGGGACCAAAAGGCATCAGAAGATGACATCTCTCTAACCTTTCAACTATTGATTGTTGCCGTGGGAACCTCATGCACCAATCCCATCTCTCCCTTCAGTGGATGAATATTTTTTTTTTTTTCCTAGACCATGGATGTACAGTATAATTACATATTGGATTTAGCGTGGGGTGATCAGAATACGGAGGGATAAACTGATGTCAGGATGTATCAGCACACTGTATTTACTATCCATCAGGGGGATGGAAATTAGAAGAACACTGTGATTAAGAGGAATGCTGCAGTCATATGCATTGAAAGGTCTGAAGAGAGATTATATTTTGCTTAGCTCTGAAGGAGATTGCAGACACTGGTTTCTCAGAAAGTCAAATATCCCTTTAGCTTTTTAAATCAGCATGCGCAGCTGGATTACTGATATTTCACACACTTTACTAAAACTAAGCTTTGTAACATTATGGACAATAAACTGGTCACGGAAGGCGAGGCTTTTGTCCGTGGTGTCCCAAGCTAAATCTGTCATCCTTAGAAGCTCAGGTACATACGTACTATTTATCCTAGTTCTGATTGACTGACACAGTTTCTCAGCTTTGAGTGCATTAATTGCTAAGCCATGATGAAGAAGGGTTGTTTGGCCCTTGAAATGCATTGGAAGTCATTTGGTGTCTTTTTCCCATTTGGGGATTCTATAAAATCAAATTTCTGGACTCTAAACATGTGCCCTCTGGCTCAATTATAGGCTTCTGAAGCCGGGTGACCCAAAACTCTGGGGGGACGGACCCTTGTGTAGCGGTGTGGTTGCCACTGGTAACAAACATCCACCAATTCACCCTGCTGCCAGACTCCCATATATCACTTGCAGAGACAATGAACAGTCTTTTGCTGGTTTTGTTTTTGTTTATTGGGGTGTACAACTTGGTTGGGGAAAAGGTTATATGGGATGCCCATAGAATAGTTCATTTTTGCCATCATATTTTAAAGATTTCACAAAAGAGGTGATGTGCATATTTAATTGCTATGATCTTTTTTCTGCATCACCATGCAGACTGTTGCTCCTCCTCTGCATAACCGCAGACTATTGCTTCCAGGACTTCCTCACCCATTACCGTGTAAGGATGAGGACACCACTCTTGACTGTGTAAGGGTGATGTTCCCAGAACTCCTCTCCTCTTGCACAAAAGGTATCCTGTAGTTCTCCTGCACAAAGCTTATCCTAAAGTAAAGCAGTGTCACATCTTCTTCTGTAAGCAAAAAGGACCCACTCTGAATAGTTCCTTAAAGCTGGCTCTGATTGCTTGCTGCTACTAGGCCAGAGGCCTGCAGCACCTCTCACGGGGGCCTAGTAGTTTAAAAACACATGTTGGATGGTGGACTACTGTTCCCAGCCAGCCCAGGTTGCAAATCATGTGCCCTCAGGCCACATCGATTTGACACATATCCCCACAGTCTCTCCTCAGATCCAGGACTCCTCATCATTGACCGTGTAATGAAGAAGACTTTGCTAATGACCGTGTAAAACCAAAGTTCCCTCTCAGACTTCCTGCCACATCCAGCCCTCCACTGTGGTACACTCACCGACCTTTCTCTGCCCTGAGTCCTTGATGGAGAACTTGACCGGACCATACGTTCTGACAGCTTCACCTGCCCTTCTGCTTCAGGAATTCCTTATCAACGACCGTGTGATGATAAGGACATTGCCAATGACTGTGTAAAAGCAAAGTTGCTTCACATCTCTCCCTGGGCCTCCTCCTGCGATCGGCGCACCCCCCTCAGATGGGGGTGCCCTCCTGCTACTGTCTAGTATTCCATTCTCCACTTCACCCAGCCAACAACTCCCCCCCAGTGGCATGTTACCTCAGCTTATATAGGAGGCCCGCCCCCTGCCAATACTAGTTGGAGATTGGTCAGGGCTCCCACATGTTGTTTTTATATTGTGATCACATTTTTATTGTAATAAGGCTTTTTTAGAAAAAAAAACAACCCAATTTTTATCTACACTATGTGGAGGCCTATTTTTCTCTTTCCACATACCATCTGAATGAGAATCCAGTTCTTACTCCAGTTTTACGTGAGATGTCTTGGCTCCTCTGATCCCTGTCTTGGTTATCCACTGTGAGGACCTACCCGGTGGCCCCCAGAGATCCACGCAGAGTCCAGCCTGGACGGTTCGAGTGTTGGGACATCCTTTCCAATGCCCTGAGTGGCACCCTGCTCATGTGATTCCCTGTCGCTGACAAGGGAATCTACCAGATCTGGTAAGAGTTTTCTACACACCACCTTTACCATGATTTTTTCATCTGGTTGATGTGCCCTCCCTGCTGATTTAATCTTCTGCCTACTTTGGAACATCAGCTTCTTTCTATTTCATCCATCTTTATCCAGTGGGACACTATAACCCTTTATTCATTTTACCTTATGGACTCTATACACATATCACATGTTATTTGGTTTATGAGTCACTTATATTTCGCTGATTGAGGCACAATTTAGGAGTACTGTTTGTGCTTCGTTCACACTTGATTTACATGCGCTACATTTTTTCTACTATGGATTTATTGTTGTTGTCACACTGTATGTAGCTGCTTTTTCCCTTTTTTTTTTTTGTATTTTTTGATAGCACAGTGTTTACTTACACTATTTGTTCTAAACAGAATATTTGCATGCATTAAAAAGGGGATTCATTCCAGAGATAAAATGATAATTCTCCCGCTCTACAAGACTCTGGTCCTAGAGTATGCTGTCCAGTTCTGGGCACCAGTCCTCAGGAAGGATGTACTGGAAATGGAGCGAGTACAAAGAAGGGCAACAAAGCTAATAAAGGGTCTGGAGAATATTAATTATGAAGAAAGGTTGCGAGCACTGAACTTATTCTCTCTGGAGAAGAGACGCTTGAGAGGGGATATTATTTCAATATACAAATACCATACTGGTGACCCCACAATAGGAATAAAACTTTTTTTCACGGAAGGGAGTTTAATAAGACATGTGGCCACTCACTAAAATTAAAAGAAAGAGGTTTAACCTTAAACTGCGTAGAGGGTTCTTTACTGTGAGAGTGGCATGGATGTGGAATTCCCTTCCACAGGCGATGGTTTATGCGGGGGGGGGGAGCATCGATAGTTTAAAAAAACTATTAGATAAGCACCTGAACGACTGCAACATACAGGGATATACAACATAATACTGACATATAATCACACAGATAGGTTGGACTTGATGGACTTGTGTCTTTTTTCAACCTCACCTACTATGTAACTATGTAACTGGAGACTACATCCTCCACAAGTCCTTGCTCCTCCCAGCAGGCTCTGTCTTTTCCCTGGCTGCACAGCAGTCTATTACAGTTTCCTCAGTTTTCAGGGTGGTGGGTGGGGCTCCTCTTCAACTCTCAATTTCTCCATAGCTCTAGGTTTAATAGTCTTCTCTCTCCTCTCACAGCCACTTCTACAATTCTCTTGTGGCCTGAAAGAGGGAAAGGAAGTGTAGTTGCTCAGTTTGGGAAAGGAAGTGTAGTTGCCCAGTCTGTGGTGCAGTATAGCACCGTGGACCAGGGTTATAAGGATTTACGCTGGTACTTGTGTAATCTCACATGTGCATGCAATTGTATTTCTGTATGCCCAAAGTTGAGGTATGTTGTATCGTTATACAGATGCATGTTGTATGGCCACAGGCAGCTGTGAGCATGAGCCCTTAGTATGAAAATTTGCTATCTGCTGTAATAAATCTTTTATAGTTGGCTGCCCAGGATGGCAGACACAGGGGTTGCAAATATACGGGAAAAAAGTCACATCGATTGGCAAAATGAGAGATGCCTGATTTGCATCCAAATACTCCTTTTGCTTGATAATGTCCCCTTCTGTGTTTGTAGAGCTTATAGACAGTAACCTCCGCTACCTAGTACCCCATTACAGATAAATCTCTTGCATATTGTATAAAACGTGTACAGAGACAATTTTCAGAAGAAAGTGTAAGTAGTGGCAGTCATCATATTTGTCTTCTAGAAGTTTCCTTTATAAGAGGATTCCGATCTTCCTGCCTGAAGACACAATCTCATTCCACTAACAGTGTCACTGCAGGTGATGTATAGTCTTGCAACTTATATATTTAGTGAAAAAAGCTCGGTAAGCCAGTAGTATCTTGCACATCTGTGCAGCTCAAGGTCATGTTTGAAGCATAGCTAAGCCCAAGAAAAAAAAAAGTAATACATTGCAGATTATCAGCCCTTAGCTGTATTGGCTGCATTTATTTCCTTTTTTTTTTTTCTTTAGCCTCTTTTCCCTTTTTTTACCTGTGATGCCGCCAATAACTCACTTATAGGCAGGTTGCCTACAGGTGCATTCATTAGTGAATGGCTGACCCATGTTGAGGGGGAAAAGAGTTAATATGTGTGCTACAGTTTCTGGGATTTTTGAATCCAGCCTACTCACCGGAGACATAAATATGAGGTGTAGCGCTTACCCCCGAAGGAGCGGCTTAAAATTGGCTATATCCGTAATTCACGTCTACCACTCAACCCTCGCAGCCCATAGATTTAAAAGTCACAGTCCTTAGTGCTTTTTCTCAATGCTTTATTCATCAACATAAACTGGGATGGGAGAGGGACTTCCTTTGAGATGCTCTTTTGTTACAGTGTCATCTTTTAATGGCTCTTACAGGAGAATATATAACCAATTGCGGATAGACAGGAAATCATTTTAAACGATCTCTTCGATCAGGGAAGATGGAAGTAGATTTGATAGAGAATAAGTTGATAAAGAGTCACTCTGAATAACTTCTTCATCTGGATAACTTTAAAAGCACGATCCATATCTCTATATGTGTACTTGCAGCTTCACCGCTACCTCTTTACCACTACTTCCCACCGGCATGGTACTTCCAAGTTAAGCTAAAGGAAAGTCACTCTGAATAACTCCTCCTGCTTGACTGATTGGAATCCTGGGGCAATGCTGAATCCAAAGTCATAGGCCATTACTGCCTATCTCACTGACTTGTACACCAACAACCCTCAGTCTCTGGTAGTACCCTTCCCTTGGGCTTTCACTCACGTGATCGATAGTCCATGTGCCACTCATAAACGATCGATCGCCCAATCTCCTTCCGCTTTGTTGCTACTCCTTCCGCAGTGGTTCTTAGTTCCTTCACCTCTTTGTGGCTCGCTCCCTCCTAGGGGCGGCCTACGACATCAGCGACTACATGCTGTAAGATGTCGTCTGTTCCTCCGTGAGGACTGGATCTCCACCCTTCTCGCTAGGGTGAAGCTCCGTTGGCTCCCTGGAGGGGAAAACCTCCACCCTCCCCTCCGGGAACCAGGCTGGCTCTCTCGCTCCTCAGAGCAGGACTGGACTCAAACTCTGCCAGGCACCAGGTGACCCCGCTTTTTAATGAGAGTCCCGGGATTACCAAGCAAATTAATGATTGGCTGAGACCAACACATAAACTACCTGCCACTCAAATATGGAAATTAACAAAACAGGCCTGCTGCAATAGCATCAGCCTGTTTAAATTTACTTGACACAAAAAGCTAGCAAGAAAGGTTACCTACCTAAAAGTAGGTGCCCGCTACAGGGGGAAGGCTGGGTTTGAGGCTCCTCTCACCAGTTTGGATGAGCCACATCAGAAAGAACATGCCATAGTTGCTGTAGTGGACCACTGCTGAACCTTGGTGGGTGAGTAGGCACCCTTGTCCTAGGGTTGTAGGCAGGTGCCTACTATATGTCACGGTTCTGTTCTGTTTTGCTAATGTAATTATGCTCTACAATGTTAATTAAGTTAGTTAAATGAGTTAAATGTTATAGCTGATTGCTGCAGGTAAATCACTTCCCTTTAGAATGGCATGAAGGCAAGGGAGCCAAATTTGTGCAGTGAAGGGGGGGGGGGTTAGATATGAGGACCTCTGCTGATATATAGTGCCTCTCCTTTTTCGCCACTCCTTTAATGAGCCTGTCTTCGAGGATCCACGTTTCATGGACTTTAATGCAAATGGACTAACATCTCAGGTATGGGCTGCACCAATTTCTCTATGAAACTTTTCTATATAGACAGCTAGGGATAGTGAACCAGTTCAACCGCATAGCAATGTTACCTCAGTCAGATTGCAGCTCAATGGAGTGTCAATTAACTGTATATGAATGCAAGTGTAGCACCCAATCTTAACCAATTCAGCCCCGGAAGATTTGGCTGCTGAATGACCGGGCCATTTTTTGCGATTCGGCACTGCGTCGCTTTAACTGACTATTGTGCGGTCGTGCGACGTTGTACCCAAACAAAATTTACGTCCTTTTTTTCACACAAGTAGAGCTTTCTTTTGGTGGTATTTGATTACCTCTGTGGTTTTTATTTTTTGCGCTATAAACAAAAAAAAAAAGAGCAACAATTTTGACAAAAAAGCAATATTTTTTACTTTTTGCTATAATAAATATTCCCCAAAAATATATAAAAAAACAAATTTTTTCCTCAGTTTAGGCCAATATGTATTCGTTTACATATTTTTGGTAAAAAAAAAAATTGCAATAAGCGTATATTGATTGGTTTGCACAAAAGTTATAGCGTCTACAAAATAGGGGATAGTTTTATGGCATTTTTATTATTATTATTTTTTTTTATTAGTAATGGCGGCGATATGCAATTTTTATAAGGACTGCGTCATTATGGTGGACACATCGGACACTTTTGATATTTTTTTTGGACCATTGTCATTTATACAGCAATCAGTGATATAAAAATGCACTGATTACTGTGTAAATGACACTGACAGGGAAGGGGTTAACCACTAGGGGGCGATGAAGGGGTTAAGTGTGTCCTAGGGAGTGATTCTAAACAGGGCTACCTAGGATATGACAGTGATCACTGCTCCCGATCACAGGGAGCAGTAGATCTCATTACACAAGGCAGAACGGGGAAATGTTTACAAAGGCACCTCCCCATTCTACCTCTCCACACCGCAATCATGGGCTGCCGTAGGACCCACGGGCACGCTTCCGCGGTGGGCACCCAAAAGGCAGCAAATTTAAAGGGACGTACCTGTACGCCCATTTGCTTGCCTGTGCCATTCTGCCGACGTACATCTGTGTGCGGCGGTCGGCAAGCGGTTAAACAGGGCCTATAACACAACGTTTTTGGCTGGGTGGTAGTCAGCCCAGACTGATTTGTATAGTTATTCAGTTGGTCTTTCCCTAAGCCAAGGCGGGGTGTGGTTCTTTACTGCTGCCAGTAGGTGTTACTGGTACCACTGGCAATACTATGAGATTTTATAACAAGAATGAGTTATTAATTAATTACAATATTTCTTTCAACCAGCCCAGTAGGATGTTCAGGCCATTGGCACATGCTGGGGGAGGATAGTAATATTTGGCACAGGCCTTGTGATCTCTCTCTTCCCCCAAGCTGCAGCCTGGAGAGGTGCTGCTGGACTGGACTATGCTAGTCAGCCCAATAGCCAGTGTGCCTGCCATGTGCTCTAGATGTTGAGATAGGCTTGAAGTGGTCATGTTGATGGGGGTAGCTGTGCCCAGAAAGAGAACCAGGGGAGGACCCTGTTGTCACAGTGCCTGGTTGATTCACTTGGAGACAGATATACTGAAGCCTAGGAACCAGAACAGAGGGCACTGGAACCAGCAAGAGAGAGCAAAGTCTGAACTAGTTAAGATACTGCCTACAGTGTTGCTAGGTCAGCTTAAAGGTTCTGACACTGGAAGCTGGGCATGGAAAAAGTCTGTAAGTGTTCTACTTGTGCATCTGAGACCCCTAACCCTCATCTCCTTGTGTTCTGCAATAAAACTTCCAAAAAGAACAAAAGTGACTGGCACCCAATATTCTTTCTCTGTCCCTCACCTTATCCATGGACTCAGCCCTGGGGTGAAATGCTGGCCCACCCCTGACTCTGGAGGTGCCACCATTTCTCTAGGGGTCGGGGGATGCTACATGAAGAAAATTTGTGTAATGTCCTTCAATTTCAAGTCTGCAAATAAAAAGGTGTCTGTGTCCTTAAGTGTCTATAATCAATCCAGTTTAACTTTGGTATACCCCAAAAATCTAAAGACATGAGTGCAAGCTACTGAGCCCTCTGGGTTGAGAGTCTTGAGCTTTTACAGAATCTGTGAACAGGTTAAGCTTTGCGGTTAAGCCTACCAGAGTGGAATACACATATAAATTCCTGGATTGGGATACCAAATACAAGGATTAGCAGCCAGTTGAAGATGTGATTGATGATTGTGTCAGGTACTGGCAGCCCTGATGTGGTGAGGGATCGAGGTGTCAAGTGTCCCCACCTCCATACTGGAGCCTGCTGTAGCTAAGGGTTATGCCGGTCCTAGTCTATTCGGACTGTGTGCAGAAAGTACTGTTAAATGTGCACAACAGGTGGCATCATGGGAGAAACTGAGTGCTGATGGAGAGTGGGATATGCTCTGCATGCCTCTCCTAAATGCCAAGTCATATTGTAGTATCCCTGGACCTTCTGCATGTAGTGCCTCTGGACTTTTGTCTGCGGTGTTTTCCTTAATTGCCATTGCATTTGCCTAAGGGTGTCCTGTGCCCTAAACCCTCTCTCCCCACCGTTTCCTGTTAAGAGAAAACAAAACTCCCTTTGTTCATTTTTACAAAAAAGTGACTGGCGCCCAATCTTTCCACCTTGCACTACACCCACTATGCCTAGTAACCTGCACCCTGAGGAGGAATATCCGCTACAGAAGTATAACATGTTTGTTATTTAAAAAAAACAAAAACCCAAGAAGCCTTTAATACAACTTTAACTACCATGTTATGTTATAGGTCAGTGTTCACCTGATCCATGACTACTGTATAACAGATGTCACTTGTCACCCATTTCATAACCAACACCCACTAGCTGCATACCCCAACCTTTTACCCCAATAATTGAGACAACCACCATATGGAGTAAAATATTGGCCGTAGCAGCCAATTAACTTTATTAAAATATAACCATTAATAATAATAATTTATCAACATCATATAAACCGTATAAAACACCTGACATATCCTTTTTCTTAACTACCACTCCCGTTGGTCTTTGCAGGGAAAAACCCACCAAACTTCAAACTCAAGAAACTCAGGCACTGCGGTACTATAACTATAAACTAGGCCTCCAGCTGACAAGCTAGCTCGGAGACAATCAACCAATAGCCCACAGTGCCCCAATAACCAATTCAAGCTAAAACCCTTGTTAGCTGAAATCTTACCAACGGGCCTCATACTAGCGATGGGTCCCGATCTCTTACATATCTGGGGTTTAATCCTTCACCCGCAAAGGCCAACATCACGCCACTGCCACGACTGCCTCTCCACAATACAGTACCACCATTTAATCTCGTAACTTACCCAACTTACCACATGATAAAGGGAGGGAGGGTGGGACGCTTGTTCCTACGACACCACTGAGCTTGGGCGGGATCTTCCCCCCAGCTAAGTTCCCTCTGTTCCGCCCCATCTTCTTCTCCACCAACCACAACCTTCCTTACAACCAACCCCACCTAGCAAGTAACCCTATTAACCCTGTCATGCCCGCCCTCTGCCTATTTTCTTTTTTTTGTCTTTTGGCTCCGGGCTTACTTGACTGCTGTATAACAGATGTCACTTGTCACCCATTTCATAACCAACACCCACTAGCTGCATACCCCAACCTTTTACCCCAATAATTGAGACAACCACCATATGGAGTAAAATATTGGCCGTAGCAGCCAATTAACTTTATTAAAATATAACCATTAATAATAATAATTTATCAACATCATATAAACCGTATAAAACACCTGACATATCCTTTTTCTTAACTACCACTCCCGTTGGTCTTTGCAGGGAAAAACCCACCAAACTTCAAACTCAAGAAACTCAGGCACTGCGGTACTATAACTATAAACTAGGCCTCCAGCTGACAAGCTAGCTCGGAGACAATCAACCAATAGCCCACAGTGCCCCAATAACCAATTCAAGCTAAAACCCTTGTTAGCTGAAATCTTACCAACGGGCCTCATACTAGCGATGGGTCCCGATCTCTTACATATCTGGGGTTTAATCCTTCACCCGCAAAGGCCAACATCACGCCACAGCACACACCAGGGTAAAACCTTACCCTTGTGTGCCCTGCCACACCCTCAAAGCTCGCTGGATCCCATTTGCAGACCCAATGCCCATAAATCTGTCCCCACATCGTTCAGGTGTACCCCATCTCCCCTTAAATATCTCCAGGTATCCACCTCCAATTCCAAATGCCTTATCGCTAGACCTCCATTCCGCACTACAAAGCTGCTAATCTCTTTGTTGACCTTCTTCCTTGCCCGGTTGATCTTATCAACCGACCTGGCCAATCTCCAAGTGGTACGCGCCACGATATCCGACCACACAATGAGCATGCGTGGAAAAGACATCCTGAGCTGCCAAAAATCAAACTTAATGTCTTTTACCAAATCCAACATTGACCTCAATCCCAGATCATTGCCGCCCACATGCAATAATAACACGTCCGGCGCTCTGTCTATGCGTGCCAATTTTTGAACTTCTGACACTGTCCTACCCCACAGCATGTCCGGCACCCCAAACCACCTTAAACAAACTTCCTGCCTAGAAAAACCCAGCTGCCTCCCATCCCTCCTAGCATCTCCTCTCCTGGCCCCCCAACAGACATACGAGTGGCCAACGATCCACACAAGGCATTGCTGTCGACCTGCAAGGAGGAAACATAAACAAACAACCCCCCAAAATATCAATACCTCCCAACAATGTACAAACATAACAATACATAATACCATACTCCCCCATTACTGTAAACCCACCCGAAAAAAACCCCGTTTTTTTTTTTTTTTTTAAATTATATGGACCTACAACAAGTGCGGGCGAACATAAGACCTAAACCGCCTAGATTCCCATCTCCCAATCCTCTTTACTGCCCCTTCATTCAATCCCCACCGAACAGCTTCAGTAGCGGCCCCTATTCGAAACGAGTGGGATGAAAACTTTTCACCTTCCAAACCTAATATCCCCAAACATTTTTTAAAAATCGCAATAAATTGAAAGCGAGATAAGAACGACCCATCCTGATGTATTAGAAAGGGGACCTCCCCTCCTGGGCGTATCTCTGCCAACCTTTTTACCAACTGTACTGGGCACAAAGGAGAACCGGGCAGCGCGAAAACCTGCACAGTCCTACCTTTGCCCCGCTGATCCGTTTTCGACTTTTTTACCAGGATGGACAACCTGTCCTCCCCACAGCTGACGTCCGACCCTTCCAACCCCCCCTTTTCTTTTTTGGAGGGACTAACTAACTCACTAATCCTGAATGTGTGTATGACAAGGGTTGTGGCGCTTCCTATGGGTACTGGATAGGAGGGGTGGTTGTACACGGGTAGTAACCCTTAATGAGCCCTCTAAGGGGTACCTGGTAGCTACCAGGGACAACCTATGTTACCGTACCGGTGTATATGTCTGTAACTACACATACAACCACATACACCCGCCTAGTGTCACCAGAGATGATGTTTCCAAAAAGTGGTTCATTTAGACCTTATAAAGGGGGGTGTGGGCTGAAGCCCCTTTAGCTGTGATACATATACCACCACTAGGTGAAATACCATGTATGTGTAACCTTATATATGCTCTCCTGCCAAAATCATAATTATATGTTACCAAAACATTACAAATTATAATCAAAAAGTGCAAATAAACATAGTGTGGTCAAAAATGAGTGCAAGGAAACCAATATAGACAGTTTTTCAGTGATTACAGTCCGTAAAAAAGCTTGTGCGAATCCAGTGTTCCAAACAATTTCGTGACTTGGGTGCTCTTGGATAATTGCTGTGACTTGTGTGCTCCCCCTTCAGATCCCCACTCACCAGATCCAACAACCCCGTAGAGGGGCAACCAGCCTGAGATATCTCATTCACGGTCTCCTCTCCACGTTGGTAAAGCGGGCTATAAAGGATGGTTTCCGTTGGTATCCGTTGGTTTCTTTCGGGTCCTCCGTTACCAAATGGAACAGGTTGCAAGGGGTATTCCAACCGCAATTTTCTCTCCTCCACCGTCCTAACGGGTGTCCGGGTAACTTTCTGCTATTGATTAGAGTGTTCACAATGGCTCCCTCTGTGTGTGTGTGGTGGAAGGACCAATGTGCCGAGCTGTGGCTGGCTGTACAGGCCGTGCTCTGGGCTCCGCCACCTCCGCTCTGCTCCGTCCCTCACTGACCTCACTCCGCCCAGAGCACGGCCTGTACAGCCAGCCACAGCTCGGCACATTGGTCCTTCCACCACACACACACAGAGGGAGCCATTGTGAACACTCTAATCAATAGCAGAAAGTTACCCGGACACCCGTTAGGACGGTGGAGGAGAGAAAATTGCGGTTGGAATACCCCTTGCAACCTGTTCCATTTGGTAACGGAGGACCCGAAAGAAACCAACGGATACCAACGGAAACCATCCTTTATAGCCCGCTTTACCAACGTGGAGAGGAGACCGTGAATGAGATATCTCAGGCTGGTTGCCCCTCTACGGGGTTGTTGGATCTGGTGAGTGGGGATCTGAAGGGGGAGCACACAAGTCACAGCAATTATCCAAGAGCACCCAAGTCACGAAATTGTTTGGAACACTGGATTCGCACAAGCTTTTTTACGGACTGTAATCACTGAAAAACTGTCTATATTGGTTTCCTTGCACTCATTTTTGACCACACTATGTTTATTTGCACTTTTTGATTATAATTTGTAATGTTTTGGTAACATATAATTATGATTTTGGCAGGAGAGCATATATAAGGTTACACATACATGGTATTTCACCTAGTGGTGGTATATGTATCACAGCTAAAGGGGCTTCAGCCCACACCCCCCTTTATAAGGTCTAAATGAACCACTTTTTGGAAACATCATCTCTGGTGACACTAGGCGGGTGTATGTGGTTGTATGTGTAGTTACAGACATATACACCGGTACGGTAACATAGGTTGTCCCTGGTAGCTACCAGGTACCCCTTAGAGGGCTCATTAAGGGTTACTACCCGTGTACAACCACCCCTCCTATCCAGTACCCATAGGAAGCGCCACAACCCTTGTCATACACACTTACAGCTAACAGAGAACCCCTAGGGGAGCTCTTTTAAGGGAGGCAGCATACCTAATTTATTGTCCTAAGCGCAGGTTTTTGGTTCCAATTTCACTAATCCTGAATGCCCCAAAAAATGCTAATGCGAATGCCGCCTTGAACAACACCGCCTCGTATCCTGGCGAACATACAATATCCAAGCATCCAACAATCCGACCCAACAACTGGAACGAAACTGGCCGCCTGGAGTCTCTCCCCGGCTTAGCCCGTCTGTAACCCTTCAATGCCTGCCTCACCCAAAAATCTTTAGTAAAATTAGGTAAGCCTTGAAGTCTTAACAGAAATGATAGAGCTGCCAATTTCTTTTCGATCCCAGACACTGATACCCCATCCTCCAAATTCCTGGCAACGAAGTATAAAACTAGCAACCTGATTTCCTGGTCTTCGTGTCCTTCATCCACCTGTCGCAGCAGAGCTGCCCATTCCTGCCATACTCTGTTGTAAGCAGCCCACGTCGCATCGCTCACCGACTGTTTGATCCATCCTACTAGTCCTCCAAAGCAATCCTCCACAGCCAGTCTGGACACGGGATCCCGTCTTGCTCCGCCCCTGGCTCCAATTCCCGGAATCTGTCCCACTGAAAGCGAGACAGAGCGTCAGCCACGACATTCTCCACCCCTGGGAGGTGCACCGCATAGATAAACACGTTTAGCTGTAAGCATCTCAGTACAAGGTGTCGAAGCAACTTGATCACCGGCGGAGAAGCCGCTGATACTTTATTGATCACCTGCACCACTCCCAGGTTGTCCCCATGAAACCTAACCTTTAAATTCCTAAACAACTCACCCCATAACTCCACTGCCAACACCACCGGGAACAGTTCCAAAAGCAGCATGTTCTTCAGCAAACCTGCGTCCTTCCACGACTGCGGCCAAGGCCCTGCACTCCACTGTCCTCTGAAGAATGCTCCAAAACCTGCTGATCCTGCCGCATCCGTGTACAATTCCAAGTCGAAATTGCTCACTGGCCCTGACATCCACAACGCCCTGCCGTTAAACTTAGCCAGGAACGTGTGCCAAACTCGTAGGTCTTCCCTGTGAGACTTCAGCAAACGTACGTAGTGCCTTGGAGATTCCACCCCCGCCGTACTTGCAGACAGCCGCCTGCAAAACACCCTTCCCATAGGCAAAATTCGACACGCAAAGTTCAACTTACCTAGCAATGATTGTAACGCCCGTAATTGAACTTTCCGCAGCCCGCTGATACACCGAATTTCCTCCTGTAACGCCGTCAGCTTATCCTCAGGTAGTCTACACTCCATTGCCTCAGTGTCCAGAATGATGCCCAAAAAACTCAACACCGTTTTGGGACCTTCTGTCTTTTCCGGAGCCAACGGGATTCCAAACTTCTCCGCCATATGCTCCAACGTTGCCAACAGGACCGCACAAACTTCCGACCTAGGAGGACCGATGCAGAGAAAATCATCCAAATAGTGGATGATGGAGTTCAATCCCGCGACGTCCCGGACCACCCATTCAATAAAGGAGCTAAACTTTTCGAACAACGCGCAGGATATCGAACACCCCATAGGTAAACAACGATCTACGTAATATTCGTCCTGCCAACAACAACCCAGTAAACGAAAACTTTCGGGATGAACTGGTAACAAGCGAAAAGCCGACTCTATGTCAGCTTTTGCCAACAATGCCCCTTGTCCATATTTCCTAACCCAAACAACTGCGGCATCAAATGACGTGTACGACACCGCACACTCTTCCGGATCGATGCCATCGTTCACCGACTCCCCTTTTGGGTACGACAAGTGGTGTATCAGCCTAAACTTATTGGGCTCTTTCTTAGGCACCACCCCCAGCGGGGACACTACTAAATCCGGTATTGGCACTTCTGCAAAAGGACCACTCATGCGCCCAAACCTAACTTCCTTCTGTAACTTCTCCCCCACCACTTCCTCATGAAGCAACACTGACTTCAAGTTGCGCGACCTCGGGGGCGTGTCAACTAAGCGAGAAGGTATTCTAAAACCCTCCGAAAACCCCTGAGCTAGTAAGCGCGCTGCCTCTTTATCCGGGTATCTATCTAGGAAGGGCTCCATCCTTCCCACTCTCACCGGTGTTGTCCCCTTTACTAATAGGCTCTCCGGCACGGCCTTTTCCTTGTTTAAAACACCGCGACAGCGGGTGGCTCCCCCCCCCCGCAGCCTGAACATTCGTGCTTGTACTTGCACGACCCTCCAAATCTACATGACCCCTCATTGAATTGCCAACAAACCCCCTTTTTTCTTATGGCCGATTGACCGGAGTTAGCTGATCCACCGGCCCCTCCCTGAAAAAACTGACCGGTCTGCCTAGTTGAAGTCATGAGACGCATCCATAGGCTGATGTCCTTGTGGTCCCACCTCAACGCCGGGCGGATGGCCCTCCGCTGTCGGAATTGCTCATCATACCGCAGCCAAGCCGTGCCCCCGTAGACTCTATAAGCTTCTCCCACGGCGTCCAAGTAGCAGAACAATGCCGAACAGTGCTCTGGATTCTTCTCCCCAATCACACTTGCCATGATTGCAAACGCCTGTAGCCAGTTCGTAAATGTCCTAGGTATTAGCCTATACCTCCTTTTTTCTTCACCCTCTTTTTTAGTCTCCTCCGGCTTCACTCTATCTAAATTAAACTTTTCAAGGGGCAATAGAGCAAAAATCTCTACATATTCCCCTTTCCAAATTTTTTCTCTAACTTCAGGCTTCAAATGTGCACCAAGCGGACCCTCAAAGCACACATAAACTTCGCATTTTGCGGCGTCCGCCAGCCTCACTAAGTCCTGCTTCTTCGCCCCCTCCCCCGCAGCCCCTTCCTGTGTCTTAGGAACCTCCGCCTGCACAGCCGCCCCTGTGACTTCTCCCATGGGCGCCGCAACACTAGGGCCAGTAACAGTCCCCGTGCCCACCCCCAGCCCATCCCTGGGATCAACCCATGCCGCCGCCGGAGACTGGCTCCCGCTTGGCCCTGGCTCAAACCTCTTTAGTAATTCCTTCAAACCTGTAACAAAACCCTGCAACCCTGAATCCGCTGATGCGCGGTCAGCGACCTGCGCGGCCAGATTAAAAGGCACGGTCGTTGTCGACCGCCCCGCTACTGCCCGCTCCCCCCTACCCCCCACCCCCACATCACCCTCCACAGTAACAGAATTATTAAGACGTGTCCTCTTACCCTGCTGCCTGGTAGGTTGTCCACCAGCCGAAGGTCCCGTCACCGTCACCGCCACCGCCGGCTCTTCCTGCTGCCCATCGCCGTCCGACTGCGACAGCTCTCCTTCCGACCTGTCTTCCTCCATTTCTTCTCCGCTCACCGATGGCCCTCCAGCAGCTGCGCCACTGGATGCCGCGAATGCTCCGTTCTCCCCACTCCTCCTCCGCCCAGATGATCCGCCCACCGATTTTATGCTCGCCTTTCTGGGCCCACCGACCTCGTACCTGTAGTGCCGCCCAAGGCCACTACCTGCAGCCCTCTCTCTCTCGTCTCTCACTGTGGGGCCACCCAC